>JAUPFR010000004.1:16646845-17846845 GCA_036925125.1 Oreortyx pictus
CAAGATGCAGCCTTACCATTGTCAAGTGTCAGCTAAACAGCCCCAGATCCTTTTCCTCCACTCAGCTTTCCATATCTTAAGCCTTATTTTATATGTATTACTTCTATTAGCAAATTCCTCTGACAGAAAAGTATGTGCATCTTACAGTTGTGTTTTTGCAGTGATGAGATGAGGGGGAATGGCCTCAAATTATTCCATGGGAGGATCAGGTTTGACATTAGGAAAAGCTTCTCTGAAAGAGTGTTGAGGTATTGAGCAGGCTGCCCAGGGAGGTGTTGGAATCACTGTTCCTGGAGTTGTTCAAGAACCATGTGGTTCTTGAACTGAGGGACATGGTTAATGAGAGACATGGTTAATGGATATAGTGCTGGTCGGTTGACAAGTAGGACTAGATGATCTTTGAAGTCTTTTCTTACATTAATGATTCTATGATTCTCTGAACAACAAAGTAAATCTAAGGTAACTCTCATTTGTTAGCACAGTTGCTACATTCTTTCTGTTCTACACAGCAAACACAATGCTTCTGCACTCCATGGTGGTGCAACTCCTTATGTTTTTTTAGAACATACCTTAACCCAGTGTGAGCAGCCCAGATGCATGATGGAAATGAAACGAGAACATAAACTTGTTTAGTCATCATCCTGTTTATCAGAGTAAACCAGAGGTAACACTGTCCATTTCTTTATTCTCCAGTGCAGCTATTGAAGCAAATCTGCAACTACATCAAGTTACATATAACAGGAAGATTAAAGCTGGGAAGCATTAACTGATAGCCATCCTGTTTTCTATGTTATTTCCCTAAACACCTCCTTCTTAGACCTGGTGGAAGCAGTATGTTTCTAATTAGTATCTTACATAGCGAATAGTTTGCTATTTTTGTCTTCATTAAGTTACTATATACATACAGTGTTATTATTAGTGTTTAGATACATTTTCTATATAACCTGTACTCTTAACAGGAGCAGTGATTATAATCCATTGACAATAATCTCAGAAAATTATGGGGAAAAAAAATCATAATCTCATGTTGTCCTGAGTAAGTGGAGGCAGCTATGTGAGTTTCAGTTTGCAGACAGTCTGTAAGAAGGGGTTACTCCAATGCAAAACCTCAGAGGCCTCTGGTAAGTGGCTTCCAAGGGTCTCTCTCACAGCTGCCCAACACAAGCTGGTAACCCAGCAGCATTTATTCTACTGATAATTATGAACAATGATCTGGAAGTTCACTCTGTTTGGATCACAGTGGTTCAGATGGGATCAGAAGGAAGATGTAAAAAGCCAAATTGACACAAAAAGCCAAAGCTGACTTTTCTAAGGCTGTGCTGCTTCAAATGAGACATCTTCTCCGTAAGCAGTAAATGATCTTATCCTTTCTTTTTTTTGTCTCTGTTATTCCAGTATTAATAAAGATTGAATTTCAACTTAATCCTATATTTTCCTTCACTTTTGAGTGGCTTTATCTTGTCTGTAACTACAGTAGTTACTGTAGTACTGTAGTTGATAGTGACAGTGCCATGGTGTAAGTGACTGTGTCACACCTCCCCAGGGAACACAACTAAAGCAGAGACCTAGCTGAGATTACAAGAGCTATCTCCTACCTATAGTATGGTTAGGGCAATCTCATTTCTGAATGACTGGATCCGGTACCAAGTACCCACTGACTTGACCCCGTAACGAAGGATGTTTTCAACAGTCCCTTATTACTTCAGTGCTGACTTTCATTTTCAAGAAAATGCGTATGGAGTCCCCATTGCCTGGCACTGTTAATGTTCTATGGTTTTCAGCCTTGAGTTCACCTCTGAATCAGAAAAAGGAGGGAAGATAGATGGAAGAAGAAGATATTGACTGCTTCGCTTTCTTTCATTATACATGAAAAGCACTTCTGTGGATATAAATCTGGTAGTCCTTTGGTACCATGAGCATCTTAAATGGTAATTTAAGAAAGAGGTGTTCAAACAGAAAAAAAGATCTTCGAAGAAACCTGCTAAAGATCTTGGGGCCAGCCAGGTCATCTGGTCCATCATCCTTCCTGAAGTCAGCATTGCTTCATGTGGCATTCCTGGAAGTCAGTAGAATCTCCTTCCACAATCTTTTTGCCCAAATCATATGAAAAACAGTTATGGCTGCTGGAAAGTTTCATCCCAAGTATCTATATGTTGTGGTTTAACCTGGCAGGTCGCTGAGCACCACACAGTCATTTACTCATTTCTTCTCTTCCCACTGTGATGAGAGAGAGAAATGAAAAAAATGAAGTAGAATTAGTGTGTTGAGGCAAAACTATTTTTAAAGACAGAGAAATGGAAAAGGAAAACAGTTATGGATATATATATATATACACATATATATACATACCACTTCTTATATACATTCATGTATGAATGTATATAAGAAGTGATGCACAAGTAATAGCTCACCATCCCCTGGCTGATGCTCAGCTAGCCCACTGAACAGTAGAAGAAGTGATGAACTTCTGCTCTCTTCAGAACTCCTTCTGCTTGGTATTATATGATGCGGAATATCCCTTTGTCCAGTTTGACTCAGCTGTCCTAGTTCTGCTCCCTCCCAGCTCCTTGGGCTCTTGGCTGTGAATGGCTTTGGCTCTGCACAACACTGCTTAGCAGATACTATAAACAGCAGTGTGTTATCAACATTGTTTTTCTCCTAGAACCAAAACATAGCATCATACCAGTCTCTCTCAAGAAAATAATTCCATCTCAACTGAAACAAAGACACTATAGCTAAGATATCTTGTCCTTTTACCCATGAATATGAATTTTACTTTTTTTCTCCTTACACTAAAATCTAACTCAAAACACATATACAAACATACAGAAAACAAAAACAAAAATAAAAACAAAACACCCCAAATCAAAACAAACCAAACCAAACTAAGCCAAACCAACAAACCAACCAAACAACAACAACAACAACGACAACGACAACAAAAATGTAAGCACAAAAGTATACATGTTTTTTTTTCTCAGTCTTTGGTCTTAAGAAGTTCATTCAGCCTTTCCCCAGAGGAATATTTTCTAAATCTCTACTTACTGTTTTTGTTCTCCCCATGATACTCCACACCAGGTCCAAATGGTGTGGAATCATGTATTGTACACAGTAACTCCCTTTAAAAATCATGCTGTGCTTTGGAGTCTGGTACATTTGCAACTGAGACATTTTTTGCTTGTGGTCAGTGCAGAATCCTCTTTTAATCCCCAAACCCTCTTTTGCAGTGTCCTTCCCTGGGATCTTCCTTTTAAGCATGTCTATATATCACTGGAAAACAATCCCGCCCTATTTTTTTTTTTTAACAGTATTCAGCTGCAATGAAATCTCATTACTTTCCTATCCACTTAATTTTGGCATCATGTTGTGACACAGCAAGATTTACATTTAAAATCTGATTGATATCACAACAATGAAAACATGAAATATTTTGTACCACTTCCATTGAGGCTTGTTAGAAAAACAAAACGCTTGTTCATCTTGTATAGGAACATAACATTCACTGACTCCATTTGAAGTTATTGCTGAAAAACATTTTGTTTAACAGTACTTGAAAAATTAATAAGGCCTAAAGTTGAGCTGCTGGAAATTAGCCCACTTCCACAAACTTTCAACAGCATGTGATTTACACTGTTAACTCATTAACTAACTAAAATTGATGGATTGTTTCCATAATGGCATGTTGAAGATAAAAGACCCAGTGTCATATGAACAATTACTGGAATGGGCCCAGAGGGCTGGAGCACCTCTCCTATGAGGAGAAGTTGAGGGAACTGTGAGTATTTAGCTTGGAGAAGAGAAGGCTCCAGGGGGACCTCATTGTGGCCTTCCAGGACTTGAAGGGAACTTATAAACAGGAAGGGGAATGACTGTTTACGCAGGTTGATAGTGATAGGGCAAGAAGGAATGGTTTTAAACTAAGATGAGACATTGAGGTTAGATATTAGGAGGAAGTTTTTCGCTCAGAAGGTGGTGATGCACTGGAACAGGTTGCCCAGAGAGGTTGTAGATGCCCCATCCCTGGAGGCATTCAAGGTAAGTCTGGGTGTGGCTCTGGGCAGCCTGATCTAGTGGTCAGCGACCCTGCCCACAGTAGGGGAGTTGAAATTGATGATCTTTGAGGTCCTCTTCAACCCAAGTCACTCTGTGATTCTATAATTCTATGAATTCCTTACATACTAACAAATTTATAAATGAGGGAAGCTCTTTCAGAAAACAAACAGTGCTCTGACTGCAGTCTTTGACCTTCCCTGGTTTAAGAGATTTCTCAGGATTACCAAGCAAATATTCCAAATGTAAAATCTCCAGTGCACTCACGCAGGAAATACAGAGGCATCCTAATCAGAATGCAAGAGTAAGTGAGAGAGGCAGATCTTTCCAACAGCCACTGAGGTAGAGATGTGATGTTTCTCACATGCATGTGCAAGTTTATGTGGCCTTCTATTCAGCCTACTTGTTAGCCTAAAGATGACAAGCAAACCACCTCCATGGGACTGAAGATTTGATATGGAGCAGAAGAGCAACAGAAGGAGCACCGTGGGTGTGAGTAGTGGCTAGGAATTTGTTTGGATCCAATTAATGGAGTCACACCTTCTACCTACTGAAACCTTGGTGATAAATGAAGACTTGGGATGTATGATTAGGAAGATAAATTGAAGAGAGTCAGTCAGTGAATATCCACTTTCTACCTCTGAATTTCCCAGACCCATGCCTCTCCATGCCACAGGGATTTGGAATTTGGCTAACAGTCCCTGGGCACATGAGCAGGAGCAGACTACCTGTGGTGCCTGGTAAGTGATGAGATTCTGCAAGGGTTCTGTTCATAGGCCTGCTTCACAAGCAGTGTTGCAGAAGGGCAATTTGCTTTCCTTCCCACTGCGCATCTCAAAGTCATTTGAGCAAGGGAGGATCTTATGACATCGTTTGCTATTAACTGTACTTTGCCCTACTTTCAAAATAGAATGATGATTGAGATGGGATAACAAAATTTGAAGATTTACTAAAGAGTGTTTTGTGAATACAGGCCATTTTTTATTTTTATTTTTTCAGTTGAGAAAGTTGGTAGTCTAGGTAAACTTGTGGGTAGAGAAGTCTTCCTTCAGCACTTAGAGAGCAATCTTTGAAGTTACATGCAAGTTAGGAACAGTGCCTGTGATTTTGATTATACTGAATTTAATTAGAAATGAGGGGAAAGCTATTTGAGACTCTGAAGCAGAAAGAAGAGGTGCTGAGAATTGTTATCTCTTAAGATAGTTGAAAAACAGGTATTTTATTGCCTAGGGAACATACAGATGTCTTTGGAGGGAGCTGGAGGAGAAAATGGAAGAAAGGAAGTATGCCCTAAAACCACTGATGAATCCAGAATTTCTAGTCTCTGCTTGGTTATGAGTTCCCAGGTGCATCTTATGAAGAAAGTTTTAATAACAGAAGGGTTTGTGCACCCCAAAGCTATCCTTTTACTTCCAGCTGTACAAGTTGGAGTAATAAAAGATATTATCACCAACTACACATCTTCTCATTTTAACAAATTGGCAGCTC
The DNA here is from genome assembly GCA_036925125.1 of Oreortyx pictus. Taxonomy (NCBI): domain Eukaryota; kingdom Metazoa; phylum Chordata; class Aves; order Galliformes; family Odontophoridae; genus Oreortyx; species Oreortyx pictus. Next base: position 16,652,384 of record JAUPFR010000004.1, read on the forward strand.
TGCTACATAAAAGCCCAAACAGTCTGAATGCCAAACTGTTCAGATGAAATCCCACCTTTTCTCTTCAGGCATTTGGTTGTTGTTTAGTTGTATAGGTGGTGAGACAGAAATCTGCTTTGTCCTTTGCTGATGTACTTAGGCCCTTGAAGTGTAAGAACTGAAAGGCTATCCTTGGCATTTTATCCCAACTAAGTTAGCTGCAGATTTGTTCCCCCAGATAACTGCTAGCTAATTGCCTCAGTACCATGATGAAGCTATGCTTTGCATGGTTTCTAAATCTTTTCATTCTGTCAAGTACTTTCGTGTTTCAATGGAGAAAGACCAACCAGTTTTTCTTCCCTAATATATTAAATGGGTCTGGGTGAAAATAATGTATTATGAATTGTAACTCAAGACATTCTTGTAGTAGAGTATTTCCTTTTATATAACAGTAGGGAAAAAAAAAGAAAAAAAACAAAGAAAAAGAAAAAACAAAGTCTTTTATTTTGCAAAGTAGGAATGGAATGCAAAGAGCAATTCTTTCCCACTTCCTGCAAGACCATGCATCACAGTACACTTTCTATATTTATTTTGGCAGGGTTTTTTTTTCTTATTAATGTTATTATTTAATCTACTAGCAAATGAGTTAATGAAGACTTGTCACTCATGCTATTACGTCAACATAAAAGTACATTGTAATGCTCTGCTACTAAATCTTTGCTAAATGTGAAACTTAAAAGAGCACATATATTAATTAAGTTCAACAATACATGCTACTGAGTTCTGCACCCACCTCCCACAAAATGTATGGACAAATAGGTGAGGGTTCACTAAAATACCAGCTACTCAAAGACACGAATATGTATGTTCATGAAGCTGTTTATTATGTTTACTCATTTTTCTCTGTTGATGATCTGACAGTTCAAATTCATTCGGAAAATAATGCTTTTCCCTGGATGATTGGCTGGGTGTTCTGCCATTGTGCACATGGCTATTTTCACCTCATATAAGTAGCAGTGGTATTAGTTCTTTAGTTCATTGCAGATGTGTGACTTGTGTTTTCTGTTTACATGTTGTATTTCTCATTTTGGGAAGCTCTTAATTTCCTCTGGTTCAGAGATAGTAAGGAGCCCCTCCCCACATAAATAAATGTACATGAACCCACTTTGGAAAATCAGACCTCATACAGTGAAGATGTGTATTCACTCTAAACTCATGTTTCTAGAACGTCAATGGTAGTACCTTTTTGTGCAGTAATTCATTTGTAAGCTGGGGTGACATGATATCTGGAAGGAACAACTTAGAAAAACACAGTCTCTTAGAGGTATGGCTTATGTCCAGCTGCACTGACTTCACTGGGAATTAATTGCTCTTAAATTAAGTCGTGCTGTTGATTTATTTGACAGAACTCTTCCATCTGGGTGAGTCCTAGTGTTATGAGGTGGATAAGGAGTTCATTGCTGTTTTCAAAAAGTTGCTCATTTTGGCTTATTTACGTGTTATGGAAGGAATCATCTCACTTCAGATTTTGTGAACAATCAGAAATGTCTATTTCTGCTTCAGTATTTTATAAAAGACATTTTTGCAAGCCAGGTACTCTTGTGCCAGAAGTTATCTACCTCTAGTGAAGGCTCATGAAACTCAGCAAATAAAGGAGAACAGTATTTTCAGATCTCCAGCTAGCAGAATTTTATAGCCTTTTATATTTAGTTTGAACATCTCATATAAAAACTGTGTGCACTGAGTGACACAAGGTTAAATTTAAAGCCACTGTACAGCAAATTATACTGAACTGTACTTTGAAAACTGTATCCTTGTCTGCTGCACTACATAATATCATTAAATCGTCTAACCTATACTTTCTTGGCGTGTTACTTTGAAAGAATGCTTTAAAGCATGAATTGCTTTAAACAATTAAAGAGAAATGAAATTCCTTTTTGGCATAGGGCCACAGAGTACAGCATTGGTTGCAAGAAATAAATTCAATTCTCAGAGTTGACACTTCTGACTATGGCTGCTTTTGATTTGACAGTACCATACCCTGAAGTGGGCATCACAGAAAGCTTAACTGAGTGAGGGCATCCGACAAAACACTTCTGTACCATGGCAACCAGACTGTCACCATCAGCACCACAGTACCACAGAGGCTGGCTGGTGGGGGATTCAAAGACATAGGGTGTATTGAAGCCTGTACAGTCCTCTGGGTGCAGCCTATCTTTTCATTTAAAACCATAACAACTTGATAGCAAAATCTGTGCAGCTGCTGCAGGTTGAAGAAAAACATCGATAACAAAAGAAACCAAAAATCCCCTCACAGTGCTTTGTCATAAGAAAATACCACTGAAGTGGAGACAAAGAAATGGAGTCTCATTAGTGGTGTACGTCAGGAAAGCACATTTTCTTTTGTTGACAAACTGCTTTCCTAAAAGCAATCACCCTCAGCTGTAATGGATTACTCCACCAGGAGGAAACTAATCTTCCCCCTTAGCCGCCAGTCTGAGATGAAGAGTGTTCCAAGAATTCCACAAGATGACACTCTTAGCAAAATAAGGGTAGCTTGGGGAAATCCTTCCCATTGGTTGCTTTGTGAAGCAGCCATGATTTACAGGGGTTTCACATTAATCTGGAGCTGTTTCTAAGTTTTCAGCACCTGTGTCATAACAGCAACATTTTTTTCTTCTTTCATTAAGGAATACGCAGTTGACCTGTAAACTGAGCAAAAGTGTCATGGAAGTTATGTATGTTTCACTTGGGAGGAATTGCTAACTCTTGCTACATAATAAATGTCTTTTTGGAACAGGCTTTTTCTTATATGAAAAGAAAACAAGGAAATAGAACAAATAAAATGCATTAATTACTAAAATCCCTAATAATTTCTAATTTTTAGCTACCACTTTTCATGGAAACACCCCGGACAGGTTTCTTGGATCACCCTGGTGTTTGTATGACCACAAGGAAGCTGTTTTAAATTGTCTTTTTCTGAAGTTATTTGGGTATTAAAAAAATAAAAAAAGCAACAATCCGTTATACCTAACAATGGATACCAGAGTACATGGACCTAATGAAATGAAGAAAAAAATTGATAATTGTAACTTGTTACACAAGATGTAGAATCAGCATTTTTCAATCCCTTCCTCTTCATAGAACAAACCAATTACAGGATCCCTCCTTCTCTCACATGGAAGGGTCAGTGCCATGGAAAAACTAAATTCACTGGATCAACTTGCAGAACAAAACACTCCTTTAACCCATAGCTGAAACTGTAATGTTAAAATCAAGGGCTGCTTTGTTTGCTGAAGTTGGGGGTTTGAATGTTATGGACAACAAAATCTTGGTTTGTGTTCACAGGCATGGGTGGGAGACAAGAGAGAAGCTTATAAACAGGTTATGTCACTGAAGACTGCATTTACTCGAAGCATCACTAGAAGACTCTGTGACACCCAACATTACTTTTTACTTTTCTTGTTATTCCCTACATATCTTTTCAGTTTGCTGCTACTTCCCTTCTTCCCTCAACAAAGAATGAAAAAAAAGAAAAGGGGGGGAAAGAAAAATATTATCCATGAGTGTTCCGGGGAAGATTTAGATTAGATTTGAGAAAAAATTTTTTCTCTGAAAGAGTGGTCAGGCACTGGAATGGCCTGCCTAGGGAGGTGGTTGAGGCACCGTCCCTAGTGCTGTTCAAGAAGCGTTTAGATGAGGTGCTAAGGGATTTGATTTAGTAGCTTGGTGGGTAGGGATGGTGGTGGGAGGATGATTGGACTAGATGATCTTGTAGGTCCTTTCCAACCTAATGAATCTGTGAATCTATGAATCTACCTGAGCCAGTCTTCTTTAACTTTCCAAACTAGTTCCTCAGTTTCATACTTCCAGTCTTTGCTGAGCTTCAGTTTGAAACCTGAGCTGTTGAAATCTTGATTTCCTTTGCACCAAGAAAGTGCAGAAAAGGGGGAAAGTTTCTGCTGAGATTTTTTTAGTAGAATATTGATCATCTCTAGTAAATGGTGATGTTAGCTATAAATAACACCTGTGAACCGAACAGATCAAACCATATGAAGAGCTAAGATCACTTATAAACTCAGTTCAGTACAATTAGTGCTACTGCACATAATTTAATAATAAAGCTGAGTTCAGTGTGGTGGTCAAAGGACATTGTACAGAACTAAACTATTGATGAAAGACAGTAAGAACTCTTCTGCTAATCTGATGGGCAAAAGGTGGTTAAATGAAAACTGTTTAGTTTTCACATATTTCAGGAGATGTGTTTGAATGAACATCTTTGTGTTTAGGCTGATAGCTAAACTGAAGTGTAGGATAGGGTCTATCTTTTAGGAGTCTAATAGCACCTTAAAGTGAATTCAGATGAAAGGGTCTGAATTCATGGCATTCCAGCTATTTCTGTCCTGCCTCAGTGGTGAGAAATCTCACTGGAGTGTAGGAGGCTCTTTCAGTTTACACATTTCCAGGATGAATTAAGGTATCATAGAACATTGTGTTCTTGCTTGACAGCATGCTGCAAGATATTTGGGGGTAGTTATCTACTCTATGGGTAATCAAACCTTTTCTTGTATCTAGGAAAGTTACATCCTGCCTAACATATTTTAAGTAACCACACTATGAAACATAGCACTGTTAGTAAAGTCCACTGGTAATCTGAAACTTGAAGAGAGACTGCTCTGTTTCACTCTGTCTAGTTTCATGGCACGTCTTACTATCATGGCATAAGTAAACAACAATAATTATTGTTTGATACGAGGATGTTCGTCTGAAACTTTGACTATACTTGATTTGTACAAGTGGGTTGTAAAACCTATAAACAAAGATCCTCATGAAATATCTAACGTGTCTGAGAAAGCTCACAGTCCTCTGCAAACTGCTTTTTTTTGGCATTTCCCCACTTTCAGTCCCCTTAGGAATCAGAACATACATTGCTAAAAAAAAAGGGAGAGAGAAAAAGACAAACAATGGAATAAGGAAGTAACACTCTTCCAAGCTGCCAGCATTGCCTGCTTTGAGCTTGTATTTGTTCTAAATTGAAGCCTCCAGTTCTGCTTACAGTTTTGGGTGTGACTCAACTGAGTGAGAGGGAGACATAAATTGTTTTCTGTGGTGAAGAAGGCAGTAGATTTCAAGAGCAAAAAAGAAAAAAAAGTGCAGGACTTTTAGGGATCACATTAGTAGTAAGGTCTTAACTTCAAGAGTCAAATAGCACCTATCATTAGGTATATTTAGCTAGCGCTATTTGAGTGGTTTTCAATGATCACCTCTGCTTGGCTCTTGGAGAAAGTGAGCTGTGACGTAAGACTGCATTTAAAATAACAGGAGTAAACACAAAGGGTTCTTTAAAATGAATTTAGGACTCAAGGAACAATATTAAAAGTATTCAAAGACTATTCTCAATACATTTAATATTGTAGAGGTTGTTTTTTTTTTCTATGTCGAAGAAGTTCACTGACAAGATTTGCTCCACAACCGTAAGGCAACTCTATGGAGGAGCACTGTGTTTCCTTTTTTCAACAGCAAAAATTGGTCTCCTTAGTTAAACTCTATACTAGAAGAGCCCTTCCATGCTATGAAATGCCTGATAGGACTTTTAAATGTACTTTCAAGATCACTAGTAGATAGCTCACTGTTACACAGAGCACAGATTTGTATGAGATCAGTGTTAGTACTTAAATCTACAGTTAGACAAAAGCCCATATTTTAAAAGTATTGAACTCTCTGCAGTTCTATGTGCCTGATTATTCAAGCTGTTGCACCACCCTGTGCAACAGAGGCTCCTTAGTGCTTATAAAACTCTGAAAAGCCACCTCCACCTTGGATTTTTAAAAATAAGAGGAAGTTCTTAAAAGATGTATAGTAACAGAGGAAATTGAGCATTTAATTTCTTTTTCGTTCAAAGTGTGACCTCCCAGTTCATCTTTTATAATTTTTAAAATAAATTGTTGAAAAAGAATTCATTCCATTAGGCTGGGAGAATGCAAGACATATTTAATCTGAATGTAAAACAAAATGGAAAGAACTGAACTTTGAATTTCATAACTCATACAGTTTTACCTGTGTATTATTTGCCAGAATTTTTTCTCTTAAATGATCAAATTGGTTCTTCACTTAAGAATTTGATAATGTTATTTCAAACAAGAAGTTTTTATCTGTGTAACACACAGGCAAAGCAGTATAAATCCTCCAGCTATTCTGTTGTTCCTCCTAAGTCCTGATAAGTTGGGAGTGACGACCAGTGGCAGAGATTTAGATGACGGATTTAATGGTGAAATTCTGGACTAGCTGTACCAGTAGCATCTGTAGTTCAGAACTACTTTAAACAGATTTTTTCATTCCTCCTATCTCATTTAAGAGACACTGCGTTGCTCAAAGCAAAGTAACTAGGGAGCTTTCTTGTGATGTTACTGCAAAGCATTTGTACCAGCATAGGTCTATGAACTGATGATAGCGAGCCAACCAAACCGGGAAGTTCTTAAGGGCTGCTCACCAGACATTTCTGTTATTTGCTTTTGGCCAATTTGTTTTCTTAGTCTATTTCATCATTCAGCCACGTGAGTACCAGTGTTGGCATAAAAAATATCTTCACAGAGTGATAAAATCATACTCTCATAGAATGAATTGCTTTGAAAGGAACCTTACAGACCACCCGGTTCCAGCCCTCTGCTGTGAGCATGGCTGCCAACCACTAGATCAGGCTGTTCACGGCCCCATCCAACCTCTATGGATGGGGCACCCACAGATTCTCTGGGCAGCCTGCTCCAGTGCTTCACCACACTCTGTAAAAAATCAGTTTTAAGTGATCCAATCTCAGCCAAGAAAAGTGAATTATTAGAGTGATTGTTTACATAGAATTTTATTTGTCCACTTTGCATCTATTTGATCACAACACCCTGAGAATTATTTTATGTCCTTCTGCAGACAGTTGGTGTGGCCAGGCTCATTAACACCACCTTCTCTCATTACCTCAGCTGTAGATTACTAGAGATACGCACAGTACATCGGTCAGTAACAGTCATATGAGAAGGAAGGTACACATACTGAAAAAAAATTGAAGTATTTTGTGATATGATAATTTTCTGTTTTGAATGAGAATTTGACAGACCTGAGGTGTCCCAGAAGTCTTTTGGATGTCTGTTCTTGATCCACTTTTTCTGAGCTTTTACTCTGCTCTTCCAAATATCACAATGTACTCTGGTATCCATTCAGAGGTGCAGTGTTGGCTTGGAAATCCCGTGGAAATCCCACACCTGAGGATGGCTTAACTTACAGAGCTACATCTACATACATATATATGTATATATGCAGAAGGCCAAGTGTCATCCTGGCTGCACTGATGGTAGCTTCTCCCACTGATACAGTGAACCTAGATAGCACCATCTTGTTGCAGCCTATTATAATTTTAAGACTATTTAAACCTGACTATTTAACCTGAAACAGATTGACATTTAGGCTTCTTACAATATAGGTTTGTGTTGAAACTCACATATTTCCCTAAAAAACTGTTTAGGGCCTGATTCATTTTTTTAAACAAAGCAAGATCTTCACGTATAACTTTGGTCAGATTACTTCTTTTAACCCATTCTTAATCAAAAATTGCCTAACCTTTCTTTCCTTCCATGTACTTGAACTTCAGGTATGGTGATCTGGACCTCTAAAAATGCTGTCCCAGGGCAGTATACATGAGAGAACTGGGCTAAAGCTTCAAGACCTGATGCTTTATCTTATTATTTGTGGTAGCAAAAACATCTCACTCTGAACACAGAGCAGAAAAGTCTCCAATCAAGGTGACTTCTATAGAAAACTGTAGAAAAATGTATAAATAATATATCACATTCTTCTTTCCCTGCCTGACTTTTAAAAGTGATGCAGCCTGCTCTTCCCATGTCTCTTTAAACCTCGGTTGTCTCTTTTCTCTTTCCAGCTTTACATCCACCAACTACTGTTTTCTTCCTGCCTGACCACTTGTGGTAGCACCTTGAGAAGCAGAGGTTATCAGCTCCTAAAACCTCTTTAATGAGGGATCTGTAAGACTTGTGATGAAGAGCAGCAGCTTGTCATCCACCCTCATTACTCTGGCATGTAAATACACTGAAGGTGACTGAGGAAACAGGGAGCTTGCTGCCACCAACCTTCCTGTAGGGCTAGCTGGATACACAAGTGCAACGATGCATGCTGGAGTGCCTGTGAGGGAAAGGTGAATTTTAGGTACAGTCAGTTAAACTCCTCAGAACTAATTGATCAAAAGTGTTAGGAAATGTGGCAGGGGAGTATGTTTATGGCTTATTTCTGTACAGGTGAGGTTAGTTGGCAAGACTTCCTAAGGTTTTGCGCATGTAAGTGACGTGCAAAATATTTGAATCTGATGTGTGAGTGTCCATGGCCTATGACCAGCTAAAAGATGCAAATGCAGATTTAGAGCATATGAGAATTCAAAATCAACTCGAGAGTAATTGTAAGACAGCCAAGTGTTACACATGTGGCATATGCCGAAGATTCATCTAGATCTGTCTGCAGTCAGAAACTGTCAGGTCTTTGCTTTCCCTTTCCTCCACCATTCCACCAGGGACAGAGATCTTAGTACTGTGCAGCAGTGCAGCGTCCTACATTTGTCTGTTCATGTTTTTTAACAGATACAGAAGTTACACTCACATTCATCTGTCTCCTGTTTGCCTTTAGGCTCCTATCTTGCTGACGACAGAACTCCACAGTGGTGTCTTATCAGTGCCAGATTGTACAGTCGTGCCTCAGTGCCAGCTTGCCTCAGACTTGGGCTAATTTTCTCTGTTCTGGCTTACATAGGCCACAGAAGAGTTTTCAGAAGTTAGTAAGTCCAGAGGAAATAGGCAGGCACAAGGAATAAGCTGTAAATCTACTTGAGTTATTCAGTTTCAGCACTGATTTATAACACTTGTTTTCTTGTTGAGGAGTTTGACAGAATTGAATCAATGTGCAAATCTGCTCCTATTTAGGCAGTCATTCGGACTGTGCTCTTATTGCATGATGAAAACACCAGTGTCACAAAGAGAATATGAAAAGCAGAAAACAAAAACTTTTTCTCCAAGATGAACTTGATGAAGATGCTGATTTTTTTAGGCCTGTGCAATAAAACAAAATCATATTCACAACTCAGGCTATGATAGAATTTCCAGTGTATTCTACGCTTGGTAACACAAGTTTCTGCCTTATCAGGCTGATTTGTTAATCTTGAAGGAAGTAATGATTGTAGTTTTTCTTAAGTCATCATCAAAACTTTTATTACATTTTTACACTTGAAGTGTATCATCTTGGGAAACTCCATGTTAATGAGGAATAAGAGAATTCACATCATTAATCATTCCCAAATAAAATGATTTACTCATGAGCTGATTAGGCCACAACTCAAGTGCTGTGTTCAGTTTTGGCCCCCTCACTACAAGTAGGAGCGTTTCCAGAGAAGGGCAATGAAGCTGTGAAGGGTATGGAGCACAAATCATATGGGGAGTGGCTAAGGGAACTGGGATTGCTCAGTGTGGAGAAGAGCAGACTCAGTGGAGACCTATTATTCTCTACATACACCCGAAAAGAGACTGCAGTGAGGTGGGAGTTGACCTCTTCTCCTGGGTAGCAGCAGTAGGACAAGAAAGAATGGCCTCAAGTTGTTCCATGGGAGTTTCAGGTTGGATGTTAGGAAAAATTTCTTCTCAGGAAGAGTGATAAGGCACTGAAAAGGACCAGCCAGGGAGGTGTTAGAGACAGCCTTACTGGTGGAGTTTAAAAACTAAGAACCAGGTGGAAGTGGAACTGAGGGATGTAGTTAGTGGGCATGGTGGGGGTGGGTTGGTGGTTGGGCAAGATGATCTTTGTTGTCTTTTCCAACCATAATGATTCTTTGATTATATAATTTTCTATTTTCAATAAGAACATGGTTTACATGTGTGTGTTTTTGGGTGGTAGTGTCACTCATGTACCTTCCCCCTGCTTATTTTTGTCCTGTGGTGTCAGTGTAAATACTCATGGAGCCTCACAATGAGGTACTTATAGAATATATCCAGATTAAAAATTATCTTTATTTTATTTTATTTTATTTTATTTTATTTTATTTTATTTTATTTTATTTTATTTTATTTTATTTTATTTTATTTTATTTTATTTATTTTTTGAGGGTCATCCCAAGCCTGTCACACTCACTGTCTCAGTTCATCACCTAGACTCACAAACGGTGGCAAGCTTTGCTCATATGAAGGGCATGAGACAAAACAAGAGGAGGTGGGGCTTCTCTGCATGTAAGCCCTTCTCAGGAAGGAATGGCTGTGCTGCTACAGCTGTCTCAGTCTGTGATCACCTGTTGCATTCTGTACTGCTCCCATCACAGTGACCTCTTCAAATCCACAGCCTTCTGCAGGAGGTTTTTTTTGAGCGGAATTTCAACACAGAGCCCTATACCAAGAACCAAACTCTTTTCCAAACGCTAACTGTTATGCATGGCATTTGTTCATGTCAGCTACATTTTTATGTATTTGCAAGAATAATATAGTAAGCATAATGTAAACATGCATCATTCTTTTGGCTTGGTGTTCATTCATGACTGCTCTCATTGCAGTTGTAGAGCTGCAAACTAGTGCCTGGTTTTCTCTTACAGACACCTCTACAGTAATTTCCTTAGGAAGTAAGCTCACTCTCCCCCATGGAAGGGCTTTTAGAAAATGGGGGAACTCCTTTTGGTGCCAGCTACACAGCACTGTATTAAGTACATGCGCTCTTTATTTATTTATTTTAGAGACTGAAGTATTTCTATGTAACAACTTGTCAGCTAACGAGTACTTTTCAAATAGGGCTCCTAAATAATGTACACAGTATTGTTTTACTAATAGTCTCCAATTAATAGGCACTATAAAAATATAAACAGCAGGAATGGAAAAATCATTAAAAGAGTGGCTTTTGGCTTCTTTCATTCAGGCAAAATAAATGGGTTATATTACCACTGTTATTACCGATACAAGACATAAAGCAGATTAAAACAACATATGTTTTTGATACTAAACTCTGCCTTGAGATGTGCGTGGATGCAGGCTCACAGTGGCAGAAAAGTATAGTTGTCATGGCAGTAAGATGGCAGCTCGTTCAGCAGTTCTGCATCACATAACCAGGAGACACTGTGCCCTGAGGACTGCGCTGACGACAGTTGAAGCTGTGGAAGAGGTGAAATTTCAGCTGTAAAGACCGGAACAGTCATTCCATTCCTCCAAATACTTTGGATCCCTCCAAGCCATCTATTTAAATAACCTTTTTCCTCAGAGCAGGAATAAACAGTGCTGAGCCTCCTGAGGAGCATTTATTTGCTCAGTTACGTATATCTGCAGCTACCACGGGACTTGAATGCTCCATTCAAGCTGTACCTGTGCCTGAGTTACAAAGCCACTTACACACAAGCTGCACCACTCAGCATGTTCATCATGTCAGTGTAGCCTGGAAATAGGCTATTAAGCACACTGCCGTCTTTCACAAGAGCTTCTAGGTCTGTGGAATACAGTAAGGGGGGAAGGAAATAAAACATGCCCACAGGGTGTCACCTCAAAGACAGCAACATGAGTGGGAAGTGTCTAAGAGGTATCCAATGCACCACCAAGCCAACCTCAGACATGATTTGGTAACCACATGGAATTCAAGGAATTTGTCTCAAAGAACCAGCTTCAGAGGAGTGAGCTAGGAGAGTTTTACTCTGAGTCTTAAAACGGTGGTAGAACTAGTACAGCTAGTGCACTGACAGCAGTACAAATTGTGCACAACCACTCCCCTCAGAGAGATATCTGCCTTAAAAAAACTGCTCCCAAACTTAATTACAGAGATAGAAAGCTAAAACACGTCAAAGAGACGCTTCCACAGCGTAAGAGGTGCTAAAAGCTGGAAAGCCTGAGAGAAATGCCTTGTCCAAATTCAGAGTTTAACTCCCCAAATAGAAAAGGTCAAAACAGAAGGTGTAACATGATCTGCTATCAGGAAAACACACAACTGAGGAACAACACATCTTGGACAAATTGGTCTGCTAGACTGCAGATGCTGGAACTGTGAGACTTCCAGCAATGCTTTCTCCGACTTTGCCATCATGGAGGAGCTTTCTGGCTTACAACTGGTTCTGCACGGATTCTGAAGCTTGGAATTTTATGTCACTCTCATTTCCTTGATGACTTTCTTGGTGCCTACTTCTCAGCTTTGCCCCTTTTCCAGCCTGTAATAATTTGTCTATGGCCCATTGAAAGTCTGCGGGTAAGTCCAAATTATGACGAAAGAAAGAAAGAAAGAAAGAAGGAAAGAAAGAAGGAAAGAAAGAAGGAAAGAAAGAAGGAAAGAAAGAAGGAAAGAAAGAAAGAAAGAAAGAAAGAAAGAAAGAGAAAAGAAGAAAGAAAGAAAGAAAGAAAGAAAGAAAGAGAAGAAAGAAAGAAGAAAGAAAAGAAGGAAAGAAAGAAGGAAAGAAAGAAGGAAAGAAAGAAGGAAAGAAAGAAGAAAGAAAGAAGGAAAGAAAGAAGGAAAGAAAGAAGGAAAGAAAGAAGGAAAGAAAGAAGAAAGGAAAGAAGGAAAGAAAGAAGGAAAGAAAGAAGGAAAGAAGAAGGAAAGAAAGAGAAAGGAAAGAAAGAAAGGAAGAAAGAAAGAAGAAAGAAAGAAAGAAAGAAAGAAAAGAAAGAAAGAAAGAAAGAAAGAAGAAGAAAGGAAAGAAAGAAAGAAAGAAGAAAGAAAGAGAAAGAAAGAAAGAAAGAAAGAAAGAAAGAAAGAAAGAAAGAAAGAAAGAAAGAAAGAAAGAAAGAAAGAAGGAAAGAGAGGAAGAAGGAAGGAAGGAAGAAGGAAGATGAGGAAGGAAGGAAGGAAGGAAGGAAGGAAGGAAGGAAGGAAGAAGGAAGGAAGAAGGAAGGAAGGAAGAAGAAGGAAAGAAGAAGGAAGGAAGGAAGGAAGGGAAGGAAGGAAAGGAAAGGCGACAGGAAGGAAGGAAGGAAGGAAGGAAGGAAGGAAGGAAGGAAGGAAGGAAGGAAGGAAGGACGGACGAGACGGAAGGAAAAGAAATACAGATGTGTTCAACAGAATATTTTCAGCCCTTCTGTTTACTGCTTCCTGAATTTGTGAGTGTTATGTAACTTTCATACTGGAATAGGCAAAGGTGTGTACTTAGATGATGAAGTTAAGCAGATTAACTGTGATAAGGGGAACTGACTTTCTCCAGGCAAGAACACTTAGCAGAGCAAAACAGATATTGTCTAAGATCTTTGTACCAGTATCTGACAGTATTGTCTAAGATCTTTTTACCAGTATCTGACAGTCCCTTTTTGTACGGTCTTCTCTCTCCCACTTTTAATGGAGAAAAATGGAAAATCCTCCCCCCATGTTCCCTGCCTGTCTGCTTATGCAAAATGGAGCAACAGGGTAAGCTCACAGTCATACCAGTCAGAAAGCTACATAAGGTCATGACCTCATAGCAGAGTGCTAGGTACACATGTAACACACAATTACAAAATGCACCTTAAAAAGAAGAAAAATGTTACCAGATCTTACTTTTGTCCATGAAAGGATGTTTCTTGAAGAAGAAATGCAATGTTATATGGACCATTTCTCAAATCTAAATACAGAAATGCCAGGAGAACAGGTTTATGTTCTTAAAATTTACAAAGCTCATGTAGTGAAATCTATTTAATTACATTTTTGGCCACAAATATTTTCATGTGTGTTTTTAGCCATGGTCTGGCTTTGACACTGTAAACTGAATTTAAACATAAATTTCATTCTACGTAAGTATACATGTAAACATACATTTATAGAAAATATACTTTACAGTAAATAGTGCCCCATAAATATTTATTAATAAAATAGAAAACTGGGAACAAATTCATCATATGATCAATGTCTATGTTTTGAATTCTAAACTTCATAAATATCTGTTTTTAATTCCTTAATCAATTCATAAATATATGTTAATTTCATTAATTTATGATTCTTCATACTGTGTTTTTCAAGATTCTGACTTGCAGAAACAGATTTCTTCACAAACCTCTGTAGTCATAAGAAGAATGAAAAAAATATTTTCCCATTTTAAAAGAATAAACTCCAGTGAGGAAGTTACTTGTAGTACACTAGCATTTCAATGTGAAACTGCCAACACATTTACAGCCTAATGCCTATATTTAATTAAACCAGCCTGTGAGCATAACAGAGAATGCATCTTCTATGTTTTTGAAGATGGTCCAGTGTGCATTCCACATGGAACATGTGTGTGGTCCTTTCATGGTCAGAAAACAATATTCTTCTTATGTCCCATGTTTTCTGTGGTAATCTTTGTTGGCTGTGTACTCCATCCAAATGCTCAACAGTCAGTTGCCTGCAGATTCACAATTAAATCCTGCAGTGTCCAGCATTGCGTGCAATAAATGCTCTATGCTTGCTATTATTCTGTAACTGACTGTGAAAGCTCTGTAAAGGAGCTTGTCATAGCCACCCTTTAACATTAGTGGTTTTATTTTGGTTTGAGGGAAAAAGTGGATTTCGTGATGGTTTACATTTTTGTATATGTGCTCTAATTCCCACATTTAAGTTATGTTAAAACAATTCACTCATTAACTGTTTCAGTCTGTTTGTGAGAATGTTGCCAGAAAAACAGAAGAGAAGAGGAGATTCTGTACTCTCAAAGATGGAATAGAAAACTTTAAGGACATTGTTAAACTGGCCAGAATTTTCCAGAGTATTGAAGAATCATAAAATCTGGAAAGAAAAAAAAAAAAGAGGCCGAAAAAGCTCTTGAAATTCTGACAATAGCATAAATAAATAAAAACAACTTTGTTTTAATGTGAATTCACACACTGTTTCTTGAGATGTTTAGATTGTGAACTTTGATGTTTGTGTGTGGAAAGACTTTGCAGTTTCTTCTGGTGATCTTTAAAGTTACAGCGGAAGACATCTCGGGATCTCAATTTAAAAAGCTCCTCCTGCTCCTTTGCAAGGAGTTTAGCTTTGTTTGAAATGGATACAAGAAAATCACAAACAGAAACTGCCTGTTACTGACTATAGGACACAAAACAACAGCTATGCTCTTCTCATACTATTATATGTTAACTCAACCAATGTCCTGATTTAATTCACTGCTCCCTTACACAGAGGAGAAAAGTGGAAGAATGGGAAGATGTTTGAAGATATAACTCTGGTCTGTCTGTACAGTCAAGACAAAGTCCGATGGCTGAGTATTCAGACTAAAGAGACTGGTTCATCCCTGATTCATACAAGCTGTTCCTTTCAATGAGACAGGAAGAAGCCAGTACAATTGAGCGTTTTCAGAGTGAAGAAACAGGGAAGGACTTCGAATCACATAGCAATAAATGCTGTTATTATGAAAGATGTTATGAAATCATTTGTGGTTCTAAGATTAATTTTAGCTTAGCTTCGATTTCAGAGCAGCCACCAGTCAGTGACTGTTAAACACTCCCTCTCTCAGTTACAAAATGAGGGACAAGAAGAACACAACAGCTCCTCTGCACAAAACTGCTTCATTGCACACCTGAGGCCAACCCCACTGAGTCACAGGGGTCCTGGATGCAAAGGCTCTCAAGACCACTGGTACTACTGCTAGAAACAGTGTGCTCCAGATAATGCAGGATTTTTCACAGTTTATATTCCATTTCCAGATAAGCATGAAAAAAGCATGAGACACAGCTCCTTTCATTTGTTTTGAGACTGATAGATATGCTAGTCCCGGTCTTCAGTTGTCTGAAAAAGGATCTACTGTGAAGGTATAGGAAGGCTGATGATGAATTGCATTCTGTATGCCTGCCGTGCATCTATCTGGCTATGCATCCTGTCTTGAGAGTCACAGTTCATATGTGACATACGATTCTGGTCTAAGGTTTTGCACTTCTGATGTAGCCAGCTTCTCATGAGAACAGCCTTAGACACTGTGACATCCATAATTTCCAGAATCCTTCTGATAGCGCTAAGACATCTTAAAAGTTCTACTCTGTGTATATTTTTCTATTTGTCCTTTGACTGTAGCTCTAGCCATAGACCTCGTGAGAGGGAATGTAGTATCGGTACTCTTCTTACTACTCCTACAAAACATAAAGGAAAGAAAAATTGTCACAGAAATGTGCTTAGAGATATTTTTTAACATCCCAAACCATCAAGGCACTCAAATGCTTTTCCCATGTGTAAGGAGTAATGGTTTGATTTCTCATTCATTCTCATAAATAAATAAATAAATATGTGCATATATATACATATATATATTTGTAGATCAAGAACTATTACAGAGATTCTTTTGACATGAGACTTCCACCTGTCAGTGCTCCTAACTGCAGTCTTGGCATTAGCCAAGAAAATGGCAGATTTTGTGCACCGTGCCTTGGTAATGCTTTCTAACCTTTTAGGTATCTAAACCAAGCTATGCTTAAATATTGCAGAAGCCTGAAAAGAGTGCAGCAACATTGCAGCTGCAGTTATTTTGTCTTGTAACTGTTCCTCTTTTTCTGTCCCTCCTGTAAATTCTTTTTGGTAGGGAAACAATAGGATGAACCGTTCTCCATAGGTGGCATTTTGTTGCCTGAAAGAAGTAGTGTAAGTAGTGAAGTTGCGGCTATGCAGACCCAGAAAAAAAAAAAAAAAAAAAGAAAAGGAGTTAGTATTTTTTTTTATATTTGCCAATTGACAGAAAATGAAAGAACACCAGTTTTACAGAAATGTCATGTAGTAACTGAAATATTGTTTGGTGCAAATGGCTGGACTCTGAATCTAGATTCAATACTTCAGAGCAGAAGGCAAGTGGTACATGATGATAACAGTAAAAAAAGAGAAGCTCCAAGTCCTCAGGATAAATAACAATCTGTTTGTTTTCATTCTATCCATGACACGAGGGTGATATTTTGTGGAAGAACTTTCACAGACCACTCAAGGGGAAAAATCTGGGGAAGTCAGTGCTTCCAGAAAATCAGTTTCTTATTCTTTTCTTCTCACAGAAGTAGTGAGCAACACAATGTCTGGAATCTGTGGAGGAGCTGCAGAAAACTCCTCGACTCTCCTGGAGCTGTGGTCCTGGGGTACCTACCATTTCTCTGGGGCAGAACAGGTCTGATCCAAAAGTGCAGCTTAGATCCTGGTTCTCCAAACCAGAGGAACCACGGCAACAAGGGTGCCCAGGGGCTTTCCACTCAGAAGAAACCAAACAGAGAGTGCTGTGCAGTAGTGTTGCACTCAGATCTCAGCCCACCATGGAGAAAAGAGATAAAAGAAAGTAAGCTTCTGGCATGGGTTGCTGTATGTGGTGCAGATGCGCCAGCCCTAGGCTATGTGTGGGCACTCCTATTTAAAGCTTTGTATTGACGTTGGCTTTTTTTTTTTTTTTTTTTTTTTTTTTTTGCATTGAAAGTCATTAAATACGTTCCCTATCCCTCAAATGCAGGAAACACTGAATAAACAAAGATCCAAATGCTCTTTCACAGTACAGATGACCCCATTCAGAGCTCAGTAGCTGAATTTTACATATCCCAGAGTCAATTCAAAATACATGCTATAATTGCAAAATCACAACAGGTATAGATTGCTCATCTGGAACTCTCTATACAATAACATTCCAGGATGAGATGTGCACTGCTCATGTATAGTGTCCACTGTAAGTGAAGATCAGGATTGAGACTATCCTGACACCAGACAGAAGGTGCACAAGTCCATGAGACCTGATGGGATCCTCATACGAGCTCTGAGGGAACTGATGGATGAAATTGCCAAGCCACTGTCCATCATATTTGAAAGGTCATGGCAGTCTGGTGAAGTTCCCACTGGCTGGAAGGGGGGAAATACAACCCCCATTTTCAAGAATGGAAAAAAAGATCTAGAGAAGTAAAGGCCAGTCAGTTTTACACCTGTGCCTGCCAAAATCATGGAGCAGATTCTTCTGAAGGCCCTAATAAGGCACACGGAAAATAAAGATGTGGTGATTGGTGGTAACCAGCATGGCTTTACTAGTGGCAAGTCATACCTGACAAATATGGTGGCCTTTTATGTTGGAGTTACAGTGTCAATGGATAAAGGAAGAGAAAATGATGTCCTCTACCTGGACTCGTGCAAAGCATTTGACGCTGTCCTGCATGACATCCTGGTCATCAAGATGGAGAAAAATGTATGGACCAGTTGCTGGATAAAGAATTGTCTGGATGGTTGCACTAAGAGAGTTGTGGTCAGCAGCTCAGTATCCAAGTGAAGACTGGTGAAGAGTGGTATTCCTCAGGGTTCAGTGCTGGAATCAGTATTTAGCATCTCTGTGAGTGACATGGACAGTGGGATAGAGTGCACCCTCAGCAATTTTGCAGACAATACCAAGCTGAATGGTACAGCTTACATGCTGGAGGGAAGAGATGCTATCCAGAAGGATCAGAACAGGCTTGAAAGGTGAGCCCAAGCCAATCTCATGAAGTTCAGCAAGTCCAAGTGCAAGGTCCTGCACCTGTTTTGGGGCAGTCCCAAGCACAAATACAAACTGGGTGGAGAGCAGCCTGAAAGCAGCCCTGAGGAGAAGGATTTGGGGATGTCAACTGGCGAAAGACACAACATAAGCCAGCAATGTGTGCTTGCAGCCCAGAATGCCAGTGCCTGAAGGGGGCCTACAGGAAATGTGGAGAGCGACAGACATTTTAGAGGGACATGTAGTGACAGGACAAGGGGAAGTGTTTTCAAACAGGAAGAGAGTAGATTTAGACTAGATATTAAGAAGAAATTAATTACTGTGAAGGTGATGAGACACTGGAACAGTGTGATTTTGTGGATGCTCCCTCCCTGGAAGCATTCAAGGCCAGTCTGGTTGAGACTTTGAGCAGCTTAGTCTAGTTGGAAGTGTCTCCGTCTATAGCAGGGGAAATGGAACTAGGTGATCTTAAAGGTCCTTCCAACCCAAACCACTCTATGATTCTATGATAATTAGGTGATCATTTTGGAACCCATGTTGCGTGAATGGTGAAGCATCCACCAACAGTATGAAAACTAAATTCTAAAGCCTCCAGGGAAAGGACTGCCTTTTTAAATCAGTGTTTATATGATGTCTTCCACACTGGGAAACCAAACCCTCTTTGAGTTCCTAGATTCCACCAAAATGTTTTGGAGTGTATTTATCACTCACACATTATTTATGCATTATAGAAGAAATGAATGAAGTAGGTTAAAGTCCTTTTTATTTCCACTACTTAATTAAATTAGGACTTACTAAGACGACTATTTCTCTTTCAGAAACTCTGTTCTAAAGGGCTAATTTATTAAACAATAAATATATGAAAGTACATTTTCTCAAAGACAAGAGTTGGTTAACTACCCACTAGTAGTTATACCCTGAACTATGGCAAGATCATGACTCTATTATAAGGCTGGCAGAAAACCCTTTGGTCAAGAATATGCACATGGCTTTGGAAGTTACTAATTATTAATTATTAATTGTATGTTAATAACTATAAATCTCAGATTGAGATGGAACTACTTACTTTGAAAGTCCTTCAAGTGATACTGGTGCACAAATTATGTGGAGCTATGAGAGAAGGGAATGGTGTTGCAGCACCACCTCTAAATTTCCTTTGCTGGATGGACAGATTTCTTTGGATCCAGGCATCTGATAACTTGACCTTAATAAGATTAAATCTCTGAGGAATTATCTGCAAATAAAGATTGTAGAAATTTTTATGCTGGAAGTAGTGATCTGAATAAGTAAGCTCTGAGGCACTAGTAAAGACAGCAACAAACACAGAGCAAATTCTCTTTAACTGCAGAGAGTCCTAGGAGTAAAATAATACATTTTTTTTCTCTTTGCACTTGGTATATGTATGCATGCATATCAGTATAAATATGTATAGACATGTACATACATGTATGCAGATTTTTTTTTTTTTCAGATTTATAAAGCTTTTAAGCAAACTAAAACATTTTTCTAGATCTAGTTTCCTGACTTCTCTTGCAGCCTAGTATAGCTGAAGCACTATGATACATATGAAAATGAGGGGTATTTAACAAAGTCTGTCTTCACCAGCTATTTTCTCCTTACCAAAATGGAACACGTATTGTCCGACCACCTTAATTTTACTGAACTTGAAACCGCTGCAGGGACTGAAAGTGTCTCTGAGGCTGTGAGTATAAACCTTCTTTGCTGTGTATGTTAGCATGTCATCTTCTGGGATAATCATCCAAATGTGGTGCCTATGGAGGTGTGGCTGATTCAGTCTTTGTGCTCCCGGGTGGTCAGCCTGTAATTTAAAGATTCACTGGCCTCATGAAGATAGCCACAAATGGAACAGTAACCATAATTGCAAAAGGCTGTTCCACTAATCCATAGTTAACAAGTGACAGTTAAAAGACAAATAATCCTTACGCAAGCATTTCCTGCAGATATATGAGCCATTGGTTTTGTCTGCTCTCTGCTTTAGAGAGGAGTTCAAGAAAATAAGAAAGATTTTGTGATCTTATTTTGTTTCAATTGTTAGAAATCACAGAAGGCTCTGAAAATTCTTTTCCTTCTTCCCTTCTTCCCTTCCCTTCCCTTCCCTTCCCTTCCCTTCCCTTCCCTTCCCTTCCCTTCCCTTCCCTTCCCTTCCCTTCCCTTCCCTTCCCTTCCCTTCCCTTCCCTTCCCTTCCCTTCCCTTCCCTTCCCTTCCCTTCCCTTCCCTTCCCTTCCCTTCCCTTCCCTTCCCTTCCCTTCCCTTCCCTTCCCTTCCCTTCCCTTCCCTTCCCTTCCCTTCCCTTCCCTTCCCTTCCCTTCCCTTCCCTTCCATCACTTCTTATTTATCATACTGAGAAGCAGAGTAAATCTTTTCCAGGCCGAACTTTTCTTAAAACTGTGTTGTTTGTTTTGTCATTTATCTTATTTCTAATCTTCACTGTTTATAAAAGGGGGCAAGAAGTCCGAAAAAACAAGTGCATCAAATGCTTTCTCTTCCATTCACCATTGAGACATTAATGATGGGACCAAATATTTATGAAGGAACTATTTCTTCTTTGGACTAAACAGAATAGGTATTTACAGAAAAATGTTAAATATTTTATGTACTGTGTGATTAACAGTTGGGCATAGGGATTTCCATTAATTTTCTTCTAGTGTCAAAGTTAAAAATGAAGAATGTTTAGGAGACTAAAAAAGACACGTAGAAGACATTAAGACAAACTTTCTATTGGCAAGGCCAATGACATACTAGAAGTCTATGGGTTTGCAGGACTGGGGAAACATCATTTATCCTACATTAACTGACAAAGAAGACAGTCTAAACAGTATCTTATGGTTTCCTGTAGTCAGTATAATATCAAGATGCAAATTGAGAATTTTTCATAATATGTGAACAGTAAGAATGAAAAATGAGTTAATTTTTATTGTTATTAGGACAGTGTTTCTACTGCTGACCAACAGTTACAGTTTTGGGCAGAAGCTCCACAGCTACAGCGACACCAATATGACTGTAATAATAAGAACACAGTTCAACATAAGTTTTGAAAACTTATGAACATTAAAAGAATTAGCCATGTGCCAATTTTAATGAATTTTTGTAAGCATGGGTACTTCTCACACTGCCGTTTGGGTAACATTCTTCAAATTGGAAAACGATCTTCTGGGGAACTGGAACAAGGTATGACTTTAACTTAGAGGAAGGTAGGAGGGTGTGTGATCATATTTTTTTTCACTCAAGTATCTTTCATGGTAAAATTAGTATGATTTTAATTCCCATTGTGGATCACAGCAAGAAGAACTGTAACTACTTCCTCCAAATAACTTTTGTGCTTTCATGTCAGGGTAAAAATATTGTTCCCAGTTAAAAGACCAGGAATACCCAGTAAAGTCCAGAAAAAGTAGAAACGAAGACATTTCTGTCTGTAACCTGAGTTGATTAAAACACCAAGCTTATTTTTCTTCAGTTCTTCAGTTCTTTCTTTCTTTCTTTCTTTCTTTCTTTCTTTCTTTCTTTCTTTCTTTCTTTCTTTCTTTCTTTCTTTCTTTCTTTCTTTCTTTCTTTCTTTCTTTCTTTCTTTCTTTCTTTCTTTCTTTCTTTCTTTCTTTCTTTCTTTCTTTCTTTCTTTCTTTCTTCTTTCTTTCTTTCTTTCTTTCTTTCTTTCTTTCTTTCTTTCTTTCTTTCTTTCTTTCTTTCCTTCTTTCTTTCCTTCTTTCTTTCCTTCTTTCTTTCCTTCTTTCTTTCCTTCTTTCTTTCCTTCTTTCCTTCTTTCCTTCTTTCCTTCTTTCCTTCTTTCCTTCTTTCTTTCCTTCTTTCCTTCTTTCCTTCTTTCCTTCTTTCCTTCCTTCTTTCTTTCCTTCCTTCTTTCCTTCCTTCTTTCCTTCCTTCTTTCCTTCCTTCTTTCCTTCCTTCTTTCTTTCCTTCTTTCTTTCCTTCTTTCTTTCCTTCCTTCTTTCTTCCTTCTTTCCTTCCTTCTTTCTTTCTTTCTCTTTCTTTCTTTCTTTCTTTCTTTCTTTCTTTCTTTCTTTCTTTCTTTCTTTCTTTCTTTCTTTCTTTCTTTCTTTCTTTCTTTCTTTCTTTCTTTCTTTCTTTCTTTCTTTCTTTCTTTCTTTCTTTCTTTCTTTCTTTCTTTCTTTCTTTCTCTCTTTCTCTCTTTCTCTCTTTCTCTCTTTCTTCTCTCTTCTCTTCTTTCTTTCTTTAACAGCAGTAATTCATATTTTGAAAACTCTGTAGCCCACTGAGCTCCTCATGCTGAGTGATATCTCATCTCCTCCTTATGCATATAGTATAATGTAAGTATACATATTTAAAAGTGTAATCTTTTCCTTTTGGTCAGACTATGAAAGTACAGTTATGTATAATTTAAATTTACTGTAGTCAGTCTGCTAATGCATTTGTCATCTACAGCATCCATGTGTTCACAGCCCTGGATCTCTGAGAAAAAGCCTTTCTTGAATTGTGCTAAATTTTGTGGTGGTTTTGTGATGCAGATAACTGCCAATTGGTGCTATAAGGCCATTTTTTTTTTTTTTTTGTTCTCATCCACATAACATGAAGATAAGCAAAAGCTTACATATTTGGTTACCCTTATTTTTCTTGACTGTTTATACATCCCTTACACAGCTCAGCTCCAATTATTATCATTTCAGACTGAGTTTTGAAACGGAGAGAACCTGAGCATAATGCCAGAAAAAACTCCAGTCATTAATTCTGTGATTGGAAGGACAGCTGGATTCAGCAAACACTTGAGTGGAAAATCTATGGGACAAATTTAATTGTGGTCCATTTTTTTAAGTCTATATGAGGGAAAAATGAAAAATAATAAAATAGTAGAATATTTAGAGTGGTTTTCTCTTACGTTCATTTTAGGCCAATATTTTCATGTTCCACAGGCAGTCTGTTTTTCATTTCAGAAGGGCTTGAATCCTACATTATCCAACAGTTAGAATCTTGAGAGGAAAAACTTAAGAATGTCTTCCTTTTCTGTTATCTGTTCAGCTCTTAATTCTGTTGTTTTCCTTGTTTCTACTGGTGAGAAACACCAGGTCATCAATTTAGAGTACCCGAAATTCTGAAGTATCCTATTAGCTGTGCATACTTTTCAATAACTTGTTACATTTAGCTGAGTATAAACCAGAGTAATTTACATTGTACCATTATTCTTTATGAGCCTTGCCTTTTTTCACTGAGCATTATGGAAGTGGGAGAATATCAGGCACTGCAAATTGAATGGAAAACATGGTATAGTCTTTTGCAATTACCAATTCAATTATAAGTTAATAACAGGTGGTTATTTCAATTCATAGTTGTGTGTACTATGAGACATGATAACAGAAGTTATGGAGAATAAAGGCAGAAAAACTATTTGGCCTTTCCTTAAAGTGTTCTCTATGATTGACTACTTTTTAACTATAAGAGGAATACAATTTTTTGTGCTACTTTATTCTCATGAAAAAAAGAAATAAGTCATAAAATTAAACACAAGTTGATCCTACTACAATATTTTATGATACTGTCAAAAAAATAATGGCAAGTGCAAAACAGTATTAATGAAATTTTGCATCATGTTTTCAGTGAGGGAAGGTAAAATCAATGCTAAGTGATTCAGTTTTATGTAATTACTTAGCATTTGCACTATCCAGAAGGGATGATGAACCTGAATAAAGAAGCATTTAAACAGACTGTAAGTGTACTCCTTAAACTTCCTATTACTAAAGGATATGACATTTTCTGGGAACAAAAGTGAGTTGTTTTTTATCTGGCAAAGACTACCTATTTTCACTTTCCACTAGCCATGGAAGCATCTACTTAGCCACCATAGGTTACTAGATCCCTTTGGCTCTTGTCTGTCTACCCAAAAGACTTTTCAACCCACACTAACGATGTTTGCACAATTCTTCTGTGCACAGATCAGTTTCATTGTGGCCGAAGGTTTAGCTGTTGAGTGCAGTCGTTTTCCTTAGTCCACTTAATTATGCTGATTATGCATTTCCTAGATTAGGAGAAATGTGGTTTGGAATGGCTTGTATAAAAACGAAAATACAGAAAGTTTAGTGAAAAGATCTACATTAAGTGCCATATTTACTAGCATATTAACTGTAGTATCAACCATACCAATGTATTTATTTTTAATTCCATTGTCAATCTTTTATATTATCTCTTCTAACTTCAGAGTCACTCTTTCTCCTTTTATGGTACAGTCCTAGTATTTAGCTAGGTAATCGGATTTATGATTTTGTTTACATCAGTTGCCATGGCTATCCACCATAAAAGATCAGTTGCCTGGCAACTTGGTATTGTGGAGCTGCAATGGAGGATGGAATTTTTTCTCTCTCTGGAGGGAGGGCTTAAGGAATAATGAAAACTTCTGCTCTTACTTCTCATGAATGCTTTATTTTCAAGGTCAACCAAATGATTTTTCAATAAAGGCTAATGCACTTTTCTTCAAAAGATGCACCGTAAAATGTTTCTCAAAGATTATCCTGTCTCAGAGTGAAAGACAACTAGCTTAAGAAGTTTTATTCTCTCCATGCTGTTGCAAAATAAAGTTTAGAGTAACTGAAGAGCAGCTATACTGAAACAGGTCTTTTATTTACTGACAGTTATATATACATTGACAAATGAGCTACTGTACACTCAGAATTATCTCTACAATAATTTTCATTAATGAAATTATAGTTTACTTTTTGGTCATTGGCAATTTATCTCTTAAAGCATTATACTTTTCTCAATTATTTTTATTTTTTGTTTTTTATTTTTTTTCCCTGCATTTCACTTAAATTAAATTAAAGTGTAATTTCAAGCTGGGAAAATAGAATCCTTTTGTTCTTGTTTATGGGTAAAATTAAAAAAATAAATGTACTTTGGAATTGAGATTTGCATTGTCTTGTTGTTTTCAACATTTCATACATACTGATATGTATGTAGTACGAGTATGAATCATTTATATATGGTGCATATCCTATATATCCCACTTGAATGATAAATTAAATTTGGTAGGCACAAAACTAACCTATGATCTGAAACTTAGATGCCAGCTCCTATGGAGTGATTATCTGTCTAGCAACTTTTATAATATGTTATGTCTATTTCAAAGAAAGCTCTTTCTTTAAATAAATTCCTGTTTATTTTCAAGTTGTAAATTTTCTGTATAATGTTCCTCTTCCGTGATTGAATTGATATATTGAAAATAGACTTAATGAGAAAGATGTTCTATTTTTAATTGAATTAATTACCAAGGTAGAAAGATATAAATCACTTAGCAACATAAAATCTAAATTTCTGAAGTGTAATGCTACACTATTAAACAACAAATTAAGATTTTAGTAAATCTTCTGAAATAAATTAATTCATATTCACACAGGACTCAGGAAACTATAGGGGTCTAAGTCCAAAAAGACTCAATTTTTTACAAAATAAATGTATTTGTCTTATGGAAGAGGAAGATGATCAGCATTCTGCAGTTACCTTGTGTTCAGTCAGGGCTTTGGGAATCTAAGCATAAGAAAAGCAAGCAACATTCTACTGTTGCAGCAGCAAAGAGCAGCAAAAGAGTTGTTTAGACCTTTTCAATGTCTTGAAAAATTAATTTGATAAAGCTGTGGTCTCAAGAGTCGTATGGATATGTAGAGTGTTCACACTTTCTAAAAGTTCATTCAAAAAACCTTATCCTTCCCAACTTTCTGAAATATTTCTGAACCTAGTCACAGACACTCCACTCTACCTGTGCTTTCTCTCTCTTTTTTTTTTTTGGCATTGACATTAGCAGGTTGCTCTCAAGTTTTATTCTGGATGCAGCATCATGTTTTCCTTGCACAACAGCATCTCCAGTCAAGAAGGATGTGCAACATCCATTGCTAGGGGTACAGTTAATAAGACATGGAGTGGATCCAGATTTCAGAGCATAAATAACTCCTATGTGATAGGGAATTGTAAAGGAGCCTAGTATTTGACATTAGACTAGGTTTGTGATATTTCTTCATAATTCAGTGATCACTGAATCTGTTGAAAAGACATTCATTAAGATTTGATCTGATCTTTCCTAGTATTACAATTTTTTCTCTACCCTCTCAATAGCAGGTTTTTCAGCAAGTAAGTTTTGAAAGTGACAGGTCCTATTATTTAAAGAAAACAAAAATCAAACTTTACAAATGTCATTGTTAGTTGCTAGCACTTGATAAAGCCACTTTAACTGGAGAAAACAAAAGCAAATGTTGAAATGATTCCATTATTTTTAAAAGAAAAACAAATTTATCTAGGTTTTGTCAGCCCCTATTGTGACAGGTTTTACTGCCATTTCACAAAAGTTAAAGTTGTAAAATTATATATTTCAATTACTTTAATCTCTGATGACATTTATATTATTTTTATTAAATTTGAAGCTCACTGCATTCCTGTCCCTTCTGGAAGCTTTCTTTCCCCTTTTCCTGGTGGTCTCCATCAACATTTAATTGACAGTGTAACCGCTGTCACAGTTGGCCTCACAGCATCCCTTCTCTTTCATCACCTAATTTTGTACAACACAACACCTTTCATATGACCAGTAATTTTAAACTACCTGTTTTATCCAGAGGCAGGCCAGTAGTCTGTGATGATTGCCTAAAGCACTTAGCAGTTTCACTGTCTCAACTGGCACATCTATTTTTAGGAAGCAAATCTCTAAACAGTGACTGTTGCCAGACATTTTGGCAATATAAAGTGATGCTAGCTTGCCTAGATGTAGAACTCCACATTGGCTTTTCTGTGCTCAGAACAGTGGAGTCCTGTTTACCAAATGACCTAACTGTTGTGATTACAGCATTCCTTAATATTGCTTGGCTTTTATAATCACAACATTTCTTTAAAATGAACAGAAAGTTGGCTGTGTGTTTCCTTTCTGATTCTCTTACTCCTTAATTTCTCAGATCTGCTTCTAATAAGTACTTCAGGAAACACATATTTGCTTTTCTGAATGGACCTTCCACTATTACATATTCCTGCAATTAGCACTGTGGCATTGACACAACTAGATTCTTTTTTTTTTTGGTCACCTATTTGCAACACTTTTGCTACGACAGCCATCTTACACTGTATTTCAGACAGCACAGCCTTCAGTTTTTCATGTAGATTTTTTATTACCAGCGACTGCTTGAAAGGGGCAGAAAATAAGCGATAAACTGGTCTGCCAATATGATGGGAAGGGAGGGGAAGGGAGGAGAGGGGAGGGAAGGGGAAGGGGAAAAACAAACAAAGAATAAACACTGTTTCTCCTCATTGGATAACAAATTAAATTATGGCTGCAGTCATGTTGGCATGGAGATTAATCTTCTTTTGTCTCCTTCATTCTCTAGAGAACTGAACTTTTCTCAGTGACACGATCTAAATATCACTTTGTCACTACAGCGCTTAGCTTTTCCCAGAAGACGATTTGACTTTATTTCTGAAGTGTATAAACAGGGTACTGAACAATCAAGAATGTCTCCTCTGTTGACTCATCTTTCAAAAAGAGCTACCTTTGGCTAGGGACAGAGGCTGGAGGATGCATAGTATCAACGAAAGAGAGCTGGTTCACTTTTTCTCTGGTTCACTTGCCTAATTAGCCAGAGTACAAATATTCAAAGAAACCCACTAGCAGCTGAAATCTGAGTACAGTTTTGTTGTTTGCTTCTTTTGTTTGTTTGGAATACACATTTTCAATGAGACTTTCTGCTTCTCCCTTTTTCTTGCAAACAGTATATGATGAATAGTTAAGACCTTGTAAATAGGTTAAATATGTCAGCCCTCATCTTCTGGTGTTTCTAGCTTAACATTTTCCACACATACTATAAAATAATGGGAATACTTTTTCCAATTCTTTTATTTTTGTTGAACTACACTGTAATTATTTTGGTAATTATTTTCCAACAAATCATTCTCTTTGAAAGCAGTTTGTCTAACGATAGTTGAGAAAAGGTCTCTAAGTGTTACACGTGATGAGACTTCGACCTGTAGCTTTTTCTTGTAATGTTCGTTCCCTATTCTGCTAAGCTTGCTGCACCTTCTCATCTGGTTTCCAGCAGTTGAAGTTGGTTGTGTTGTTGTCTCTCAGCCAGCATACATAAACAGTTCAGGACCGCCCACACACATTTGCTGTGAACACAGGTTTCAGACATTCACTGGGATTCAGATGGATTTTCTAAGAAGTTTTTTCTTAACGTTTGCTAAAAATGAATGTGATCTGCTCAATCACAGTCAAATGCCTCCCTATCTGTTCATCAGTACATAGCATATGATTGCAAACACTACCATACTTGCTGTGCACCTCCATGCTGTAGAATCAGATTTTCAAGTGTTTCATGCTGACGGCTGAACTCAGATTCATAAAGTGCTCAGTCCCCATCTTTAAAAGTATCTCAGTATCTTTAAAAGTACTTGGAAGTACTCAAAGGTATTTCAGGCTGCCCAGAGCAGCTGTGGATGCCCCATCCCTGGAGGCATTCGGAACTGGGTCCCTTCCAACCTAAGCCATGTTGTAATTCTATGATTCTACTTAGAGCTGAACTGGATAAGCTGTGCATGTTTTTCAAAAAATATGGTTTCAAACTTGGGTAAGAGATGTTTTGAAAACATAGACCTATGCATCAGTGTGTTTGTGTATACACACCATAGAACTGGCAACAGCCACTCTCCATGATATGAATCCTCAGAGCTCTTCTAAATTCAAGACTGTGTTTTCATCCCAGACACTCCTTTAAAATCCTTCACAGAGTGGTCTATTCCCTTCCCCCACCTCCAGCTAAGACAGAACTTGAAAAACAATTACACTCTTTAAAAACTTTCAAAAGCACTGCTTTATTCTGCGCTCTCTGTAGCTGTAGATAACAACAGAGCCACGATAATGACATGCATTTGCTGCTTCTGGCATGCATCAAAGGCACATGTGGAATAAGCTTCTAGAAGCTCCACAGATCATTCTTGTGAGGGGAGCACACTGGACTCTAACTTTTTCTTTCCAAATTTATGAAGAGGAAAGCATAAAATTACTACATCACAGCAACACATCATATGAAACCTTTACGTTTTTGCAGTTGAAATATCAGGGCTGCCTACTAGCTTCCACTAAGGTTAAAACTGTGAATGAGCTTCTACTGCAATTTTGCAAACTCTTACTTCTAATAAAATAATGAGTTGGAAACTGCTTGTGCTTCCCTTGAAAATGATTTTTTTTTCTTACTTGTGAAAGATTAAACACTTTGGTAAATAACTTCTCTTTTTAATCATTATTATTATTTTTTTAATTACACTCTGTAAGGTCAAACTGTTTGAAACAAAACAAGACAACAGCAAATCTAACAACCAGTACTTGTTTATTCTAGTAAGAATCAGCCAACAAAGATAAATCAAGTGTATATCAGATTTTTTGTTTGCAATTTGTACACACAATATTGCTGTGATGTCAACCAGTAAAGATCAGGAACACTCATCACAGATATCTGTAGATTTCTTTTCTTTTTGTTTTTTGTTTTTTTTTAAAGAGATTTTAAATCTTGCAAAGCTCTCCAGTGAAACAAAGTGGTATTCATTCCACACCGCAACATGGACACACAGTGGCTTGGAGTCTGTTAAAACAGAATAAGATTGTACAAAATATTTCAGAAATTTGAAGAGAATATTTTGATTTTTCATTAGAAACTGGAAAGCTCATTTGAAAAATATTTTATTAAGCAAACTAGAAAATATAAGAAAAATTCCAAAATTAAGAGAGAATATTTTGATTTCTTCTTGGAATAATATTACAAGGCTGAAATTACATATTAAAATTCTGTTTTGTGGAAATTTCTCAATATAACATGTTAATCTGAATGAAAACAAAAATAAATTTTTTAATAACTTAATTTCCAGTTCTCACACAACTTGTCTTTGAAGTCTTCAGCTGTGAAGCCAATTAATGACATAGATAAATACCAGATGTCTTTCACCAAGTGTATGCTTTAGGAACTCAAATTATCTTCTCTCCTTCTCATTCTATTTTTCTTTATTTGCGTAAAAGTAAGAGACCAAATTCAAGAAAAGCAATTAACAGTAGTCATATGAGTGAAAGACATGACTATAAAGATTTAAGAAGAAGCCCTAGATTTACTGCTGGTCTAATCTTCACCAGAGCCTGGGCAATGAACATGGAAGAGACTCAGAGTGGCTCTGAACTAAGAGACACTGAGAGATTGAATCTGTTCCTGTTGCAACTCAGAGCAACCATAGACCTCCAAGACGGGTTTCCCATGTTGTTCCTCAGCCCTCTCAGGGGTTCTTCCACTTCACTACACAGGTGAATTCTGAAGTCAACTGCTTGCTTGCCAAGAAATATTAAGGAGATTCAGGTGGTCGGAGCATTGTTAACTTTTGTCTGTATTTTTCTGGTTCTGACAGAGCAATAGGACTCTTGTCAAGGCTACTAGTTTTTTTTTGTAGCCATGTTTTCTGAACCATTTGATAGTCTGACATGATTAGACTGCACAAAAATAGGAGATTTCCTACAGATCTTCAATGAAAGGCATATATAAAAAAGGTCAAGCTGGGGTCTATCTTATATTGATAGACCACGCTCTCGAAAACTTAGGTGGTCTTCATCTCTCTGAGTGCACTGGATTCTGTATCAACACAGTAATGTGGACTATATGATTCCACATAAGGTTGATCAAAGGCCTCACCTGCTTTCTTTTGACTTCGAGAATTTACACAGAAGAAATATCATGTTTTGCTAGCCCTTGTTAACTCTTCATTTTTCCCGGGAATCATAGAATCAGAAGTTAGAAAGGACCTACAAGAACACTTAGTCCAGCTGTCCACCCATTACCATTGCTAGCACAAGCTACTAAACCATATCTCATAGCTCGTCATCCAGACACCTCTTGAACACTGCCAGGGATGGTGACTCCATCTCCCTGGGCAGCCATTCCAGTGCCTGAACACTTGCTGAGAGGAAAAGATTTTCTTTGTGTCTAATGTCTAATGTCTAATGTCTAATGTCCTCCTCTGGCCATTGTGGCCATTTCCTCAGGTCCTGTTTGTTGCCTGAGAGAACCCTCCTCATCACAACCTCCCTTCAGGAGGTTGTAGAGTGCAGTGAGGTCACCCCTGAGCCTCCTATTCTCCAGACTAAATAATCCCAGCTCCCTCAGTCTCTCCTCATAAGACTTGTACTCCAGACCCCTCAGGTTATTTTTGGGTTAAGGTATTATAAACATCTATTTAACAATATCTTATTAGTAATGAAAAGTCACAAAATCATAGAACCACAGAATATCCTGAGGCAGAAGAGAACCCTCAAGGGTCATTACATCCAACTCCTGGCTCCACATAGAACCACCTACAACTCAAACCCTATGTCTTTGAGCATTGTCAAAATTCTCCTTGAACTCCAGCAACTTGGGGCCGTGCCCACTGCCCTGTGCAGCCTGTGCCATTCCCACTCACCCTGTGGTGCAGACCCTGTCCCTGACCCCCAGCTGCCCCTCCCCTGACACAGCTCCATGCCGTTCCCTCGGGCCCTGTCGCTGTCACACAGAGCAGAGCTCAGTGCCCTCTGCTCCCTGTGAGTTCTGCAGTCGCCATCAGGACTCCCCTCAGCCTGCCCTGCTCTGGGATGGACGGACCCCGGGACCTCAGCAGTTTCTTAAGCATCTTTATGAAAAGATAACTTTGCATTTTAAATTGTTTTCTGCATGGTTTATCCAAGAGGATGTCTAGTTCATTTTCATATCTCAAATTTCTCTCTGCTTTGGAAAGCTCAAAACATTTGATGACTAGGAACCATATCTTATTAAGATAACCTTGTATGAATTCCTCAAAACTTCTAGTCTCTCTGTCTATGGCTATCTGGTTCTGCCTGGTTAAGTCTATAGAAACTGTTCATCTTACTACAAAGACTTCTGTTCCTCAAAACCAAAAGAAGGGCAATGGTGGTGTTTCTCGTTGCTTTCCAGATCTGCAATCCAAACGTAAGACATAGATGTGCTTTAACACTCTGTTTCTGACTTGTTCTGTTGATGATTCACCTGTTTAAATATGAGTGAGTTTGTAATACTCATGTTCAAGTTATTCTCTGCATTCTGAAAAATAAACCTCATAGGAGATCCTTTGAGGAATGTTTCTCCCTTCAAACTACAAAATTCATGAGGAATGGTATATATAAAAGCAAAAATTTGCATTTGGATAAAAGTATTCAAACATGAAATCTGTACAAAGAACAAAACCTCACTGATGACAAAAATGTTTTTAATGAAGAAAACTTTTTTCTGACTTAGCATAGTTTTGATCAAGATTATTGACACTTGTTGGAACGGACTTGTGGAGGACCTCTAGTCCAGCCTGACCAAAGCAAGTTTCATTGTTTTTCAACTAGCTTATTTTCTTTGTTTACTTTTGCAACGCTAAAGTAGGTGCAGAAGGTTTTTGTCTGCTCTTACCAGTTACAACACTACAGCTCAATTCTGAGATTTGGCTCATCATCCTTTGTAGCATCACCCTTGTATATTACATGCAAAGTTCCTGCAGTGGTTCTTCTCCATAGCCTGTCCTTCTATATACTTCTATATCTTAAGAATAAGGAATACTTCTTTTTAAAAGGGCTGTACAGTCCTACTGAACTGAAATGAATGTACATGTACAAAAACATGCAGTGTGTGTGTCTTCAGTCATGTATCGTGTCTCTGTCATCTGTATTGGACTTCTACATGCATTCACGTAATAGGGTCATAATGGCTTGAAGGAACCTGTTTACGAGAAGGGCATGCAAACTGGGAAATTTAAGTATTGTTGTCAGAAATCATCCTGCATATTCATGTAATCTGGGACCAGCAACAGTGTAATATGAATTAGCTGAAACTAATCAGAATACCAGAAATGATGTAACTCTTACTGTGTGGTTCATTACTGAATAGCTAAAACATTCAATCGCTCACAATTAATGTGTGTTTTGTAAAATAATTATTTTAAGATAAATAGATTTGAGAAAATAGTTGGAAGAGAGCTGTTACGCAAAAGGAATCATGCAGTCAGGAGCAGAGGTTCTAACAATATTCAGGAAGCTTACTCAATCAGCTGTTGTTTATTTATTAAGTATTATGTTAAAAAAATTGGTTACCATGACCTGAGTTAAAAATACATTTATCATACTTTCTATTTGCTGAGCTGTCATTATTTACATATTTTAGCAGTAATGCAGAAAGTACCATATTTACTAAGCAATTTCTTTCTTTCTTTTATGAGACAGAAAAAATATTACATGCGCAGAAGTGTATTGTTACGAGATGTTACATCCACAACATTTTTATATAAACATGAAAACTCATTTCTTTTTATCTAATTTCTTAGTTGAATATTTATTTTGTACATAAATATTCTAGTTAACAAGAGGACAGTTTGCACATTTTGCAAGCAGAATTGCATTTCTGGTAAATTTTGGTACAGAGATGAAGGCAAAAAAATAAGGAGTGGAGGTCATCCTTGATTTGTACCACTTGATTGGCAGAGACTATGGTCTTAATGTGAAAAAAAAACTCTTCAAGTATACTTTATTATGTTTTAAATAGATCATCTTGAAAATATTAAATGGCATTTATTAGCCTGCAATGAGAGTAGAAATACAAAACAGAGGCATGTATTTGCAGATGGAGATAATTAAGTTTTGGTCATGCTTCTTTCTGCTTGGAAATAAAAGGACAAGACTGAAGAATTAATATCACTGGAAACTAAAATCAGAGAATTCTAAATGAGCAGAATTCTAGAACCCAGTGACTTGAGCTTCACTGGAAAAAAAAAAGTTAATTATGTTGACAGATGATAAACTATTGGCCTTCTCTGCTTCCAGCTCACATTTTCCAGGAAACATTCTTTTTATATTTTTCTCTTGCAGTGCTTCAGGCTTTTTTGCATTAAAACTGAAAAATCTATTTTTGCCAGGATGGCAAAAAACGTCTGAAATAGATTCCTATCTAGCCAACTGTGACACAGTGACTGCAGAAACCAAAACTAACTTTGTGCAAAAATAATATTCATCATATTCATTTGTTCCCGCCCTTGATAACACAAAACAGGATTAATTACTGTCATTTTCAAAGCTTTCATGTTGCTTTAGAGCTCGTATTGAAATGTAAGCTTTCTGAGTTCTAAATTATTACTGAATTAGAAACCAACTTATTTTACTTAATAAAATACATACCAGAGTGCTGAGAAACCATTTATAAGTTCCAAATAATGAGGTACTTTGTAAAGATGACAGAAAGAGGAAATCATGGAAAAAATGTTATTCATTTTATCATGTTAATATTTAAGCACTCTGTGAATTACAGAACAATTAATGTACTTTTATATAAATAATATCTTTTGGTTTGCTAAGAATAAGAACATTCATTCTAAGCAGCAGGGTCTCTTGATAAATTCTGACTATCTTAAATAGAAGAAAATTACCAGATAGCACTGCCAGATTTATTAACAGTGTAAAAGATTTAATGATCTTCATAGGGATTATCACCTCCACAGTCCTTTCCAGCCATTCCAAGTCTTTCCTCTCTTTTCACAGCCAAGAAGAAATTTTGGTGAGAAACAGCAGACTGGAATAAACTAGTAATGTCCATATTCTTCCCTCTCCTGATGGGAAATTTTCTGTTGGTTACAGAGGAAGGGATTTTCTTCCCCAAATGATTAATCTGATAAACAAAAGGAACATTCAAAAGACCTTTTAAATGATCAACAGTTTAAAGTCAATACAGAATAAAATGCTGCATTCACATTCCAGAAAAAAAAATCAACAGTATTTCCACTATCTACTGTCCACTTTATAGATATCAGTGAGAGCCCTAAGTGAAGTCAGAATCCAGTTTTAAAATACATTGCAGTCATTATTTAAATGAGATCTCTTTAAGTTAATCACTTCTTTCTTGAGTCACATGTTACATGTGTCTCACACCTTGAATTTTCCATGTGCTTTGAAGAAAGGCTGTTCTGGTACGAGAAGGTCAGGTGTGTCAGTCATAGACAACAGCTGTGAATGCAAATGTGGCACCATGACATGTACTCTTTTCAGTTTTAACTGCAGTTCCTGAATAGTGTGTTAGCAAGTAGTACTGATTTTTTGCACAGTCGTGCATAATAACATATTTTTAGTCTGAGATAATTTCCTTTAATCTCTAAAACAAAAGGTTAATGAAGAGCTGTTGATTAACTCTCATACTAAAAATGAACTTTCAGTCTCTTTTATTTCAAAGCAAGTGATTTGTCTTGTTCTTCTGGTAACAGAAGGAAAGTGGTGGCTCCTTAAATGTCATAAATATAATCAAACTGTCATCCTGCTTCTTGCGGCAACAAACAGAAAATGCAGCAGAGGCAACTTTGCACTGAAGATTACTGATGTCCATTTAGTTTGAAAGGCAAGTTGTACATATCTCAGCTGAAGAATAAGGCATTAAGGAAATGTGTTTACAGTGGTTCTGGAATCCCTCTTTTCTCACTTCTTCCAAATAAGAAACCCAAGAAACAACTTTTGTTGGAAATAAGAACAGTTCATTGCATCTGAATGTTGCCATGGAAAGATCAGTGGTTTATTATTGGGTATCATTTGGTTGAAGGTGCTCCTAGAACTGGGTAAAGTCTGCTATACTGAGGACTACTATATCATCTGAAGGGAACAAAAACCTCAGCTTTAGTTAGAGAATATCAGATTATCAAGGTCCAGAGAAGATGATGGCTTAGCGGAGGAAAAATGTATCAAACTGTTGTCATTTAAAAGCTGTAATGAATGATTTCATACTGCCCAGGACATGACTTGGCACTGCACTTGGCAGTGGTGAGGCCACACCTCAAGTGCTGTGTTCAGTTCAGGGCCCCTCACTACAAGAAGGACACTGAAGTGAATCTAGAGAAGGGCAATGAAAGTGGTGAGGGGTCTGGATCACAATTTATATGGAAAGCATTTGAGGAAACTGGGATTCTTCTCCAAAGAGGAAGCTCAGGGGAGACCTTATTGCTCTCTACAATTACCTGAAGGGAGGTTGTGGTGAGGTGTGGGTTGGCCTCTTCTCCCACGTTGTTATTAGTAGGACTAGAGGGAACAGACTCATGTTGCTCCAGGGGAGGTTCAGATTGGACATGAGGAAAAACTTACTGTCCATAAGAGTGGTCAGGTTCTGGAATGGGCTGCCCAGAGAGGTGGTGGAGTCACCATCCCTGGATGTGTTCAAGAAATAGATAGATATGGCACTGAGGGACATGGTTAGGGGATATTGTGGTGATGGTGTGACAGTAGGATTAGATGATCTTTCCCAGCCTTTATGATTCTATGAGTCTGTGACTAAGTTCAGACAGTGGCAAATTTAGGTAGGACTGAAATAATAGAATCCTGTGGCAGGACCTTGTCCTGGCTATCACCACAGGGCTGCTGCTGGCAGTATCTTACATGTGCTATGTCAGGACATACCCTTTTCAGATGAAATAGAGTCCACCAGCGAGCAAAGTATGATTGACTGTGCTCCAATGATTCTCAGAGGAAGATGTTCACACTGATTACAAGCCATGTTAATGGAAAATCCAGCCTGCATCATGCAGATCTGGACAAAGTGTGGGAACACAGACAGGGCAGAAAGATGCAATTTAGCTCAAAATTTTCTTCCTGCCCTGCCAAAGAATGTACGAGATATATTCTTCAACACACGAAGTTTTCAGCTAATATTTGTGGAGAAACAACTGTAAAAGAAAACTATTGTGGTTTCATTGGACCTGTCAAATCCGCAGGAGTTGTTCTGTGATCTACACTTTATTCTAGGAGCCTATTAGGAAAGAAAACAAACAAGCCAGACAGATCTCAATCCAGTTTGTATGAACTATGCTGAACGTGTGAATTCATGATTTAGTGAGGTTTCTAACTCACAGCTTACCAAACTCATAACTTGCATCTGTCACCTCACTAATGGTGACAAGGCTCACCCTTCCTGCCCCATCACAGTGCAGGCATTCTCTATATTACATCAGGAAGTACAAATACCTCAGCAGTCTGGCTGCTGTTGAACCCCCTTCAAAACCTTTCAGAGAAGTTGACACGTTTATAACTTCCAGCTTGGAAGCTTGACTCATACCAATTCCACAGTTTATTCAAAAACAACAGAAAATTGGTACAACAGGATGATGGCTAGAGAACACAGCAACCTGTAGGTAGTAGCGACTGTAATGATCTACTAGCCCTTCCTGGCCTATGTGTTACACTCACTTTGAGTAAGTGGAGCTGCCCCCAGCACACATCAAACCTCAAGTGTTAGCCAGAACCTGAGTGGGAGCTGGAAGAGCAACCACTGGTAGCCTGCTTGAAGAAGTCAGGCATACAACTACTTCAAACACCATAAGCTTGCCAAGTAACCTTAGGAAAACCATAACTCTGTGAGGATCTTCACATCTAGGTGGCCACTCCAAGTATTAATATAATACAAATAATAATAATACAAATAATATATATATTAATCTATTTTGCAGTGACAGCCAGCCACTTTGGAACTCTTCAGATGACCAGACCAAATTTGACCATGATGTAAATAGGCACAATACCTCTTGGTTTCGGTGGAAATTGAGTGCTTATGCTAGGGCTGAATTTGATGAAGTTCTGTTAATCACCGACAGAATGGGTGAGATTTTTGTAACTGGAGCTATAGGGTGATACTAGAAAAGAATCTTAACTTTAAAATCAGGGCAACAAACTTGGCTACACTCTCTCCGGGTCCTTTTTAGCCTTTAGATCAACACAGTACATATCCCTCTAAAAATTATTCTCAGTCAGTGCTTGAGGTAGGACTCTTGGTAAAAGGAAGATGTATTTATCTTGGAATATTAACACACTCATAAGGCTGTCAAAGATTTCATACTCTGTGGTCTTTGTTTTGGCACAGACTCTCTGACACAAACACAGAAACAACCAGATGCAGACACAAGCATGTGATTAAATTCAGAAATCCTGATTTTCTTAAAATTACATGATCCTTCAGCCCACACTACTTGGCAGGAAGACCCAGTACATGGGTGGCTCTAAAGGTTGTGCCTTTCCTCTCAGGGTCCTAAATATTGACTATTTTTGTCAAGATAAGAGAAGATAAGCAAGAGAAGTGTTAGTTTCAAGGCACTCAGGTGCACTCCCTGTGAGCTGCTAAGCTGAGAGGTAGTGCTGCAGCATGTCCCCGTTAAGCAACTGAATTTTGTCCCCCATTTGCTCCAAACACCCTGCAGTAACCACCAGCACCCACAGTTCATATCCAGGGACAGAATGTGGAAAGGTTCTGTGTGGTTAGGGAACTTGTGAAAAATCTTTTCCAAACCCGAACTCCTGACCTTACCAGCTGTCTAGTAACTTAACTACGGGTGAGAAGGATGGGGCTGAAACCAATTGCCACAACTGGCAAGCTTCTTGTGGTTTTCACCTTGGCAGCAAAGCTGGATGCAATTCCTCTTACCCACTACTAACAGGAATTAAATTATTGGCTTCCTCCTCCATCCAGCAGCAGCTGTGGTGGGTGGGAGTGGATCCAGACCATGAGTCCTGGAGGTAGCACATGACCTTACTTTCCCTCAGTCTGCAGAACAAGCAAAGGTATGAGCAATTTTAGCCTGCTTCTTCAGTGAGGCTTTTTCCTTCTTCAACACCGAGGTCTCATACCTTAGCAGTGTGACTCTCCATTTTCAAGAGGGTTGACTTTAAATCAAAGAGGACATAATAGATTTATTATCATAACTGATCTCTCTTTCTGCCAACTTACCTACCTACTTTCTCTTATCTTGAGTTTTCTACTTGGTATTTATATCTGCTTCTTACTGCTGTGCCTTGCATATCTCTATGTGCATTGTGACTGTACTTTCTATCAAACGATTGACATTTAGTTGTAATCCACTGAATGTTTTCCTCATAGGGTGTGGCAAATAATTAAAAAGTGTTGGTTTTCTTCTTACAATAAATTCTTCATGTTTTCAGGTCCTGTAAAGATGGTTCGCAGTTCCTGAGCCAGATGCTGTGAGAATAACTTTACTGGCTCTGGCTGGAATTATTCCAGGCTCCATTTATCCATTTTTTACTTGTAGACTTAATGCTCAAAAGTAGATAGCAGATCTCTGCCCCATAGATAGAAATATAGATTTATGAAGCAAATCACACAGACACTGTGTTTGTAACGCTGTAACATAACAAGCAATTTTGTGCTGTGCTGCATGCTCACCAGTACTTTAAAACCTTGTAGCAATGGGTATATTTGGCATTGCAGAGGGATTAGGATTTCTCCCATGCTGTCCAAGTGGAAATCAAGTGGCTACACAAAAATGATTGATGAGAAGGAGCAGAATACTAGAAACAAAAATCTAGTGAAATCTTTACAAGTTGTTGACTGAATTATTGATTTTAGTAACCTGAAACAATATAGGCACTTTCTTGTATAATTGGAACATATATCCATTTATTTTTCCCCACTCTGTTGTAAAACAAAATACAATAACACTTAATGAAGATGATTACTAGAAA
This sequence comes from Oreortyx pictus, assembly GCA_036925125.1. Taxonomy (NCBI): domain Eukaryota; kingdom Metazoa; phylum Chordata; class Aves; order Galliformes; family Odontophoridae; genus Oreortyx; species Oreortyx pictus. Next base: position 16,692,275 of record JAUPFR010000004.1, read on the forward strand.
ATCTTGCCCATTATTAAGTGGGAAGAGGGATGAATTAAAACAGAATTACATCTCAAGATACTTAGTAATGCAGAGCCATCTAAACTGGTATAATAGTATTGTGTGTTGAAAAAAAAAGCACGGAGAAGTAACATAGTTCCCATCTTCATCCCAAGCCAGGAGCTACAGTTCTCTGTAGGCACTTTTGTAACCATTGGAAAATGACTGTACTTTTTCTCTTGAATAGCTTTTCACCAGGTGCAGATGCCAGATGCACAACCTTCTGCACTGTGGAAAACTCTAGATAACTTCTGTTCTGTAGAGTCTTTCAAGCATTATCAACATATGCAAAGTAGATGGCAGTGTTTCAGATTTCACTAGATGGTGAGCACTCCAGGGACAAAGTAGAGAGGGATGACAGGGATGTCACAAGGTCTGCAAGATTATGTTGTTCTGTTACTTTGGGACAGACACTGTGTTAACAGAGATTGCTGGACAGAGACATTTTTTAATGATGTAAGCACAGGGCTCAGAATGATATATCTTTAATTTTGCTCTGATACATAATTTTCTTATTATCTGAGACAAATTACTTTCTCTTTCTTCACCTGCAATGTGGGGATGCTGAGCAGTATGCTGCAGGGTGCAGTGGTATTGCCAAGTCAGAGCTTGAACCAATGATAGAGCACCAGGTGAGAAAGCATGGCTAACCCAGGGAGCTCAGGTTCAAGCAATGCACCTGAGTGACTGGAAGGGGTGGAGCCTGTATTCACCCCTCCTCACCCTCCTTTATGAGTTGGCATTCAAGGTAGTAATGTCTCTGGATAGAGATTGTGCTTGAGTTGCTGCTTGTCAGAAGGGGTGAGCCAATTTTCCTTCTTTGTTGCCTGTTACTGTTCCATAGTGCCTGTATTCCACTCAAAGGCACTGTCATTGCTTACTTTTGCCATGCACAGGCCTATGTGGAGGGCTTATTATCTCAGTTTCTGAGCTAGCTCATGGAAAGAAGAGCTGAATATATCCTTAAAAATACGTTGAGATTGTGGTGCTTCTCTTACATTTATCTAAATTTAATTTAAAAGTTGCTTATTTTACTGAATTTTATGTAAAGATATTCAAAATTTGAACCAAAATTCTGTCCAGTTCCTTTCCAATTTAATGATATATTTTCTTTCTTCCAAATGTTTTTTTCTCTTGTTGCTACCACTTGTCCTTTGTTCAGCCACCTGTGTCTTTCCTGTGGCTCTCATTTCAGTTCAGAAGAAATATTTTTCTTCTTTTTTCATGTTTTCATTTTTATATCTAATTTTTATTTGGTTCAGGGTGGCTCCATCCAGGATATGTTCAGCTCTGGCAAAAGCCCTGTATACCTGACAGCTCTGATTATGGTCAATATATTCTTGTAAATGGTTACACTGACAAACACTGTAGAATCAGCCAAAATCCTGCACAAGATTAGAAGCTGCAGTAACTGCCAGAGAGGTCTGTTGAATGTTAGAAAGGATTTTGGAACTGATAGTGTGCAATGACTTCAATCAAAAATGGCTTCTAAAAATAATACCTGGCTTGAGTTTGGAAAGGAGATTTGGCCTTACCTTTGTTTTATTCCCTACTCTAAACTTTAAAGAAAGGTGTACTAACAAGCTGCTGTATTTATTTCAGAATAAATGGGGATTTCATCAGAGAGGTCTTTACCACACCAGTCATCTAGATTTGAAAACACTGGAGTATAAAAGGTCAGGAAACATAAAGCTACACCAATATGCCAATATTCGTGAATAAGAGTGAAGAGTGGGACTTTTTTAGATGTGTTTATCATGCTTCAGGATAGATATTTTTATATTGTCATACTTTTCTCACTATGGAAAATTTCACTTTCTAGAGAGAAAATATTACAGAATCAAAATTACTCAAGCAAAAACCTATTTAAAACACATACTTACTAATTAAATTAATAGAAATATTACTAGTTATTTCTGCTCTGGTTTCATTCTTTGAATGCTTAGCGTTATAATTTCTCCTTATTCACTTAAAATTCTCAATTAGACATAAAATTGTGATTCTCTTACAAACTATAAGGTAAGCCGTTGGCAATCTGTGTGATAAATGGCATATATGCGGCTACATTTTTTCTACTGCAGCTGATGACAAAACTTCTATTCAATCTCTGTATGTGAAGAATTCAATAAAAAGCAAATAAAAGGAATCATGCCTACTTATTTGTTTCGGTTTTTCATTTGAGTTACAAATGTCATCTTCTGCTGAAAAACAAAGTAATAAAAAACAACACCATGATTTTCTTGCAATACAAGGCTGCTTCTAATTGAAATTCTCTTCAAAAAATGTCAGGCTCAGAAACACTTTTTTAAAGTAAGTGCAAGAAAAAGGTCTATTAAATCTTCTGGAGAACAGATTAACAAGTGGGAATGATTAAGCCAGAAATGACTTAGTGTTCTAATTGAAGAAGTCAGGCAGAATGATGTCACCATGTCCCCGCATTTTTAGTATTGATTTGCTTTCAGAGAGGGCATAGTATGCATCTCTTCTCTCTCTTACCAGAAAATTCTCATTTCAAGTGCATGGAGTTATAGAAGAACGTTGCTGTTTGCACATACTTGATCTGTTCTAAGTTCCTGTAATTAAATTAAATACACAAACAACAACAACAACAACAACAGCAAAAAAGCAGAGGTATTTATAGGTTAAGCTATAGGGTTTTGTTTGTTTGCTTGCTTGTTTGTTTTTGTATTATGCATCCAGGTCTGTTTAGTCTCATTGGCTTTATAAGAATTATTCTCTCAGAGTGCTGAACAAAGAATAGCCATGTTCTGTGGTGGCACCTGGCCTATTAAAGTTGCCTTTGAATTTTTCTGACTGGAATGTGGAAGATCATGGTATAGAAATTGAGGTGGAGAGGAAAATGATGTGCTTATTACTAATCTATGCATAACAGATAACCACAGTCTTTCTGTCATCAGTGTTGGAATAGCCAAATTCAACTTCTACACTAAAGCCAAGTCAAATTTTTCTGTATCTATCAAGTGCAGATCATTTAGTCTGTGTCAAATGATCTGAACAGAAAATATACACCAGGATGAAAGCTGCACTGAAATAAGAGCTTTACAGGCTGCAGACAGGATTCTGCTTCTTGCTCATGGAGGTAGCTGAAGTCATATTAGTAGAGCTACAGAAGCAGTATTTTCCTAAGACTCATATCTAGCTAATTTTCAGCATCTGTGATACCTCCTTTTGTACACATCATACATGGTCATCCTTCAACATTTTCTCCAATTTAATAATGGACTTCTAAACACTTCCAAATAGATATATTTCCATTGCTTTTTCTTGGTTCTGGTAAATACATACAGAACATAGGGCACCTCACGTGAACGTTTACCAAGTAAAGCATTAAAAACTGAGTGAAGCCAAAATGGTTTTCAGATCACATTTCCATTTCCTGAATGTCAAAATGCTTTCTATGTAGTTACTCATCCAGAGAGGTGTTTATACTACATCACCATGAAGTTGAAGTGCAAGATGGAGTTCATTAAATGAAAGAAGAGCCTTTGTTCTGGAGGATCCTGATGCAAACTCAGAAGTTTTATTTTAGCTTGGAGTGCAATGTATTTTACCCTTCCTTAAGGGTCTGACTCAAGGGTAGTTCTGATACCGTGTAGCGGCGTAAACTGGAGTCACACTGATGCACATGGTGCCATGAAAGAGCAGTAAGAGGCATCAATGGGTCTCCCTGCTTTCCTTGGGAGCTGCAGATAAAGTAAGGCCCTCCTCTTTAGCTTTGGCCTCATTGATGTTTTTATGACTAAAACTGACATTGTAGTTTGACTTCTGTAATTTCTCATCACTAGGAACATTTCCTGTAGCCACTGAACTTGTGGCAGGCACTGCTTAACACCACCTGAACACCGGGCAGCACTTCTGTGTTGTGTGGTTTGTGGAGCAATGGCACAGTCTGAGCAGAGGCTGCAGTGTCTCTTTCTTAAAGATCTGTAGTAGTTGCCTGGATAAGGTCCTGAATTTTCTGCTCCGACTGTCCCTGCTTGGGCAGGAGTTGGAGCAGATGGACCCAGAGGTAATCACCCACCTCAAACATCTTGTGGTCAAACTTGCTCTGCTCCATTTGTTCTGGTAGCATGAAATAGGGCCTCTTGTCTTAAAAGTTTCTGTCCTGCCTTCCTTGCTGCCACTCTCAGCTCTCTGGCCTTGCATTCCCACATGGACCAGCTCAGCCCATCTGCTTCCTGTTTTTGCTTGTTTTGTTGTTGTTGTTTTGTTAGGCATGGAGATTTTAAGTTTTTGATTGAGCCTATGTTGTTAAAATAATACAAGAAGATAAACCCAAATGAAAACTTGAGCCAAGATGTCAGTGGAAGTGTTTTACCTGCACTATAGAAGACAGGTCCTAATGCTGTAAAGAGCAGTATTATTAGAATATTATTTTTATGTATATCTTTTTTATCCAGACAGTAAAATTCCTGATGAAAACACAGATTTTCTGGGAAATAAGGTATCTTGAATAAAATATTTGTTTAATTAAATATCTTGGCCCACACTTCTGGCCTGTTTACTTTGTTCTAAATTAGGCATTCACTATTTGCTGCTCAAAACTACTCTAGTTATATTGTACTTCACCCACAATACATGAAGATTAATGCAACAGTCTTGTGCTAAGAAGGAATTTCTATGTCATGTTTTCAGGGCAACAGAGCAGTACAATTAGAATCATAGAATCATTCAGGTTAGCAAAGACCTTAAAGGTCATTGAGTCCAACCACTACCTAACCATACTACCCTAACTCTTTCCCTGATTATCTAACCTAAAGCTCCCTTGGTAAAACCCCTAGGAGTTTTTTATCTCCATTTATTTTTATGCAATTTCCCCTTGTCCTATCACCTGTCAACAGTGAGAAGAGACCAGCCTCGCTTTCACTGGAAACACCTTTCAGGTATTTGAGGAGAGCAACAAGGTCTCCCCTCACCCTCCTCTTCTAAAGACTAAACAGCCCCAGCTCCTTCAGTTACTCCTCATGGGGCATATTCTCTAAGTCCTTCACAAGCCTTGTTGCCCTTCTTTGGACCTGCTCCAGAACCTCAGTGTCCTTTCTATACTGAGGTGCCCAAAACTGAACACAGTACTCAAGGTGAGGCCTCATCAGTGCTGAATACAGGGGCAGAATTCATTTCCTAGTGCTGCTCACTACACCATTCCTGATACAGCCAGGATGCCATTGGCCCTCTTGGCCTTCTGGGTACATTGCTGGCTCATGTTCAGTCAACTGTCCATCAGCACACCAAGGTCCATTTCCATTAGGTAGCCACTCCTCCCCAAGCCTGTAGGGTTTCCTGGGGTTGTTGTGTCCGAAGTGCAGGACCTGACACTTGGCCATACTGAAACTCATACAGTTAATCTTGGTCCATTGATCCAATCTATCCTACAGACTTACTGACGGTGCACTCAATCCCCTGATCAAGATCATTAATAAAGATGTTAGATAGAAGCAGCCCCAGTAGTGAGCCCTGGGGGACATTGATCGTGACCGCCACCAACTGGATTTAAATCCATTCTTTGTCTTCAAAGAATTATAACATTTACATAGAAAATGTCACAGGTTAGAAGAACATTTTCATGTTAAGATTGTTTTTGTCTTCTTTTTTCTCTAGAGAAATCCTAGAAATCTTTTTACCCCCAGATGACATGATGCCCTCAAGATCCTTATTAAAAACATTTGAAGGGAATCACGTAAATATCTGTATCAGTGAGAAGGCCTAGATCTACTCTCAAGAGATCCACTTTTCAACAGAAGTATTTCAAATATTTTGAGTTTTCCATTTTTCAATTATTAAACAAAATGAAGGTGTACAAATATTGTTTTAATTATGTATCTTTTTTACTGTTTTATGCTTGTATGTGGGGCAGACACAAAGATATTCTGTATGTTTAACAGCAGTACTATAAAAGATCAGGGCTTCACTGCCTGTCTTGCTTCCTATCATCAGGAAAATGGAGCCGACTGTGGATGTTTTACTGCTGCAGAGGGGTTTTCTAGCATAATATACTGTACATAGTGAGAGACAAGAGGAGGTGGGAAAGAATAAAAAGGAGTAGAACAATAATTCTAATAACAACAACAAAACCAATTATAATTTGGTTCTTTTATGATAAAGAACCATTTAATACGTTTTGGTACCCCCAGCTTAGAAAAGTGATTCATTTTGTTACAATATTACAGTTTTCTGCACTTGAGACATAATAGCAGAAAAGTTCAGAAGCTTCCAGCAACTGTCAAATAACTGTGAGATATAAAAAAAGAAAAAAAAGAAAAAAAAGAGTTTAGTGTAAGTAAATTCTTACAATTTCCTCACAATTTTCCTTCAGGGTATGAGTGACCTGTATACATAAAAATATGAAGTGATGTGGTATAAAGGTATGTGACAAATATAATTTGTTTTAGTGATAAATATTGTCTTCAAACATATTCATACCAGCTACTGCTTTGACTTATATCTAACCATTTTCTTATGTTTTGTTCAGATCCCTTCTTGTAAAATTGGTTGGAACCAACTACATGTTCCAGTCTTATTCTACTATATAAACAACAGTAACAAATGTCTGTCTTTAAAACCTAATTCTACTAAATAAACAATAGTAACAAATGTTTGCCTTTAAACTAAAGATCTTTTTTTGGGGATGTGAGAAAACAAAATTTGATATATTTGGTTTTGAGAAGCATATATGAAAACAAATTTTCTTCTACAGAATTTTCCAAATTTTGGAAATCATAGATCCCCCTTTTTTTCTTGGAAAAGATAATGTATTCAATGTGTATTCTTGGCCACCTGGGCACACTGCAGGCTCATGTTTAGCTGAGTATCTGCCAACATACCCTGATCCATTTCTTCCACACAGGCTTTCACCCCCTCTGACCTGAGCCTGTAGCACTGCCTGGGGTTGCTGTGGCCAAAGAGCAGGACCTGGCCCTTGGTCTTGCTCAGCTTCATCCCACTGGCTTCAGCCCAGTGATCCAACCTGTCCAAATCCCTCTGAAGGGCCATCCTACTCCCAGGCAAATTGACACTTCTGGCCAACTTGGTGTCAACTGCAAGTTTACTGACGGTACACTCAATCTCCTTGTCCAGATCATCAACCAAGATATTAAACAGGATGGGACCCAGTACTAGCTCCTGGGGAATAGAACTTGTGACCGATCTCCAGCTGGGTTTTACTCCATTTACCATAACTTTCTGCACACTCCTGCTTTAGGAGGAGATATAAATGAGGTATTACAACACACCCTATTTACAGCTGAAAACACTGACCAGAAAGAGCATAACTGAGCCCTCGCTATCCATCACAAACTGATTTCAGTTTGCTACATTGTATATCCCCACACAAATCCTGAGTATTGTTTGAACTCCTATCTGATTTCTTGCATTGAATCTTCCCAGTGACAGAACTCGAGCTATTCCAAAGAAGTGTTCTCTTATAACCAGACAACTCTTAAGACACTCATAGATTTGCTGGTAAAATCAGGAATGTTTCTATTGACACATGTAACAAGAACATTGGTGTTCTTGGGGAGTTCCCTCCCCACTTAACACAAAGGTAGTAGTGCCAGATCCTTGTTCTCTCTTCATATACAAGGATGTACTATTGCAGAAATCAGCCAAGGAATAGTAAACCAAAGATATCATAATTTCTGAGATGGCTTTTCATCAATAAACAGGTTGCTATTTTGCATTAAAATTTCACTGGCTGCAGAGTCCATTTGGGAAAGTGAGAATGCATTCCCTTCTCCTCCAAGATCTTTACGTTTCACTGTCTTTTCTTTAATCAAGAATGATGGGAAAAATAATTTTCATTTTGTGTGATGTAATGGATCTTTTCATTAAACTTACACAGCTTTTTCTCTCATAATTTTCTCACTGGTTTAAGTGAAATTTTAATTTCTATCAAGACTAATTTGAAGTGAACAGTTTGTATTCAGTCTCTTTCACAAGGAACTGGCGTGCTTTGTGTGGTTCCTCTTGATGGCTTCCTGAATTCAGCAGAGGGCACCCTGGCTCCCCTGTGTAAAGAAAATGTAGTTTGGCAAGGCACTGCAACATTCCTCATGTCTCTACAGAAGAGAGAGAAATTATTTTCTTCTTGCTCTAGAAAAATTCAAAACTTGCCTGATTATTCTACCCAAAACTGGAGCTATTTGAGCAGAAAAGATGGAAAGTCTCATTCTCTGTGCAGCACAATGAGTACTGTAGGTGCTGTAACTGTCTTTCAGGTTTTGGTATTGCCAAAGGAAACCCAGACATCCACAACAAGGATAAGTTCCAAGAGTTGGCATGATACCTAAAAATGAGGTATTGCAAGATTCAGTATGCTCTGGACATGAGTTTCTGGCACTTGCAGAGATCCCAGTGCAAGAATTTGCTTACTCTTTTCCACAGCCTGCTTCAAGTCTCATGTGTTGCACACACAGGTTGGCCAAAGTTTGGCTTCATTATCTGAGATGTCCTTTGGAACTCCCATTTTATGATTCCCCTTCACTGTCCCTTTTAGTTTAGCCCACAGAAAAACACATAAGAACATTCTATGGTGAGAGATTTACTTGATGAAGTTTTCTCAAGAGTACCAGACAGGGTCCATTTGTGGTCTCTGCTTTTTTGTTTGTGTGTTTGTTTGTGTATGTGGACATCTTGAAGGGGGAAAAGTTTTGTTTGTTGATATACATATAAAGGTTTTTGCTGATATTTATTTTTAAGGATTAAGATATGCATGAGTAATGCATTTCATAGTAAATCAAAATCAAAAAGAACATAAAAGAAAACACACCACCAAATCTGATCTCTTTGGAAATTGAATCTATTTCTGCAAAGAAAAAGAAAAGAGTTGTGAAAAACTCTCTTCCTTGTCTCTTGGTGCAGGACTGTGTCTTCTATATACATAATCTGTCTGTAGCAGTTTTCTTCCATCTTGAAGGATCACCAGCAGTACAGTCTCTTCTTGATGCTACTCTCAACGTATGTTAAAACCATGTTCATCAGCTCTTAACTACTTTTAGGTGCTGGTGATTAGCGAGCACTTTCTTCTAGAGAAAGCTGATCAGTTCAGCAAGCCTTGCATGGTGTTAATGAAGAATAGAAAATCTCTCTTCTTCTGCTGACTTATTTTTGGGAAGTAGGTTGATTTGTGCTTGTGGGGAATGTCTTACTTTTGTCTGCAGAATGACAGGAGGTAATTGCCTTTTTCCTTGAACCATCTTATTTGTCCAGTAAAGGATGAGGCACACTTTCAACATGTACAAAAAAACCCAGGCTGCCCAGAGGGGCTGTGGAATCTCCTTTTCTGGAGATATTCAAGACACACCTGGATGCCTACCTGTGTGACCTGGTGTAGGGAACCTGCTTTGGCAGCGGTGTTGGACTCGATGATCTCTTGAGGTCCCTTCCAACCCCTATGATTCTATGATTCTATATTGAGAGGGAGATGAAGAAAAATATTACATACACCTTAATCTGCCTCTGTATTTATACTTAACTGTAATTTTGTGTTGAAAAATTAACTGCTATCTATTGGAATTGCAGGCATTTTGTATACATTTGAGATGCATGTACATGTCTGTGTGTCTTGCTACGGAGCTTAAAAATGCTCACAAACCTACTGTTCAACATGAAATACTTAACAGTACAGATTACTGTACACTGGCTCTTCAAACTTCTAGAAACCCATAGACAAATCTATTTATGGACTTTGTTATCTCATCCACATTGAACCCACAAAATTTAGCTAAATATTGTCATTTTAATATTATATAATATTAATATTTTTAATATTTTTCTACTAAATGAACACGAAATGTGAAAGCAATTCATTCTGTGAGTTATGAATGTTACTCAGAATACATATTATAAACTAGTGTGGTCCAAACTCCAACAGATGTGAATTGAACAGTTAAACCAGTTTGAAATGTGTTTTTTATAAGCCTCCCTCCCCTTAATTCTGTAATAAGAAATCTTTTACTTGGTGATAGTTAGCTATTTGAGAAGTCTTCTAATCCAAACACAATGAAACTATACAAACACAGAACTCTCCAGTCTTGTCATACACATAATCTGAGACATTACTACTCTTCAGATCTGGAGTGCATGAAAAAGCTCGCACTTAACACCAGTGAATAATATAGTTTCTATTCGATTGAAACATCTCCTTTTCGTCCAAATTTAATTAGAACTGTTATCTAGAGCATTACTATATTGGTCAGGCTTCAGATCAGACTGAGAACAAGAAGAGCCAACTGAAAAACATTTCCTAGTTTTGGGGTACAAAAGATTTGTGCTCAAATTACTGCATTTCCTTGTCCTTTGACAATGTTTTCAGTGCTTACAAGATGAATCGGGGAAAACATTAAAATCCACCTGACTGATCATTTCACTCTTCTGTAACTAACGTCCACCATCATGAAGAATATTTATTCATCATCATCAAATGTATATGTTGGTGGAATTAAACAGAGTGAGGTGATCTGTTGAGTTGAACCAGCCCAAGAGACACAGGAGCTGAAGTCCAGACCATTGTTGTTGCATTAATGGAGTCATCACAGCATTAAGAAAATATGTTATTACAACCTCGAGAACCAGATGGTGCAAATGCTGTGAACTGGAGCTAGACTGTGTCCAATATCTAAGCTATCTCACTAAAACTCTGCAGATGTCATCCTCACACTCTGTTGTGGACTATTCTACACACAGTGACATGTTTGCTTCCACTATAGTTATTATTACCTCCTCTTCTTTCGGACTTCTTTGCAACATTGCCTCTGGAAACAGTGTGACCCCTTCTGTCAGAGTGAGTCGCCCATAACTGAACGCATACAACAAAGCTCCAGGTGTTTCTAAGCCTTTCTAGCTAATTGCCTCGTCCTGCACTTTGTGAGTTTGCAGAGATACTGTAATTTCAGCTACAACCCATGTTTCCACACAGCTTTTTTCCTCGCCTTTGAGCCAAGAAAAGTAAAGCAGCAGCCATATGAACTGCTAGGAGATTTCCCAGTGTCAAAGCTCTATCCGCAGCACCTTGTGGGAATAATGAAGGCTCAAGATGCAGTGACTGTGTTTACATCAACTGAAACAATATACATTTTTAATTGAAAATCATTTCAATGTGGACAACTTTAATTTTCTCACCTACCTCCAACATGGAGTGCAGTAAGTCCATAACATTAATATTAGATGTAGAGTTTAATGTAAACTGTATTACACTTTTGTTATGAGTGCTCAGCTTTCAGAGTAACACTCAGAGGACACTTAAATTCTGTGTTAGACATAAAAAGAACATCTTAGATACCAACATTTCAGACCAATCCATGTTTGGTATGACAGTAGATGGCAACTTTTAGCTTTTAACTTCTGCTTTTAATTTTTCCACTTCTGCATTACATTTCATAGACAGTTCATGAACTTTACCGCTTAAGATTCTCAGCCGTGCTAAACACAAGTTCATCACACTGAGATCTAGAAAAATGATGGTTGCAATTCAAAGTTTCAAAACAGTGAAGAATAATCACCAATGAGGGATAATGATATTTATAACTACATTTTTGGGAATGCATATACAAACCCTCTATAAACATGGACATAACAATCAACTTTTCATATGTTTCAGCTTCCAGACTACTTTTTAGGCATTTTGATCATAATAACCATATTTATGGTTCATTAAACATCAGTTATTTCTTTATTGGTATTATACACCTAAATTTAAATGAACATGACATTAGCTTGTATTTTGGTCATTGTATGTAAACACATGACTCTCCAATCACACTCAACATATAACTTCAGCATGATAGGTAGTGTGTGCTGGACTTACTGAGGCTGAAGTACTGAGACAGATCTCACAGTTTTCTGAAAATATCCCCAGATCTTCAACACACAAACAGCTGGTGGTTTTCCCAACTGATTGTGTGTTAGTTCTTGCGCTCATAGCCAACTAAACTTTACTTGCTAGTAGAAGAGTTGTCGTTTGAATTCAAAATGGTTGAGTAGAGAGATTTTGCCTTCCCTGTAGACGCTGCTGAGCCTACAGGACAGTCTTTGTTGCATTTCTTCCCAGCAGGTACCAGCAATTTAATTTTCTCAGAGTGGCTGAATATGGCAAAGCTAGCTAGTGATTAAAACACAAACACAGGGGTACTACATTAGGTCTGTCTGGGGTTCAGTGAAACTTTGTTTCTAAATGTCTCTTCTATGTAGGTTGTTGCCTGGCCCTGTACTTTCTAAATGAGCAGAGATACAGTAATCCTGTGTAATTCTTCGCCACACAGTCTTTTTTCTTTCTTTTGAACAAAGAAACCAAAATGTGTGAAGTCTGTAATTTTCACCCTGTGCTAATAACAGGTTCCTCTGGACATGAAGCTGTTTTTATCTTGTTTTTATTACCAAATGTACTGCTCCTTATTAGAGATCTTTCTTTGAAATGACTACTCCGTAGGCTTTGAGCTGCTAAAAAAAAAAAAAAAAAAAAAGCAAGAAGGAAAATAATAGTTCAAAGTAACCACAGTGTAGACTGTCTACTTGACTCCAGTTGAACCTAATCCTCAACAGGATTCATACCGCAGTAATAACAGACAGTAACTAGAATTAGTTCTAAAGGCCCTCAGTCTACTTTAAAATGCTGGAAACAGATCACAACCTTTATTCAAGGCCTGCCCAACCTCCAGCCTATGGGCCCCCCACAGCCCAGCACATCTCATAATGTGTCTGCTCCCTGAACTGCACTAACATGGCAGCAGCTCTGCCCTGCCAAGTGATCTTGCCCTGCCTAGGTGAGCATCCATTGCTCAACAACAGTCAATCACCATTGTATGATTGATACTGTCTGGGCTAAAACCAGGGCGCAGGGTGCAGTGCAGTGTTGACTCAAGTTATAGCAAATAGTTGTACACTTTTATACACACTGGCTGAACACAGTGCTCTGAGTGGTGAAAAATAAATACTTGTCGTTTCCAGTTTCATTAAGGAATTCGAGAATAAGTTTCACACATGCAACAATTGTCAATTTATGTGTGACTCCATTTTCAGTCAGCATAAAAATACTACCTGCAAATTTTGAAATGGAATGCATTGAGTTACACTCAGATATTCAACTCAAAAATATGATCATATCTCTCTACCAGACTTTTTTAAGACCTCTCTTTACAGAGGAAGGTATCCCTCACTTCACGACACCACCATATTCTTGTCATCACTTTTTGGCAGTACAGACATACTGGACAATTATTATCAAGGGTGAAGCACAGGAAGAGTAAAATTTCAACAAAATCTCTGAAAAACACCAGTAGAACTCACTAAGTACTGTAACCACTGCCATTGAACTAGACTGACGCGCTAGTTTCCCAAAAGCAGGGTCAAATATCCCACTAGTTTTATGGTTTTGTTGCTTTTTTTTTTTTTAATGTTTTTATAAAAACATTAACAGTTCTAAGAAGTTTTGTTATTTATGTACATTAACTATATTGTATATATTATACAGGGACTTCTCCAAAAGTAATATTTTCTGTTTTATGAGGTTGGTGGTATGGCAGAAGAAGTTGAACCTTCCCATGAATATTCTATTACATTTTGTTGCCACATGACAGATGGCAGCAGAGGGGCAGTCCGACAGAATGGTTTCTGACACAGAAGTGCACACAAAGCAAAGGTGTGGAACTGATTTCCTCCACGTTAAAAATGTTGCACCCACTGACGTTTATCAACACTTGCCGAACATTCATGGAGACCAACCAGTAAGTGTCAGCACAGTGAAGCAGTGTGTAGTGTGTTTCAGCAGTGGTGACAGTGACAGCGGGTCACTTCCAGTGGAGCATATTTTGATGAAACAATTCATCACTGTTGAAAGTACATAGCTAATAGTGGTGACTATACTGAAGAGCAATGTTTTGGAGATGAAAACCTAGTCTATCAAACAGAGTTACTGTGCTCATTCTGTCTGTAAGGGTTGTAAAGGCAAAAAGACTAGTGTGAACAAGAAGGTGTTACGAAAAAGAAAGAGGAAAATGAGAACTTACCTGTAGCCAAAGATGTATGCTCACAGGAAAGGAACTTCAGAAAGGAGGAATCTCCAACAAGTGATCCTTACTCAGCAGCAGTCAGCCTTTCAGTGAGGTCTAACAGGCTGGCTCCAAACCTTCCTGTCACATGGGTGAATCGCCTTCACCTGTGCTCCCAGGACTGACCAGATCTTTCTTTCATGTGCTCATTCAGTGGTTCAGGCTTCAACTCAGCAGTTCACATACATTATCTGTTGTAGTTTTCCTGAAAATAAAGAGGAGGCATTACTTTCAGAGTATGTATGTTTGTGTGGCCCAAGATGATTCCTCTTCATTCAACGCAGCCCAGGCGAGCCAAAAAGTTGAACATTCATACTTCAATTTCTTTCTATTTTGATAAAAAAAATTGAAAACCAATCTTAAAACATCATGAAATCAGCTCGTGATCTCTTCATACCTTACTTGAAGAGCTACTGGCCCATCATCCAAATCTTTGTGCCAGGTTATAGAGCAGATCATTTTGAGGGAGATCACATGGCATGTGTGGGACAGCCAGGGAACCAGGCCCTGATCTAGGAGGTCTTTTCTAATCTTGGTGATTCTATGATTTAACTTCCTTAGAAATTAACTTGACATTTAAAAGCTAAACTCAGACCTTTCATTTTCAGCTGTGCTGACAAGTGAAAAAAAAAGGAAAATAGGAAAATGTTTAGGATGAATGTTGTTTGGAAGCATTCTTTGTTAACTCTCACTTATTTTTGTGCTAAGAATCTACTTGTCAATTAAAAAGTACTTACCATGACTTTCAACATTACAAACCACTTGACAACTTTTTTAGCAGAATATTCTTCTATTTCCATCATCAGTAGTGATAAAACACTCAGTAGTTAGACTTCAGGAAGCATGTAATTATTGTTGAACAATGCAGAATTGTATCTGTTGCCCTTGCTGACTACTGGCTGCAGAGCCAGTTAAAACAGCAGTAAAAATCACGGGAATCTCAGAAAAAACATTTGCATTTATCAGCTACATTATTTGCAGTTTATTTATTTGATGGCACAAAGTTATAAAAAAACCTGTGGATGATGCTGAATGATAAAGTCAGGCATATTTGTTTGGTATTACTGTGGGAATAATTTATAACCCTCAGAATAAAGGATTGTTATATAACTCTAGAATGCTAAAAAATGTCACGTTGAAATGCAAATTAATGTAGAGTATTATTTACTTATTGAATTGAGGCTGAGACTTGAAACTGAAGGAAAATTCTAGTTCACAATTATGATGAAGTGAGCAGTTTAATGTACAATTTCTGTAAAGTTATTTCTGTGAAGCATTGCAAAGTAGAAAATAGTTATTTTTCTCCTCTTCAGGAAGTAAAATATTTTTACTGCTATCTTTTTGAGGTATATTTACAAAATATCTCTATGAGAAGATACAAGTGTTCTTTATGTGCTCATTAAATGTGACATTCTGAGCTTTTTTGCTTAATGTAAGTTAACACTTACCACCTTTAGAGATGTCAAACAAATTGTTTCTGTCAAATGCATGGTTGTGTGTACACCACAGCAGACTATCTGTTGGTGTAGCTGACTTCATCTAGGTCAGGCTGTTGTAGCAGAATGTATTGCTAATGCTCTGCTAGACTTACACTGCTGAGTGCATCACAGAATAAAAGTATACAGATTTCAATTTTCTCTTGAGTTCATCAGAAATACGAAACACATAAAACCAGGTCCTTATACACACCAAATTAGGAATAGAGGAATTCCTTGAGGTACCAGTAGTGGTTGCCTCTGATCCCTCATTTCATTATTTTTATTCTAGAATATTGCCCATTTACTTTGTCAAATGTTTTGCTATGTGTGGCTTTTAAGCAGTATTCTCTCTATGTTTTGTGTTTCCTTATTCAACTCAGCCATTTACACTAGAAAATAAAATCAGAACACACTATCTGGGAATAGAATAATGATTTTCCAATAGTTTACCTGTTAAACTTGGCTACCCTGTAATGGATTTATTTGTGTATTGTAACAGCTTGAAGAATTCTATTGTGCAAACACAGAAATATCAAAGAACTTGATTCTAGATTATGTTACATTTTATCAACTGCAATTATGTTAAAAGAAAAAGTTTTATTTTTATAGCAAAAAACCTGAAATTGTGATATTGTTCTTACGATGACTGATAAAGTGAAGAGTTGAAATTCAAGTAATTCTATTGTTTCTTACATATTGAATGACTGCTCATTCTTGGACCTCATAGAAAAGTACACATTCAGATTAACAGAAGCCAGCATCTATCATTTGCCTGTAAAATGTTTTTTAGCCATTAAATACAAGTTCAAAGATTAGAATATATTCTACAGAAAGCTTATTTTCTCTTCTGAGTTAATTCCTATAAAATGCAGTCACCTCTGGCCATTCTAAACTGCCAGATAAATCTTTCTTCTTTTTTTTTTTTTTTTCCCTCAGTAAACATACAAAAATTGCACTCTTCTCTGGCTAAGAATTTAGAATAGCATTATGTAATTCTCCATTGTAAAGTTTCATAGTAGAATTACAGTTTAGGCTAATTAATGACCAGCAGCACAATGCTGCAGGGATGTGTTGTAATAATTCTCATGATAACCCACACTCTTTTATTTGCTTTATTCCTCCAGTCTCTCATCTAAATTGCATTTTTACTGAGAACTGTTCAATCTGTCATAAAAACACTGTGCTTTACAGAAGGACTTTGGAGAGGCTTAAACTCAATTGATGTCCAAACCATCTCAGTCTGCAAATTAATAACGAAAGACAGTTTGCCTCTTTTTTGCTAACAGAGCAGAAGTCTCAGAAAAATATCACCTCTGGAACAGAAGCATCCAACTTTCATGTTTTCATCACAAAAAACAGAAGCTCTCCAGTGGTGGTCTTTCCTATTTACATGACACACATGGCAATCTTTGACATTCATTTCCTTAAACATAAACAGAAGATTCAGTATCTCCTTGCTGAAGTTAATGAATTGAATGATAAGACCTTTACATATACCCCCTTAATTCACTAGCCTAATGACTTGATTGTACTTAGAGTTCTGAGAGAAAATGGATTAAAATTAATTTTAGATTTGAATGGAAGATAGAACTTGGTTTAAATAATATTTAGCTGCTTAGTACAAAAGACCTTTTCACTTGAAGCCTTAAGACAAGGTAGATACAACAATTTTAATGCTAGATAAAACTAGGTTTTCCCTCAACTAAAAGACAGTGGAAATGACTAAAGAATTGGGTTACAAGTTTTATAACTGATCTCCTGCATCCCTTAACTGGAAGAGCATCCATTTCCAGGTGAACCTTTTTGCCAAAAAAACAAACAAACAAACAACCAAAAACAACCAAAAACAACCAACCAAAACCAACCAACCAAACAAACAAAAGTAAAACTTTCAAATGAAGGCCACTTTTGTCAATTAATTCACACAGAGATACACTACTACATGAAAATGTTCAGAGAATTCACCCACAGTGTCAGAAACCAACCTGTTCCACCTAGATCACATGAAAGAGTTGAACCTGGACTCTGTCCAGTTCTATCAGGCTAAGAAACCATTCTGTTGTATGTTTTAATTTTTAATTCTATTTTAAAGGTGAATAACTTAAGGTCCTGGGACAATCTGCATACTTTGCTGTTGTCTTTGTTGTACTGCTGTGAGATGAGAATTTTTCTTGAGTTTGTAGCTTAAATGTAAAGAGATCCAGAACAGTGGTTGTTCGGGTTATTTTTCTTCTATGTGCAAGTTGCCAAAGAATCCTTAACCCATCCGCCTGGGATTGCTATATTTTATAAACATTCGTTTTTCTGCTTGGTGTTTCACAAAACTTCTGCTCACTGATTAACTGAACTTAAAAGGCAATATTTGAGCAATTAAGTTTTTATGTATTTTTATCCATTGCTGTCAATGTTGTGTAAATACTTTTACAGCTGGCATTATTTATACAGTTATATAAACAGTGACTGGGCTCTGTTTCCCAAGCTGGAGTTCCAAAGAGGATGACAAAACTGGTCCAAAAAGAAAAGGATAAAAGAAAAAAGAATAACCTCCCTCTTTCCTGGCATACTTCACTGTGATTTTCTGAATATCATAAACATTTTTATACAGATCTTCTGATGAGAACTGAAGTCTTCATAGAAACCAGTTACATGCTTTTAGTTTCTCCAGGTGGCAACCTTCGCAGCTTTCAGGGACAAACTCAACTATACACTATGGCTGCATGTCAGAAACCCTCATACTTTTCCCAGGAATGAGGTTCTATGAATGGAAAAAGGAAAATCAGAGCTTGAATTTTCTATTGCAGGAATTTATTTATTTATTTGTTTGTTTTTCAAAACTAAACTTTTATTTAGGAAGGTTTGACCTACAATGCCATCACTGGTAATCTGTTGCACATCAAATACATTTCAGTTTATCCATTTGCTGCATGCATTCCATTTGTTTCTAGAGCCAAATCACATGCACAGATTTTGAAGCAATATTTCCTAATTTGCTATCACAATTAAATTTCTTCAGTATCTCAACCACAGAACAATAAGGTTATCATGTAAGATACAACACTGTTGTTTGAGCTAGGCAGCATTTTCAGATAAACTATGTTAAAGCCTTGTGGGCTTCAACATATTCCTCTGCATTCAATACTGACCCTGTATGTACAACGATTTTTGTGCAATTGTGCAAAGACAAGAGGGATGAAAGTTGAGCTTAAACACATTTGAGTTGCTCTAAAAGGTTCAGAACAGCAGTGCTGTCTTTGTACTAAGAGCTTACAAATATATGGGAATTTCCTGTTTAATTTGTTAACATTATCCTCCTAAATTTCAAAGTAATCTTACAAATGTAGCTCAAATGTATTCCTGATCTTCGAAAAAGAAAGTGAGAACAAGATCACAAGTAACTTTTTTCTACTTATGTCAGCCACTGCTGGAACTGCTCCTTTCTTCCACATTACCATCTTACCTGGGTAGTCCTTAATGTTGGTAACATGCCTCCAGATTCTTGTGTTGGTTATTAAGAAGCCAGTTACTGCAGCATCTGAGGCATGGACCCTGATGTAGACCACCCAAATTGTTTATTACAGGCTTTAACATCCCTTACATACATTCACAAGTTTTCTAATTTTCCCTTCCTCCTTTACATGTCAACAAAACATTCCACAAACTCCATAATCGTGCATGCAGGCACTGTTCCAATCAGTGTCATGAGTCATTCCAAGACGTGCACATCCTCCAATCAGGGTCATCATCACACAGCCATCACGCAGCTTACTTGACTTTGTTTTTCTTCTTCTTAAGTGTTCTTGGTTCTCAGCCTTGCTTTCTCATGCTGTTTATCTTGCTCTGCAACTTCTGCTCTGAACAGTCTTTCTTGTATTCCCACAAGTTATAACTTTTATCATAGACAGATAACAGGTTCTGCTGCACAACAACAGTGAAAGTTTGAAAAACGAAATCACAGTAAAGGTAGAAGAACATGTCCACTACTGCTTTATATTTCAGATTCTCCGGAATGAAGTATCAAACTAAGCAGAAAATAATGACAAATACATAATGAGGAAAACTTCTGGTGAGACTGATGTCTTGGTCACTTCAGTACTATAGATTTTAAGACCAAGATTTTGAAAATCTTTATTTTCCATGTCTTTATTTTCTTCACATACTTTGAGTCTTCAGCACACAGTCTGCTGCAGCAGGGAGGAAAATGGGCTCAAGATGGGCCATACATATCTGGGTACACTTTTCTTCAAGATTCCTATACATGTCAGTGAACTATGGCAGGAATAGAAACACATAACATCTGCAGCTAAATTCTACACTGCCCAGCCAACATAGTCCACTCTATTATTTATCTTAAGTAATATTAATTAATCTGTTCCTTTAAGAGCATATAATTTCTGCTGTGGTATGCTGTGCTAATAGCCCAATATTTTTTGTTACAACTCTCTACTTGAAGCTATTTCAGGATATCCATAAACTAATTGCTTGAACTGAGTCTTCATTCTAGTGTTCACTGAAATTTCTTAAGAGAAGTGTCAACCAAATAGAACTTTTTCCAGTGTGCAAATCCTGGAGAAAGGAAGTGAAAAAGAGATTTTAGTAGCATTAATTACTGGGGAACTTCTGAAATTTTCACCAGGTTTTACATTCCCTGAATAATATCTACTGTGTGCTTTGCCATAACAGGTAGTCTAGTGAAAAAAAAATAAGTGATCATTTTCCTGAAAAACCTCTTTCAAAATATTCCCAAAGGAATAGAGAATAGAGTCCACAAAGAATTTTAACTATGCCACTTAATAATTTCTGGACATGTGATTTTGCAGTCCTAAAAGAATTTTTATAGACACTATTGGCATATATGAGACAATATGTAACACATTTTGTGTCAATCACAATATGAAAATGTTTAC
Source organism: Oreortyx pictus (assembly GCA_036925125.1). Lineage (NCBI taxonomy): Eukaryota > Metazoa > Chordata > Aves > Galliformes > Odontophoridae > Oreortyx > Oreortyx pictus. The sequence goes on from JAUPFR010000004.1 coordinate 16,712,756, forward strand.
ACATACCAGAACAGCTCAAACTGAAAAAAATTGCTCTCAAATAAGCAACCACAACTATTTGAAATCCCAGCTCTTCACTTGAACGTATCCATTTCTGTAAGGTCAAACAAACAGAAGAAAGTATCAAGTAAATACTGGTGTATGTACATAATCAGAGATGAGTTACAGAGAACAGTTAGCTTTTTAAAGGTGATTTCATATCCTAACAACTTAAAGTAGTATATACCATAATTTTAATCTAAGCATGAGCAGCAGGTATCTTGTCTGTAATTTTACATTATCAATAAGAACAAACCTGTTTTTTTTAATTGTCACAGTCTAACACTCAGGAGTATTTCTTGCAACAAAAATTGCAAGAAAGGAAAATGCAAAAAACTAGAATTGTCCTTAGGGGCCTGAGTACAATGAGCTCGGAATGTATTACACTTTACAAGGCCCCAAATGAATTCTGTAGATTGATACATGTTTTCTTCAATGTGATTATAGTTCACGCAATTTTTCTGTAAAGATCCATTACCCATTTTTCAACTCAGTCAATCGTAGTGGAAACATATACTGGATATCCTTTGATAAAATAAACTTCATAGATCTGAAGTTAAATTCCTCCCAAAAGAGCAGGCTGTCCACATGGAAGAGAGTGCACTGTATTTAAACCCTGAACTAGAATATACATTCTTATTCTAGAGTTTATGAATGCACTCAAAATGGGAAGCAGACTTGAACTGATTCAGGTATGTTGAAAGGAAGCACAGTGATGAAAGGAGAAGTGCAAGACTTCCTCATTTGTATTATATTCTCTCTATAACTTTTTTTTCTTTTAGAATATAAAAGTTGTTGCTGAAAACTGAGATGTACATCCCTGTTGTGGCTGTAAGGCTAATAGCAATAATGGCATGAAGAATTTGGAGCAATCTAAGCTAAAAAAAGCTAGGAGTCTTTTCTCTGAATGAAGAATAATAATTTACAAGAGTTTACCAATTTATCTAAGTTTGACCCTTTATTGATCAGAGATTATGAATCACATCACTTTATTCTTCTGTTGTTAAAAAAACAGCTGGGGAATAGAGGAGTTTTCATTCTGAATTAAACAGTTTTCTGCCTCTAAAGGGGGATATTTCTAACTGAGTAAGAATTTGTGAAGAATCTCCAGGAAGATTTCTATGATACAATTGTAGAATTTTATGCCTCCCTGCAAAGAAAATCAAGTAACCATTCTTCTCCTTAACTGATAGAATAGAACAGCTACTTGCTTCAGAATTATCTCTGGCTGGAAAACTTAATCCAGCAAGATTTGCTACTGAATCTTTAAAGGTGGAGTAGGACAAGAGACAAAAATAACCCCTCCTGCCTTAACATACCACTCTTCCAACTTTACAAAGAAAACGATGTTATGTTAGAACATTGCATAGTTATGGAATGCCACAGTAGTTACACATCTAGGATTTAAAATGTTTTATGAATTAAAGTAAACTTTGATTGTAAATGTAGGTATTGACATTTCTGAACTTTTATTCCATTAATAAAGCTGTTTTCAATGGCTCCAGCTGCAGCTAGGGCAGTATGCAGCAACTGCGACTGATAATCTACATTTGAAACTTATACATACAGTGCCTTCAGACGTGGTCAGTGGCCTTACAAACCAAGAGACCACACATGTATGGACAGAGGCCCACATAACTGCTCAACGTTTTCACCTCCTGTTCTGAAGCCATGTCCTCAGATGTGAATGAACCAGTGACAATTTATAAGCTATGAATGGAAGCAGCTATGTCAGAAAACTGACAAATATTTCAGTGTGAACTGTTTGTGTAGCAGACTGTAATTTATACTATACTAAACTGCTTTAAAATATAGGTTTCAAGTTACAGGATGTTACAACTACTATTTTGAGATGGGGGATTTGTACTTTGGGGTGGGATGGAATAGGGAGAAAGTGGGCAGGTGATATTTCTTCTTTAATGGATTATGTCAAAGTTAACATCAGCTCTTCCTTGCATTTTCTGCTTCCTTTTCACCCCCATCTGCTGTGAAAATATTATTTAGCTCAGAAACTATAAAACACAAGGGTATCCACCACATTCAGCATTTTCATAAACTTCAGGAGTATTGTGGAAATGCTGAAATTAAAACAAAACAAAACAAAACAACAAAAAAAGCAAAGTAAATTTACATATGCAACTAGTATAAAGAGACTAAAAGTGCATGGAAAAATATTTTGTATGTATGATTCAGGCATGAATGAGAGTATGAAGGTTTCTCCACATCCAGTTACAGTTGTTTAATTCCTACAATATTTGTTGGAGACATTCACTCTGCAGTTTATTTTAGTGGTAGCTCCTTGATCACGGTTGATTTAAAATTTGTGATTAACTTCTTCTAGAACTGGATATTTGTAATGATATATGAAGTTTTGAATTAAATCTTTCCTTATTTGCTACTTAAGACCAGAGTTCATCACTCACTGGCTTCCAAGAGAGAAGAAAATCAGCAACTGCGTGCACACAATTAGCTCTGTTAGCTTTGCACATCCCATTCAGGAAAAAAAAAAAAAAAAAGATAGAATTTTAGCTTACATTTTCAGTGAACTTAGACATTATGTCTGTGCCTGTTGATCTCTTCTTGGTTTTGGTTTAATTTGACAGGGCTGTGAATTCTTGCCTGTAACATTCTTTTACTAGCAAGATAATCTTGCAAGAAATAGAGTCTGATATTATAAATACATTAGTAAAATCTTTAAGTGGCAGAAACAATCTGAGGAATTTTCTGTGAGTGGCTTGCCATATTGTTTTTGCAATTTCATACTCTTCAAAACCATATTTCTGTATGTAATAAAGCTACCTTCACCTGGAATTATTGTGAAAGCTGTAACTTGTAGTTACACAACTCTGCAGACATTGAGGGACAAGCTGTCAGGGTTCGTGGTATTTGATGCTGACAGTATTCTTTTCTGTTGCACGTTAACAACTATCATTTACTGATATTAATACTTAGCAATCAGGTACTCATTGGTGGAACATAGGACAGTGTTTGAAATGCGTATTTATTCACAATAATCACTTGAAAATGTAACTAGGAATTAATATCTCGAGTTCAAGTCTCTGATCATCATTCAGATGATCTAACATGGAATGGAAATAATTTAATATTTTTGGATGGTTTTGCTACAGCTGTATAAAAGCAGCTGTTACAGAACAAGTGAGAAACAGAGGTAACAGGAATAAGAACAAGTGTCAAATAGTGATTGCATGGTAAAAGGTAAGTCAGAATAATTCTTCAGTTTGTAAAGATCACACTGAGGCAGGATGGAGGAAGGAGAAAGAAATCTCTAAGTTCCAGGAATTAATTACTATATCAAAAAGGCCTAGATCTAATGATATTAGTAACAGGGACATTGAGCAAAATTATTGTGCACAGACTTAATATTAACAAAACCATCCATGACTTCCTCCATGCCTGCAAGCTGTATAACTTGTAGGTTTGAAATACAAATCTCACATACTTTCCATTAAGGAAGGGCAAGGTATGGTAGAACAACCTCCTCACCCTCAACATAAATACACCAGATGTGTTCTAAGACAGTCTGCAGGGGCACGTGAACTTGAGTCTAATCTACTGCAGCAACTATGCAAATTAAACAGCTTTGTGACCGTTGCAACATTGATTCTTAGTGTGGATTATTTGCTTTGCACTTATTAGCTGAGGAATGAAAGTCTGTGACTGTACCTGAAGAGATCATAAAAGGCTCTTGCTGCTTGTCTCATTTAAAGCTCTCCTGCTATTCTAACCATTCTAATTTCACAGTATTTTCTGCTCAGATGAAATTCAGTTTTCCTAGCAAGCAGATATTTTTCCATAAGCAAATCTCCTTTTTAAAACATTCACAGAATAATACTTTAGGCAACGTAGACTCTCTATGTGCAAGAAATGAAGTGTGATAATTGTTGAAAAGTGTTACTTTTTATTGCAAATATCTAACAGCACAATTTTGGGTGTTCTAGACAATTATGCTTTATTCTAGACAATATGCTTTGAGGAAACATCCTAAAATTTTGTGACTTTAAAACTGGACATTTAATATAAATGCTCTGCCAACATTTTTTTACAGTTGACTCTTATCTGAACTTTGAGTAATACTGTGCTTTCTGGTATCTGTTGCCTCTCTTTTCTTGTTGGTTCTTTGCAAATTCCAATCGCTTCCACCCTGTTACCCTTGCTAAAAAGAGTATCTTACAATTTCTCTGATAGTTAAGTGTGTTTTCAAAATGTTTGTCTAACTTTGTCCTGAATGAAAAAATCTCAGTAGCACATTGTACCATATTATCATTTGTAAATGACAAAAAAGTTGTATTTTTTTTTCTTTTTCTAAACAGGAGGCTTTATCCTGCAGGCTTATCTGCTTCTCCAACAGTCTGTAACAGAAGATTTTCTCCTACTACTTAGTATCCCTGATTAATTGTAATAACTTGAAGTATCAAGTATTTATGGTAAGTATATCCTCTGTGGCTTTGATTGAAGCTCTGGAATTTTACATCCATGCTACAAAAGCTTGAATAGCAGCAGCTGGACCTCATGAGCCCCACACAGATTTCAGTATAACCAGGTAGAGTCAGGCTGGAAACTGAATGAAGTTTCTGAAACCTAAAGAAAGTTTTTCACTTTCTGAGAAGTCATGCAGATTCTTATTTTCCAAACAATTTCTCAAATTCTATACACAACAATATCTTCACTGTTTATAGCTGAAGATAAATCAAGGAAAAACAACAATGAGAATAGAGCAAGCATCCTTTGGAATTAGTGGGATGCCTAGAATTTTTCATAAGCAAGTCCTCGAACAAGCAGTTGTAGAAAAGATTGATAACAAAAATTGAACTGTTATAGCTGTGAAATAGACAGATGCAGATCATTGTCTTAGATCCACTCAGGGAAAGCAGTAGCTGCAAGTCATTACGCCATGAAAGCAATTGCATTTCTAGTCAGATGTGGGTTGAGATCTATAGAGAGTTTTTTCTCTACCCAAAACTATGTGAGCATCACTGTGGAGGAGAGACATTATGATTTAATTCCTCTTGCATTCCTTCCTACAATCCAGCTCAGTGGGGGAAAAGGCAGATCAGCTCTGCCATTGCCTGCATTGGATCACCACAAACAAAAAGGCTAACAAAAAGCCTTACTAGTTAAAAAGAAACACATAAGTTCAATTGGCAGAGTATCCATCCCTACCCATATCCCACACTAATCTTTAATTAAGTGTAATATTTAATTAAGTGTTTCCATTGAAGGAGACACTCTGTCAGTTTCAGTCAGAGAGTACAATAAGCTAAAGGAAACCAATTAATGGGGATAGCGCCTTATGTATTTCTCAGAGCATTAATAGTATTTGGAAAAAAAAAGATATCACAAACTTAACAGAAAATGAATTTTTTGTGTGTTTTCCTATTTTCCTTCAGGGAGGACCCTGGCCACCTGACCAGCTAGGAAGAGCCATTACTTTGCTAGTACAATGGGCTTAGCAGAAGCCTGCTCATTCCATCTGGTTGTATTAAGAGTTCCAATCTGCTGTGCTGAAAACATGACCGTTTGCACAGGTATGAGGAACTACACTGCTTTGAGTTACTCCATTATGCTAGCAACACTTTCTTGTATAGTCTGTTCTCTCCAATAGTGTTTCTTAGTGTGTGCGTCAGTACTGGTTTAACAAAAAAAAAAAAAAAAAAGCAATACAATTAAGAACACACATTTATAACTGAGTTGTGAGCCATGTGTGTTGCAGTGACTAGCATTATTTGGATATAGCAATGTTAACTTGAAATGTAAGATGATACTGATTCTATCTAAAATTCACAGTCTATAACTCATAAGAACAAGTTATTTAAAATAATAAAAATAGTAACTTTCTTCTGTCCCTCTAAAAATCACATCTATTTCAGGAACTTCAATTTCAAGTCCTTCATTTCCATTTTAAAATGTATATGAGCCGAACAATAGCACAGTCTTATTTGCAGAGACAGTATATAAAACTTACAGGAGTAATTATTTCTGCACCTGCAGGAGAGAGAGGAGATACAGAAGTTAGTCTGGCCTTTGACATCCACAGGGAACAGGTAAACCTGTCACAACGTCTTCATTGTTCAAATTTTTGCTCCTTTAGCTTGAACAGAAGTAATTTTCTGTTTGCTTACTTCAAACAGCTACTCTAACTAGAATTTTCCCTGTCCTTTGTCAGTGGACAATACTCTGACCTCAGGATTCCTCCAGAACTCAAACTTTTCCCCAAATAGCAACAGCATTATAACAAGTTCTGCTTTGCTGAGCTTCACTGTAACCTCCTGAACACCCTTCAGGCATGAGAGAGCTCTTTAGCCCCTAAGGATAAACACCATGAAGCCCCAGCTGTACAGGGCCATGAAGGCCTAGCAGTGGGCCCTCACTTAGTGGCCACCTTGCCGTGCAGTCTTGGACTGTTTCAGCAGCACCAGCAGCAACAATTCACTGCAATGAGAAGATAGTGTCCAGAAATTGTTTGCTTAAGCACTATTTCAATGGTCAATTTATTCTTGTTGTAGTTCAAAGAGAAATACATTTTTTATTTAAATTAAATAACGGTTAAGGGGAGAAATAACGCACATGCTCAGAAGCTGTGACATTAAACTGTGGAATTAAAGTGTGGAAACAAGATGAAAGACCTGGTGTTACAAGTATCACCTGATTAACTACAGCTGCACTTTAATCACAGAATCATCAGATTTTGAAGGGACCCATGATAATGGAATCCAATTCCTGGTTCCACATGGCACTGCCCAAAAATCAGACCATATGACTGAGAGTGTTGTCCAAATACTTCTTAAACTCTGTCAGCTTGGTGCTATCTCCTCTGCCCCGGGAAGCGTGTTCCATGTCCATCACCCTCTAGTGAAGAACCTTCTCCTAACCCTCACCTGACCTCCCCTGAGGGACCAGTAGGTCCTGGTTAAAGCACTCATACAGAAGGTGGGAATGAAGCTCAGGTGGAAGGCCCTATGTTGAGTGCTCTGAGACCTGGTCTCTCCAGGGAAGTTGCAAATTGCTCTGGGATGGAAAAGACTCTCTGTTTCAGACATGAAACCCCACATGAGACAGAAACAGGTGTGGATTTTCAGAAAAGACATTTCTTAAAAGAAAAAGATGACTAGAAAAGCCTCACTTTTTTTCTTTGAGATCTGACTATGTGGAACATTATGTCACAGGTTCAAATGCCCAAGAGACAAGGGGATTGAATGTTGAAAGGACTCATGTGTGCTCAGAAAAGCATGATTCCCACTTTACTCCATTACTGACTACAAGATTGCAGAAGAGCAATACAGATAATGCTTTCTTGAATTTCTTATTTCAGGCAGCTCTGGTAAAATGGCTCACAAGAGCCAAAAATAAAAACTCGTTTTACAAATAAAAGTGACTGGGCTCCAACATAAAGCCTTGAAATGTTGTGAGACTTTCCTTCTCACTGATAATTTGCCCCATTGGAAGATGACAGCAGTGGGCTTGTCAGCTTTCCTTCAGTAGCAACTTAGATCATGCACATACACTCACCAACACAGCAGCATAGGTAGCCTAAGGCCTTCAGGAAAGATTTAGTGATTACACATTGTTACATATGCATGGAAAAACTGAAATTGGCAAAGATGTACATCCTCATCTTGAAATGCCTGACAGGAAGCCCACCTGCCCCGTAAACTTTTTGCATATGCAGAAAGCTTCTGCTGTGTTTACTTACAATGCAAAGTTTGTGCCTATAGTTTTGTTGAACGTCTTTCTCTCTTCCACACACAGTTTTTACTGACATCCACAGTTTTGCCTGAATAGGAATAGAGGAGGTTCTAAGCATCTCTGGCACTGTCAGTGCAGCAGAGATTTTTAAGATCTTTGCGGGGAGGCAGCCTCTGTGAAGGATTAGTATTTGCATGTATTTGTGTGTGTTTGCTTGCTTGATGCCTGTGTGAATACAGAGTGCCATTTACTTTAAGGGCTCTGTAAACCACTCTTATGCCTGCGCGGAAAACATCTCTTTAAGTGAGCAGAACTGTTACTTGTCCATTATTTCTCTGTTCACTCTGGCCTTCCTCTCCAATTTGGCTACATATTTTTCATAGCAGTAGCCAGACATCTCACATTTCAGCATGGGCAGAGCAGAATTGAGAATAAGATGTTGGAAGTGCACTGCTGCTCTTTGTTTCATAGACCAGCTGCTTCTGTCTCTTCCTGCTGCTACTCCACACAAATCTCTATCTCCTGCACTCTATCTCCAGTACATTTGTGACATCTCCTTCACTTGTAGTGCTCCTTTCCCAGCACCTTTTGATGATTTAAGTTGTAGATTCCTTGGATGTTGCATGGCTGAACATCTTGCAGAAGGAAATGGGAGTTCTGCTTCATTGGCCCTGAAAACACTGAATTTCTCAATCCTATCAAACCATTTCTTCTAAATAAATACATAAGACATGGAATAAAACCACCACAAATTAACTTCTCACAGAATGACCCTCTTGACATAATTGCTGTAAAACTTTGGAACTGATTCGTTTAATGCCTTCTTTTCTCATGCACATTTTCTGTGCGAATTCATTAGAAGCAATATATAGAATATATATCAATACATATAATATTAATTAATATATAGTATCAATATATTAAAATATAATTAATAATATTAAATAATATATAATTATATAATATATAGAATTCATTAAATATCAGTGCAAGCAGTTTTGTAATTCACTATAAAGCCTTCAATCAACACTCTACAGCTATTTTTAAAATCCCTATTTCTTTTATAATCAAAATGTTGCTGGCATACAAACTTCACCAGCACAAATAAGGAGACATAAAGCACTTCACTGTTAATGCATTAGAAGTTAAACTTGTTCATATTTGAATATGACATAGTTATTACCTATTTTATTCTGAGCAGCAAAAAGGACTAATTCCAAGCATAATTTATGCTGTTTGACTTTCATTTAATTTCTCTATCACAAAAGCAGCCACAGTTTTATCCCCCCCCCCTTTTTTTTTTTTTTTTTTTTTTCCTGCAAAAGAAACTGTGATCAAGGAAAGATAAATGACTTTCACAATAGTGTGAGAATCTTGCTGGTCTAATTACTTTATATTAACCAATACTGCTTCTAGTTTGGGAAGGAATATTGTTCAAATCTTTTACTGCCTTTCTGTTAGCTACCTCAAAGCTGCTTTGAAATCATTAAGCATGTGGCCAGGATCCTCAGGTTCTTATCTTCCAAAGCTGTATGCTTGTAATATTTTGCTACTGCATTGAGCTATGCATGCAGTACTTATTTTTGTGGGTGAGGAAGAAGGAGATTAAAACTGTGAAGAATTCAGTCTTCTAGGAAACTGACACAGGTGTTTATGTATCCAAGCATGGCACAGAGTGCAACAGACCATACTACCTTCAGGAGAAACCTCATCAATGGTTTCAATGGATTTCTAGATCTTCATTATTTACGTAAGTGGATGTGCAGGTCCATCTATAAATAATGTGGTCTGTGTGTGTAACTTCAGACTGATTATACTTTTATTCTGGTATTATTGGAATCAGTATTGTTGGAATTGAAAGTATAATACACTTTTATTCTTTCTGACTCACAGCAATGGAGAACATTTTACCACAGGGAATCAATAAAGTACAGTCCTCTGCATGTATAAGAAGACTAGGACTGAACATCAGTAAGGACTCTTCACTGAAAACTATTCCTAGTTTATAACAGCAGGGACAAAATTGGCATCCACTGTTGTTTCCTAACAGGCAACATTCTGTCATGTGGAAGTTACAACTGCATTGTCTTTGTTTTAGATGTGGTAAGCAAGCAGCCCACTTTTCATGCATCCAGGTACTTGCAATGACAGTCTGCAGCTGAGTGTGACACTACCTGCACCACACTGCTGGCATAGCTTGAGCCTGTGTCACTGAAACCCTTGGATTTAGAAGAGTATGCTCAGCTTGGGTGGGACAAAATATGTTTCTTCTTAGTACCCATGCAGTATTGCACTTTGGATATGTGTCCAAAAGTGTCACCAACACGTCTGTGTTTTGGCTGTTGACTTGGCAGTGCTTGCACAGACTCAAGGACTTATTTCTTTACCACTCACTCCTAAGGTGTGCCAGGGCAGAGGCACAGCCTGTACTTATCAAAGGTTAGCTTATCTGCTGCTTGGGGGCAATTCACACATAGTGCAAGCATTTAAAGGACAACTTAACACTTTAAGCTACTATAGATTTGGAATAGAAAATTCTGGATTTGGTGCATCTGAAAGCAGTCACTGATGCAAGCACGGTGAAAAGAATACATCATTTAATCTAGCAGATGACAACAATATACTTAATGGGTGTTCTAGAGAATGATGAATGATCAAAACCTATGCTCGTTTGCTTTGAATCAGTGCATTATGAATGTATCTTCTATTTTTCCTTGTGATTTTCAGAGAACAGTTTGTACTCTTCAGTGTCTTTACCCCATCTACTAATAGCTCCTTAGCAGATCAAATTTGTCACTGAAAACTCCCCTCACTCTCCGTACTGATTATTGGTACTAGTCACAGAATCACAGAACTGTAGGGGTTGGAAGGGACCTCTAGAGATCATCGAGTCTAACCCCTCTGCCAAAGCAGCTCCCTAGCCCAGGTTGCACAGGTAGGCATCCAGGTGGGTCTGGAACGTCACCAGAGAAGGAGACTCCACCACCTCTCTGTGCAGCCTGTGCCAGTGCTCCGTTACTGCACTGTGAAGAAGTTCCCACTCACACTTGTGCAGAACTTCCTGTGCTTCAGTTTGTGGCCATTTCCCCTCATCCTATCACCATACACTGCTGCTCCAGATTTGTCTAAGTTTTTCTTTATTTTCAGCTGATGAACTCAGCAGTGCACAAATAGAGCTCATCTGATTTGTGTTCTTCAAGGCAGCCACACAAGAGATCAGAAAAGACAGATCCAAAAGTTATTAAAATAAGTACTCCTCAAAACTTTGAGGTTATTTTTAGTGAATGAAAGGACACAAAGCATAAATTTATGTTGCCTCTGGTTGGGAACCCAAAGAAGGAAAGACTCAGAAGCTGATAGAGATGGAAAATAACTTGATTCCTCTGCCTTTTATAAAATTCTTGAGATTTTGACTTTCCAGAGTACAAGGACATGGACATTGATGAGGGCAGCATCTTCAGAAAGGAAAGTCTGCATTCATTTATACTCAGCTCTGCATTCTGTGAGAATAGACACGGCTCATCAGAATGACTTCCTTCCTTCATAAGTTTTAATATCATAAAACAGCTTGTTAAAGCTCACAAGAAATTCTCTTGAAGTATACTTCCAACAGTTCAAGAGGCAGAAATGGTGAAGTAATTGTCTCATTTAATAAGGTCCAAATTTTATTAGTTAGTTTCTAAGAAGTCAGAAGAAAATGCAGCAAAAGTTTGTATTTCTTGCTGCAATTTCTGCATAAACAACATAGGATATTGGCTTATTTTTAAAGTCAATATCAGATGGTGCTAAAAAGACAAGAAAATTCAGTCATGGGAAACAACTTCTTGGTACAGTAGAGTACTTGCCCCTTTCACAACTGCTGAATAAAGGTGTAGGTACTGAATTCCCCTTCTGGTGGTACGTGTTAGACCTCTGGGTATTTGTGACATTTCTGTACCATGAATGCCAAAGAATCAGCAGTAATCACCTGAATTAATATCTTTCAGTAATTAAGACAAGAGTGTCAGTTAAAAAAAAGCATTTGACAGTGTATCTATATAAACAAGCTATAATTCTGTTAACATAGGACAGGCAAATGTAAGTTTTGTTGTAGAGAACTCTATTAAAAAATTAAAACTTGAACAATTCTTAAGACTACTCTCTCCAGAATGCATCCATTCAAGAAAAAGATAGAAATACTCCTGCACCACAAATACGTGATTTTCAGCTGCAAAGAACAAATTTTCTTCCACAGGTTGCAAATTTAGCCCTATGGAGACTTCAGAAAGGGCAATTTAAAGAAGCAAAATATATAGGAGATATGAAAACGAGCACAGATGAGCTAAATTCACCTTACTATTGATCAGGTATGAATTCCAATTCAGAGGAAGCCTTTTGGTATGGCTTTCAGGAGCAAGCAGCAGAAGAGAAGCAGCAATATGCATCCTATCCTGTTAAACATGCTACACAGCAAAATCTGAATTTTGAAAGCTCCGAAAGCCTGGTTCAAACTGTCTCAGCACCTGTAACACATAAAAACTATTCTACAGGTCTCTTCTGCTCCCATATTCATTTTAAACTAACCCGCTTCTGCTTAATTTGGCAGTCAAATCTATTTACTTCAGGTTCTTTGTCAAGCTCAATGGCCACAGGTCTTGAAGTTTCAACCAAACAATTTTGATCTTGACTATTCAGAATGTACACACTTGCTAAACTGTCATGAGAAGTATTCCCTCATGAACGATCCTGTTGTCAGTGTGACTGCTTTTGCACTTCCATATATGTAAATACATGCAGAATCACTGTCCTTCAGCAACACCAAACAGCTTGTATTTTTTTTTTCATGTTGAACAGTGTGTACCTTAATGAGACTTCAGGTCTTGTGACATTAACTCAGTTTTTGTCTTTAAATGAGAGACCCATCATTTCTACAGCACAAAAGTGATAAATACAATTCACCTGGATTCAGTAAACTGAAATTTATATAAGATGTGACTAACCTAAGAATTTTAAAAGCCAGAAAACAGTAACTCACTAAGTAAATAGGAGAGTGCAATGAATTACGCTGAAAGGGGAAATACTCTGCCAAAATTTGTATGTTCAGCAGAAAAGATTTTTTTCTGGAAATACATTCCATAGATAAATTCTTTTTTTTTTTTTTAATTCATTATTAGATCATTAATAAAGGTAAAGGCAAATTAATTTGCTGTTGCCCAAGTTGGAAGATGTCAGTGATCCAAAAGACAACCCAAATATTATTTAAGGGTTAGGGAATTTTGAGGACAGGAGCTGTGGGAAGGACTCAACAGCACAAACACATGAATTCATGCATTTAGCAACTGTTAACAACAGTTTTCACTGACATGAACAGAGGCCCCTTAATAAAGAAAAGAAGAGTGGCTTACTATCTGCTGTGAAACAAGACATTAAAAATAATTTATATTTTAGGAAGCATTCCTATGTACAAACTAGGTACAGTGGTCACTAGTAGCCAATACCAAGAAAACTCGAATGGTGGAAAGAAGAGGTGGAAAGAGGACAACGACAAAGGGAGATTACATTTTGAACGAAGAAATTAATAATTTTTATTTTTTTTTATCAGCATGATTTCTGGTATAAGCCGAGCATAGTGTGTCTGACTCTAACAAGCTTCTATGTAGAACCTTCACTCTCATCATACAGAATTCTACTCAGCTTTAGCTATTGTTCTGTCATGGCTGTAGCCAAAGGAGACTTAAAGCCTTTCATGCACAGACAGATGAAACAGACAGTTATAATATCTAGCTGCTGTGCTCACTCTGTCTTTTCTACTAAACAAAAGATCTCAATACACGAGGTCACTGTATAATGAGCCGCAGTTCAGTTGTAAATATATATTCAGTGTTTCTGTCCCAGTGCAGAACAAAAAGGAGTGTCCCAATTCAGGTCAACACTTTAAAACAGCATCATTTGAAGAGAAAAATAATTTTTTTTATCAGTTGTCTAAGCATACCTGTTTCATGGGAAGCAACTTCCTGATATGTTTGATACTGGCCATGGTGACAAATGCCTGTCATTTCTTCCTTTAATCTTAATTGTTGATCTCTGCTTTGAGCTTTGTTGTATTTCCACACACTCAGTATTACATGAATAAATCCTCTTTTGTTTCTCCTTCAGAACTGTACTCTTTCAGTTTTCATAGACTTGGTATTCCGGGGTGCTTGCAAGCATGTAAAATTTGAAGGGCAAAATAACAGAAGAGAAGCTGGGTTAGGAACTGGATAGTTGGTTGGTCAGTTTTTGCAAAAAAAAGACACATTTTCAAATTGATCTATGTAGTTCAGAACTTCTCAAGAATGTAAAATCAACTTCTAGGTCTCTAGGTCCATAACTAATGTACTTTTGCTGATATTTTATCCATTGAATTTATATTTTGATTCTGAAACTGCTCAACATTCTGTATTTATTCTAATCTCTGGATTTAATTTTAAGATTTGAACTACTTCATGCTAATTTACAGAATACCTTAGAATAATATAGAATAAAATTAAGGATTATTATAGAGTAGAGTAGAGTGGATTAGAATAGACTGGATTAGACTAGAATAGAACAGCTCAATTCAGTTGAATGGGACATTCAAAGACCATCTAGTCCAACTGTCTGACCATTTCAGGTCCAACCAAAACTTAAAGCATATTATTAAGGCATTATCCAAATCTTTAGATTTTAGAGAGTCAATGTCATAAAACTTAAAATCTTTACCTGTCTCTAATCCTTGAATAAATCCCATCTCTTTGGCACATTTCCGCTCTACCTTCATTCTCTTAAGTTCTTGTTGTCATGTGTGCATCGCTCCTCAAATTTACAAGTAGATTCACAGACATCAGTCATTAGAGACTGGAATACATTGTCCAAAAATGCTCAGCAGTATTGACTTTGTTTCCAAAAGTGATTACTGAATATTTTATATGATGCTGGCGTAAGCAACAGCAGAAGCAAAAAGTATTTGCCTGTGCCACACTTCTAGTATCAGCTGAGTCTTTGCAACTACAATGCTAATAGAGGGCACTTGGAAAATATACCCTACTGTGTTTCTAAGTAAGGAAACAGATAGATTTTCTTGGCAAATTCTAACACTAACATAACAACACATTAACAAGGTATTTTATAGCAATATAGGGCAAGTTTACTGTGCAAAAGAGTAAGTATTTATTTTAGCAGTACCTTTCAGTATAACTCTCATACTTCCCTGTTCTGAGTGTTTTGCATAGTTTCACTTACTCTCTTCCTGGTCTTCTAGAACATGTCTGCATCTTCTCATGGCTATGATGATCCAACTCCTTTTCCACCTCTGGTGGGAAATTCCTGATAGCTAATGACTAGTTTCTCTGGAATTAGTATTTTCTTCCTTTAAACACAAACCTGCATTCGTAATACATCACTCTGACTCAGGCATCAGCATGTGGTTTCAGACATCTCACAAGGGGCTATCTCAAAAATGTATTACAAATAAGACAGAATATGACAGATACCTCGAGCCAACAGCTTACTAACCTCTAGTCCTGCTCTCTCCTCACAAATCCACCAAGTCTAGAGATTTCCTACTTCTGCTTCTTCTCAACTGGCATTTTCCAACCCACTTATTCTAGTTTTGCAAAAGCTTATCAGCTGACATGATATAAAATAAAATAAAAAAAGTTCCTTGAAAAAACTGTGATATGGCTTCTCTATAGCCATGCTTTTGTTAGAAAATGGAAGGAAGGAGGTTTAGATAATGGATATTCCTTCCTTTCCCTCCTTTGGCTGGTCAAAGCAAAAAAATTTCTGACTTCTGTTTTCAATAGAGATTTCTTTTGCTTAACTGTTGTTAAAAAGAAATAGATTTGGTGAGAAAAAAAGCTTTTTGACATTTGATACTCTCTCCCACAACACCCTTATAACAAAGCTGAGGAAGTGCAGAATAGATAAGTGGATGGTGAGATGAGTTGAGAGCTGGCTGACTGGCAGAGGTCAGAGGGTTGTGACTGGTGGTGCAGAGTCCAGTTGGAGACCTGTATTTAGTGGTGCTCCTCAGAGGTCAGTGCAGAGTCCAGTCCTGTTCAGCATCTTCATCATTGACCTTGATTAGGGGATAGAGTCCACCTTTGGTGGTGATACGAAGCTGAAAGGAATGACTGACAAACCAGAAGGCTGTGCTGTTATTCAGCAGGAGCTGGAGAGACTGGAGAATTGGGCAGAGAGGAGTTAGATAAGGTTTAAGAAGTCTTGCACCTAAGGAGGAATAACCACATGCACCAGTACAGGCTGGGGGAAGACCTGCTGGAAAGGAGCTCTGCAGAGGACATGGGTGTCCTAGTGGACTACAGGTTGGCCATGAGCCAGCAGTGTGCTCTAGTGGCCAAGATGGCCAATGGCAACCTCGGGTTCAAAAGAGTGTGGCCAGCCAGACAAGGGAGGTGAGGCTTCTTCCCCTACTCTGCCCTGGTGAGGCCTCACCTGGAGCAGTGTGTCACGTTCTGGGCTCCCTGGTAAAAAAAAAGGGATCTCCTGGAAAGAGTCCAGTGGAGGGCCACAAAGATGGTGAAGGGCCTGGAGCACCTCTGTTATGAGGAAAGGCTGAGCAACTTGGGTCTGTTCAGCCTTGAGAAAACTCAGGTGGGATATGAACCGTGTCAATAAATATCTAAGGTGTGGGAGGCAAGGGGATGAGATGAGACTCTATTCAGTGATGTGTGGAGATAGAACAAGGGGAAATGGTCATAAGCTGAAGCATAGGGAATTCCGCAAAAAAATGTGAGTGGGAACTTCTTCATAGTGACAGTGACAGAGCACTGGATTTACTGCTTTACGGGCTGGTTCAGCCCAGATCCATGACAATTGGTGTGGGGGACCCACGGATCCATGCCCCTGGAAAGGGGTAGGGGGAAAGGGAAAATGGAACAAGGTCTAGTTACTGTCTCAATATCAGCACATTTTTTCTCCTTGAGCCCTCATGGGTTTTGTATGCAGTCAGGTCCAAAAGCTTGCAACCTTAAAATAACGATGAATAAGAAAGAGTAAGATCAGAAAATGAAAAATGAAAATGAATTATTGAAAGTTATTGACTCAGTGAAGGAATTCTACAGTACTCTCATAACTGCATTTTAACAGCTGTATTTGAATTACAAAGCGTTGGCAACACTGTTTAAATTTTTGGTATATGTGTATAAAAGGCTTAAGTATTAACAACAGTATTTCAAAGGACTTTTGGAAATACTAAGACATATGGCATCAAATTTGGCTTTGTACATGCAGAGTCAAGCATGCAATTTTTTCTACACTAAATAAAGAAAAATAGTGTTTTGTACCTGAGAATTTACCAAATAGCATTATTTTGTTCTTCTTATCTACTGTAGTCTCCATGGAAGAAAATAGGAGCAACCAATACAGATTTTTAAAGGTAATAATATAACATCACATTGGTCATCCCCCAACCTGTACTGGTGCATGTGGTTATTCTTCCTTGGGTGTAAGGCTCTACACTTGCTGTTCTTAAACCTTATCTAGCTCCTCTCTGCCCAATTTTCCAGTCCCTCCAGGTCCTGCTGAATAGCAGCACAGCCTTTTGATTTGTCAGCTATTCTTCCCAGCAAACTTCTTGAAGGTGGCATGTATCCCTTCATCTGGGTCGTTGATGAAGATGCTGAACAAGACCAGACCCAGAATCATCCCCTGGGGAATGCTTTGCCAGTCAATCAGTTCTCAGTCCATCTCACTATCCACTAACCTACTCCACACTTTCTAATTTTCATAGCAAGGACACTGTGGGAGATGGTGTCAAATACCTTGAATCGAGGGTACACAACATCCACTACTCTACCCCCATCCACCCAGTGGATGTAATCTCCCATATCCTTCTTTTTCTTTTTGAAGATTGGGATGACATTGGTTAACCTCCAGTATTCGGGCATCTCTCCCATTTGCTATTATCTTTCAATAATTATAGAGAGTAGTTCGCCAATCACCTTTACCATTTCTCTCAGCACGCATGGGTACACCCCATCAGGGCCCAGGATCTGTGTGTGTTAATTTTGGCCAGATACTCTCTGATCAGATCCTCCTTGACCAATGGGAAGTCTTCCTTTCTGCCGACTCTCTCTCCTACCTCAAGAGACCAGGATTCTTGAGAGACAGTCTTAGCATTAAAGACTGAAGCAAAGAAGGAATTCAGAATCTCTGTCTTCTCAGCAACCCCTATTACCAAGGCACCCATCCCACTCAGAAGATGACACACATTTTCCCTAATCTTCCTTCTACTGCTGACATATCTAAAAAAAAAAAAGAAACCCTTCTTGTTTTCCTTTACTTCCCTTGCAAGGTTTAATTCCAGGAGGGTCTTAGGCTTTCTTGTTGCATCCCTACAGGCCCTGACAACATTCTTATGTTCTTCCCAGGTGGACAGATCCTTTTTTTCAGATTTCATGAACCTTCATCTTTTTTCCCAGTTTATCCACAAGTTCCTTGCTCACGCACACAGGCCTCTTGCCACCTTTCTTCAATTTCTTACTCTTAGGGATGAACCAATCATGAGCACAGAAGTGAAGTTTAAGTGCCAGCTAGCTCTTGTAAGGGTCCATTACCCTTTTGAGACCTTATGATTACCCTTATATATCTAATGGGATACTTCACCTTCTTACTGTATTCCCAATACACTTGCCTTCTTATTGTATTCCTTAGTTGAATACTTAAAAAAACCTCTGAATTCCATTCTGAATTTCCTTAAGAAAATCAAGATTAAAACATCTGGTTACCAGATTCTCATTTAAGACACACTAATTTTAAATTAATCTAGCAACTATCAATTAGAAAATTAATATTGTAAAATCCTGGGAAATATCAATATTCTTTCTCTATTAATATACAATTATAAATGCAACTTTGTCTTAGAACAGATAGCATCTTAGAATAATATTTAAATTCTTTTTCTTTTATGATATTAATGTCAACTTCAAGCATAATGAACAGTTCTCCTGCCCTTAATTATAATTCAGTGATAAATGAATACAACTGGAAAACAAAGGCTCTAAAATGATTATTGGGTTAGCTCAGCAATGGTAGACTAATTATTGAGAAGAAATGTCAGACAAGGAAGCTTTACCTCTTCTACAAAGTTATACTTACCCTTTACTACATTCATCTCTGTATGCTAAACCTATCCCTCAAAGCTGGGGTACTGTAAATTGTTACAGGTCTTAAACTAACTTGTCATATTTGGCATCCACTTAATTAGCTTTGGCAAATGCATTTTTGTGACTCATGGGAGAGTTCTTTTGGTCTCTTTACTAACAGATGTATCATTTCCTGTGCTAAAAGCAATGACAACAGTATCATGTGGCTATAAAACTAGGAATTTGCTACTCGTAGTCCAGTAAAAACAACTTGCCTGAAATAGATAGATAGATAGATAGATAGATAGATAGATAGATAGATAGATAGATAGATAGATAGATAGATAGATAGATGTATTAGATAAGATGGAAAACACATATTAGCGGAAATGTTTAGTCATGAAGTTTGGATCCTTTGTCACTTATCTAAACTTCGCATGTTGAAGTAGAATTCTCTGTGACACACAATATTAACTAGATGACCTCAGAAACCAACAGTTATTTTATGTGGAAAGAAAGAAATCAAACCAAACCTCCAGTGGTCAAAGCTACCTCTTTATGTTATCTGTATATAATAATATAAATTGAACACAAACAAGCTGCTGTCACTTCAATATCTCAAATACAGTTGCCTAGATGTTTCCTTGTTTGTGCTACTACAGTTCTCCAGGCTGAGGTGTCGGGAGTTGTAAAGGTGAATATTTGTGAGTTAGTACTGCACCCTGACGTAATACTTGATGACCAAGATATGCACCACAGTAAATTCTAAATCATGATCTGTTCATTCTCATGTCCTTACTCTCCTTCTGGGCTTAGTTCATGTAGCAGAGGAGCCCCTCACAGATAAAAATAAGTTGGAGTCTACTGATCCTGGTATAGCAGTTTCTGTTATTGATCCTCAGTGCTCTCTGCTCACTTGGAAGCAGAGAGGAGATGCACCTATTGGTTCCAGTGAGAACAGGGCAGCACTACCAAGTGTTCTTGTTCCACAGAGTCCTGAAGCCCTCCCATGACCCTCAGAGGAAAGCCATTTAATCTATTGATGGATGCAGGATTTTCTGCCCAGCTCCACTTTCAATTATCAGTTCAACTATAGCCTGACAAACATAGGTATATATTCTCTATTCATTTCAATGTGCTTTTGTAGACATTCTGAGATTTTTATCTTTTTAACTTAGAATAGGAAAATTCTGTGAATGGCTGGGAGGAGTGACTTCCAGTGTGAGTATGTGTCTGGTGATTCTGAAATATTTTTGAGATACTTGACCTCCCAAGGATCATGGTCAAAAACACATGGCTTGTGCCTCTCTGTACTACACAAATAGCATTTCCACGTGTGTTACAAATATCTGGATGCAGGCAGAAGGGAAGTACTCTCCTGCTGTTAATGACCTGTGATTATTTTTTTTTTTAGATCTAGCTGAAAGAATATTTAGACTATTCAAGAAAAAAATTATGAAATGCTTTTTGAACAATTTCTCAGTCAGCTTGTATTACTTCATTCCCCAGTGCAATTAATCTATCACCTTTATCAGAACTGAATTCACCAAAACAAAATGAAAATGAAGGGAATGTACTCATCACTTGATCATAATTAAAGGTTGAGTTTTAGACAAGCTGCCACAGGGAGAAGTAATTTACACTTCCTAACATCAGCCAACCCTCCTATGCCAGAGGGGGCAATTCATCACTGTGAAGGGGCATGTGATGTTTGATGGGAGCACTCTGGCAGAGGACTTGAAGTCAGCATCTTTGTGAACCATCCTGGTCATGCCTCCATATGGACAGTGCTACCCACTCCCCTAGCTCCTCTGTCAGCAGCTTGGATTACACAGACACAATACTGACGTTATTTACATTGAACCAGAAGTTTTCAGCTGCAGCTTCCCTAAACATCACAAGGGGGGGATAAGAAAACTCCTCAATGTTAGATACAAGATTTCAGGCCGCTAACGAAAAATTACGTTATCTTATTTTATTTAATTTTAACCTTAATTCTCTCCATATAAGAAGACAAAAAAAGAATGTTTTTAAAGGTTTCTAAAAGTTTTTAAAGAAAAAGTGGATATGACAGTTTGGTGGCAGTTAAACCTGGAGTTAAGTCATCTCAGATATATGGCTCAAATCACTTTATGTTTTCATGGTGTTTATTGCTAGTATCTTCTTTCCATTTCCCTTTTGTAGCAAGAAAAATTAACTGATGTATAGGCTACTGTCCCGTAAAATTAATTTGAGCTTTAATTAACCAAAGTTTTGTATTTCTCATTTCTCTCGACTATTTTTATGACTTACATTCAGTTTTGATTAAATAGCACTAGTTACATCAAATTCTGTAAAGTGACAAATATTTTAAAAATAGCTTCTCAGACCTTACATGTTCAACATTTTAAAGCATGTCTAGGAGTTTATTTTCTATGAAATTAACACCAATTTTGAATTCCTTATTTATTTATTTATTTATTTATTTATTTATTTATTTATTTATTTATTCCTCTGGGAATGTTTAGCACTATGGGAGTTATTCTGCTAATAAAGAAAGCCTACTATGATCTTTATATTATGCATGATATAAAGACCTCTACCAGAAAGCATTAGCAGACTTAATTTAAATCCCTGTAATTTGAACTGTTATCAATGGTACATTCTTCCTCATCAGCAGCTGGGGAAAATGTGCCCAGTCTTTTGGAAAAGCGTGAAAACATTTTGTGTAACAGGAAGTAAGTCAATTATTGATTTTTGTTGTATAAACTGAAGATGTCAAAGCAAGATTTCAGTAATGTGATAAGATCTCAAGCTGAAAGATTTCAGAAGACTTCAGAACAAAAACTTCAGATGGTAATGAATAAATTTTGTATGCTAATGCAGATAGCTCATTCTAATTACTTCCCTTTGGAGACAGATAAATTCAATGAAGTTAGAATACTCTTTTTGAAGACACTCTTGGACCTTGATGTCCTTTTTCTTTTTTTTTTTTTTTTTTTTTACTGAGTATTTGGCTTGGAATTTAGTGTGATTAGTGTATCTGAAAAAGAGGACCTGAGTGTTCATGTGAATTCTTGGACCCTTCAGTTCATAGTTAGTGTAATGACTTAAATCTTGGATAATGATTTAGTCTATATGTGTTATTTCCCAGCTGTCTTCCCAAGAGTTTGTAGCTAGGAAGTTGAGATTATTATTCACAGAATTTCTTGGAGTACCACATTGCTCATATTGTCTCCAGCGGATTTCTATGAATTTTTGTTTCACTATTGTCTCCTCACAACTGAGCAGATAAATAAAATATAAAGAGTTTTACTTTCTCCTTGTTAAATGTATAGGTTCCACTTTTTACAAGGAAAGCTTCAGCTTTTAAAATCATGTACTTCATGAATTCATGCTCACAACTGAATGTCATTGCTTTCATTTCTTCTCTACTTCAGAACCACCCAGTATCCAAAGTTGACACTAGTTATGGAAAAACAATGTGTTATTCTAACTCAGTTAAAGAAATAATAAAGTCTATATGTACATTATTGTATAAGTAACATTAGATTATATATAAAGTACATAATAACCTTTGCTTCCTACCAGATTTTGGTATTCACATTGCTCATATTTTTTTACATTTTTCCTTAGGAATACTGTTTCCATAGTGCTGAAATTTCTGACATTATTGAACCTTACACATGACTGCCAACTATTTTTTGTGTAAAGAGTAAAAATAAAACATTACCCTGGGAGTTTGATTTACCATCCAACACGCATCTAATTTTTATATTTCACTACTCATGTATTTACGTTTTTTAGATACGCTTCTGACTTTGCTTTCGACTTCAAAATTAAACTTGATGTATTTGCCTTTTCTTATATGCAGACTGATTCTGTCTGCAGTCCTCTCCTCTAACAGAGCAACATCCTTCTTTGATTTGTTGTTTGTTTGGGTTTTTTTGGGGGGTGTTATTTGTTTGTTTGTTCGTTTATTTTCTACATTTCATGGTTCTGAACAGGTGGAAAGGTGTTAATCTGTCACAGAAGACTATTCTGCCTATATTGTTGGATGACCAAATAAGCATATAATCTGTCATTTGTGAAGAACATCGTTTTGGGAATGTGTGTTTTAGGATATGGATATAGATACCTGATATACAGCACAGACAAATTCTTCATGGCCCATTTCTGTGTCCAAGACTTTATATGTCTTCTGTCTTTATCAGTAAAAAGAAAAAAGAAATCATTATCTTGATAATCCTTTTCACTACTTGTCACTCATGTACGTAGATATGAATGGAACTCTAAAATGATACTGAAGAACAGTGCAAAATTTGTGTCTGTTCTATCTTGGCATGGCACAGTGACTACTTTTTTTCTCCTTCTTGGTCTTTCAGTTGATATATCTGGCCTATAAAGGGCTTTTGGCAGCTTTCTTAAAGGGTCATATAAAACTACGTGCTTTCTTGGATATGTTGAGTCCAAAACAAACACACACAAAAATAAGTCTTTTTTCCCTTTTGGGTCCAGACTTTCATGAGATCCTTTACTGAGGATAGACTCTAAAAACAGTTTTGTTCTGCCTTGATTCAGGCAAGCCTAGGTTGTTTTTTGGCAGCCAAATGAGCAATCATCTCCTATCAAGCTCTACCTTTCCACAGGGGGTAATTTTGTCAGGTCTTGGCACTGAGCCAGTGCTTTTATTCCCATGGTAACAGATGTAAAAAAAAAAAAAAAACAATAACCAAAAAACAGAATAAAATATTTTTGCATTAAAAACAAACAAACAAACTGACAAACCTTAACAAAACAGCAGTGTTAGTCTTCTGCTTTAGAATTTTCATACAGGTCTCAGTGTGTTCTCCTGAGCTAATTAGGACTCACTGTATATCTCATTTGTTGGAGTTGTCCAAATCTTAAAATGTCTGATTCAAGAAAAGTAAAGGTGAACTGCCTTGTTTTAAAAAAAGAAAAAAGTGTTTGTACCACAAGGAAAATGTTCACATAATTATGCACAGTTCACACCACAAATTTTGATGCAAATAATTTTAAGAAATGTCTTAAATGGAATCAGTAATACTTTTACTGCATATAGAAAAACATAGTTAGGGAAAGTGCAAGGAGAGATGGGAGAACAAGCAGTCCAAATACCTTATTGTACCAAGGAAATTACAAATATGGACATGTGGCAGTAATCTGACTAAACAGCTTTCATTCTGGTGTTGTTGTAGTACAAACTATAACAACTCAAACAGGTAAGAATGCAGGTTCACAGGGGTAGGGGCACAAAGGGGTCAATCTGTTGAGATTTCCTGATTCTGAGATCACTACTCACTGTTCCAATCATCATAAATTAGAAATAACAAATAAAGGTGATTTGGGAATCTCTAACTAAAGCTCCATATGCCAGTGCTACTGCATAGTAAGATATTGGGATATGTTGTTGATATGTTGATTGTTGATATGTGTTGATTTACCCTAACAATCCAAGTTTAAGTATCAAAGTTTATCATGTAAAACAATGCCTCAGGTTATCAGTACCTTCTATAGCCAACTTACCATATAAGTTGCAAAAAAAAAATAATCTGCATTGTTTATATATATATTTGGCTTGTTTTGCTACTTACTGAAAAACATATTACATATGGGCTGTGCCAGCTTCAATTCAGATCATGGGATTATGTCCATGTTGACTCTTAAATGTAACTGAATATCATATATTGGTGGATTATTCAGCAATGATGGGTAAAGAAGAGAGAAATACTGCAATAGCAAGAACATACTAAGGAACATTAGTATTAAAAGTTTTTGCCAAGATATCTTAGTTCCACGCGTGACACACACATCTTCCAAATAAGAGAACATTGCCAGAGCTTTAAGTAACGGCCCTCCAGTGTTGGTTGGCTGCTTCCTATA
The DNA here is from genome assembly GCA_036925125.1 of Oreortyx pictus. Taxonomy (NCBI): domain Eukaryota; kingdom Metazoa; phylum Chordata; class Aves; order Galliformes; family Odontophoridae; genus Oreortyx; species Oreortyx pictus. The sequence goes on from JAUPFR010000004.1 coordinate 16,737,487, forward strand.
TATGATGTAATTGTGAATCATAATATATCAGAAGGTTACTTAGTCTTAGTAACAGAACAGCTTTTCAGCAAGTATTTTGCTAATCTGTTTGGAAAAAATTAAATTTAAGCTAAATTTTTATGCTGAATGAAGTGTTTGGGGTATCCTTAGCCAAATAATGATTTTGTTTAGATCAAAGTAGGTCCTCACCAGCACTTGGAGAGTAAACTCCTATCTTAACTCATATTTACAACATTCTGCAGAAATATTGCAAATATTGTGACACAGCAGACTTCACTTCTCAAGTGAGATTAAAACAGTTACAGAAATTAAAGGACTCATGAATACTGGTTTGTTGTTGTTCTTTTTCAGGAGCTGGGATAGCTCCTACCACTTTCTGACCAAACTCCAGTCCAGAGTATATAATTGTCTGACACTTACTCAATATTCCATTAAATTTAATTAGATGCATGCAGTATGGTCTTCCTGACCTACATACTTGTTTACAGCAATGAAGTTCTAAACATAGTTGAGGAAAGACATACATATGAAACCTTTGCTTTCTCTGGTTTGATACTCATGAAGTATACTGAACACGTTTCTCAGGAGATGTTTAGGTTTGCTTCTAGACTGCTGTCCCAACAGACATCCTGTAAGTTTGTTACATTAGTACAATCCTTTTGAAAAAATAATCATTTCCTCAGTTATGCATCCCTCCTGGAAGTAGATGCTGCCCTAAGCCTTCCACTCTTGCTATGGCTAACAGCTATCTGTGCAACTGTCATGGTTTTATGATTTTTGGTATTGGTATTCCACATCATAACAACATGTAGTGCATTAAGAGTTAAAGAGTTAATACTCCAACTCCATAGATCATTGATATTTCTGGGTATACCTGTCTCAGAAGAGAAGAACTACATTCCCCAGAGGACTTTGCGATGCTTTGCATTTTTACGTATTTTCCGCTCAGAGGGAAAAGATAAAAACTCTGAGGTCACGGGACACTCTCTTTCCTTTGGGATCGACTCAGCAGTGGGTGCTCGCTGCCGTATCGCCTTCAGCGTTAGCGTAAGGCCTTCGGTTTATCGGACACTCTCTCTTGCTCATTTTATTTGATTTATTATCTTCAATTCCAATTATATTGTATTATATTGTGTTATTTTGCTTTCTGATATCTTATTTAGTAAATTAGCTTTCCTCCTCAGATCGTTGCCGCTGTTTTGTTTCTAGGCCCATCTCCCATTTTTCTTTTCCCTTTCCACCTTCCCCTTTCCTGGGGCGTGGGTCTGTGGGTCCCCTGCAACAATCGTCACGGAACTGGGCCGATCCAGCCCGGTAAACCGTTGACAGCAACCCTTATGTGGAAGGATTGTCCAAATTCTTTTTTCTTCCCTAGTATCATTAGCTGCAAATCCAAACAAGAAAAGATAAATAGCATATTCAGTTCTACTCCAAACAACACTGAAGTTTGTGAGGTCTGAAATCAGTCTACATTTGAAAGGCTCTTTCCTTCCAAGAAGCAGGCAGGAACAGGAAATATTAGAATATTCTGTAATGGAAATTATGCTCATGTTAAGGTAAAAGTTTTAAGAAAAAAACAAAAACTGAATTGTATAGTGTACATGTGAAACGTTTTTATTCTGCTTCGTTCATCACTTAGAATATGATTAATACAAAAAACTGATGCTTTTATTTCTGTATTAGATTAAAAGGAAAGTAAGATAGAAGTGCCTGAGTGACCTCTATATCCCCTATTGCATGTAGCTTCTATTAATGGTAGTTTTTTATTTGCACTCCCCTTTCTCTTCTCCCTTTCACCCATTTTGACCCATTTTTTATCTCCCCTTATCTTTCTCACAGCTAAAGTGGCATGGATCCATTGTAAGATCATTTTCAAGCCTTTTCTCCTTATCTTTCTGTACTAAGATGCTATCTGTGCTAACTCACTGAGGTTAGGATGGCTTTTTTCCTGACCCTAAGCTTGTGCTTGAATACTCCACCCTCCAAGAGGGAGTTGTTTATTAAGGAAAAGGAGCAGACATTTCAAACCAAAATTGAAAACTTGCTTGACAAGAAGCAGAAAAGAGATGTAAGATTGGTTGGTGCACTCTAGCTAAATGGGGTGTTGCTACTTCCTCTCACTCGACACCTAGGTTGCCCTCCTAGATGTTGGTGTTAAATATCAGGCAAGTGCTGAGTGATTTCTTTTGGCTGCTGAGAAGGATTCTTCTGGAGTCTATGTGGCACAAAGAATGAAAGATGAGTTATTCAGTGCAGAAATACACTCTGAAGCTTACATTTCTAATCTGAAACCAAATCTTTAACACACGAATGCACATACATATAAACTTGTAGAGCTAAAGGAATTTTAACAGTACTTATAAAGTTCAGCTCCAGGGCCTCGTAAGTTTTCTAGTGAAACACATCTAATTGATAGCAGTAGGAGCAGACGTTATGACTTCCAATAAAGTTTAGATAAGAATCTTCCTCAGCTACTGAAGCCATGAAGATCTAAGGAAATACTGACACCAAACGTTTAAAAATCATTATGTCCTCTCATTGTGATTTTTTTTTTTTAATTTCAATACCACAGAGCAGCTTCAAGCCTTCTGTACTTGTCTGATAAGGAAGGAGCAAAGATGTTAAACTTAGGGAACATAAGGTGCCTAATGTAAAAAGAGAGATAAATGTCTGTGAAGATTAGAACTGAAAAAGTTGACCATCTGATTGTAGTAAATTGTATAAATTACAATAGGCAGCATAATAATTTCTCTAGTAAAACAGGAAGCTCTTCAGTGAATTGCGCAGATACCATATGTTTCAAGAGGCCAATATGGGCAATAATAATTAATCCACAAAGATGAATTAGCACAGGATGTCCTTCTCCCTCTTCTAACAGCTACTTTAGTTTTGTGAATATCCACCTTTCCACAGTATTCAGCCTTCCAGCTGATTTATACAGTGTAAAATTCACAAGCAGTACCAATAAGAAGCTCACACAGCATTGTCAGTGTCCTGATGAAGGCTGCAGATCTTTTCTCCAACAAAAGCCAGAAAAGATTTGAAAGCAGATGGAAGCTACATGAAACTTGCTCCTCTTGTTTCAAGTCTGTTTTCCAGTTTGGTAGCCCCTCATTGGATAGCCTGATTCTACTCCTGAAGGAGCTTTTGAACTGAAACACATTTCCTATTAGCATTCAGGAAAACATCTCCTACATATTCCAGTCTTACTACTAAACCTCATTCACTAGCCATCACAAAATAAAACCTGTATGTACAGACTGTGAACAGGAAAGGCAGAGCACTGCAGTGGTAATTAACAGTGCCTCAGGCAGCAAGGAGAAGGAAAGGTAAGAATATTCAGGAATTACTGCAACACAGAAAAAATAACCAGGATCTCCAAAGCCAATACCTGAACTAAATTGTACATCTTATTCTCTGGGAGATTTTTGTTTTCTGAAAATATTCTCAGTTCTACATTTGGAGCATAGCCCTGGGAGATAAAATTTTAATATCATTTATATGGAAAATGATGAGTTATCAGTGCAAGCTGCCTTTCAAGAAACAAAATACATTCTTATACCATCAAATTACCTTTGGTTCGTACACTCAATAATAACTATCAGAGAAGGTTCACAGGTATGTTGAACAAGAGCTGTTTTTAGTGTATTCACTTCACGAGTGAAAGTTCAGGTCAGAAGGAAGAGCTGTCCAAACTCAAGATATATGGGATGAATTATATGAAATAGGAGATCCTCAGAGCCTAAAATTTCCTGAAGACAGCATTACACAAAGTTTCAGTGTCAACTGAATCTTTCAATCAAAGACCACTTCCAATTCTGATATTCAGATCTTCTGTGATTCACATCTTGAATAGTTTGCTTTCAGTAGAAAATTATTACTACGTTCTGTAATGTTGCTGTTAAGAACACAAGATTAGTAAGCCTGTATGTCCAATTAATTCACAAAATTCACTTGAAAGATGTTTTTGTGACTTCTAATCACACTTTTTGCCTGCATAGATAAAAGTGTTTCCACTGTTTGGAGTATTACGGATGAATTAAATTTGGCTACAAGGAGATAATTTTAGACAGTAAGAGTTATTTATGAGGGCTCTAATGAAAATAATGCCTCCTATTTTATGATGTTGGCCCACAACATCCAAGGCAGGTAGATACTGGTAGTATAAGCAGTAGAGGCTGAAACTTCCCTCCAATATTCCACTACATTTTCTTGCTGTGCACAGGTGGCAGTCTGACTTGCATTTTTTCATTTAGCCTGGGGAGCAGATTGAGTACATCTGAGAGATTCACATGTGGTCACTTAGAGCTGTCTTTACAGGAGCTATTTTCTTACGCTCTTTATTCTATTGCAGAAGGGTTACTAGCATTTACTTCTCACTCTTAACAGAAGCATGGACAAGACTGTCTTTGGACTTGTGGAAGAGATTCTGATGAAACTGCCTGGAGCATGAGGAAAGGCTGAGTAAGCTGGGTCTGTTCAGCCTTGAGAAAAGAAAACTCAGAGGTGATCTTACTGATGTTTATAAATATCCAAAGTGTGGGAGTCAAAGGAACACAGCCAACCTCTTTTCAGCAGTCCAGGGGGACAGAACAAGGGAAAATGGCCACAAACTTGAGATCAGGAAGTTCTGCACCAATATGTGAAGGAACTTCTTCACAGTGAGGGTGATGGAGCACTGGCACAGGCTGCCCAGGGAGGCTGTGGATTCTCCTTCTCTGGAGATACTCAAGACCTGCCTGGATGCCTACAAATGCAGCCTGCTGTGGGGAGACTGCTTTGCAGGAGGTTGAACTAGATTATCTCTAGAGGTCCCTTCCAGCCCCTATAGTTCTGTGAAATCAAAAGCAGAGCTACAGCTCTTGGTGAAAACATATCTGGAAAACTCCTGGATTAAACAGCCTGGTTCATGTGAGCATATAAGAGTTAACAACTTTGCTCTCGATATAAATTGCAACATGAAGCTTTAAATTTCAGACATACTAGTCACAATTTTTCATGTGTTTACAACGTTGTTTTCTCAGCAATACTTGATGAATACTTGTTGGATTTACTCCATGATTTTTATACCTTTACAAGCTTATGTGCAAGACTTTGTACCTGTTGAGCCTTATTTTTCCATCTTATAATTTTCTTGGGGTTTTTTTTTGTTGTTGTTGTTTTTTGTTTTTTTTTCCTTCAGCAGGTAAATACTGCTTGTAATACTGTATCAGAGAGTAAAACACTTAGACTGTATTCTCTGTTGTTATTTTAGGAATTCCTGAAAACATAAATTTGGTTTTAGTTAAGAAGCTGTAGATTAGGATTTGAAATCTGAATTAAATCATCACATACAGAGTTTTAACTAACTCTAACCCTAACCCTCTCACTCCCACTATAAGATTTCCATTCCCTGCTTGTCTTGCAACTGTCCTGCTTAAACTGAACATCATAATCTGAATATGTGGTTATAAAGCTGTATGCTGCCTGCATTTTAACTTGGAATCATCAGATTCTGAGTTCATCATCAGATAACTGTTCCTTTTTTCTGGAATTCAGACAGTTAGAAGTTAAGTAATGAGTGAGAAAATTCATCTAGTAGTTGTGTGGATTTCTTTTCTTCTTTTTTTTTTTTTCTAACCTAATCCGGTGGCTGTGTTTTTTAATTGACTCATGAGTTTGTAAGTCAGTAGTGGCAGAATGTCCAGGGTTACTTAAGGTTATGTCACCCCTTAGACATCTTAGCGTGGTTTCTGTGTGTTTTGCTTTCTGCTGGAATAAAACAGGAGGGGGGGGACAATCCCTCCCCTCACGTGCTAGAAGTGTTGGGTCTGGTGAAACCCAGGGTACGCTTGGCCTGTTTGGCTCCAAGGTGCTGACCCTGATACAATTTGCTGTCATCCAGAGCTCCTCAGATCCCTTCCTGCAGGCTGTTTTCCAACACCTCACCCCCCCAGTCTGTACTTACAGCTAGGGCCGCCTCACCCAGGTAAAGAATTTAGCACCTCCTCTTGTTCTTCTTCACGCTGTTTGTGACTACCCAGCCTTGCCATTTGTCAAATCTCTCTGCAGTGCCTCTCTACCCTTGAGGTAGTCAACATCTCCTCCAATTCAGTGTTGTCCTCAAAGTTAGCATCCACTGAAGTGCTGCATCCAGACACCATCTCCAAATGAAAACTGTCCTTTACAGATGAATCGCTGGGTCCTGTAGAAAGGGATCTAAAATGTCAAATAAAAGCAGAAGAATCAAAGAGGAGTTGCACATCTCCTTTTTATGCCATCAGCAAAATGAACCTACCTGGTGTCTTTTCCTAGTTGGACTTACAGAGCAGTCTCTGGGAGGCCGTTAATGCAAAGCATTGCCTTAGTACACAGTGACACCCTTGCAGAAGAAATGCTATTGAAAACACAGATATATATGCAAACAACAACATTAAACTAGGGAGAGATTGCTATTTTCTTTTGTCAGTATTGCTTGAGAAACTGATTTCCATCCCCATTTGGAGAACAAGGAGGATAGTAAAGAGGTCAGAAGGGAGCTATTCAGGGACCACACAGGGAAGGAGAAGCAAGGTCCAGGCAAGGAATAATCACCTTTAAATACTTTGTTTACTACTTGACTCAGTTCACACACCCATGGCTCTGCACAGGATTAGCAACAGGCACTGGTTGGTGACATATCCTGTGGCTGCTTCAGCCATCCATCCTTTGGGCACAGCACAGTGCTGTCATAGGGATGCCACATGGGTGTCATGGTGACATCTGAGTGTCTCCCACTGGAACCTCCAGACAGTTCTGCTGGATTTCAGTGGCCAGCTGTCAGGGCAAAGACTGGCTCATCACAGAAATGGCTGGAAATGCAAATTTAAGATAAACTGAAAGGCAAGAAAAATTGAAAGTGATCCACCTACAGCAGAAATAACTTCTGTTTCTGATCCACAGAAGCTGGTTTCCCTTCTCCCGATCCTCCAAAGCAGGATCAAGGATCAGCTTGTGATGATGCTGCACTTATGTTGGGAGTATACTGGAATACTCTAACACTGGAAAAGAAGGACTCACAGATTTTACTGATGAAGAGCAAACCATATATATATACTTCATTTCTTCTGAGGAGAGCATCAACAAAGTCAATAATTCCTTGACATGCAGATTTCCACAGAAGCTCTGAGTACTGGCTGAAAGTGACCTATTTAAGACCATTTGGTTGGGTCTCAGTAGAAGCTGTTTTTTAATCAATGAAGACTGTTTGAAGTACTGGGAAGGAAAGGACCTTTGAGAGTTTTTGAGATTGAAAACATGAAAAGCTTCATTCATCAGCTTAAACCAGTATGGATTCACCAAACAAAAGTATGTCTGCAAAAGATCTCACTCACATCCTGAACTTCCATCTGAGGAAGAAAGATCTGCTGCTCGTGGTAAGGTACATCAGTTACTTCGCACATGAACTGACTCAGAATATTGTGGTGGGAGAGATGGCGGATGGGATAAAATAAACCTTGGTAATAGAGAAGATGATGATGACAGTGAATATTCTGATCCTCATTTCTTTTTTTGTCTGTTTCCTGGTATTTTAAAGGTACCATTGCTGTAGTAGAAATATGGATCAAATGTATTTGGGTTCTATCTGGGTTTGAAGCCATGGAATGGAAAGACAAAAAATCAGGATATGATGAGACTATTTATTTCAATGTATTTGCAACATATCTTGTTTTACTTCACCTAAACTGTAGGATTACACTGACTGACAGACCTTTCCAATACCCATGTTTGGATCTAGCAGTTACACATCTCAGTTCCTCCATCTTGTTGATTTTCAGACCCAAATGGATAGTAAATAACTCATCTCCCTTTTTTCTTTTTTTTTTTTTTCAGTTAATGTTATGTAATTCATACTTCAAGAAAGAGAATCCGCAGCTGCTTGAACACTGCATTCCAAGGGTTGCCCTGAAGAGAGGAGCCCTGGCTGTGCTGCTCCAAGCCTGGCAGACCCTGCTGCAGCAGCAGAGAGGGAACTGTGACAGCCTCTGGCCTCCTCTCTGCTGCCATGAGGCATCGGCCTGACCTCAGGAGCCACTGCTGTGCCTCAACCTTCCAACAACCCACCACAGCAGGAGCTTTCTCACGGCAGTGTTACAGATATGGTTTGGGTCATGGTTAGGAATATAGTTAGGGTTATGGTTAGGATTATTATTAGGTTTTCGATTAGGTTCAGGGTTACAGTTAGGTTTAGGGTTAGGGATATTAGGGCTTCTGTTAGTTTTAGGGTAAGGATAATGATTAGGCTTAGGGTTAGTATTTAGGATCAGGAAGTAATATAAGGTAGTCAGAGTACAGTAGTAGGGTTTGTGTTAGTGTTACGATTAGAGATAGCAGGGTTTTTGTTAGGGTCATACTTAGGTTTAAGTTTGGGGTTAGGATTACGGTTATTACTGTTCTGCTAGGGTCAGGATTAGAGTTATTAGGTTGTGGGGTTTTTTTTTATGGTCTGAGCTAGGGATTAAAATTGTGGTTGGGGTTAAATATATGTTTGGGGTTTAGGATTAAGAATTATGGTTAGGGTTAGGTGTCAGATTTAGGGTTTTAGGGTTAGGATTAGGGTTTTCAGGTTTAGCTTTAGGGTTAGGGGTTAGGGTTAGTATTATGGTTAGGGGAAATGGTTAGGGCTAGGAGTCAGGGCTAGGGTTATGGTCAGTAGTTAGGTTTAAGGTTAGAATTTAGGGTTAGTGTTATGGTTAGGGACCATGGTTAGCATCAGGGCTTAGAGTTAGGACTGTGTCATGGTGTTATCCATAACAGGGACACAAGGGAAACAGAGAAGGGAGAGAGAGAGGAAAAATAAAACCGCACTGTCAGTGGCCATGCGCTCTGGGGTGGGGTGGGGGAGTAAATTCAGAAAGTTTCCAAACCAAATCTGAGAGTTTACTAGGGAAGAACTGCAGGGGAAGCACACGTTCTGAATCTCCACGACAGCTTCTGAGAGTGTGCGCAGAGAGAGAGAGGGCCTGGCATCCAGTGTGGAGCTCCAACCCTCTGCTGCTACCCAACAGCATTAACTCCTTAACTGCCTGCATGATGTTCTGATGTGGAATACTGGCATCAAACCACAAAACCACAACATTCCACCCCTTATTCCACATCATCACATCATGCTTAACATATGTCTATATAGAACCAAAACAGTAATTAACAAGAATTACATACAAACATATCTATACATATATATACATATATACACACAGACTGCACTCCCTCAGCATCAAATTCCCTTGTGGTACACACTGGATGTCCTCATGTGCATTCTCCAAAAACCTACTACACCCAGAAAAGACTGTGTTTCTTTCTTTCTAGTGGGTGGAGACACACTGGTGATTTTGTCAACCACATCTCCTGGGATTTGATGACGCCCATCTTGCCATTTTACTCCTAGGAACTGAATTTCTTGGGCAGGTCCCTTCACTTTGTTCCGTTTAATAGCAAAACCAGCACCCAGAAGAATTTGGATTATTTGCTCTCGTTTTTCAAAAACTTCCTCTGCTGTATCGCCCCACACAACAATGTCATCAATGTACTGGAGGTGCTCAGGTGCCCCGCCCTGTTCCAATGTCATTTGAATCAACCCATGGCAAATGGTTGGGCTGTGTTTCCACCCCTGGGGCAAACGTTTCCAGGTGTACTGAACGCCCCTCCAGGTGAAGGCAAACTGTCTGCACTCTGTAGCCAGAGGAATAGAGAAGAACACATTGGCAATTGGGGAGCAAGGAATTCCTGTTGGTGTGGTACTTCCATCTGTGGACTGTTTTCGTAGCAATTGGTACCTGCTGCTCTTTTACTTTCAGTACCCCCACAACAGACAGATCTTCTGACAGGCCAGGTAAAACAGATAGCTGCTTAATGTTGTCTGCATCTACAGCAGCTATTCCAAAAGTCCATTGGTATCCCTTGGGATCCTTGAAATGTCCCTTTCTGAGATAATCTATACTGAGTATGCATGGAGCCCCCTGCCCAGTCACTATGGGATGATTCCGCCAGTTTTTTACCAGGGAGGCTTATTTCTGCCTCCAACACAGACAATTCCTGAGAGCCCCCAGTCAGAGTCCTCCTCTCTGTGGAGTCACTTTCCTCAGAGATCTTCAAAAGCAGCCTGGAGATGGTCCTGGAAAACTGCTGTGGGCGCTTCTGGCTGGGCAGGGGCTAGAGCCAGGGGCGGATCCAGAGATCCCTACCAACCTCAACATGTGATTCTGTGATTTTGTGGATTCTGTGAAAGCAATGGCTTGTGCTGAATGTGGTTATGAGATGTAACAGTATGGGATACTGCAGTGAGCTGAAAGCAATATGCAGAATACCACTAGCAAAAAAAGAAATGGCTGCCAGTGTCATCCTAAAAGCCTCAACCACTACTGTTATTGGGAGATTCCGTAGTGTCCAGTGAGCCATTTTCTTTACTGTTCTCTGCTAGTAAGCGGCACAAAACAAACAAACAAACAAACAAACAGATAAAGGGTGAATATTTACAGATAAAACAACTGAAGAATTTGAGAGACACTATTTAATATGTCTCTTTAGTCTTCTGGAGAAATCTGAGAAAAATCAAATAACTGACAACTGTCCTTTTTTGAAACCAACAATTTTAAAATATTGTTCGTATAGTCATATGTCAGGAAAAATGGCTTTGATCCAAAAAGACAGTAATATAGACAGGGAACAGAAAAGGCAAAATATCAGAAGGCACACGACTATAGCAAAATGTTGTATGAAGGAGAATGCCCTGTTTACTTCAAATACGTTCTTTGTCTCTTTCTGCATTGGTGGCCATATTGAAGAAAGGATTGAAAGAAGTAATAAGCTAAATATGCTAACATTAAATGGGAAGAAAATGAGCATCAACAACCTGAAGAAACACATTTTTGGCATGAAACCTGACTTAGCAAAAGCTGTACCTTTAAAACTCACCTTTTCTGAAAAGTACTTGTGAAAAAAATAAATTGGAAACAGAACACAAGGCATCTAAACAAGGAGTCTGTTTGTAGAGGATATCACCCCTTTACCTGCTGTGAAAGATAATAAGCTCTCAATACTGCATGCTAGCTCCATCTGTAGGAAGCTTGCATGTGAATAATTTTGTGAGACAGCAAATATGCATCTGGATCTGTGTGTCAGCTCTGGCCTTTCTTGCAGGTCTTTTTGAAAGCCTGGATTTTACACATTAGGCCTCTAATTCCAGCTCCCCTCTGGAATCTTTTCTGAAGCAGAAAGGAAAAGAGGGAAAAGGAAAGGTGAAAAGGAAATAAAAGTGAGATCATATTCCATGTCTTCATCACAGATGCTGCTTAGTATTTATTTTACATATACATGCATTAGAAGTTACAATAAGGCTTTTCTTTTTCCTTTCTTATTTTTAATACAGAATTTTGATTCTATAGGAACTAACCACATGGAAAAGTCTTCACTCATGGTCTCAAATCATGTGCTATTGCTCATCCTAAGAGGCTACAGCTATGGTGCATATGAAAATATGTTTCATGTAGTGTCACCATGCACAGCTAAGAGTTTCAGCTATCATTGGACAGCAAGTTCAGGCTATTCTTAATCTGGCTTGCTTGCATGCAGTTTCTGTTTTTTCTTCAGCAAGTCAGAGCAGAATGCAGACTGCAAAGCTACCTACTTCCACTGAGCTGATGAGGTACCTGATAGCCAAACTGTCTCATCTAAAACTCTGTCATTGTAGGTAGGCTGAAGGGCTTGTTTCCTAGCACAGTTATCTTTATAGATATACACAGGGACTCTTCTAATCTATATACAGTCTCCACTGACAACAGATGACTTGTTTTGTATAGCTTGCCCTATTTACTTAGACAAATTATATCAGTAATTTTTAATCTAAATGTATTGTTAGATATCATGCTATTTATCTCACAGTACTGCAAAAGTTTTCAGCTTTTCATACATGCAGACTAACTGGTTTTGTCAGGTGAACTGCCTGTGTTAAATGACAGTGGCTGCTTGTGGCAGTATATTTCCATTGCAAATGGTATGCACACTGAAATAGTACTCCATTTTCTCTGCTTAGAGGCACAGTCATTCCAAAACTCAGATCACTGAGTCAGTACGGCCTTCTCTACGGTCTGCTGCAAATGACTACAACCACTGCAGTTGATATAAGAAGATGACTTCCGCACTTGTACATGATTATTTTAACTAATTTTGGCATGAATTGTGCTATTTCACTGAAGACTTGTATGTCTGCAGCTAAACTTGCCTTGATTTTGCAGTTTGTTGACGTCTGTCTTAAATTCAAACTTTTAGATGGAAATAGTACACAACAATACAAATCAATATTAGAATTTGAGTTTATCAAGGCGAATCTGGAGTTTTGAAACGAGAAACTAATAATCAAAGGATTTTTTTATTCCTTTGTTGCTCTAAGTGTTCTTCATTCTCTGAGGCATTCTTTCACTCAAACCTCCCCACACTTGGCTGCCTAGCAGTAAATGCTTTGCTGTCCTCAGTATCTGCAGCAATGTTACTAATTAAGTATCAGAGATGCTGTGACAGGAGACGTTAATATTAAGTATTTGAAACTACATATATAATTAACAAATTCTTACAGCTTATCTTGTATTCAATTTTCAGTAGCAGGTTTGTTCTATCACCTATTTTGCATTAATATATTTTAAAGTTGGTAATACAGCAGTTGCTTAATTGCAGAGTTGTTTCTACAACATACTGAAGTACATTTAGACTACAGTGCCTGACAACAAATTTCTCTAGGCATTTTCCCCCCATGGCTACATTGGTTTCTGGAGAGCAATTCAAAGGCATGAGATCTGTTTGCCTTATTGTAATGTGAACAGCACATTAGCATCAGTCCCAATCCCTGAGAAAACTAATCTAGATGTACCCTGCAGGACATTCCCTGTAGCGCATAAGACAAAAGCTGTTCGTTTCTGAAGTATAATAGCTTCTCAGCGTTTCTAGAACCAGTGTGCCAAAGATGATATATGAAATAAAGTATACACCAGATTTCAGTTGACCTCTCCAGGACCTCTGACTGCAATGGAGAAACTGTCAAGAAGTAACCTGGTGGACAATATAAAGGGAAAAATGAACAAGCTCTGTTAGATCTCCTGTTTCTGGATGCTTGATTGTGTACTTTTGGCTGCTTTTTATGGTGGTTCAGAAAAGTCCACTCAACACCTATTCCAAATAATGACAAACCTTATGGAAGATGCAAAAAAATGACCTTTTGATGTGTCAAAGGCTTTCATCAGAAATAAAAATACTACACACGTAATTATGTGCCTATCATATCTTACAGACTGTAGTACCTCTGAATGTCCATTGCAGAAAACATACGAAGATTTATTGAGTGGGCAGTTAGCGTGCCAGTTTTTTAGCAATGAAAGATACATACATACATTCTACATACACATTTTATTGCACAACTGTCAATGAAACCACCATAAATTATTTGAAATAATTACATGAGAGGCAGGCATTATTATAGAAGACTTTGATGAAGCAAGTATCTTAAACAAAACTTGTTTTCCCGTCTAATTTCATCGCTGTTTAAATTGGTTCCTAACCTCTGAGTATTAAAAATATATATATCCTTAAAAGATACAAATAAATCTCAGCATAAAGTTAAATGCTTACATTGAAACTTCCCCCAAAAAATCAGCTTTACATAAGCATAGTGACAGTGGTTTTCTGCATACCAGTACTGCATTCAGCAATACTTAGCAATCCAGCACTGCATATTCTTGAAAAGGAGATTGACATCAAAACCACTAAGCATTTCAGGGATCCAGTAACACAGACTGATTTCTTCTTATTTCAGATGCAGAAGACGTTTGTTTAACTGACAAATTGGATTTTATTTCCCAGTCAACTATATCTTTCAGTGACCGATCATCATCCAGTCCTGAAATAAATGTTACCTGATTAAAGTAGTAAAGGTTAAAACATTTAAAACACATGCTGTAGATCTCAGAAATCAAGTCAAGATGTGTAAGGGCAAGAATTATTAGAGGATTTATGAAATCTGCCCTGAACAAATTAATTCATCAGTTTAGCCAAAGGCCTGTCAAAGAATTCAAGAGCTTTACAAAAAAATGGAACATCTGTTGCATATTTAAAGGTTCTGTTTATATATGAATGTAGTGGATTATTCTTTCTGAGACAGGACACACAGTTTACACGAATTTATTTGGAAGTTAATTTGGAATTGCTCTCATGCCTTTGAGGACTGGGGTAATCCATGGAGGACTAGAACTATTACTAGTCCTCAAGCCTTTGAAGTGACAGAGGAGAGTCAGACCTTGAATGAAATTGAAAGATACATATATAAATCTGATAATGACATTGTCAAAACAGCCTACTACCTCATCTGAGTTAATAGCAGCCTTCCTTCTTTTTTCCCTCCCTCTCCCTCTCCCTCTCCCTCTCCCTCTCCCTCTCCCTCTCCCTCTCCCTCTCCCTCTCCCTCTCCCTCTCCCTCTCCCTCTCCCTCTCCCTCTCCCTCTCCCTCTCCCTCTCCCTCTCCCTCTCCCTCTCCCTCTCCCTCTCCCTCTCCCTCTCCTCCCCATTCCCTTCTCTCTCTCCTCCCCTCCCCTCTCCTCCCCTCCCTCATTATGTAACAGTGATTATTGGAAAAGGGCTCAGAATTTGCTGAAATCAAAGGCACACTTTGCAGTGTAGTTTCCACTGTGAAATGTCTCTCTGTTCAGGGTACTGGTTTAATAGATCTTTTATACTGAGAGCTGATTCAGCAGGAATAATCTCAGACGTACTTTTCCCACACATTTGTGGTTTCTGGCAGCAGTAGCAGTCAAATCCTGACAGTAAAATAGGTTAATTGAGTTTAATATCAGGGAAAAATACCCTAAGAACAAAAATATCCTTGCCTTCTGCATGGACATAACATTCTTACATCTTTTAGGGGACATGACTGGTGAATTATTTGACAAGCCTCCAGTTCAGCTTGTCCAGCTTCAGTATGCATCTTTTAACATGTTTGTACACAGCTGTAATGTTCCTCTAAAAACAACCACTTCATCAAGCCACCCCATGTGATAGATGTTCTGTATGAAAAATGCAGAGAAGAAACACAGGAAATAACTTGTATTAAGCACTACGTTGCACTCACAGTATTGAAACAGGATTTTTTGTTTAAATGGGAGTCATGTCTTCTAATGGAACTTCAGAGTTGTCTTCCAGCATGTTTATATTTTTTTCTTTTGTTTTTATATGAGTATGTCTCTGGACTTTTCCTTAAAAATGTAATCAGGCTATGGTTCACAAAACTGAGGCAAGTTCCCTAAAGTAAGTAAGAAAGAATATAGGTTTCATCTTTATGCTGATAGCAACATGCAGTTTTTCTTCATTTTTGATCATCATAGAAGCCTAATAATTCACAGACGGCATCACATCTGAAAGGCAACTGTATGGTTTTGTTTGATTAGCAGCACCTTGGGTAGGTTTGACCTGATGATTCAGATGGCTGTTTAAACGGGTTGTACATTCAGGTTTAGTGTTTCTAGTTACAAGAGCTGCATGACCACTCACCTACACTATATTGTATTTGCATCCTGCTTAGGAGATTTAAATAATGACTTTTGTATCATTTGAGTACACTTTACTTGTGTTATCTCCACCCTCACAACCCCTTCCCAAGAAGGAAGGCGAAGGCAAGGGCAAAGCAAGAGAAAAAAAGGAAAGAAGGGAGTGAAATCAAGTTTCAGGAAGCAAAATTTTTTATTTTTTCCTGGAGGAAAAAAAGGATTACGGGAACCAAACTCTCCATAAACTTTCTCTATGACTACTACTCCAAATGTAGAGCTCTGTTCCATTTCTGAAATAGTTTTTATTTGTAAAGTGAAATGGGTAACACATAATAAATGACCCTCTGAAGAACAATTATACTGATTTGGTTTAAACAGGCTCAGAGTAAACCTGAAACTGTTCCACAGCCTTTTGAACGCTCGCATATTTTTCTGAAACATTCAGAACTGCTCTACACAAGTATCTGCTGCATATTCAAAAGAGCTGACAAGTCTCATTATCCAGTTCCCAGTACAGGCAATCATGAAATCTGAGTGTTGCTGACATGATCCATTTATATGCAATATTTGTTTAAGGACAAAACTTCCCTCAAGTTACCCTTTAACCAGACACTTGAAGGAAATGAATCAATACATTGTAACACTTGTGGAATCAGTCTCAGGTTTATTCAATTTGAATACCACATCACCTGGCAGTCAAACTTTAAAGGACAATTTTGCAGCATGTTATTAGTTATACTGCCCTAGCTTCTAAGAGCAAAGATTTAGGACTGTCCTATTTTTGAGAGAGAGGTTACTAACATGAGGTATATCTGATTTACTGGGCTAAACTCTCAAGTTGTTACCTATTTTTATGTTTTGCACACATGTAAGAATTGTGCAGCATTTTCAGACCTGCTTAGTTAGTATGTAGGTCAAACACGGTCTGACCTCCTGAGTACAGGGTTACAATCCTACTGTTTGCCTTTTTCCCTTCCCTCATGATCCCAGACTCCACCACCTCACGATTACTACAGGCAATCCTACCTGCAATCTTCACATTACTGACCAGATCTTTGCAACCATCAGACTCAAAAGGGCATCTCCATCTGTTGGTTCTTTGATCACCCATGTCAAGAAGTTCTCATCAGTGTGCCCCAGAAACCTCCTGTATCACTCAACTGTATCACTCTTCTAAACACTACTGGGGCCTGCTAGCAAAAGACTTTTGCAAGCCATCCAAAGGAGCCTCAGCTACCAGTTTCTCATCTGGAGGACTGTAGCAGACGTGCATTGCAATGTTGCCCTCTTTAGTTTCTCTCTAATCCTAACCTATAAAGTCTCAGCTGGCTTGGGATCTGTCTCTAGCCACAGCTCTCTCAAGTATTAACTGCCAGTCCCACACCTCACTGTCCTGGCCAATGTGTCCTCAACTGCCTAGATCTGTCCTCACCAGCAGTTCAGTCATGAGACATTCTGCCACATTTCCATGATTCCAGCCAGACTGTCAGCCATGCAGCTGAACACAAGGACTCTAATTCGTCTTCTTGATACTCTATGCCACATGTGTTAGTGTACAGAATCTTCTGAGTGCCCTGCTAAGCTGATTTCCAATAAGAACTGTGAGAGCTTCTCGAATACCACTTATGGGAAATGTTTTAAACAGTGTGACAAATATCTGGCACAGAAAAAAGGCCTTCTAAAATGTCTGTTCAGTGCATATCACAAAACCAAGTTCCTCCCAGTAGCACTTCTAATGCTGCTGTGCTTATTTTATGTCACCAAATTGAACAATCTCTTTCACAATTTTACACACGAATATTTCAGGGATACAGCATATATTTTAGAAGTGCATATCCCCATTATCCTATTCATTTTGGCTGTTATCTAACATGTCTCTTATGAAATCCAAAGCTAATATGAGCAAAATTCAAATTTTCACGTGCACTTTAGATATATTAAACCTTTCAGTAACAGCAACAGCTTTTCAAAACAAAATCTTTTCACAAGTCTTTTCCTGCAGAAACACACTGTGGGTATTTTTTAATATCTTAGCAAACAGCTTTTAACTTGAGCTAGAAAGATCTCCTGGAAGGACTTCTACATTCTAAAAAGCTTAGAAGATAAATTACAGAAGTAATACACTGACTTCTGAAAACAGTTTTATTATGGGTATAGTCTTTTAAGAATGTCCTGGTCAAAGAAGTCTTGAATTCAATGGGCCAACTTCCATTTTCTAGCCTCCCTCCCCTCCACCCAAAGTGGTGTAAAGATACAGAATCTGTTTGTAATTTGTGAGAAGATTTTTATCTACTGACATAAAAAGTAACCAACTGTTTACGAAAGTATGTGTTCCTCCCTCTTTTGCCCTGCTTGAGAGAAAGCCTTAAAAGAGCGTACCTGGCTGCAAAGGAGACCAATCCCAGTAACATCAGTTGGATTTTCAGTTCTGTCTCCAACTAAACCATGGACGCCTTACCAAGGACTTAAGTGAAAAATGGGAGCACTGGAGCATAGGCAGAACATGAGTCCCTGATACTAGAAAAAATGAAGGATTTAAGCAAGAGCTTAATGTGTTTCTTATTTCCTTCTATTGTGAAGTTTAATATTGTGTTTATGACAGTAAAATAACAGCTGCACTCCACAGGAAAGAATCCTCATTAAGCAAAACTATCTCTGTAATAATCAAATGTAACATAATACTCATTAAATAAACACCTTGTGGTACGAACAAACCTTTATCTTCAAACACGACCCAGTTAAAAAGTCTGTCTTACAATCACAGCTTATATGTTCTTTCAGAATTTTCTAAGATCCTTTGAGGGCTGAGGTTCATTAAGTTCCTAAGGGTAACACGCTGATTATTTTGCCAAATTTTCAAAATGTCATGCTGTTTCCAGCTTTGTTTTTATGATGGTATGGCTATTGTCCCATTCCTTTAGAATGAATGTAGCTGAACACATGACTGCATGTATATTTTTAAAACAGTTTAATTTATCGATACTGTATTTTTTAATAACCTCCCGCAACATATGTCATGCCCAGTATTAATGTAGTTTATTGTTGCAGCAACTCCATTGGTGCTTTCATGCCTGCTACTTTTCTATTAGTCTAACACCACTGGCTCACAAACCACCACACGTATTTCATTAATGTCTTACAAAGAAATTCTGGTCAACAGCAAAGATGACGTACAGAAGGAACTCCATGTTGCTTTGGGTTCTGCTGAGTCTCTTCAGCAGTGTGTGGAGACAGGACAAGGGGGAACAGACAGAAACTGCAGCACAGGAGGTTCTGCACAAATGTGCGCAAGAACTTCTTTACGGTGAGGGTGACGGAGCACTGGCACAGGCTGCCCAGGGGGGCTGTGGAATCTCCTTCTCTGAAGATATTCAAGACCCGCCTGGATGCCTACCGGTGCGACCTGGTGTAGGGAACCTGCTTTGGCAGGGGGGTTGGACTCGATGATCTCTTGAGGTCCCTTCCAGCCCCTGAGATTCTATGATTCATTACACTTGTAGCAAGCAGATGGCTGCTACCTGCAGAAGAGCACACAGTCTCTCATTGGAGGAACCCACTGCTGTGTTTTATTCAGAGCAGCAAGTGCTACTCTGCCCACTCGTTCCCCTACAGGCTTGGTGGCACAACCTCTTCCCTTTTTTCTTCCCCTCTGGATGTTGCAACAAACAACAGCAGCATTAGGAGGAAATTCATTTACAATCTATGTAGTATGCACTAAGACGTCTAATAATTTGCGCTGGGGTGGCAACACTTCATTCAGGGGCTCTTTAGGTGCAAGGCCACACCGTTCCTGTCATAAATCTGCACAGCAGCAGTGCTAGGCACCACAGTCCAACTCTACACGCTTCCTACATAAGCGCCTTTAAGTCAGTCTGGGTACCAGCATCCTGTCACACACCGCGCAGACGGGAGCTGCTGCCAAGCAGCCGTTTCCCAGTCACTGGCCTCAAACAGCCCCATGGGGCAGTACAAAGGTTCAGTGCCGCGGCACCAACAGCTCAACGACAAACCGTAATGGCGGACGTGAACCCGAAGGCGCCGACCCGCGCCCCGGGCTTCACACATCAAACCGCCCAGCCAACGCCATGAACCCAAAGCCGAGCCTTCCCGTAGCTCTCGCGAGAAGTACCGCGAGCCTCGCGATACTCGCCCGCCGCGCTCTTCTCGCGGTATCACTCGTGCCCCGCCGTTTCGGTTCCGGCTTGACCGGCAGCCCCAGCCGCTGGGCGCCGCGGGGCCGAGTACACCCCGTTGATGCTGCAGGCCGGGTGAAGGCGGAGCGCTGTAGCATGCCCGTGCCTCGCCCCGGGGGCGGTGGGCGGTGCCCGTCCCTCAGCCGCCCTTCGGCGGCGTGAGCCTTCCCGCGAGTCCCGGCCCCGCCGCACCTGCACTCACGTCGGTTGGGATGGGTGATGCGCGGCCAGGTAAGCGGGTTGACGTGGCCTCCCAGGTCGTGAGTGTCACTGGGTCCCTTGCCTTTCGTTCACAGAGCGTGGGCCGCGGGGCTGAGGCGTCCCGCGTGGAGCAGCTGCCCCTGGGACGTGCTGACAGCCCCTCGCCTCACTCTGCGGCAGAACGACGGTGTGAGGAGTGAGCAGTGCAGTGTGCGTGGCTTAGCGACGTTCCTTTACAGCAAATATTCCTATTTTGTTTTGTTTTGTTTTGTTTTGTTTTTTCCTTGGGAAGATCAGGAGAGCATATTTAAAGTGGGCATAAAACGTAGATGCTGAAGCATCATTTACAATGCGTGTTGATTAGTCTCATATCTTAAACCATTTTGAAGTTAGGCTTCAAATTTAGAAAAGGTAATACTTTATGATATCAGGAGTTTGCTTTTATAGTGACTTATTGGAGTATAAAAAATCTTACGCTCTTCTTTAAGTTGTCAAACCTCAAGAGTTACAAAGCACTTGTAGTTATTTGTGTGTTTTGTATAGGAGTAGTGAAATGAGTTCATCTGTGATAGCAGGCCATTATCATCTGGAATGGCCAATATGTGTCACAGTGCACTTCTTCGTATATGGTAACACACTAGTTATAAGCAGGCATCTTAAATGCTGTCTGTTTCGACCGTGATAGGGAGCCACAACCGATAAATGTCCTGATTTGTAGAGGCTTTATCCTACATAAGTGTTTGTTCAAAAAAAGAAGATAGTGTAGCAGTTTTTACTTTGTTTTGTACAGAATTATTTTCTGGATTCTTGTAGTACTTAATACTGCTGTTTTGCAGCGTTCTTCTCATTTTGTTCCTTCTTTGTTAGTTTGAAATTTTTAATTACTGATTTTACTGTCCAGTAGTTTTTATTCTGCTCTGCACCTAGAACCCCAATTCTGACAAGTCATAAGCAGCTCGTAAAACTCAATAAATGCTAAGAAACAAAGGCGCTGTCTAATTATAGTATTAACCTGAAACTTTAAATGCCATGTGTCCCTTCAGATATTACTGTGAAAGGGAGTAATAATGAAAATGCTTCTATTTTAAATTTTGTTTTAAATATCTGCATATTTCTGGTTTCGTTTTTCAGTCTTCTGCCTTAATTTTGAGAAACAGCTGAAAGATTTAGATGGTACCAAGAGAAGATTGTATGTTTTTTGTGTATGAATTTGGTCATATTTTTGAGACAGTATGTATGCAAATACTTTAAGAGGAGAATAGTTATCTGTATTTTAGTGAATATACTGTCTTACTTAACCCTTTGCCTCAAAATGTTACCTTGAGCCTTCAGTATTTTGGAGAGGGTGTCCTATGTGCAGGGCACAAGGTGTGGGATGGAACTTAGTGTGAGCAAGGATGATATGAATGCTCTACAGAGACATTAATCTGATGGAGAGACTCCAGTTTTTGCGGTAACTAGTGTAAGAAATAGTGGGCCATTGGCTTAGAATGCAGGTTTATAGCATACAAAATCTTGTTGCGCATTATAGAGTAGACCTGTGACACTCATAGTTGTAGAACACCAAGGGCTGTGTGTTAAAGGAAAAACAAAGCTACTTGGAAGGAAGGCTTACTGTTATTAAATTCAGTAACCATACGTGGCCCAGGAGATCTCCATGGTCACACTTCAAGTCATTCAAAAACACACTTTCTCAATTCAGATTTGAAACTCTTTGCACGTCGTCAGTATTTATTGGGTCTGCTTGATCTTTTTTTTTCCCCCTCACTATGAAGGCCTTGCTTTTTCTAATATTTTGTTGAGTACTTGTCAATACAGTACGGATTCTTTTAACACTTATACACTGCTGTTCTTCTATTTTTCTTTCTCTGTTAGCAGCATAAGCACTGTTTAAAGATTATCTTTGTATATGAAATATAAAAATGGTATAGGAAATGAAGCAGATCAATCTGTTAATATTTGGTATGTGGTATCAATGAAGTAAGGTGTTACAGATGCTGTATACAGAGAAAGAGATTTTAGTAGTTTGAGACTTTTCAGCTGCATAAGGAATTCAGTTACCCACTTTGGAGAGCAATATAGGTAAATGCTGTGCTTTTATATGTTCTTGGCGTACACTTATGTTGCTTCTTTTTTCTTAATGCTAGATGTTATAAGGAGAAATGTGGTATTTCATACATGGTTGAATGTGCAAAACAGTTTAGTAAACTGCAGTAATGGATTCAAGTAGATAACAAGCATTATCTATTGTAGATGTTATTACGGAACAGTTAACATGGTTTATTAATTGGATGCTAGCCCTGTGTAAGGTTAACAGAATGAATAATACCAGGTGGTATTATACCTGAGCTATGTTATAGATAGTATAGTTAGGCAGATTAAGGTGATGGAAAAGAGACAATTGAAAATAAAGGGAAAAAGGCTCACCTTTGTCCTAAGCTTGTGTTCTAAACACTAACCAGTATTATAATTCTAGTTCTGCCTTAAATAAAATCTTAAGTTATATGCCTTTCATTAAATAAATTGGTATCTAATATTTAGTTGTGTTTACAAATGTAATACTTTGTGCATTTGGCCAATTTTTCATTGTTTTTGTTTTGTTTTGTTTTGTTTTGTTTGTTTCCATAGATAAATGGCATGTTGGGGAGAGATGCCTTGCACCTTGTCATGAAAATGGGAAGTTTTCCGAAGGAACGATACTGTCTATTGAAAAGGACAAGAATGGAAAATCATTTGCTATTGTGTCATTCTTGGAATCTGAAGATAAGAAAATACTAATATCTAAGCTTTCTAGAGTTGAAGCTGGCAGGGGTTCCTGGAAGAGTGCAATATTTGATGATGGTGACTTGGAAAAGCCTTATTTTCCTGACCAAAATCTTCCATCTTCAACAGTTGCTTTTAAGTTATCTGATAATGATGATTTTATCCCATGTACAATTAATAGATACCTGCGTGATTATCAAAGGGAAGGAGTCCAGTTTCTTTATGATCACTATGTTCACAAAAGGGGATGCATTCTTGGAGATGATATGGGCCTTGGAAAGACAGTACAGGTATTTCTTTATTTTAAAAATGTTGTTTGCATTTTGACAGTGTGTTTTCTGTAAAGAGTATTTATTTATTTTTTAAATTGACTTTTTAAGTAAAACCCATGTTGTTGAATCTTACTCTCCCTTTTCTGACATGGAGTTGGAGTAGGCAGGATGTGGCTGTTTGTGATGATACTTAAGGGGCAGGAGTCATTGCTGATTTAAGATAAGCTTCTGATGCTCCACAAAACTGGCATGTGACCATTTGTACTGTAGAGCTTGGTAGTTATGGTAGTTAAGATGTTAGTGAACAGATGCTTGCACAGATGCTTGTTGTGTAGCAAACTTTACAAGAGAAGTGAGTGAACTAATTAGGCAGATCTTGTTTGAATAGAGCATTTAGAGGAGTATCATGTTGTGAAGAGAGCTGCTGCTGATCTGTTAATGTATTATTTACAACTAAACAAACTGCATTTACCTTGTGCTTCAACTTACCTCAGATGTATTCCTTGTTCATGGCAGCTCAGGAACTCAGTAGTTACTCAAGAACTGCAGATATCCGATTTAATATTGTAAGAAAATTTTGAATAAGATAGAAAATCGGGAGAAAAAACAAACTGTCCTGCTTCCACCTCGTTTCTTGAATTCTTCTTGATTCTGTAATGAACAGGTCATGTTTGTCACACAGTAACTGTGCATTCCTTTGTAGAATTTGGATGCAATTGTTTTTTCTTTTAATCGCTATGTCAACTTTGCAGAAGAAAAATACAGTTTTTTGAATAATATCTTAGTTATTTCCTAGTAAAACAGAATGTTTGTGTTACTCAAGTGTAGTGTGGATAGCAGCTCAAAAGATATAAATGAATAGATGAGTCCACTTGTTTCATATATTATCATGTGTGAAGGAATATATATATTCATTAAACTTCACTGAGTACCATCTTGACTGATTTGCAGTCTTACAGAAAATGTTGCTTTTGCTTATCACTTGGCTGAATATTACGATTTCTAAATTACAGTGTGATACCTGAGATAAAAGCTTTTCTTTTAAGATTTTTGAATTGTAATGTTCTTTTTACTTTTGAAATGGTATTAGTTTGGATTGCTTTAGTGTGAGGTTCTTTCGTTTCGAGTTGTAGAAGGTAGGTAGAGTAGTGTTCTGTTGTAATAAGATTGGAGTAAGTTAAAGGTTCCTGTCAAGGCCTTTAACTTGCTTACTAGTTGTATCTGAAAGAGCCAAAGGTTTCTCATCAGAATTGCCTCTTTACCGCCTTTTCTGTTAGTAGAATCTTGTGGTGTGTAATTCTTCCAAAAATGGAGGATCTGGAAGACGTGTGAAGATTTTGTTTTTAATCCTAATGGGAATAATAAAGTTCATCCAAACAGTGCTAAAGAAACAGCACATGCAAATTTGCACAGCCTCCTAGTCTCTCAGCTTATATGAAATAGTGTGCATTAAAGTCCTTTTCTTCCATGTGTCTCTGCCACCTAGATCTCTATGACGGGTTTCCCTATCGTCTCCTTGAATACTTTTACACCCTCCTCAGATGCTTTTTAACTAGCTCTACACTCGTGGCTCTTCCTCCCATCGTGAGTGGGAGAAAAAAAAATATTTGATTTGACAGATGACTGCTTTACCTCTGTCCTGCACCAGGCATCTGTGTAGTGACTGCAGAATAACTGGCCATCCTGAGTAGAGGGGGCCTGTTGAATTTCAAAAGAGGGAAACATCTCTGAGGATGCCTTTTGTTCTTGCTGCAGCTTAGCTCCATGGATCTTTATCCCAACTGAATTTTGCAGATCAAAATGTTCTGTCCGAATACCTCTGTCCTCTGTTTGCTTTGGGTTACTGTGGGAGGGCTTGAAATAATGTTTGGCTAGAATGTTTGTCACCACTGTGGTGTGTTACAATAAATGACTTCTCCTAATTAAAGGGAAATAAAGGTCTCTGGCTAGTTTGAGACAGTTGAATGAATACAGACTTAAACACAGTCAAATAAACTACTTTTAAGGGGATGGAACATACAGAAAACCATGTTAGCAGAAGTGTAGCTTATTGCTTAAACTTCTTCCTCTTGCTAAGAGTCAGAGTATAATTTACATAATTTTCTGCTGCTTCCTCATCTAAGATTCATGTATTTGCCATTTCCAGGAAAACTGCAAGACATATCTTACCTCTTCCTGTCTCATTTATCTTTTCTACTGAATTCCCGATGATTTTCCACTTAGAAAATTATGGAGCAATTAAGTGCTCTTATCATAAACATAGGATTCTCAGTTAAAAATGAGATTTCTTTAAAAAAAATATATATTAGCAAATGAAATCCTATTATTGATTTTGTCTGAGATGTTTATTTTCAGTGGAACTTGTTTTCTGTCTGCATCTTTGTACATAATTACTGAGTATTGTTTTCTTTCTGAAGGTGATTTCATTTTTGGCTGCAGTGTTACACAAAAAAGGAACACGTGAAGATATTGAAAATAATATGCCAGAATTTTTACGGAGGACACTGAAAAAGAATTCAAAATGTCACCCTAAGAAGGTATAGCCTTTTACTGATACAACTTCAAGAATTTTGGTAAAGAGCAATACTTTTGTTGTTGTTTGTTTGCTTGCTTTAGGAGTTTACACATACTCATTTTCACTGTTAGGTTAGTTTAGCAGAGTAGGAGTTCATGACTTTTGTAGAAGTGCTAGGGAAGCCTTCTGTTTTCCAGATTGTCACAGTATATTATCTAGCTATTTATGAAACCAGTTAACACTGTTAATCCATACCAGCTCAGAATGCTTAGAAATATCTGTGCAAGATTTGTGGCTAGAGTACTGTTTAAGAAAATGTTAGTTTTCTTTATTTTGTTTCTGAACTACATGGTATGAATCTATATGTGAAAGTATGTTTTAATGATATATTTAAATATTTCAGACAAACATGTTCTATAGTTCACTCTAAAAGTAGTGCCTCCTATTTATTTCCATGGAAACTGCAACAGATACAAGGAGCAAAATAACACTATTTGATAGAGAATATTCTCAGCTACAGAACACTAACTCTTTTTAAACAAAGCCACCACCAGCTATGCTTTTTTTGCCAGCAATGAAAAAGAGCCTACTTGAAGCTGATATATAAATCTTCACCAGTGGAGCTGACTTGCTATTTCACAGCTACTATGATGGCATTTTTGCTAGGAAAATGTTACCCACGCAGTTTGTCTTTCAGTGGCTGTTTGATCTCCACAAATGTTCATCAAGTGTTGATGAATGTCAGTGGATACTATCTTTTCCACATGGATGTGTGGCACACCTTTACCACGTGTGATTCAGGACACACCTTTACATGTCATGTGGCCTCTTTGCTGCCGCAGAATCATAGAATAGCTTAGTCTGGAGGGGACTTATCTGATCATCCATTTCCAATCCCTCTGACATTGACAGGGTTGCCAGCCACTAGATCATGCTGCCCAGGTTACCATCTAACCTGGTCTTGATTGGCTCCAAAGATGGAGTGTCCACAACTTCTCTAAGCAACCCATTCCAGTACCTCACCACCCTCTGAGTAACAAATGTCTTGCAAACATCTAACCTAAGTTTTACCTCTTTTGGCTTGAAGCTATTCCCCATTGTGCTGTTGCTGTTAGACCATGTAAAAAGTCAGTCCCCCTCCTGCTGATAAGCTCCACTTTGAAGTACTGGTTGTCTCCCCAGAGCCTTATCTTCTCCAAGGTAAATAAGCTCAGCTCCCTCAACCTTTCATTACAGGAGAGATGCTCCAGCCCTGTGCTCATCTTTGTGGCCCTCCTCTGCACCCACATTTTTCCTGTACTGAGGGTCTCAGCCCAGGACACAGTATTCCAGATGGAGCTTCATGAGGGCATATTAGAGGGAGACAGTCACTTTCTTCTTCCTGCTGGCCACTCCTCTTTTGATGATTCACAGAGTATTGTTGGCCTCCTAGGCTCCAAAAGCACAATGCTTGCTCATGCCCGACTTTTCATTCATCATGATCCATTTGTCACATGGGAACAGAGTGTAATAAAGCACTGGTGGGAAGGTTCGTCCTTTACTTGCATATCTCTGTCATAATGGGCCAACATAATAAAATAGGAGGCATTACTTTTGGAACTGCCCTTGTATGTTGTGACCTTGCCTGTTGTCTTGAGTGGCTGTTAATTGTCCTAAATAAGGCTAACTGATGTTCTAGGTAATCAAATACAGTTTCAATAGAGATGTATGTAAAAATTGTGTGAGTGAGGCAAATGAAGATCTTTTGTAATTTTTCCCATGAGAGGACCAATGCAACTCCTGATTTACATTGCAATATTATGTTACTGGAATGTTTAAGTGTCAGAATGATTCTATGACTGTATTTCTGTGAACAAAATTGTTCCTTGTGAAATACAGGCAAAGAGGAAGAAAGAGGTGAAAGGATATCACTTTATGTGAAAAAACGTGAATGCTTCTGACTGGTTCTAAGAGAAGAAGTAGTTTACTTTGAGGACAATTATGTATTGGAACAGGTAACAGAGAGAGATTGTGGATTCAGTGCTGCCCCTTCTTTGACTAGAAAGCTGGACTAGAAACTGATATTATTATTCTATGATAGCAATGTACAGATTGTCTTAAATTTTTAAACCTCTTTTGATACCTCCTGTCATGTATTGACTAGATTTATGGATTGGAGAAAGTTCTTATCTATTTTTTTCAACCTCTAAAAGACTGAGTAGGGTTTGTAATAGATAGTGTAACAGAACAGTGTGATAGTACATTACATCTTACTGCAGTTAAATAATAACCAGTACAACTTTGGGTACTTTGTGTAGTTTAGCGTATCTTTTCTGTAGTATTTACACACTCAGTAAACTCATTACTTTTGAATTTTTATAAATATTCAGGTATTTTCTATATAGTGCTTTGAAGCAGCAGAATTTAGCAGTTCAAACTATGAAGTAATAAAAGCTTAAGATCAGGACTTACCACAGTGATATGTAGATCTTCCAGTAATACTATAACAGCTATTTGTTTTCAGGCTTTCCTCATAGTGGCCCCTCTTTCAGTGCTCTACAACTGGAAGGATGAGTTAGACACATGGGGGTACTTTAAGGTCTCTGTCTTACATGGCAGTAAAAAGGAAGATGACTTGAATCGCATCAAGCAAGGGAAATGTGAAGTTGCCCTTACAACATATGAGACTCTTCGCCTTTATTTAGATGAATTTAACAAGTAAGTATGACTCATTGTATGGCAGAAGATAATTGTAATTATTAATTTATTAATTTATTGAATTCATAAGCTCTAAAAATAAGTCCTTCTTCATCCTGTAGCTGCAGGTATTTTAAAAAGGAGGAGTTTTGCCTTTCCTTTTATTATGTTTGAGGATACTTAATCCCTTACTTGGTCCTAATGATCTCTTTCACAGTTTCATCTTGGAAATCTATACAAGATGTGAGAACATCTCTGTGCTATAGGGTTCTGCCTCCATCAGCTAGTGTTGCCCTTGATCGTGCAGGTGTTTGCATGCTAGGTGATTGGAAAGGGCCTTGGGCCTCAAAGAGTGTCCGACTGTTCTGAATAGCGATCACCAGAAAGTCTGATCTCTAGCTCCGTCTGTGCACGTGTCTGAAAAAGAAGTGCAAATATGAAACATTAAACAGCTGGTGGCTGGGAAATAAATATGTGTGCACAGCCCATGTCAGTGCAGCAGGACCTATGTGTGAATGACTGCATTGCTTCAGTGTAAGGATTTACTAAACTATCTGTCAAACATGTGTCCAGATTGGCATACAATGTTCATTCGACATGTGCATTTTTCTTAGAGAGAATGGTGTGTTGGCCTCAAACTGGTCTTTAATCAAGTATCAGTGATTAGCAGATTTGAATAACATAATAAACTCAGATTTGATTGAAAGTAGTTAAAACAGGCATCATTCATGTCACAAGATCAGTTTTCAAAACAGTCATCTAAAATTCATGAAACCTGCTCCGGAAAGAGCTTCAAGTAATGTCAGCATAGAAATTAACTTGTTCTGAAATACTCTTGCATATAAAGAAATCTCATAAATTTATTTCTTCCTAGGGATTCGGTTGTTTAAAATTCCCATCACAGATTACAGTTCATTTTTCCACCAAATATGTATTGATTGCAGAGTATCTTTCAATCTCTACTTCTAACTATGATCATCTTTAGTTTCAAAATCACAAAATGCTACAATTCCTCCACCATATTGGTGTCATATGAGTCTCAAAGTAGTTCAGATGCTTTCAGGTGGTAAACTGCAAGAAGAAATGGCTTCAGCATGTTTCTAGTTAGATGGATATTGTTAGGAAAAGTGAGATGCACCTGTGTTGATCATGGTTCAGAAGTTCAAATAAGAAGATTTATTTAGTTATTCTCAGTCTTACTTATGAGTAGAATTAGTGCTGGTAAGATGTGTGTCCAGAGATGAAAAGCTGCTTTCTTCACAGAAAATATTTGATACAGTTGATAGTAGTTCATCTATTTTATTCTGTAGTTTAGCCGTTACGCTTGAGTTTACTGTACAGTCAAGAAAGTGGGTAGTATGATATGTATATTTAATAAGAAAGCAAAAAAATAAATATTTTGCAATAATAGTTAGGGCTGTACATGTGACTGATATCTGTTTTTGCTTATGTGAAATGATGAGATATGTAATTTCTGTTAAGGGAGAATTTTTTTCTTGATATCCAGTATAGAGTGGTCTGCTGTCATAGTGGATGAAGTACACAGAATCAAGAATCCAAAGTCCCAAATAACCCAAACCATGAAGTCCTTAAAATGCAGTGTTCGGATAGGACTTACTGGAACCATTCTTCAAAACAATATGAAGGAACTTTGGTGTGTCATGGACTGGTAAATAAAATGCAGTACTTTTCTTCCCCTTCTTTTTATCTTCATTTTCTGTGACTTTTTTTCTTACCCACATGCTAAATTAAGAATTGCACAACTTTGGACAACATTGTGCTTTTGTTTTGTCCAGTATGTGCAGGTCATTCTGTCTTACTTGGAAGCTAAAAGTGATAATATTTTGCTGTTTTTCAAAATGCAGAAATGCATGTATTTGCAAAGCAGCAGTCTTGGTCGGGGAAATTTCTAAGGGTGGAAATAACCCTAGACATCAGTCTATGTTTAGAAGTCTTATTGGAATACTTTCCAACTGAGGAACAAAGCAAAATTCCTTTAAATATAAGGAAATGCAGGCTGAAGTCAAATTTCAGAGAGGAAAGTCTTTAACACTAAGCTGAGTGTTTCGTTTAGTCCATTAAAGCTATGCTGATGTTGATGGATTGTTCCAGTATAGATATAATGTGTATCTAATAGAAACAGTAAACATTGAAAATGAGAGTAACTGCCTTCCTATTTAGGCTCTGAAGGAGTAGTTTTATAGGTACTATTTACTCGTGACTTCTTTTGGCCTGCTGAGCTCAGTAATTTCTGGAAATGGCATCCGTATCTCTTTATCTAAGGGAAATCTTTAACATTTGAGGATTACAGTGGAAAAAAATTGAATGTTTGGAAGTAGTACATGTTTCTATTTGTATACACTATTTTTATTCAGTTCCTTACTGATAGTTAGTTGAACATTTCTTGCTAGCCCAGAAACATTTATTGTTAGCATGGAGTATGCTTTCAGACATTGGAAAAGGATAAGTAGCCTTGGAGTAATGAAAATGTTGCAAATCCCTCATAACCAACCCCTTTCCAATATTGATTTTTTTTCTTGTTTTGGGGTGGTTTTTTGGTGTTCTTTTGTTTGTTTTTCTTTTTATAGGGCTGTACCTGGACTTTTGGGTAGTAGAATGCATTTCAAGAAGAAATTTTCAGATCCAGTGGAACGTGGCCAGAGGCACACTGCAACTAAAAGAGAGCTGGCAACAGGTCGTAAGGCGATGGTAAAGCTAGCAAGAAAAATGTCTAGCTGGTTTCTGAGACGTACAAAAGTGCTTATCAGTGATCAGTTGCCAAAAAAGGAAGACAGAGTAAGAGTGCTCAAATATTTCAAATATAGTGCTAATAAATAATATCTCCTTTTTGTTGTTTTTGTTGGTTTTTTTTTTCTCTTTCATCATACTTCTGCTAGTTTAGGGTTTTCTTTTGGACTTATGAAATTTGGAAGAATCTAGAGCCTTTAAAAGAATGCTTGTAAGATCGTGTGCATTATTCATATAATTACTATGATTGATTATTTGAGTTAATTAAGCATGAAAGTGCTAAGCTAAACTTCTGGCTAGTCGTAAACAGATCTTTTTATGTGCACTTAAGATTGATTGTTAATTCTTATTAGATATATTTCCTTCTAAGTAGGAGAACACATTAATTTCCAGATGTTTTTGTTTTCAAAATGTGTTTGTTCTTCATCCGTAGATTATAATAATGTCATCTAAACTGCCTTTTACAGGAGAGATTAACACAAACATCAGTCAGTTGCCTTTATAAATCTAGCAGGTTTTATTCTTTTCATTCTCTTGTTAATGTGAGTATATGTTCAAGTTACTGCTGTATTATTGTAGCTCAGCATGGTGCTGTTGCAATGTGGGTGGCCTAGATTAGGGAATGATCTTGAGATTTCTGTCTCCCACTGGTTAAGACTAAAGATGTCATGGAAATGCCATCCATGGTCTCTGAGAGGAGGAATTAGAGTTTTGGCCATCGTCATGTGCATTGCATTATTCTGTTTGTCCTGCCTGTGGCACTGCCCTGGAAACAGCTAGAGCCTAAAAAGTGAAAAGAAAGATCAAATAAAGCAACTGGCAAAACAAGGGAATCCTGTGTTACAATTATGCATTTACTGCTGTCAGTCTTCCTTCATTCTCTTTAGTCTTTCACAAAAGCCCAACTGAGAGGTTTGTAGAAACAGGTTATCATAGCTTAATATTGTTACTCTTTGTAAAATCTGGGAAGGGGTAAAATAATCTTACTTAAATTTTGGATACAGTTTTGTAATTTTTTTGTGTCAGAATGCAGACTTTTTATTTTGTTTGAGTAGGATAACAATATGTGTGCAAATATATTACTGTTTTCTACCTTACTTACAGTGCTCTTTGATTTTAATTTTATGCTGCATATAACTGTATTTTTCGGACTTTCCACTTCTGCAGATGGTGTACTGTTCCCTGACAGAATTCCAGAAAGCAGTGTACGAGGCTGTGCTGAAGACAGAGGATGTAAGCCTAGTGTTAAGAGCAGGAGAGCCCTGCAGCTGCAACAGTGGCCGTAAAAGGAAGAACTGTTGTTACAAAGTAAGAACTTTCACTGTCTGAAGGTTATAACATAGATTTTCTGGTTTGAGCAGGAAATACCTATTTCTCAGTATGCCCTCTGATGATGAGGAGCTGCTTGAAGGACTTCCTGGTTATAAGTCATCAGTTTGTGAAATCTTGACTAGAAACGTTGTGTCATGGTGAAGTCCAGAACTTGATGATTACAGCATAACTACTTTGCATGCTCTGAGCAGAAGGTCATTGTGATACAGTATATTTGGGATGTGTGGTATTAAATGCACCTGTCCTACAGTTGGTGTTGGAAGGTGTTTTTCATTGTAACATGTGATACTTGTCAGGTATGCAGTTCCTGTGCGCCTCAGATTGTCAGTACAGTAGCTGCAAATTGGAGACCTTTGGACTTCTTCAACTCTGATAAATCTAGCTTTGTTTTTGCTTCTCCATATCTCTTAATAGACTCAACATGCCTCTTAAGTATTTTCTCTTTCGTCTGAACTGTTCAGGTTCTTGTGTACTGTTTTTATTTTTTATTATTTTTATTTTTTTGTTTCCCAAGTAATGTAGCCTATTTAGTCTTATGCATCTTTATTTGAAAACAATCTACTGTCCATTGAAATATGCCATGAAAACTAGGATTAGCTCTTTGCAAGCTTTTGTTTATCTTTACATTTTGTGGAAACAAGGTGCTGTTGAGCTTCATTCACACTCTGCAGACCTGCAGATGCCTGCGTTACTCTTATGGACAGTCATATTCTGAAGTTAAACATAAAATTTTGTAACTTGAGAAGGGAAAGAGACCAGTATTGATAAATCAATCAACTATAACCTGAAAATTGAGTAGTTGAATAGAAGCAATGTTTGCAGTTGTTTGATTTATGTTAATTGAGATGTTTATGAAAGTACACGAATTTTTGCAGTAAAGTAAGCAGTTGTAGGCTAAGAAGGAATTCAGACAGCTCTAGTTGGATTTACATTGATTTAAGTTGTAAAGTTTCTGCCTGTTTTCCTACCAAGGAATTCTTGGTTCATCGTAACAATTTCTGAATATGTCATACTGTATGAAATATTTATCAAACAATTGACATAGCTGTTTTTTTTTGTTGTTGTTTGAAAAGATGTTTTCAATTAATAGAATCACAATGTTGAGAAGAAAAACTTGCCTCATTTTTTTTTTGCCATAAGTGAATCATTTGGAATCAGTTTTCGTACTATTTAGAATTCCTAACGCACTGAATCTTCTTGAAATAGTATTTTAGTGTATTTCTATTTTTAGGAGTGTTTGTTGTTGCAAGCATTAGGTATATTTGTTGGGTTTGTTTTGTTTTTGTTTTGTTTTGTAGGTGAATTCCCATGGTGAAACAATCAAGTCACTGCAGTTGAGTTACTTGACAATCCTACAGAAAGTTGCAAATCATGTTGCATTGCTGCAGACAGACAACACTAGCAAGCAGCAGGTTAGTTTTGGAAATATCTATGAAGTGAACCTTTGGAAAATGAGATGAAAATTCTTGAATAAAAATAACTGTTGGCTTCTCTTTCAGTCTTAACTTTCTGAAGTTTAGAGATGTTGCGAAATTATTTTTCAGATCAGTAATTGAGAAAGTAGCCCTTATTTAATAGATAAAGATTTTAATGCATCTGTAGTTTCAGTTGAAGTCTATCTGAAAATAGGGTTTATCTTAATGGAGAGCTTTAGGAGAAAATAATTTTTAGTGATTTCACATAATCCCATTTTTGTTGCATTTATGAGAAGTGTTTAATGAGATGTGGGTCTTTGTGCAAATAAATAATAAACAATGAGAATATGTTTTTTCTCTAGAATTTTATATTCAGAGCTGAGTTGCTCTAAATAATATGTTTTGATGGAACAGGGAGAGTACAGTGTTGACTTATCTCATTTTCCTGTCAAGTAACCATTAAAGGAATTTTAGTTTTTAGGAAATTTTACTGCTAGCACTCCAAGGTTATAAACAGTAAACAACCAAATGTTTTCAAGTGTTTTCTGTGTACTGTATATGTCGTTTTACTGTAGAAACATTTCAGAGTGATTCGTGAGCAACAGATGAAGTATTGTCTGCCCCCATGGAAAAGGAGCCTGAAAGCATGTGTTTGCATTCTTGTTCTTGAGTTACCCAGTTCTAGCAGTAAAGTTTTATTTGACTTTTCAGTAGTTTAAATGCAATTCCCATATTGTCTTTTTGTCATATCAAGTGCTGGGATATGCAGTTATCAAGCTAACAACTCTTGGGACTGATAGTTCTGTAGCAGTCTCTGCTCGAAGGAAGAAATTCTGGCCATCTCTTATTCAAGTAACTGCAATCTGTCCTTTTGGATTGCAGTCCTCTCTCATTTTCAAACAAAGCAAACCAGAACACACTGAAAATGTGTTTCCAGCGTTTCCGTACAGACTGAATGAAAATAGATAAGTAATCAGTTTGAATTACTTCAGCAGATTACTTGCTTCAGTCTCTTAAACTCCTTTTATGGCTTACTATTACCCAGTGCAGTTCTGATTTTTAATGAATTTTGAAAATTCTGCTTTTCTTTCAGGAAACACATATAAAACGGGTTTGCAATGAGGTGTTTTCCAGTTTTCCAGATTTCATGCAGTTAAGCAAAGATGCAGCCTTTGAAACAATTTCAGATCCGAAGTATAGTGGAAAGATGAAGGTAAATATATTCTTCAGAGACAAAAATATGTATTACTGGTATTAATAGATCTGCTGTAGTATATGGGCGTAAGAAAATGCATGCCTAATAGGTTTTCTGTTTTAATCATTCGTTTTCAGTGGTGGTACCACTGCAGAGATCAGGTGTCCAGGATCAGAAAGCCATCATGTGAAGACTAGAAAAGGGAAATTTATGGTGCTAAGACTGATGCCCTAAACTAACTTCATGTATTTAGTGATTTAGTTTTGGTCCCTCAAAAGTGAGTCATTGGGGTTATATCATGGGCTTCCATGGAACCATCAATTCGATGGAAAGCAAAAGAAAATCTTTAAGAATTGAGTAACTTGTGCCACCTTCAATACTGTGGCTAGCTCCTTTCCCATATCTTAGAGCATACATTATGCCTTGAAAAGGTTCAAAGAAGGGTGGCATAGGTGGTGACTGCTGAGGAGCAGAAGCAATCAAGTGTGCTGGGACTCTCCAGCCTGGAAAAATTGAGATGTAGGATGCATGTCATCCTTCCCTATAGACATATGTATATTCAGTCTCATGAGGTGGACTCCAAATTGCTCTGCAGTGTGGGTGGGATTTACTCCCTCCAGCAGTTCCCTAAACAACCTCAAGTTTGCTCTCCCTGAGTTCACGTCCTGATCCTACTCTTTGCTAGGCCCACATTCCTTGAGATCACAAACTCAGACAGGGCATGATCGTTGCAGCTTAGGCTGTCTCCATTGTTAATGCCTTTAGTGTTCTCCCCTGCATTGGTGAACACCAGATCCAGTAGCACTTTACCTTTTGCCTGTCCAGAACTTGAACCAGAAAGTTATTGTCCACATACTTCAGGAGATTCCTGGATCTCTTGTAGCTTTTTGTGTGGTTTTCCCAGCAGATATCTGGGTGGTTGAAATCTTCCATCAGGATGAGTACCTGTGAGCATGATGCCTCTTGCAGCTGAAGGAAGAAGGCCTCATTAGCAGGCTCCCCGTGATCAGGTAGCCTGTAGTAGACCTCTGGCACCAGGTGCCCTTTATTAGTTCCTAATTCTTACCCACAGGCTTTCAACCTGCTCCTCACCATTTCTCAAAGGGAGCTCTTCACAGTCTATCCAGTCTTCAACATTGTGTTGAGGGCAACTCCACAGCCCTTACAACCTAGCCTATCCCTTTTAAAAAGGTGATACCGCTCTACAGTGGTATTGCAGTTCTGGGAGTAATCCCATCATGTTTCTGTGATAGCAGTCAGATCATAATTTTCCAAGCACATCATGGTTTCCAGCTCCTCCTGCTTATTTCCCATGCTGCATGCATTGGTGTAAAGGCACTTAAGCTGGGCTTTCTGACATATCACCTATCTAGAGGAGTCCTCCCTCAAACCTCCAGAAGGAACCTGAAGTTTTCTCCCACTCCTTCCTAGAGGAACATGAGAAGATTTTGGATGGGGGTTGGCAACCTTTCCTCCTCTGAGGAAAGCATGATGCAACAGGATACTTCAGAGGTTTTTTGCCATCATCTCATGGCATGGCAGCATTCCCAAGCCTTTCTGTGTCCCCTTGCACTTGACATTCTTCCCCCATCAGATCTAGGATAAAACCCCGGGCTACTCACTCTACCTTAGTAAGCCTCATTGCATCCCCTACCTAGTTTAAAGCCCTCTGAGTATGCCCCACCAGCTCTTGGGCTAGGATTCATTTCCCTCTCAGAGACCAGCAAATAGGTAATAGATAACTGTAAAAATGAAGTCAAACTATTTTATCTTCAAATGATGCATATCATAGAATGACTTGGGTTGGAGATGGTATAGTGGTCCCACTAAATCAGACTGCCTAGTGCCCCATCCAGCTTGGCTTTGAATGGCTCCAGGGATGGGACGTCCATGGTTTCTCTGGGAATCTTATTTCAGTGCCTCACCACACTGAGTAAAATGTTTCTCCCTAACATCTTGTCTAAATCTCCCTTCTTTTAGTTTAAAACCATTGCCTTTTGTCCTACCACTGTTACTCTGTCTACAAAGTCAATCTTCCTGTTTAGAAGATCTCTTTAAGTACTGGAAAACTGCTATGAGGTCTCCTTGAAGCATTCTCTTCTCCAAGCTAAACAAGCCCAGCTCCCTCAACCCTTCTTCATAGGAGAGGTGCTCCAGCCCTTAGATCCTTATGGGCCTCCTCTGAACCCACTCCAAAAGTTCCACATCTTTCTTATTCTGGTGGCCCCAAACCTGGATGTTGTACTGCAGATGGAGCCTCACAGGGGCAGAGCAGAGGTGGATCATCACCTCCCTTGCCCTGCCAAGCACCCCTTTTTGATACAGCCCAGGATGACGTTGGTCTTCCAAGATGCAAGTGCACACTTCTGGTTCATATCCAGCTTTTTGTCCACCAGGACGCCGAGATTCTTGGCAGCACTACTCTTCAGTGAGTTCTTTTCCCAGTCTGGATACATACCAGGGATTGCCTTGACACAAGTACGACATATAGCACTTGATCTTGTTCAGTCTTGTTTGGTTCTTGTGGGCCCACTTCTTAAGCTTCTCCAGGTCCCTTCAGATGGCATGTCTTCCTTCCATTGTATCAACTTCACCAGTCAGTTTGGTGTCTTCAGCAAACTTGCTGATGTGTGCTTGGTCCCACTGTCTGTGTCATTGATAAAAATGTTGAGCTCTGGTCCTGAAAGCATACAAAGCTCATCTTTCAGTAGATGAATTAATTTTTCATTATTTAGAAATTTCCACTGGGTGTTTTGCATACTTCACTCCTGCAATGTTATGTGACATTTTCTTTGTGTAATTTCTGATATAGTAGCAAACAGTAAAGCAAGAATACCTGAATTAAAACGTTCTTCTAGAGCACTTTGTTTTCCTGTGTGTATTCTACTTGTGCTTGGTACGAAAACAAAGCTGTTATACTAGGGGAAGTGCTTTTTGCCAAAAGTCAAGCTATAATTGCTTAAATGTAAATATGACAGTGGTGTATTGGTGCATGTCCTACCATCTGTTCTTGCTGTAGTCATTCTTTGTGTTTTGCAAGCTGTAGCGTTGATTATGTGGCATCCTGGGTCTGCCATTCTGAATTTAAGGTTTTAACTGTAATCTGGAAAAAAAGAATCACTGTAATCCTAATATAGAGGTGCAAGTGTACAATGACATGATTCTAGTATGTCCTAATTATTGTGGGAGGTAGATCTTAGAGTGATGTGAGCTTCAGCTGTTTCTGTGGAATTATAAGCTCATTTTCAATCAGACTGCAGAACATAGTTTTCATAAAACTTTTTGTGCTTCATATTGCAAGGTGAATATCAAGCATAGATTTTTTAAGTAAATAGTTGAATGTGAGAGAATGGAGTAAAAGAAGTGAACTGCTTTGTTTGGAAACTAGTGTTTTGCCATAGTGAAGTAAAAAGAGGGGAACTACAAAGGGTGAGGGGCAAATGATTCTGTTGCAGTTTGGTTTGGTGGCACTTTGCCCTCAGAAAAGTATCAAGGAGTATTTGGGGAAAAAAAAAAAAAAAGAATTCAGGCATATGAATCAAAATGTATTTTTAAAGCCTGTAGCAATTCTCGTGACTATTTTATCTGATTATTTCTGTAGGTTTGTTGAAATTCTGGGTAAAAGTGGCTCTGTGCTTTTCCTTATTAGAAAGGGCTACTAAATGACAAAACACTTGAAATAA
Source organism: Oreortyx pictus (assembly GCA_036925125.1). Lineage (NCBI taxonomy): Eukaryota > Metazoa > Chordata > Aves > Galliformes > Odontophoridae > Oreortyx > Oreortyx pictus. The sequence goes on from JAUPFR010000004.1 coordinate 16,776,022, forward strand.
CACTTAATAAAAACAACATATATAGTGTTTCCACAGACATCCAATTTTGAAATACTATTTTATTAATATGAATCTCTTAGTCCACTATAGTTATTTCTTTATTGTCATTATTTTAGTAAGTAGATGGAAGATTGTGGGGAGAACCTTGTAAATAACGGTAACTTCCACCACAAAATATAACATAACCCAGAATGACGTAATTCTGAAAGCTTAAAAATCCCATAGACTAATAGGGACATCTGTATACAAGCAAATGCAATATTCTCAGATGTGATAGGCAAAATTTCATCACAGTCCAACAACTCACAGATGGTGCAGAAAATTCTTCTTTTTCCTTTGTGTATTGCTTCTGTGCAGTACTCTTGAGCTGTCATTGCCAGATGTGAACATGCTTCTTTAGAAAATAACAGTATTGCTGTTATACATAGTGCTCTAGTTTGCTTCACAACCAGAAATCATGTAGGGATGGATGATTGGCATTTCAAGGTCCATGCACAGTCTGGGAAGCTGGATCCTACTGTAAAAAGAGAAGCAGATGAGAATGGGATCAGGGAGGGACAAATGTCTCACACTTTAAAGACAAGTTCCATGAAGTTCTGAACTCAGATGTAGTACAGAAAACTTAAACAGACCTTCCTGTTTTCAGGGCAGCTGAGCACATTTATTAAATGCGAAAGTTCATAACCTGAACTGCAGCTGAAATGCTGTCCTTCTTTGCTCAAGAGATCAGCTCTCCTGTTGGCAGTTTCTGAGAGAACAGGCTTAACATGATCTCCATTAAACAGAAAGCTTGCACCAAGAGGACTGTGGTGATGCAGACAGCGGGGCTGCCCAGAAATGTGTCTGTTCAGGTTTATGGCTGCAGTGAGTACTTGAGCCTGTTGCTACCAGGGGAGGGCAGCAGGAATTCCTCAGAGATGCCTGAAGACTGGAGGGTAGCTAATGTGACTCCAGTCTTCAAAAAGGGCAAGAAGGAGAATCTAGGAAACTGCAGGCCAGTCAGTTTCACCTATGTTCCTGGGAAGGTGATGTAAAAGCTTGTTCTAGAAGCCATCTCCAGGCAATTGGAAGAGAATGGAGGGAGAGTAGTGGATGTCATCTACCTTGGTTTCAGCAAGGCATTTGATACTGTCTCCCACAGCATCCTTATAATGGAGCTGAAAAACTTAGGAACAGATGAGTAGACAGTGAGTTGGGTTAAGAACTGGCTGACTGAGCTCAGAGGGTAGTGATTGGTGGTGCAGAGTATTGTTGGAGACCTCTGACTAGCGCTGTTGCTCAGGGTTTGGTGCTGGGTCCAGTCTTGTGTAACGTCTTCATCAGTGACCTTGATGAGGGAATAGTGTCCACTCTCAGCAAGTTTGCTGATGGTACGAAGCTGAAAGGAATGACTGACAAACCAGAAGACTCTGCTGCAATTCAGCAGGACCTGGAGAGACTGGAGAATTGGGCAGAGAGGAGCCAGATAAGATTTTACAAAAGCAGGTGTAGAGACTTGCACCTAGGGAGGAATAACTACATGTACCAGTACAGGTTCGGGTTGACCTGCTGGAGAGGAGCTCTGCAGAGAAGGATATGGACGTCCTGGTGGACAACAGGCTGACCATGAGCCAGCAGTGTGCCCTGGTTGTCAAAAGGTCAGTGGGATCTATTAAAATGAGCATGGCCAGCAGGTCAAAGGAGCTAATCCTCCCCTTCTACTCTGCCCTCCTCAGGTAGGAGGCCTCACCTGGAGTGCTGTGTCTGCACAAAAAAGACAGGGATCTCTTTGAAAGTGTCCAGTGAAAGACCACAAAGATGATAAAGGGCCTGGAGCCACACACCCGTTCAGTGATATGTTGCAACAGGAAAAATGGAATCAGCTACAAATTGAAGCATAGGAAGTTCTGTGCAAACGTGCCTAAGAACTTCACCGTGAGGGTGACGGAGCACTGGCACAGGCTGCCCAGGGGGGTTGTGGATTGTCTTTCTCTGGAGATATTCAAGACCTGCCTGGACGCCTACCTGTGTAGGGAGCCTGCGTTGCAGGGGGATTGGACTTGATCTCTTGAGGTCCCTTCCATCCCCTGTGTTTCTGTGATTCTGACATAGCATGAGATGAACAGTGTTTTGTTGCGGTCTGTACACTGATAGAAACAGTTTGTATATTTATTTGTTAATGACTACTTTGTTGCAGTGGAATCTCAATGGAGTTCACTGAAAAATTAATACATGCAGCATCTGTTCGCTTAAATGTTTTGTTATTTTGAAAAAAACGTTTTGTTATGTCTCTCTAATGTAGCTTGTTTAAGTGTTGTAAAAATGAGTGATTGTGCATGACATGACCTGTAGATGAAACGTCTTCATTTGCATTCTGTGCTTCATTTACAGGTCCTTCAGCAGCTTTTAAGTCACTTCAGAAAAAACAAGGATAAAGTTCTTCTTTTCTCCTTTTCCACAAAGGTGAGCTGCTTATGACTTCTATCAGTTTGACTAAAGCAGTAAGTTCTGAAGTGTAAAGGCCATAAGCAGCTGCCAGTCACATTTCCTTTCTCTCTGTGCTATGGGAAATGATGATGGGAAAAATAGTGTGTGTTAATCCAGAATCATGTTGAAACCTTGTTGTCTCATGATGAAAATGATGGTAGTAAAACAGATGTAATGCTGTGCTTCCCTCTGTAGAGCTTTTTAGAACTATAGTACTTCAGGTATATATGGCTCATACCAAATACACTTGATGCATCATCACTTGTGGAGGGATCACTGCGGAGTATGACAGAAGTATACAACTGTTACATTAGCATTGCAAAGCAGTAACATTTCCTTAAATCTCACCCTTGAGACTGAAACGCCATACCAATTTGTTTGAGCTTTAAGGCTGTTTAGTAGGAGCTGTGTTAAGGCATGCTGTGTAATTATTTTTTTGTGGAATAGTGTGTTCCCTGAAGTGGTGCTACCTTTAACATAGATTTCTTTAGCTAAATGATAGTGCTGTTTAAAAAATCATTAGAGTACTGTGGATGACAATTCTGAATCTTATTGTGGCTTGAAGGAAGATTGCAGTATTTAGATGACTTAAGCTGTAGTTCAGTGTTCAAGACCAGTCTGGCTGCTGGTTACTGTTTCTTCTATTCCGTCCTTATGAACTCTCGCTCTGCATACAAGTCTGTTTCTCTGTGTTAGCTTTGCTGCTTTTTTACTGTACTTAAGTCATTTTAACTTGCTAATGTGGTAGAAAACTGTTTCAAGTTGCTTAGGATGTTCATACTTTTATGGAGAAGATTTGCTCTTATTTTAAGTTCTTTGTTTATTAGAAAATGCATTCAAGAAACATGCCTCCAATTACTACGTTTAATTGAAAAGACATTAAGACTTGATTTCTTTTTTTCCCCACACAGTTGCTGGATGTCCTGGAGCAGTACTGTATGGCATCTGGGCTAGATTTCCGAAGACTTGATGGAAATACAAAATCAGAAGATAGGATAAGAATTGTGAGAGAGTTCAACAGAATTCAAGAAATCAACATATGCCTTGTATCTACAAGATAAGAAAACTTAAATTGTAATCTTTGTGTTTCCCTTTCTGTTAAATTGAAAATTGGGTGCTCTACGTTTTACTTCATGGTCATGTGTAGGGCAAATAACTCCCAAGAACAGCACCCAAAAGAAATAGTGCCAAAGATGGTATATTTTAGAAGGGCTTAAGTAGATGGTATACAGATAGTTAATAAGAAAAGAGTGGCTCACCTTTGAAGATGGTCGAGGCTTGCTGATAACTCCACTAGGGAGGGATCTCCAGCCAGAGATCCTTCCCTGGTGGTGGTCAGCCCTTAAATGGGGTCTTGGGAGAGGTGGAGTCAAACTCCACCCCTTCCAATCACACTCACTTGTGCCCCTGTGGCTGACTCAGTGCTCGCCTCAGGTGATCAATCAGTGGTTCAGGCCGTGATTCAACAGTTCCCATACAGTCATGTGAGGGATTACTTTTTTGAGAGAGTGAGTTGTTATCTTGTCTGTTGGCAAACATGGACCAACTACTGTGAACTGAGGCAGTTGAAAATTTTTAAAGACTTTTACCCTTTCCATCTCTTCTGTTGGTTAAGATCTGAATCAAGCGGAACCTCTGAATCACAGTTTCACATCTCCATTGCTGTGGAAGTCAGGAAGCACTTATTCAATTCATGTTCCACTAGAGACTTAATTTATTGTAGACAGTCTTAATTTATTGTACAGTACTTGTAGAACAAACAAGTGAGTATAAATGTATGGTGGTTTCAAATTGGCAACAAGCTAAACTCCACTATGCCCCTTTCTCTCCTTTGCAAGAACAGAGGGAGAATATAATGCAGGCAAAAAAAAAAAAAAAAAAAAAAGACTGTCAGGTTGAGACACGTTAATTAAATGGAAAAAAAACAAAAAACTACTAACAAGAAGAAGACAAAGAAACCAAGTGACTGGTTGAGGTGAGGGTAATTTAAATAAAGGGAAAGAAGAAGGAAGGAAAAAGAAAAAAAGCAAGTGCTGTGTGAAAGCAAAGGGGGAAAACATTTATTCTCTACTTTTGATCAGCAATTGTTGCTTGGCTGCATCTTGGGAATTAGATTGTGAATCACCTAGTGGTTGCTCAGAAGGGAAGATGCTTTCATAAAGAGAGCCCCCTTTTCTCCTTCCCTTTTCCCTTTTTTTAATTGCTAAGCATGCCATCAGCAGGGGTACATCCCTTTGGTGAGTTCAGATAAGCTGCCATTGAAATATTGTTCCTGTTCCTTCTCTTGCCCATCCCTAGGATTATGGCTTTCATGGGGTGGGAGGGTTATCTGAGGGTTATTGTTCTGACTAGAAGTGTGTAGCAGAGCACTGTGTAGGATGCTGTGGGGAGGTTCACTCCATGCTAGACAGACTGTCCTGGTTTTATCAGTATTCCATTTCATGACATCATGCAACAGGCTATTGGATGCATGGACATAGTGCACTGAGGAACTGTACTTTCTAGTTTCTCTGGCAGTCTCACATAAGTTCTGACTCTCCGAAAGGAAGATACACTGTGATGTACTGCATTTCCTGACAGCCTCCACCTGATTTTTAGTTCCAGGTGGTGGGGAAGAGCTATCTTGTCTTTTCTGGGAGGGCCAGCCTTGAGGGCCTGCTGATAAAGACTTGGACTTGTCTCTCCCTCTCTTCTCATTTATTTTTCGTTTGTTTGATTTATTATTCTCAAGTATTCTGTATTATCTCATATTCATTTTAATAAATTAGGTTCTTGTTTCTCAATCAGATTTTTTCCTCTTCCTTCCTCTCCCAAGAGGAGGGGAGGTGTGTTGCATGATTAACACTTCAGAAGTGCAGTGCAGACCCAAAAACATTTGAAATACTGTACTAAATTCAAAAATTATGTCACGGTGCTGCTATAAATTATTAATCAGGTTCATTAATATGTACCTGTCAAAAATACTTCAAACAACAGATTTTCTGATGGAAATATTTTTACCTATCATTTTTACTTATAAATCTATTATAGAAATTTTTCTTTGACATACAGCAGTATGCTCAAGTAAAATTAATGAAAAAATGGTAACAATTATTTGATTTTATTATTTATTGATTTGTTATTCTTGTTACCCCTGTATTTCATCTTACATTAAGTTTGTTACCAGGCAAAGGTATAAAGAGAACCAGGAGAAACTTTAATCTTCCTACCCAGAGTGAGTGTGGGTGAAACTGTGAAACACGCAGTCATGTGTTTATCTGTACTGCCGTTTCTGTCCTTTGATGAAAACATGTGTTGGGTGTTACATAGAAAGGTCCGCACTTACCCCATGTGAATAGAAGTCATACTTCATCTTAAAAAGCCCTGTAAGCACATCTTAGAACTGTCTTTGGGTACCCTCTGAAGCATGCAAGTAGGGTTATGAGGAGATTTGTGGTGCTGGTCATGCAACTTTGCTTGTAACCTCATTCAGCTGCAGGTAGTGGCCATCAGCTTCCCTGAGATCTTGAGTTACCCTTCTTTGTCCCTGAAGACAGCAAGGAATTACTGCATCTGTAGCATTAGAAGAATCACTGGATTTTCTGTTCTGGAGTGCTCAATTTTTATGGCAAACATATAAGTGTTAGAAGATAAAATCTTTAAAAAACTAAGTATCCTATTAAGATATTTTTTTGTTATAAAGAGTCTGTTTTACTTGCTCTAAGGCTTTTCACTGAAATTTAATTTATATTTTAGCTCAAAATACTGCATTTTTTGGAGAAAGTGTTTATAAAACTAAGTTGACTTATTCTTCAGTCTGATTGCACAGTTGACTTGGTAGGTGGGTATCTCAATTCTGCCACTAAAAAAGAAATACAATAAAAGTCCAAAACACAGTAAGTTATTTGGAAAAAATGCAGATATTTTTATTCAGCATTCAAAACCAAGGATGCTGGTTTTTCAGAAACCTCCATTAATACTGTCAGGTTTCTGTATCCTCTTTCCAGATTTTATTAACACTACGCTACATTACAACTGGTAGGAAAAAGCCACAACTGTATTTACATTAAAAATATATATCCTATGAAATCCAGGAGATGGTGAGTCTCCATTCTGTCTTGGTTTCTGTCTCCATTCATTTACTTCCCTATGAACTTTGCCTCTCCCACTGCTTTAAATAGGCAGAATATATATTAAAAACAGTTGCTTGGTAAATTAAATTAACGTTTTCAGTTTTGCCTGTGTCACTGAGAATGTACACTTATGAAACTAGTACCACTATGGCAATGTAAAGAGTTGGTTTAGAAGTTAAGTAGTATTTAACATGTGTTTAGCAGTTGTGTAAGAGCTTTTATCTTTTCATAGGGATGTCAATTTTTTTAATACTGGTAGAGCCAGTGTAAAAAAATTTACTGTATTTGCTTTTCTTGCAACTGGAAAGTGACATTTTCCTCACCATGTTTTCTATCAAATGGTGCAGCTATGTGCATGCCAAATCAGATAACTGAGGAGATTTGTTCGATTCAGCAAGGCTGTTAAGTACTTATCCCAGGTTAAGCATGTGCTCAAATTCTTTGCTATCTTGCAGACTTTACCTGTAAGCAGGAGTTGAATATGATGTAACTAGTACCTTCGCAACTCTCATCCCACTGTAGAAAATTTTCTTAAATGACTCTTTAGTGATATACAAATACTCATATACAACTGTGTGAACAGCTATATTTTTAAGTTGTTTTAATATTGTACAAATAGACGGAGAGGTTTTTTTTCTACATGCAACTCAATAAAATGGTCATAATGTAGACTAAGATGTATGGTGCTATTTTCAGAACTGTGTGCTGGGATTAGAAGAAATAAAATGTAATGCAGATTCTTAAGTCCCTCTTTATTTAAACTACACTTATATGTCGTGCTTCTATAATATTAACTGACATAAAAATGGTTGTGAATTTCAGTATACTCTACTATATTGGAGGTAATGGCAGTTAGCTATGACTTGCTAAGTCATATAGGTTTGTAGTCATACGGCAGTGCTTGGTTATCATCTCAGCATTAGCACAAAGCTGTACCCCACTATTTTTATGCTGTTTTATGATGTCAGGGAAGAGCATGGTTGTATGTATATAACATACTGAAAAAACACTGTTTTTTGTTTGTTTCATTTTTATGTTGTTAGGGCTGGTGGATTGGGTCTTAATTTTGTTGGTGCCAACGTTGTTATACTGTTTGATCCAACGTGGAACCCAGCAAATGATCTGCAAGCTATTGACAGGTATATTCTCAAAACGCATAACTTGGTCTATATTGTTCTCTTCTATTTTGATTATGTGACCTAATTGTCCAACTAAGATTCTCTTAAAGGAAGAAATTTTTACATAGTCTGACATGTTTACAAGGCACTAAGGAATCTCCAGTTATTTTTTTTTAGCTTTGATATCCTTGTTTTTAACCCTGAATTTTAGCTTATTTTCCATTTTATTTTTATGGCGTTGTTGTAGTGGCTTCCAAAAAATTTTTGATAGTTATTGTAACTTAAGAACAAGTGCATGTGTTTAGCCAGATGAAATTTTTCCTACGTTTTGCAGAACAAAGTACATTGTAGTTGACCCTAGTTAGAGTGATGTTTTGAATTCCAGAATCCTTTAAAAAAAAAACATTGGTTTATTTTTCTACCTCATCCCTGTGGAGATGAGTCTTAACAGCACTACCTTCCATGTCTGAAATTCTCCCATTCTGGAATATTTCTAGGAATCTGCATGTTTCTTTTCAGGCTGCAGCCACAGGATATTCCCTAGGAGCTCAGGACAAACATTTGAATGACTTAAGCAAAAGAATATTGACAGTCTTGAAAATTCAGTAGATCTGTATATTTTCGTGGGCAGAAACAAACTTGTTTATATTGTCCCATCTAATTATGTAATTCTACTTTCACTGATCTTTGATTGACATTTATTTGCACTCAGTTATCAGAAATAATTGTTATTGAAACAGACTGTCTTTAATTTAAAGAATAAGCTCACATTTCCATAAAATGGTTCTGCCTCTCATGAATTTTAAAAAATGAGAGTTTTGAATATGATCTATAAGAAGTCTCAGAATTCACTAATTAGATACTCTACTGTCTGTTTGTTTGTTGTTTTTATGGTGTTGTAACGTGTTCTTTAAGAAAGGACTGCTGCTAGTAATCCATGATCTAACTTGTCTTTAATGCAAATACAATATCGTGTGCAAGAGCAGATGCTGATGGAGAGGGAAAAGTTCCTGAAGAAATAGTGAAGGTTTTCTCAATAGACAAGTATTGTTATAGAAGGACATGAAAGCTTTTGCGATTAGACAGGCTGAGAGGAAAACCGGAAAACTAATGAAAAAGGAAAAGAGAATGAAATACTAGGAAAATGTGGAGGAAAAGAAAAAAATGGGCATGTGAAAAAATACACTTTTTAAACCATAAATGATTTAAAGTGTTCATTGTTTGTTGTAATGGTGATTTTTATTTTACTACCCTAAAGGCTCTCTGTATTCTTTATTGATTTAAAAAAATACCATTTTTTAATAATCCACTTTCTGTGCAGAGCTTACAGAATTGGTCAGTGCAAAGATGTTAAAGTGTTTAGGCTGATATCTTTGGGAACTGTGGAGGAGATGATGTACTTACGACAAGTTTATAAGCAGGTAAAGTTCAGAACTATTCAAATCAAGAGGTTTGGAGTTTCTTTTAATCTGTTTCAGTTTTTATTAGTGGCATTTGGTTGTCTGACTTACCCGTGTGTGGCTGAAAGTTCAGTGCAAATAAAATTGAAATTTAATGTATAAAAATTCAAATAAATCACATACATTTTTTAACTTCTGTAAATATCATGCATAATTCAAGACGGATGTAAACTGTGTGCAGTTGAAGATGAACTATAATTTGACTGTGTAGTTACTAGACTGCATAATTCAAGAGATACACTGTCTGGGAAAATGCCTGTTTGGTGCTAGAGCTAGAAGCTACTAGAACTCAAGAACTACAGCTGCTTAGAGACTGCTACAAAAAGCATTGCAGGTCTGGTATCCATAAAACCATAGTTTCGTAATTCTTTCTTAAAGTCTTGAATACCAGTTAGGAAAATTTCCAGTTATTGGAATGAAGACTGCTTGTCTTAATAAATGCTTGAAAACTTCCTGATAGATTATTTATTTATTTATTTATTGTTCTGCATGGAAGATTTTTATTATCTTCTCTTCAAGCTAGTTTAGAAAAATGCATGATAATTAAAATATTCAGGTATCAATAGAAATAATCTTGTGGCTTTATTTAGTGTTTACTAAGTAAGCATACAATGCCAAAGACTATTGGGAAAAAAAAAAGAATTTAGAATTTAGTATTAAGGAAAGATAAGTAGTTAAGATACAGAAAGTTGTTTGTAGTTTTCTATGGTATATGTCTGATATAAGACAACAGGGATGTAAATGACTGTAAAGATATCGTTATTCTTGTACAATAAAACAAAGCATGTTCATACAGTACCATGGTCTATTGTATCCACATCTGCCACAGAAACAAAAGCAAAATATCCTCTTAGGAATTTCTGCCTTCTCCAACTGAGGATGTGTATACTAAATGAATGGTAGGAAATTCTAACATGTTACTGGAATAAACATTTCTGAAAATTCTTGTGTTGCTCTGTTTTAGCAACTTCACTGTGCAGTGGTTGGAAATGAAAATGCCAGGCGATATTTTGAGGCAGTGCAAGGATCAAAGGAACATCAAGGAGAACTTTTTGGGATCCATAACCTTTTCAAACTTAGAACTCATGGGTCTTGTCTTACTAAGGACATCCTGGAGGTGTGAATTCTTTCACTTTTGCTTTTCAATATTTGTTTTACATTTTTTTTCTTTTCTTATGAAGTACTTACTCATATTTTTGAATGGAACCACAGTATAAAACAGAATGATGAAACTTAAACAGTAATTGGCTGTGTAGTGGCTTACATGAAATAGATCACGTGATTTCTGATTTATGCAAAAAAAAAACTTCCTTATATCAAACAAACAATAAAACCTTTATGCACAGGTGAGTTTTATTTGTCACAAGCTTAAACTGACCTCTTAAGCCACAATTCCCATTATGAAGTATTCTTATGTTCATAAGCAAAAACTGTTCAATAAAATGTAAGGCATTATTTTAAAGAAAAAAAAATACAGGATGGAGATGCACAATGGTGGCTCGATGTTTTAAAAAGGCTGTTGGCTTTCCTATAGTGAAAATTCAATGTAAGTATGCGTAGTGTGTATACTTTTTCTGCTCTGAATCTTTGTTGCAGCAAACTTGCATCTTAGAATTGTATTCTAGCCTTTTTTATGTCCTTCCCCTTATATTGTTCTTCTGCCTGTACTGTGCGACTGCTCCAAAAGTAATACCTGCTGTGTTGCTTTGTTGGTCCATGGTATCGGAAGTGAATGTTGGTAGTACAGCAGTAAAAGTTGAACCATCCCACCCATACTCTGGTGGTACATTTTGTTGTCATATGACAGATTCCCGCAAAGGGGAAGTCTAACAAAATGGTGGTTTCTGACATGGAAATGCATGTGGAGCAAAGGTGTGTGACTGAATCTCTCCATGAAGAAAAAGTGGCACCCCTTGACCTTCATTGACACTTCCTGAATGTTTATGGACACCAAACATGCGAGTTTGTGACATGGTGTTTGGTGCATTTGGTGCATTTCAGCCACAATGGCAGTGGTCGCCTCTGCTGGTGCAGATTTTTAAGAGCATGGCATGCAGGCTGTTGTTCATTATTGGCATAAATGCATTGCTAATGGTGGTGCCTGTGCTGAAAAATAGTAGATGAGAATTTGTTGCTCTATCAAATAGTATTAGTGTTCTTTTTGTTATATTTTCCATGGAAATAAATAGGAGGCATTACCTTCAGAGTTAGCTGCGTACAAAGAGGCTGGAGAGAAGCTGAAGTATGAATAATATGCAATAGCAGTACAAGCATACCATACAAGCCAGAAGAATAATATGGAGACATGAAAACTTGTGATCTGGGGATGTATAGCTCAAAAATTCTCTAAATAAAATATAAATTGAAATACAGCATCTAATATGAACATTGTGTTCTGCTGTGGAAAAACTGTAAAAACAGTGTATGTGTAAGGTGCAATTTACACAGTATATACGTTGTCCTAAAGTTTGAGTTGAGTTGAAAAAGCATAAAATTCATTGTCAAAATGCAGAACTGTTTCTGGGGTTTGGTGATTGTACTCTTGATATTTATATCTCTATGGTAAAAATTAAATTTATTTCTTTTTTGCTAGGCTCACCTTCGTTAGCTTGAACAGATACTGTTTTAGTTATATATTTATTTATTTTTTCTTTTAGAGGGAAGGACAAGTTGAAGCTGGAGTCATGACAGTAACTAGTTGGCTAAAAGAGGAACCTCCTCAGTGCAGTTCAGAAAACGTGAGATATCTTTTCAGAGTACAAGCTAGAGCATGAAAGTCCGTGTAGTCTTAACAATGGCAAATGCTTGTAGTGTATTGTTAGGCTGGTAATGCTTTTGTCTGAGACTGCAGTTGCCGTGTTTTATTTTACATATTGTAAAGCATTAAATAATGTCCTACTGTCTGTATCTAAAAATGTGTATTCTTAATATCTGTCGCTGCAGTGTTCTGTGATCTCTACAATACTTGGGTGTTGACTTTCTTAGTGAATGAATTACAATACTATAATAGATCAACATTATTGACTGAAGAAGTGCTTTCTAGTGTCTTAAAACTTGATATGATGTAACAGCCTTTTGGCCAAGAATTCATTTGAGAGTCTCGCACCTGCTGTTTTTTGGAAGATTTTTGGTTATTTAATTAAGGGGTGGAATGCAGTTGGTGTGTGGTCATGAACTTGCAGTGGACTTGGTAAATACTTTCTCATAAGCAAGGTAATATTGATTTTAATTTGTAAAACTTCTCTGTATGGGCAGAAGTTTGGTAGTTCCTTTTTCATATTGTCATAATTTTTGTTTCAGGAGTACATGGGTTTTGGAGCTGTATTTTGGACTTCAGTAGCTTATGAGTGTTTTAAGGTTGCCTTAATGTAATTTTTGTTAGATTACAATATGCTCTAAGTAATTTTAGAACAGAATTCTAAGTACTTACAGCTCTTAAAATGTTAGCAAGCGTTTGTGCTCGGAGGTGGGTTTTTTTATTACACAGTATTAACACATGCATCATAAAGTCACTTTTCAAACTTTTAAAAGAGGAAAAAATGCAGCAGGCTTTGAGAAAAAATAAATATTGATTTGGATTGGGAATATGAAGGTTGTTGTACCAGTGGGTAGCATATATTGTCTGAAAACATAACTTTTTAGTGTTATCTTCGTTATTGTTCTGTTTAAGACTTTCATGTGCCAGACTTGCCTGTATCTACCTGGTGTAAATAACTGTTCTTTCTTTATTTTTTTTTTCCAGTATGAACAGCCAGACTGTGAAGGAGCTAGAGGTCCTTCAAGCACTAAGGCACAAGTAGAAAGAGAAGAAACTGATTTTTGTGATTATTTTAGTGATGATGATATTCTGGAAATTTCCATGAAAAAAAATAAAAGAACGAAGCCTTGCAATGCAAATAATTTAATGCTAGCAAAGGGACAGCTTTCCTTAATGCAGTGTGGGTTCTTTAACTTGTTGCAGAGAGAAATTGAAAATACCAAAAAAGGTGGTAATAAGGACTCTCACTGTTCAGGTTCTGATAGTCAGACTGTAAGAGCAGATATCAACAGCAAGTGTAATGATGTTCAGAAATGTGAAAGCTATACACGTATTTTGGAACACAGGGAAGCTGCTCAGTCACCAAATGGAACTGATAAACAAGACATGCATGCTGCAGATTGTCTTGTTCTATCGGATTCTGAAGAGGAAGTGGACAGAGAAAAGGAGGATCTATGCATTTCACAGCAAAGTGATGTAGTAATGGAAACTGAAAGCAGTTCTGAAGAAAATGGTGATGTCATTTTTCCTACCCAATTTCCATCAAGCCCCCAGGCACTGCATACTAAAAAAATTGGAATACGGAGGTCAGCGTCAGAAAATTCTGAAGAATCACTGAAAGAAAAAAATGAATTTGTACCTAAGGAAGAATATAGGCAATTTGGTTTCCATGGTACTGAATCAGATTTCAGCAAAGTCATGTCTTTTGTAAACATGGAAAACAGCATGAAAAGAGATCTGAAAGGTGCAAGCGACATAAGTGATGAATCTGATGATATTGAAGTTCCCTGTAATTCTGAATCAGGAAAGTTAAGAACATTGAACTTCACAAAAGGGGAACAAAGGCAAACACATAGCAATGCACTAGGCAAATTCTCAAAATCTCTGCTGCAAAGGAAGAAGCCCAGTAGAAAAGTAAAAGAAAGTGATTCTCAGAATATAGATGAATTTTCATCCTCTGAAGATAACTTACCGGTTGAAAAAATTTATACCCAAGAGCAAAGGTATAAAACCCAGAGATGCAGAGTTCAGTTCAGGTCTAAAAAGCTCCACCCTGTTCAGGATAGGATGAAGTCTAGCAATTATGCTATGTGTAGAAGTTCTACACAGATTGCTCAGCTTGATCATCGGAATCAAAATGTAGAATCAATGGACAGATATTTAGGTAACAAGGCTTTTAACTTCCTTGCTTTTTTAGGTTTTTTTTTTTTTTTTTAACTTAAAATAGTAGCGTCTCTACTGCAGATTTTAAATTCTTCCTTTTAAATATTATTTTGTTAAAATAGACTAATAAATACTCTGTTAACTTAGCAATAGAGACATTATTAAATCTTTTTACCTGTCACATATTCTGTCTTCCAAGGAAATGGGGTTCTCTGTAATATTTTGTTGAATGTTTACTTGTCTGTTGAAAGATGCTGAGATGGAAGGTTAGTTAAAAATTCACAAATTTAAATATTTAAACTATAAAACATGAAACATCTTGACTGGGATGGTATGTGCTTTTTTTTATTTATTTATTTTCCCAGAATTTTATGTGTGTGACTAAATTGTTTGAAATACCATGTGGAAGATTTTGTTTGATTAGTGGCTTATCTTTAAACATAAGTATCGTAGTCATTAACCAATAGATGCTTTGAAAGTTCTCTTTTCTCGGTATGAAAAAGCCCCATAATTAAATGATAGCAGCAGCATATCTGGAATATTCTGCAATAATCAAAATCTTTGATGATCTTTTTCTTCTGATGTATCAGATGGGGTTCAAGAAGTGGCATATATGCACTCAAATCAGAATGTGGTTGGATCAAGCAAAGCTGAGAGTCACCTGAGCCGGTGGGCAATGCGAGATGTATTCGAGTTGAAGCAGTTTTCCCAGCTCCCCGCTAATGTGGCAGTCTGTAGTGCCAAGGTAAAGGTAAACATGGGAAAACGTGTTTATTCTATTTTTATCCTCATTTTTCATCATAGGAAGATCTAACAAACTTGTCTTTCTGTTAATGACCTCCAGGGTTGGGACTCAAATGGTGATCCAATAAACTACTTTTATGTTTCATTGGTCAGCTCTCAAAGAATTGGGAATTGTGCAGTAAAGCACCCTTCCTGTGATTTTCCTGAAAGAAATGAGAAATGGTAATCAGAATCTGTACCACGTTGGTGTGATTTGAAACTTAAACCTTCAGTTTGAACTGGTCCTAGTTAGCAAAAGTTCCACTTTCCACAGCATGTGCAGGAATCTCCATGGCACACAAAATCAAACATAAGTCAAATTGAAGCTTTTCTTTTTTCTTTTTTTCTCTTTTTCTCTTTTTCTCTTTTTCTCTTTTTCTCTTTTTCTCTTTTTCTCTTTTTCTCTTTTTCTCTTTTTCTCTTTTTCTCTTTTTCTCTTTTTCTCTTTTTCTCTTTTTCTCTTTTTCTCTTTTTCTCTCTTTCTCTCTTTCTCTCTTTCTCTTTTTCTCTTTTTCTCTTTTTCTCTTTTTTTCTCTTTTTCTCTTTTTCTCTTTTTCTCTTTTTCTCTTTTTCTCTTTTTCTCTTTTTCTCTTTTTCTTTTTTTGAGGCTGGAAACATGGTTGCTATAGTGTGTTAAATTAATGGTCATTATAGCCTGTCCTTACTGTCTGAAACATAAAACTAGAGTTCAGTGGAAGAACTCTCTTGCAACAAGACTTGTATTTTGTGGTTTTCGTTGGTCATGCATCTTGTTTAATTACATCTGGAATACATAAAATCTGGGATAAATTCAGGTACAGTTTGTATGGTTTTGTTCTTATTATATGGTGGTTTTAATCTACTCTGGTTATCTGGACACTTCAGTGTTGTTTGCCTGGTAATAAATATTTGCAGTTTTCTGGACTGGTTTGTAAGTTAAACCACAGACATAGAATGAGTAATCGGTGAATATGCTGTTCAGTCTTTACAAATATTCTGACAATCACGATAGAAATTATAGACATAAGACTTTTCATTTGAGGTTCTGAACATCTGCAGTGTTTTAAGAGTTTCTTCTGCTGTTGCTGATGTACTTTAATTAGTTGAGCCATTAGCAGGGATTTTTTCACTGGGAAGATCAGACCAGCCAATGAAAAGTGACACCTCTTGAATTCTAGGACATTTGCATTAGAATATCCCATTTTAACAGAAAAGCAGGTCAAAAATACTCAGGAATACTGTAGAAAGATACTTACATAATGGCAGTGGCTGGCAACAAGTAAAATTCAGTATAAACAAACTAATACTTTAAAGGGACTATGTTGGGCAATTGTCTTTTGATCCATCTGTCTCCAGAACTGCTTTGTGGGAGTTCAGCTGTGTTGTTTGAGTAACTTACATTCTATTACCTAAAGTTTGTATCACTGAGAAGTATTGCAAATTAATTTATTTTGATTAACTTGTCAATCACTCTTTAAGGGATTTCAGAAGCAACAGTAGTTGCAATTCTCTTGGAGACCGAATTAGACAGGAAAAAAAAAATCAGTAATTATGGAAAAGTCTGTCTCTTGATTTAATTTTCTTTTCTTACCTTGCCATGGAGGCATTAATCTTCAAGTAATCCCTAAATCGCTGCCTGTTCTTAATCCTGGAACTTGGCATTCCTTGTTCTATTCTTTGAAAAAAAGCCATTACATAACACATAGAAATCTTTGAAAAACTGTATACTTAGAACACTACTACAAATATTTTTCTTTCTTTGTTATTTTAATTTCAAAAGGTGTTCTCTGAAAATCATTCCTCTGAGAGAAATGTTGTTGCTTTTTCAGCCATCAGTTTTTACTGATCATTTTTCACTTGATTCTCATGGGTTTAGTGCAGAACATCTGAGCAACTAGTAGATTTGTCCTTAACAGAGTGCTGATTTCTAGAAAAGTTTAATTTAAAAAAAAAAATGCTACAGATTTAAGTGGTGTTATATGGCAGTTTAAACAGTTACACTTCATTTTTAATATTACATCACTGTCTTAGGGAAATAATTATATTATCAAACCCTGGAGTATTAACAGTTACGTAGTAGTTCTTAAAAAGAAAATTTTTGTCAGCTCAAATTTCTTACTGATTTTGCTTTCTAGCATCATTATTCTAACTGTGTCTAAAATGGTTGTGTAGCCATTATTGTTCACTTTGAATTACCACAGCCTTAAATAATTTTTTAACTTATTGAAGTTCTATTTGATAACATATAAATGATGCTTTAATAATTGGGGGGTTGGACTCAATGATCTGTAGAGGTCCCTTCCAGCCTCTACAGTTCTGTGATTCTGTGATTCAATTTTAAGCTTATTTAACCAAATTACCTGATTTGTAAGTGGGAACGTTCACAAAAGGATATTTTCATTTCATAGACAGGCTTCTTTTGGACATCAGTATAATATCCTTTGTGCTGTGCAGGTCTTTTTTACCTACTTTGTCTTCCTGCTTTGTACTTCAGTGTGTTTGTAATGAGGTGTTTAAATAGATTTTTTCATTGTAATTGTAATTTCATTGTCGATTTTTTCATGTAATGATCTCTGGGAAAGAAATGCAAGAACACTAAAAAACAGTGAAGTGTTCCATTGATGCAGATGTGTTATATGTTTGGAAACACTGTTTTTCCTGCAAATCTTGAAGATGGAGTGAGGCATGTTTATTTCTGCTCATACATGAATCTAGAATGACAGGAGTAGTAAATGACATGATAATAAATAATAAGAAAAAAAAGTGATAACTAAGACAACCTCATCTGAGAATATTGACTTTTTGTTGAATTCTCGGTGTTGACTGAGTAGTTACATTTTGGCTTCACTAAATTCCCATGGTGTTTTACATCTTAGCCATTGACACTAAAGAACTTAAACAAAATTACGAAAATTAGGAGTAAATGATTAACAAAAATTAAGATGCTGGAAATAATACTAAAAAGAAGTAATCTTGTTTTCTGCCTGCAGTAGATGAAGTAGGTTTATTATCTCTTTATTGCTGAAGCATGAAAACTAATGTAAGCACTTAAGTTACCTACAAATTGCAGTAAATGAGAGGATTCTTCCTTCAAAGAAAGAAAAGTTACGTGAGAAGTTCTTCAGAAGCCAAAGTAGAAGGAATGGAGACAGGGAGTTATCTGTCAAATGAAAGCTTTGCAGATAGGTAGAAAATCTTACTTAAGAACATGAATGAATAATCTTGGATTTAAATTGGTTATAAAAACTGTAAGATTTGAACATTAAGACAGGAAAAAGTGTCTGGATGATAGTTTCTTTTCTTGAGATCAGAAGGTCTGTGTTAGAGCTGGACAGTAGGTATTAAGTCAAGTTTTAAAGATGAGGTTTCAGTTGAACATATTTTCTGTTGAGTAATGGGCTGTCAGTCTGTCCTTAATGTTGCTTGTGCTAATGTTGGGTTATGCTTTGCAGGGGTGTTGGACTCGATCTCTGGAGGTCCCTTCCAACCCCTACAATTCTGTGATTCTGTGAAATCAGAGCAGTCTATTGTAAAACTTTGGACTCATCTTTTTGCAGTGGTATTAGTTTGGACATACTATGAACTATTGCTTATTTTCAAATGAATTATATAAACTGACTAGTTTGGTTAGAATGTTCACATTTATAATACGCATTTATACATTTATAATACACATATATAATATAATATATAATAATATAATATAATATCTTCATGTTTGACCACTGAAAATTCAGTTAGGTAACAGCAATTAGATATAAAGTCTGCCATCAGGAAATAAAGCATGATAAGTGCTCTCATGGTCTCAGCTGTGAAAGATGAGATGAAATGTAACAGTATGAAGTATGCATTAATTGGACACACAAGAGTAATCCTCATCTTGGATGACCGATCAAAGTCAGTGCTGTCCATTATCCGAATTCAAGAAGAAAAACTATTTGAAGATAGTTTGCATATGATGATAGTAGCAGTAGGCAGTAGTTTTTAATCATGTGCTCTTGAATAAACTGTCATATTTTGGAGAATATCTTCCCTTTACCACCAAATAATGTGGGAATTAATAAAAGTGGAAGACATTTCTGTGGCTGAAGATAAGATGCAGTGGCATTTTCAAAGAAAAGGGGGGACTGTTCTCTTGTTATAGAAGGAGTTAACATAAGTAGACATCTGTAGTACTGGATAACTACTTTACTTTTCAGCATAATTTGATGGGCACTTAAAAGACTAGAAATTATGTTTCTTAGATAAAAAAAATACATCGTTTTCTGTCTTTGAGAAATAACTAGAATTATGGTAACAGTATTTTAATCAACAATTCATGAATCAGATCTACTATCTTGTTTCTGAACATTGTCCAAATTCTGCCTGTCGGCCACAACTGGCCCTGTCAGATCAGTGTACGTTTTGAGAAGAAGGGATGGAGGAGTGTAACTTGCTGTTGTATGATAATCTCCCCAAACAGCTCGTGTTTCTGATAGTGCTTTTAATGTGAAAGACACTGGACCATCAATAATCAGAGGTGTTCAAGAGCCTCAGTAATCAAAACAAAACTAGGGATCTGTGCAGATATGTGGCTGATAGCTGAAAATATTTTGGAGACACAGATTATCCTCTGTTAGATAGTAACAGTGCATTGTTGAGTAACTTTCACTAAATCTGTCCTCTGTAATTCTGAATATATATTGCATATCTCAGAACCTCAGTGTCTCTGGCCAATCAGATGTATCTCTTAGGTTGCAGTTTATAGTCCTAAACTGAAGACAGCTGTCTGGCAAATGAGAGTCAGCTGTCTGGTACCATCATGCACAGGGTATCACATCAGGCTTCAGTGTTCTAGGCACCTGAAAGTAGAAAATGACTGTAGTTTAATGTGACAGATATTCCAATAAAGGTGACTGAAAGTTGGTCTTTATTCCTTCCTTATTCATTTGAGGACATTTAATCTGTTATTTCACAGAAGATTATTTGTAATAAGTGATCTTCTGTAGAAATGTAAGGGAAGAAAGTTATATTAAATATACGAGAGTGAGTAACCTGTTTTTCCTGCATTTTCTGTGTGGCTTTTATGCGGACTGAATGACATTCAGTCATCTTTGTTCTGCATTTTACTTTCAGTTCAAATCTGTTTATAAGTGCATGTAAATAGACTTGGTTAGAAACTCACTTATCATATGAGTGGAAATGTTTCTCTGTAGCTTTATCTATTATGAAAATATTTGGCATTCAGCTGTCTTGTATAACTAAAAGGTGTGGAAGAAAGATATTGGAAACAAAAACTTCTAAAATAAAAATGCAGATGAAACCTTAAGACTAGACATCATGTTCTTTTAAAACTAGAATGTAATTTTTAGAGTAGATGTACAGTTATTTTAGTCTTCCAAAAAACAACAACAAAAAGGCCTGGGAAATTATTCACATGGTACTTTATTACTAATTCTTCTGACATTAATAATTTTGTGGAAGAAAATTGAAGTCCTGATATATTCTCAACGTTCTTGATAATCTATTAGGTATTTCTAGAATGATTTTTGCTAGTGGATTCCATGCTACAAAGCTGCATGTGGTGTAGGAGGTTGTTATAGTTTTTTAGGTAACTTGCACTGTTTTTTGAGCAGCTTTTTCTTACATACATTAAGAGGTTTCTGAGGATCAGGATTAAATATCTTCCTATAATGTTTCTTGTCTACTCAGAATTAAATTGCATTCCTTAATTTCTCATATAATTTTCCTGTTAATTGGCAGAAACAGCCTATGTGAAATAATTTACAGAGGTACAGAAGTCTGAAGTAGATTTCCTTTACTTCCTGTGAAGCTGAACTTACAAAGTATTTCTTCGGTTGGAATCTGGTGGACATGGAGGGGGTTGGAGTATGGGGAAGACTTTACAGAAGGTTTGGTCACTTTATAAAAAAGTCAAAAATATGAACAGGACGTACAGAATAAGTTGAAAAATTGATTATATCCTGCATTAGGGCTAACTTGCACTTTCTAATATGTGAAAAACTGTTAGTCGCATAGAACTTTTACTATACCTGTTGAATATGTAAAGTCTTTTATTTTAGTGAAATGCGTATATTCAACTTAAGTTTACTTAGTTTTTACTGAAAAGAAATGTACAAAGACAGCCATTCAATTGAGGATTAATCACTATGGCAACAGAAATGTGGTGACTGGAAAGGGGGAGGATGTATTCTCCCCTCTGCTTCCTGCCAGCTGTCATATTCAACCTCTGTGGCATGAATTCAGGCCAAAATATAGACTGTGACTAGCTCTAAGAAACTATATCTGTATTTTTGTAAATTGGTACAAGAATCTCGCTATAAAAAAAGACTTAATCCTCTGAATTGGATGACAGACATTTGGCAGTCTCTCTGGTGTTTGACAGAGATGCTTTGTAGTAAAACCTGGATTAATGGTAAACCTTTCTTTATGTTATTGCAGTGTGGTGTAAATGAGAGAACTAAACACGCTGTCAGCCTAAGAAAAAAACATGCTCTTTGTATTCCCAATGCGGATTTAAGTGCTGTTGAGAATACTGTAAATACAAAAGTTGTGTTATTAAGAAGTCCTCTTTATCCTATCTGTATTACACTGACATTTTGTAGATTATTTAAACAAAGACTTTGTATCAGTTATAGTAACTCTGATTGCAGTTTGTTTGTACAGCTTTAGTTTCAACAAGTTTAGATAGTTGTTTACAATGAGTAAGCTTTTGGAAGATAACATTCCATTATCTTTGCTCTTCTGGGGTAGGGAAGGTTATTCAGCTTTAAAATAATTGTTCCCAAATGACGGACCTGTAATGCTGCTTTATTGACATTACTGTTCCAGTTTACAATGGAATTAACTATTTCAGTATGTGTTTCAGTAGGTATTTTTAAATTGGGTGAGTTCATATGTGATATTCCATGAAGCGTGTAGTTGCATTATCTGTGTGATGTATTTGCTTGACTTCTTGTTTTGGTACTGTTTAATGGAGGGATGGGAGTACAAAAGAACACAGCTACAAATCCACAGACATCTGGAGTAAACTGTTCCCTTAGCTATGAATTCTGAGACAGTGCTGACTATCTCTTTTTATCTCAACAGTAATAAGTATGTTAATACATGGTTAAGTGTTCAGTGCAATAGGTGATAAGGTTTATAGGTGTTTGTTTTGTTAACAAGTCAATAGATTAAATGAAACTGCTCCAGTGAGAAATTTTTTGCAGTTAAATGATTGGAGAAGAAACAATGTAACTTAGAATTTAAAGCAGAACAAAGAGAAAATAATCCATCCTTAAATGACTTAGTAGTCTGTTTTCCCCTAGCAAGCAGAATATAGAATTCATTGAGTCCTCACTCTACATCTTTGAGCAAAAAAGCTGACCATTACAAGCAAGGGAAACTTTCTAAATATTACTCTGATAAATTCGTCAGCAGGCATAGCTCCATACTGTAGTAAATATAAAAGTTTGACTTTTTTGACAATTTTCATTTCTTATTTTGAAAGAAAGCTGAAGAAACGCCAGAAGAAGTGATAGCAGGGAAGAGCATTATGAAGAAAGAGCATGGAATTACAGTGAACAGTAACCGACATCACCTGTTCATTTTGCATCCTGTGACCCAGAGAAGTACTAAAGTACACAGAGTGGGTTCAACCACCTTCTTGGTTGGAAAAACACCCAAAGAAATCCGCAGGTGAGACTTTTTTGGTGAGATGAAAGTGAAATAATTCTAAGCTTGAAAAATTAGTGTTCTCTTTGTTTCAGCTGTTCCCAGGGAATTCTGATGTTTGTTTTTTTTCTTGTGGCAAGAGCAGAACTAACAGGAAACTTCCTCTCTAACTTTACATAAAGTAGCATAATTGATCAATCAAATGAGTTTAACCCACAAATCAGTTTAATTTGTTGATTTGATCTGTCACGCATTACATCACTGTGCAGATGTCATCACTGCGGTATTCATGGTATATACCATGTGGTATAACAAACTGATGTTTAAACTGTATAGAAACAAGAAATTTTTGTAGTGGCAGCTTCTGACAGCTTACTGGTTTTGTCTAGATGTCATCACTGTCATTGAAAAACTGTAAAAAAGCTTAAACATTTTGTATATTTTTTAACTTGGAGCTTAATGTTTTTTGATGCTTTTTTAATAAGTTCCTGCCCCATCTTTGGAAAGATAAGAGCATTGCTGTCTCCTCACTTTTCCTTTTTCCCCAAGCTGTTACGACTTATAATACTGATGCTTAATTTCCATTGCTACATAGAAATTCAATAACAAATCCAGGTGATATGTGGTAAAAGAAAGGAAAAAACTGTTGTTTATTAGGCTAACCTATAGAACTGAGAACCTGTCCAAAAACCAATTTAAAAATATATACAAGAAAACTGCTGTATGATAGTAGGTATCCAAATAATACTTGTTCAGTGTCCTTCATGTTAGCCAACTGATAATAGCTGCCCAAACCATTACTGATGAAGTGTCAGACTTATTTAGGTACTGAAAATTCTAAACATGTAAGAGGTAGGTAGAAAACAACTCTCCCCTTTTAAAAATATTCAAAACTGTAATCATTGGTATCAGTAATTGATACAATTATCAAAGGCAATGGAAAGACTAAGGATTTTACTACAAGATGCTAAGTCAGATCCAGCAGGAAGGTTAAACACATTCACTTAAATGTTTAGTGAGTCAGATGTTAGTACCTGGCTTGCACTTAGACTTTGTAATACTTTTAAATCCTCTGAATAATGAATTAAGATGACAGGATTCCTCAGCTTGGTCTGCTGTAGTTGTAAGAGTTTTTGGTAATCTGCCTGCAGTGGCTGTGCATAACGAGGGTAGTGGGAGCCAGTCAGTAAAGCAGTATTTGGTGTAAGGAGGATTACATCTCATTGTCTTCAGCCTACTGGAGCCCTCTTACAGGAAAGGCAGCATTTTGTATCCTGTCTCTAACAAGGAGGCATAAACCCACACCTCCAGCCTTCCAGCTGATTAGCTTGACCCCTGACTATGTTTAAACTTGATTAGAGTGATCATTAATTAGACATGGGACTCTTAGCACAAGAGAAATACTCCATAGCTAACTAGAAAGAGTGGAGGGGACAGTCTCTACCTCTTCTGATGGTATTCACCAGGCTTTTCTTTTGCATGTTTTTTTTAAGGAGTATCAACAACTATTCTGCCTCTTCTCCTCCCCCCAAAATTCTACTGTTTCTCTATTTAAATCTTTTCAGCAGATAAATGCCTTCTGAATTCTGGCCCTTTGGCATGTAATTTTACCTGCACTGAAAGTGTGTATGTCTTCAGATCATAAGCTCAGGAAATCGCTTGAGATCTTGGGTTTCAGAATTAGTTCTTCTAGGGTCACTATTCTTTCTTCTCTAATAACAACAAATACAGCGTCTAATAAGGAAGTTACTTTCAACGATTACTTTTTGAGGTACGTGAAGTAGAACAGTGTAATGAATTGTTTAAATGCTGCTTTTGTTCCTTCTTTAAGGTGACAGAATAAAGCATTTTTCCCTTCTGATTAATTACAGGAGACAATTTGAGGAAATTGTATCCCATTTTAAAATGGGATCAGTGCAAGAACTTGCAGAACATATTGCAAAAGCTACATCAGAAACACGGCAGAAGTTGCTGAGGGAATTCTACATTTCAAAGCATCCAGAAATCGAGTCTTTGTTTCCAGTGGAAGTACCAGCACAAGTTTCATATGACTCTGAGGAAGGAGATGTGGCTGCAAGAAAATCAAGGAAAAGAAAATGTTTTGTTAATTCTGGAAGATGCAAGTCTAGACTTTCATCAGCTAAAGAATTTCATCTGAGTGGAAATACAGAACTGCAGAACCAGCAGAGCCGTGAAGTAGAGCAACTTTGCAGTGACTCATGCTTGCAAGATACTACGTGTGTTGATGCAAAATGTAAACAGTCACCCACTGTTGCTACTCAGCATATTGACTGGAGTACCGATCAGTCATTCAAGGATTTTATGGCATCTGGTTCATTAAACAGTAAATCAGAAATAATAGAGGTGCTGTCTGTAAAAAGCTCTGAAGGAGAGCAGGTCCCAGAGCTAGCAGAGCTGCCTAAAAAAAGATCACTGTCTCAGTCAGAAGACAGGGAAAGAACAGCTAAGACTGAGAAGTCATCTTTTGTGGACTTACTTGGAGATACCTCTATTCTCAATGTTCTCTTCAGAAATGGTGGAAAAAAAGCTACAGAATCACCACAGAGAATCCCTTCAGGGCAAGTAGAAAAATCAAAGGAGAAACCAAAAGATTTCTGGGACATGCTAAATGAGCAGAATGAGGAGAGCCTCAGAAAGCTCACAGACACAACAGTTATAAAGGAGCTATGTGAAAGAGCACCTCATCCACCACTAAAAGAAAAGAGAGACGTGTGTGAAAATTCTCTTTGGAAAAAAAATGAAAACTTTCTGTGGAAAAAATATAGTCCAGATGATTCAGACGAACCATCCTCTGCTACATCTTTTAATGTAGTAAAATGATGAGTTTTCTACATGTTGTGCTAGAATTGTTTTAGTTAATGAACATTAAAATATGTACAACTTCAGTGATATACAGCAAAACACGATACCTCCATGAATTTAAAGGAAGAGAGATGAATTCCTGTTTATGATAACCTCGATGTACATTTTACATTGCCTGTACTGTATATTATTACTAAGCTATGACAAACTAATTTGAGATTAAATTATTTTTAAATGTTTTGAGTACACTTGCTTTATTGAATGATGATAATTCTAGATCTTACCTATTCCTGATGATATTCCTAGAGTTGGCAGTAGTACAAAGAGGTTTATCCCCATCACACACATTTCCCCCCTTCACACATCCTGTCAGAATTTAATATGATGTTGGTCATTGGAGCTTCTAATTTTTTTTTGGTATTGCATGGCAGTGAGGCCTTCATCTTAGATGTTTTGTGTTTGTGCCCTCTATCTCTTGGTGCAAAATCTGCAGCATATTGAATGATGGCTTGTGTCAAATTGTCATTACACTTCCTCTCCTTTATTCATTTATATAGACTTATGTCTATATAAATTTATTGCTCTGCACAAATGAATCATATTCCCTTTTGTGAGCACTGCACACTGAAAACATTTTAAATTGTAAATAAAATAATTAAATATGGTATCTAGTTGTATGTGCAGTTAAAATCATACTTCATGACAGGCTGATTATTTTTAATTTTTTTAACTCAGGCTTGTGCTCTTAAAAATGCAATG
The DNA here is from genome assembly GCA_036925125.1 of Oreortyx pictus. Classification (NCBI taxonomy): domain Eukaryota; kingdom Metazoa; phylum Chordata; class Aves; order Galliformes; family Odontophoridae; genus Oreortyx; species Oreortyx pictus. The sequence continues at coordinate 16,802,099 of JAUPFR010000004.1, forward strand.
AATTAACTTTTTGAGGAAGTTAATCTGTTGACTCTGTTTTACTGTTGGCACTGAATATTGCTCTAAAAGTGTAACTTCACCTTCCATTCAGCTTCTGCCAGTAGTCAGAAGTTTTGTCAGTCATGTTATGTGTAATATAATTAATACAGTTACGTAGTTATAATTCTTGCTGGGTGTAAGTGACTGTTTCTGCACGATTGTCTAAAAGCTTGCCATTGGACAACTTCAACAGAAGGAGAAGTCCGGGCAAGTCTTGGGCAAATCCAAGAAATCTGTCTGAAGATTTGCTGGCCAGGGGACACTAGAGATAAGCAGCCCTCAGCAACTGCTGAATAGCCAAAAGGCTGCCTTTTGTGGGCACATCTCACCATCCTGAGGGCCTGCATGCCCACAGGTGCTGCCTGTGACTCTATCCTAAGTGCCCAGGAATACTGTGCTGGCAGAAGAGGATAAAAAAAGGCACCTGCGACCAAGGAGGTGTGTGCCCACTATGTGATGCCTCATGGCATGATACTTGCCTGCTGCCTGTTTCTCCTGGGCCCGCTGTTGGTTGCCTACTGTTTACCTGCTTGCTGCCTAAGGCCAGCCATTCTGCTGCTGTCTCCCCCTGTGCCCTTATTCCTGCATTGGTAGTAGGTAAAATGAGGCAGCTGTGGCTATATGCTGGATGGTGTTCTCTTTCCATGAGTACACGTTATCTAGTGTTCATGTTTGAGCTTTGTTGTGTACAACATGCCTGTTGGTTCTACTGCAAGGCCTGCATGAGAGGCTCATTTGGTTGTGTGTACTTGAGGAAAACACTAACAGCGCTTTGCGCTGTACTGGCATTTTCTGTCATTTAAGCAGATTTCTCTTCCATGTAGGCTTTAAATGCAAGGTATTATGTGCTCTTTTCATTTTGGCATGGCAGCCGCTGGATTCCTGTTCTGCTCTAGTTGCTCAGCTTCAGACAGAGCAAATAAAGTGTTTACATGTGTCTTCTGCATTTAACTGCACCCTTATATCCAGAAGTCAAAATGGGCCTTCAATATGACCATGTTGTATATCTAAAATTAACGTTTCTTGAAACATCATTACATTTTACTCAGAATTTTCAGGCAGAATCATTTTTACGTTGAGGTTTTTTAACATTCATTTTACCCAAGAGTACACTAGTGCTAAATAGGGTTGTAGACCCAGGCACTTTAAATTAAGGGTATGTAGAACTAGGACTGAAGGTTCACTTACAAGACTTATCTGTGATACATGTATCAAACACATGCATCATCAAGTAGAATGATGCATTGTGATGTTTTTTATCCAGTCATGATACAAGATGGGGGTAGACAGGATGTACCCTACTCAACTCGTTCCATCGTGGAACACACTTGTTTGTTCTATTGAGGTGGTAATGAACTTGACCTAAGAGTATTTTGAATGCAGAGCATAAATGTTGCATCTCTGTCAGTGTCATTATTTCTTCTGAAGGTGTACTTTAAGGAAAACCAGCTATTGGATCTTATTTTAGTTCCAAAACATAGTTTTCTACCCATATTTCAGAAAGTAGGAGGCAGTGGTGTCCATTTTTGAAACTATGCAATACTGTATATATAGAGAAAGAAGAGTTTTACGTGCTCAAAAGTTGTCATCTTAACTCCTGGGGTCTGTAATAGAATCTCCAAATGAAAATGTTTTCACAGGTTGTAGAAGTGGTTATAAGGTAAGTAACATCATGTGTCATTTGCTAGATAGTCTGTCACATTTTTTTATACTCTGATATCAGCTGAAGGAAGTACCCTATCATAATATACAGCCAAAAGAGGCCAGAAGTTCATGTTGCTCTGGAAACCTTAACCCTAATCTTTGATTCCTGTAATCTTTGACATCTTAAATTTAATGCTGTATTAGTATAGAGTTTTGCATTGAGTATACTGTATAAATTGTTTTATGTAAGCGGTAAATGTTATGAAATTTTAAGACCTTGGACACTCAAGCTGCACAGCAGCAGTCTGTGAATGGTGGTGGTTTTTGTGGTCTGGATGACTGCCCACTGGAAAATAAGCTTAAATTTCATCTGGAGCAGCTTCTACTTTAGGTCATGGGAAGATGTTGTAGGCTTTGCTGGTGCCTGTGTTAAATGTTATTGTAAGTGGAAGTGATCTAAAAACTTACTGGGAAATCTGATTTTTATCTATCTGGAACAAGGAAGTCAATATTCAACATACATGGTAAATCACAAGAAGCTTGGCCCTTGGAAACAACTAATGTGAATAAGATAAATGTATTCCCTAATCATTTCTCTCATCTTAAATCTGTGATGTTACAATTTTATTATACCCGATGACAGTTTAGGTACAAAATGAAATTTGAGATATTCAACTCGAGCAGCTGTTTTAAAAAAATCTCGACTAAGAAAATAAATAGGCCATAAAACTGTTAGTCATCAGTACATTTAAACCGCATACAGTTGAAGGAAGATAGACCTGCACCTTCCTGTAGATGTTACTCAGTAGGGCATAATTAAGGCCTTTTTTGTTGGCAATAGATAAAACTGGCCACAGGTCAGAAGGAAGAGCTGGAAGCTTCTAAAAAGATATGAGGGGGAAAAGAGGCTAAATAATCATGTTTATTTTGCTTAATATCAGGGTCCTGGAGACTTTTCACCTGAGCACCACTAGATTTTCAGTTTAAATCGATAATGGGGAGGACGATATCATATATCATATTAAGTCAAGATTTCTTCCCTTGTTCCCTTCCCGTTTTTTTAACTTTAAGATAACATTTCATGCAGTAGAAATACACATTTCCAAGTATGAAATGTAGGGCTGATTTCTGTACATCCTGTAAGAAATGAATCAGCTTTTTGGTTGTTGTTGTTTGTTCATTTATTGTTGTTTGTTTGTTTTTTTTTAAATAATGAGGACATAGTCATCTATAAGGTGATGAAATGCTTATGCCAAAACGTCCATTGAAGTGTATGCTTTATTCAGATGTATGCAGAGTACAGCTAGTTTATTTGTGGAAATGGTGTTTTTTTGTTTGTTTGTTTGTTTTTAATCTGTAATTAAACTCAGCTACATGAAGATGTTGTGAAGTCCATTTTGTGTCATTCTGCATTTTCCTGTGCAAATTTAACTTATTTTACTGGAAAGTATAACATAATGCATAAATACTGCTATTTCGTGCTCTTAGGATGTGTGTATAAAACGTTTTTGTCATGAATAAGATGTATGTTTTTCAGAAGATGAATTAATTCTAAAAGGATGAATATGAAGCCATTCAAAAAAATAAAGATAGCTTTAGATTATGGTGGAGTGAGGTTTGCACATCTTCCACTCATACGTTCCTACATGACTGAAGTGGGGCATGAGAAATTTGAGCAGCCCCTCACATAAGGAGATGGCTTTGTGATCACCACATCTCTGCGTAAATATGCCACAAGGAGAAGAGTTCTTTTTCACCCTTGCTTTCAGCTGGAAGTAGGTGGCTAGTTTTTGAACCACAGAATTCACCAAGGTTGGATAAGATCTCCAGGATCACCCAGTCCAACTGTCCACCTACCACCAGTATTTCCACACTAAACCATGTCCCTTAGGGCAACATGTAGTGATTTCTTGGAAGCCTCCAGGGATGGTGACTCTACCACCTCCCTGGGCAGTCTGTGCTAGCATCTGTCCATTCTTTCAGAGAATAAATTTTTCCTAGTATCCAACCCAAACTTCCCCTGCCTTGTGGCAGTGCTTCACTGCTATCTTAGCTGAACCTTGCAGAATTTACACAAGACCCTGAATTGCCTGGAGAACTCACTGGTGATGTTCAGAAAGGGGTAGGCAAAGAGAATGGAATACAGAATATACCTTGGGAGCAGCTCATTTCTCAGCCTGCACTGGGTGTCACACAGGTAGTAATGGAGTATTTCCACTGTTGCAGGCTTGTACCAAAACTGACTTTCTGGGAAGAAGATGAAGGACAGCACCTGAACTTCCTCCAGGACACAGTTGGCATCCTCGTTCGGCTGCTTGTAGAAGCTGATGAAGTTGCACCACACAGTGCAGGGCTGGCGCAGGTTGTAGGTGAGCATCCAGTTCTCATCCTCTTCATTTCCTTGTCCAGACAGTAGCAGAGAAACTCGGAGAAGGTCACGTCATCGCCTGCTGACTTTCCACTGTTCTTCCAATACTGTCTGACTATCTCCACTCCATACTTCTGCTGGTACTCCTTGATCTCCCCAAACTTGTTCCTGTAGGCCGTCAGCAGCCTCTTGACCCGGTTCCTCACGAAGATGACCTTGGAGTTGTTGTTTAGGATTTTGAATGGTCTTTTTGGCAGTTTCCTTGCTCTTGTAGTCAGTAGTGTTCCTATGGTTCTGGCTTTGGATCTCTGATCTGACACAGAAGATATCAGTGGATCCCAGTGGCTTCAATGGAAATTCTTTGGGGAAAAAAAATGGGATGTTGGTGAAACAGCAAGAAATCTAACGCTGCCTGCAGCAGTAAATGCAGTCCTTTCAACAACCTGTTTACGAAAGTGTCACTAGACCCACTTAAAAATACGGTGTGTATCTTGGTTCTGATTTGTAAGCATAGCTGGGATCTTAAGCACATTTTAGAAATTGTAGCTATGCTTGTAACTAGATTTGGGAGCAGCCATGTGGTACACAGATCTTGGGGAGGATGAATGTATAACTTCAGATAATGAGAATGTTTAAGAAAGTTGGTGTGCATTCAAATGTTTCATGAACACAATAAGATAAATTGAAATGCTGTATTTTCTCAGCTTTATTGGGTCATGTTTTCATGCACTGAAAGACAATGCTACTGGCACTGCAGCTTCAGCAGCAGAGAGCAGCATTTGTAGGAGGGAAAGGAAATCATTAACAACATAATAATAACAATTATCACTAGGTACTGCAGAGATGAGAATACATTTACTACGTATGAAAAAAATACTGTTACATGCTCCAGAATCTGTGGGAGGAGAGGATTCTTTGCTTCCAAGGAAGTGTTTACTGCCTTTGCTTTTAAGCCTTTTTCTGCTCCAGGAGTGCTGTGCATATTTTATTCACTGCATACCTTCCAGCTTATGCAACAGATGAGGTAATATTCTTATGAAAACTTCTTCTCCTTGCATTTGCTATTCCATGATTCAGTACACCTTGATTCAATGTATCCTGTAGAAAAAGATTTATGATGGTGTAAGTAGCCTTTATACCAGACTAACTGGCTGATTAAGATAACTCACCGATAAAGAGAACTTAAGATAAATCACACAATTTAATTTCTGGGATCTAACTAGAACAACTACGTAGTTTGAGCACATGAGAGAAGCAGTCAGAGTTTCAGATAATTCTGGACATATGACCTTATTCCTACAGATCATGCATGGAGTGTCCTTGTTATGCTATCTGTATCTTGTGTGTGATTTTGCACAGAAGTTGATTCTAAAAGAAGGGAAAAGTACATCTAAGCGAAATAATTGGTAGGCTTCAAAGGTTTTCAGTTGTCATCCTAGCATTTGTTCAGTAGGCATTCAAAAGGCTAAGTTGGCTTTTTTCCAAAGATAGGTGAAGACTCAATTCCAAAAGGAGAGAAGTAGTTTATGTAAGTATTCTCCATATGCATGATACTTGAGAGTTCCTTGTATTTTCTTGAGCTTAAAAGATAAAACCAAGTGGTCAGTGTGACCATGTGTCTGTGGGTCTTCAAAATTGCACACCCAATGTTTTACACAAATTGGAGCATACACAGGCCTGCTGCTCTTAAGCACTGTTTTCTGAAAACACAAAAACACAGCATAATTACATTAGAATTTTCCCCAATTCACAGTAACATGAATCAATGGCTAAACATTGGTAATATGTTTGATATTAACGCTAACAATCCCTACCGCTGCACTCCTTAAAGACAGTGGTGAAGCAATGTGGATATTTCAGATGCTAAACAAATACCAGCTCAGTTCAGAATGAATCTGTGTTTTACTTCACCAGAACTGTTTATGCTAAAGGGATTTTCTTCCCCTATGATTTGATACTAAGTTGTTTCCATCAAATGGACATTCATGTAAACATGATCTCCTGTATCACTGAAAATCATTCTATGCCAATTACTTTAAAAACAAACATCAGATGTATGTTTACATTGTTTGAGGTAAATGCTCACAACTGTAGGCAGTGCTGGCCTCTCTGTGATTAAGGCTCTGATGGAAGTTCCAACACAGTTCCTAATTATCCTGATTTATATTTCAATGACAAAGAAAACAAATTCATACTGTGGTCTAACTGGGAATATAATTTATGTGTCACTGAGAAAGCTGCTTATGCAGAACTTCTCTTTTTCTGTGTTGGTCATATCATGCCCAGTAGGTTCAGGTGTGAAACTGGATTTTCCTTCCTTTTCTACATTCAGAAGTTGTATTGGCCCTGAACAGCTTAGGCTCCTCTTGCCTCTCTATCCACCCTCCATGGTTTTGTAGCTGCACATACATGTTACTGAATTACAGTACACTGCTTGAGGGTTAACAGTCCCTTGAGGGAATGTAGAGGAGCATGTTGACTGCATGCTTTGGGAAAGATATAAAGGGTGGGAAGAGGGATTTCCCTGCTCTAAGGGATCAAACTGTCTGCGCCATGTCTGGTACCAACCTTCTAAAAACCTGCCAAATTCTGGCTGAGCTCTAAAATCTCTGTTAACTCCGTGCTCCATGTTTCCTACAGAGAAATACCTTTATTTTCTTAGAATACATTATGAGAATATTGTTCCAACTCAGAATATCTGAGTTTTAAACATATAAGATCATCTTTGGATTACTAAAGGTTAAGCAAGTCACTGGTCTGTGTTTAGTTGTATCAGTACTTCAGAGGCAAAAAGTGAGTGTTGAGAATTTTTGGGATGCTGCAATGAATCTGCTCTTCCCAGTGCAGCAAAATTTTTAGCCTCAAATATTTTTTAGCCTTGTTAGGATCGTAGAGTAACAGTCATGAAATCTGTGATGCATGCATCTGGCTTTACCTTTGTTGTAGGTCATGTAGAGAACCAGGAATGAACTGAGGACTTGAAGAAATTACAGTTACCCAGTAGCTTGGCTTAGATGAGCTGGGATGGAAGACACTTTGCAGCTGTGGCGTCTTCATAGCCATGGAGCCTGCAACTGTTCTGGAGGTGTAAACTGGAATTTCTTCATCCTTGCCTTTGTTCTGGCACTGTTTATACAGAAGAGCTGCAGATCTGAAAAGGATAGAAGGAAAAAAAAATTTTTTTACAGAAACTTGTTCTGTGCTAATAAAAAAGGCGATAACCTAGGGGAAACAAAAAAAGTAGCCTTGATGGGAATATTGTTAAGGTTGTACTGTAATGCATATACAGCATTTTGCACAAACGCTTTTGAGTGTTTTTGACAATGTGATCTTTTTGAAAATTTTAAGGAAAAAAAAACAGCAGAAAAACAATTCAATTACTCACATGTGAGTGATTCCCTCGTGAATCATCATTAACATTTAGAATCACAATTTCTGTCATTTGTCCAACTGGAAGGACTAATAGCAGTAACTAGTGGGTTGCAGTCTCTTCTATGGACCAACCACTCACAGGAAAAAAGGGTTTAATTGCTAGTAGATGTTATGGATACTAGCTGAAAACAAAGGAGTGCTGGCATTTGTGGATTATTATTTCCATTCTATGATCTGGGGAGATTGCATTGTGTATTTAAAATGCAGTGTTTCATTATGCCCTGACTGTTCTGCTGTCCTGTTGCACCGGGCCTGTAGAGTCACCCCTGCTTTTCCATTTCTTTCTTTTTACCCCAAGCTCGTCAGCTTGTTTCCAAGTTAACCAGCTTCTGAAATACACGGCATGGGTACCACCAGTGGGTATTGATGGTACAACTGGCAGAATTTATCTGCTCAGTGCTGGTGCCACAGCAGCTCCTGGGGGCCAGAACTAGAAACTGCATAAAACATCTCTAACTGCCAGACATATCTTTTCCTGATTGAAAGGATTCTCAGCTGATCTGTAGGAGGGATGTCTGTTGATGGACATGGAGGAGGTGTGGGAAATCAAATTTAAGCGAACTACATGAAACATAATGATTCTACTCTCTAAGAAACTTATTTGGGGCATGGGCAAGGCACAGGTTTTAGAGCTTTGTATCTTGGCCAAAATTTGGCATATTTTCAGAAGGCTGATATCAGGCATGGCTCTGACAGTCCAACCCCTTAACAGCAGGGAAACCCCTCTTTCCACTCTGTGTTTCTCCCAAAGTATGCAGAGAAAATAACTTCTCAATAGCTTTGTGATTAAAAAACAAACAAAACAAAACAAAACAAAGAAGGAGATTGCTATACTTAAACCCCATATTCAGAACAGCTGTAATATTTAAGTTGAAAGTTGACAAAAAAGAATTCAGCCTGACACAGACAACCAGCACGAAAAAATTCAGCTTGAGTGCTTAGAGTTTGGCAAAGTTATAAACAACTAAAAGCAGGGTCCTATAATGGAAAGTGTTAAGTTGAACTGCTAGTGAAAGGAACAATAACATACAAGAAATACATTATATGCACCCACTTGTGTGCATAAGCAACATCGAGATAGCATGGTGTGATGGTAATAGAGCAGATACCAGAGGAACTATTGGATCCTGGTGTTGCTGATCAGGTATGCAACAATGAGAGACAGAATTTAATTAGTCAGCACTTGTCTCCCTTTAAGCTCAGCTGTTCAGGAGACATAATGTAGTTATAAAGCACCAGAACTCCCTACCTGGCCACAGTGAAGAGGTTTCCTTTAGGCCAGTATATTCCAGGAGAGCCAAGCAGGGTTTGGCCAGTGAGTTTGTGGTTAAGTGCACTCACTTCAGGACCCAAAATTAAACTCGGGGGATGATATTATAGCAAGAGAGTAACAGCTGTGGAAAAGTTTGCCCTTTGCCTACTCTGTGTGTAGTTTTTTCTCACCAGGCATGTGAGCGCCTTCCTGTGCTTGAGAGAGGAAAGGATGTGAGAGGTTTTTGTATGCTACAATCTTTATCTGTCTGTTTTACTTCACTGGATTATAATGGAAAGTAATATTTGAAATGCTCACTGGTTTTAGCTTAACTAAACAAGTCATGTCAGAACCAACATTATTCTTCAACAAAATTGTGGGGAGGGCTTCTTGTCATCTCCCTATGCAGTAAAAATAGTTTTAAGATGTTTGCATCAGCCATTTCTTCTCCTGAAAGCTGTGTTTAGATGGCATAGGCTTTTTGCTATTTCTTTTTGGCATGGTATGCACATACTGTAGTAATCCGTTTTTTCATCAGCTTGTTGCTAATAATGAGCCACCTAAGCTCTGAAAATCTCCCTCTGCTGTTAGATGTAGAAGAATGCTTAGAGGATTTGAGGATGTCAGTCATCATCTTGTTTTTTAGCAGGAGTGTGCGTATGTGTGTTCAGGGATGAGGGGAAGAGAGCATGAGTTGAAGTTCAGAAATTACACTGTGTGTGTGGTCTGAGGTTATTTCTCATTTCATGAAATGCACGCTTCATTCCTGGCTCAGGCATAACTTGCACGTCATTGAATAAGTCCCTTATCCACTTTCCAAAACACTGAAGAGATTTGAAAGGGCACTGTGGGTGGACTGCTACTATCAGCAAAAGCAAATAAGCTAACTTATTTAGCTAAGCATTTTTTAATACTTAAACATAATAACTTTCAGCAACACTTAAACAGTTGTGGCCAACCAAAGGAAGAGAAGGGGAAAAAATGCAGAAGTTTATGTGGTCACACCTTAATTAACATTGAAGGCTGGATTATAGTTCATGATGTGTAAAGATGCCCAAGGAGTGCACTGGAGCATGGCTAAATGAACTGGTTGCACTGCTCAGAGTCCCCTGTAGTGTGCTGGTGGTAGTTTTTTTCAGGATTTCACCTTCCCCAAATCAGATGTTTGGCAAATCCACTTATAGTAAAGCCTAAAAAGATGAATCCAATGATTCCTTGTGTCAGGCTCTTTTGGTGTCCATTGTAAGTAAACGGTACTATCCCTGTAAAACCACAGGTGTTCAGCAAAAATGAACAGTTGTACCAAAGACTATTTCAGTACTAAATCTCAGCATTCAAAATATATGATGGTTTCTCTCATGGCAGAAAAAAAAAATGCAGTTATGGTGCTAATGAACAAAACCAGCAGCTATGGGTGAATGAAACCTAAATGATGGGACAACAACAGGGAGCCTGACACAGTGTTACTGTTCTTCTAATTGGAAGTGATTTAGCCAGTTTAAGGCTGCAAATTCTGTTTTCAGTCCTGTAGACTATCACTGATCTTGATAGACTTCCTTTAAATCAGCAGTGGTGCTAACGGCACCACTGCCCAACCCATGTGTTTATAGAATTAATTTCACTATCTGTCTGAACAAAGTTGGAAAAATCTCTTTCGAAGTGAATCCTCAGAGTGTGATCTTGAAGCATGAGAGCAGGATCTGTGAAAAGTGCAGGGTGAAGCACTGTAATATCTTTCAGTCCAGTGAGTGACAGGTGTGGAGCTGGATATTTACTGTTGTTTACAGGTTGGATGGAGTTCTGTGGGGGGTTTAGTGGATGGTGTCTCTGTCCATGGCAGGAGAGTTGGAAGCTTTAGGGTTCTCTCCAACCCAAGCCATTCTATGTTATTCTCTATCCTCTTGTCCTGAGTCTCATCTCTTAAAGTAGAGTACAGGGCTATCATCCTTTGCCAGAGAGAGATTCTGTTGCACTGTGTCGTGAGAGGGGAAGTACTTGGTTTGAAGGTGGAGGATCTTGCTGAGACTTTTGCAATCCAAAGAGCAATACTGAATACTTTTAACCTGCCACTGCCAGTGTCTTGCCTGGTCAGAGTTTGCTAAGTGGCTGCTAGTAGCCTGTATCAGAGATCCAGCGAACAAGACTGTCCCAAAGATCTCATTTTCTGAGTAAACAGTAGAGAAATGAATTCAAGAGGCTGTTGAAGAACAAGGGACAAGGAAAAGGTGCTTGATGTTTTCATTTCCTTCAATATATCAACAATTCTTACTTTCCCAGTGCAGGCTGAAAACTGCTGAACTGCCAAAGCCATGTCCCATGGCTTCACAGGATGTGGCAAAGGAAGAACAGGCAACACTGCACATTACTTATCTGTGGCCATAGCACAGTGCTGCCCTGTGGAAGCAGAGGGTGGGCTTCGCCTTCCTTTTGATGTCTAGTCTGCATCTGTCTCTCTGTAATCTTCACCTCAAGTGGAAACTGAGGCACAAGGTGAATATGTGTACTGGACCAGAGTTGCCAGAGCCCTGATCTGCAAAGCCCCTCTTCCTTTGTTAGACTGTTTGTCATAGTGCAGCATTTCTTCCACTGTGTTTGTTGGCTGGCCAAACAGTGAGCAGCGAGGAGGAGACTTGAAGCACTTGGTACAGAAATCTCCAAAATCTGTGCAGTTATGACCTATACAGGCTAGTCAATGCAAGCTCAGCAAATATCTACTTAAAACTTAAGGCTAAACATATATGTAAAAATTAGTAAGCTAGCTGAAAGGGGAAAGGTAGGATCCAAAGAAATGCTTTAGGTTTCCTGCAGGCCAGTCACAAACGGTACAAACTGTGTTCTGAATAGTATAGAACTGCAGTGTGGTGTAAATTTCACTGGGCATTTACCCTGGCCTCAGACAACAGCAGTTGATGTGGAAGCTCTCCACATTTTCACCAGCTCCTAAGCCGAAATTCATCTTGTGTTGTTGTTTATTTAGTCTGACTAGTTCTGGACAAGGTGTTTGCCCCTCATTCGTTTGTGCTTAATGCACAGCAAGTTTGGCTGCCGAATATGCGACTTTTCTTGATAGTTGTCTGCATTAGTGTCAGGCTATTAAGACAAAGCTGTGCTGCCAGACCTCCATGACACTGTCCAGACAAGGATTTCCCAGACTTGGATGAGTTTAAGATAAGAAAAGGAGAGAAAACATCTTCATGAAATCAATGCCGGTTTCAAGTACTGCGCTATGAAGTGCTCCTACTTGTGAAGCTAGCAATCAGAAAACCTCTGCTAGGAAGAAGGCTCTGAAGCAGCTCCTATTATCAGACCTGACATACAATTCTTGGTGGTAAATGACCACATTACTCTCTGGTAACCGTGGGTGTCAAAGAAAAGATGCACTTGAGAAAAGTCACTGACTGAAAACAGGGCATGTTTTGAACACTAGAGGTAGTTTAGTAGCCCAAGCCTGTTTCTGATTAAAATCAGAGGCCTTCAGATGAATGGAATGTAAACCACATACCAATTATTGGAATCCCATAAAGGAAACTCCCTTTTCTGTCTGTCTATCCATCCATCCATCTGCCCACCCACACAAATACAGTGTCTCAGAAATATCACTTTTTAGAAACGATGGAAAAGTTCTGTGCTTACTTCATTTTTCCTTACCTCCCAGGTGCTGGATGACAACTGAAGAGATGAAATTGCAGTGAAGCCACTTGAACACTTATCAAAGAAATGGACCTACTAATTAAAAGGATAATATTTCCTGGCATCGAGACAAAACACACAAAGCTGAATCTCAAGGCCTTCCTCAAGCAAACTTCTCTGGGAATGCAGCTGTGTGAGGGCTGCAGAAACAAGCCTTGAAGTAAGACCTGCTCCAAATGAAAACATTAGATCAGCATGCATGTTCTTCCCTAAAACTAAGGCACGAGTATACCTTTTTCTTTTGCCAAGTCTTACATTGATTTGCATTCCCATTTTACTTTATATTGAGGGTGTTCTGTGTATTGATTACAGCAATTAATCTTTGCACAACTTCTGTGGGACAGGACATGTTTCTCCCAGATCAGTTGTGAACAGTATCTATTTTATAGATGGTAAAACCAAGACATGCAAATTCAGAGACAAGCAGATCATACCAGAGTAAAGCAGTATCCTGTTCCCGTCTCTATCCACAGTACAGTTTCCCCTCAGTATGTGCTAATCTCACAAATGCTTCTTAAAGGAGCAAACATTACTGTCACAAATGAGGGAGGTACATGTTTTAGTACTTAGTACTCTGTACTAACACCTGTGATCCTACACAAAGAATTCAGTTTATAAGAAATGTAATACTATAGCAAGCTCTTATGATCTTATTGTAATTGTGGGATAGTTCAGTCTGAGTACAAAAGGCAGCCTTTGGACAGATGGAAGGAGTTTTAAATGTTAATAATTTGGGTAAGAGTTGGTTGTACTGTAGTATTATAGTCTTATTCATGGTAACTGTTTTTTGATACTTTGCTGGCCTCTAGAGGGATAACTTATACAAAGGCTGAAGTTGTAGCCTGGGGGTTTAAAGCATTATAGCCTACTCTTCAATCTATCTTGACAGGTAATGCTTTTCTATTTTGCAAAGCTTTTAAGCAGTGAGACTTTCTAGCTCTTTGGAAAAACCTTTCTTTTCCTTTTCACTTCTACGATTTTCCTTCTGCCTGGGCAATTTCTTCTGCTTGAAGAAATAAGAGTAGAATATACTGGTAATAAACACCTCTCAACCACTGAAGTGAGAAGCTCCGCTGAAAATGTGCCAGAGAGGTACGTGAGCGAGAAATGTGGAAAACAAAATACAACATTTTATGTATAACTTTTATTTGTACTTTAAAATCTCCTAAATTCTGAGTCTTCTCATGAGTCTTGTCACACTCAGTGTGAAGTGTGACAGTGGGGTGTAAAAAAACAAACAAATGAACATTGCTCTGAAATTCTCAGAAAGGAGCATATTTTCCTTGGCTTTTTTTTCTGATTTCCCTACATCCTGTAAGGTTTTGCTATATTTTCTACTTCATTCCCGTGTTCTACATTTGTTTTTCAGGATATGTGCATTAAATCTGAGAAAAACACTGAACAGAAAGGTTAACTGCTTTCTGCTGAAAACTGCTAATGGTTTTTGAGCAGTGACTGCTCTCAGGGAACATTGTGATATTCTTCAACATTAAGCATGCGTTTTGTTTTGGTGTACTTTTCTGTAAATTTACAGCATGGCAAGCGTCTTTGTACTTTTGGAGACCTGAGTTAATGCTCCAAAGTCATCTGTAGCCTTCATCTAACACAAGCAGCACACATCCTACAATTCCTCAGTTCTGTCTTAGCCTCACTGCCTGCCCTGCAGATGGTTGGTTTATAGCCCAGTTGAAACATTTCTTGTCTACTGATGATATCTCTTACTGTCCTGTTGGCAGTTTTCTGCCTGGAATGAAGTTGGTTTGCTGGACCTCAACCCAAACAAATTTTTGTTCCCTCTATGCCTACTAGAATGGTGATCATAGAATGTGCTTATAGTAGTTTCTCCTTTTCCCTTTAAAGTGAATGTCAAGAGGATCAGTGTAGAGATGAGCCTCATCTAGAGATAATCCTGATGTCAAATGCTATTTTAACATTTAAGTTGACATACTCATTGACCAAATTTTCACACACAGTTCTTTGCCCTGCTTATGCACATTTGGCAAATGTTACCAGGTGCAACAAAACATTGAGTAAAGTTTCCAAGGCAATGTGTGCATCTATCACAGGCTCTGTTAAGCCTTTTTCCAGCAATAACACCAAAAGAAGTCAAATACTGCAGTAATCCAGATGCCAGCTAGAGCAAATCTCGTCTTGACTTTGGTAGGATTAGATCCCGGTTTTGTGTGGAGAAGTTCATCATTCCAGCATGGCTGGCTCCCATAGAAAGATTTCTTCTAATTCCTCCTCTATACTGTTATTCTGCACAGTATGTCATTGAAACACCAGAATTTGCACGATCATCTGTTATTTGTCAAAAGCTTCATGTACTCTTCAGCACATTTGGGATGTTGTCAGGTTAAAAGACTGCAGCATAAGGTAGCAACATACAAACATTTGATGAGAACTTTCAAAGTTATCTGTGTAGCTTCTCATGCTTGCTCTGTACCACTTTGTCCCACTCTGTCCCTACAAAAGACAGAAGAGGTACATAGCTGTACAGAACTCACGGACAGAGCCTATTTACTGAACACTGTTGGGAAAAGAAGAAATAAAATAAAAATAAAAAAAAAGGCCTCTGAACAGAAAGGATTAAACAAAGGAAATTCTGAGTGGTTCAGTTAAGAAAATTAAAGGAACTGTATGGATCTGCAGAGTTTCAGTGCTATTTTGCTGACTTGGTTACTGCATAGTATGCAAAAGAAGGAAATCAAAAAGGAGCTCTTTTGGCCCCAAAATGTGCACTAGAAATTACTGGCTTAGATCGTAACTAAAGATGCCAGGGAACTGCAACAGTGACATGTCTTCCGTGCAACAGATAACTGGGGTCAGAGAGAAAGCACAAAGACCACATTCAAGGACGGCGTCCTTTTATAGTGGGAAACAGCCTCACAGTGCACATGCTTACTGGTTCAAATAAACTTTGAAGAAACTTCTAGAAACTGGGGCAAATTCAAAAAATATACATGTTGATGGTGGTCTTTCTGGAAGACAATATCAGAGTATTTTTGATTCATCAGCTTGCAGGTGACAACATAGAACAGGCTGAGATGCTGTAGCAATTCTACAGCCGCTGCAATGACACAACTGTAATTACCACAAAATGAGAGTTAAAACAGCACTCGGCACTACTCCACTGTTCCCTTAACTTCACAGCCAGGCTACCAAAGACACCCAAGGAGTGAATGTGCAAAAAGTCTTGATGCTATGAGCAACTTAAACCAGGGAAATCCTTCTTTTTCTCTTGGGTATTATTACCGACAAGGTCACATGTAGTTGTAAAAAACCTGGGCTTAGAGCTATGCTGTGAAACACAGGAGTGCAGCATTCTCTGGCAGGGAAAGGCAGTGTTCTGCTGCACTGCAGAGTAAACAGACTTCCTGCCACAGAGACTCCATGCTGTACCATGTCTCCTCACTGCCCCCCACCCCGAGGTCTGCTCTGAATCACCCATTATTCTCCGCTGGTTTAGAGGCTGCTGCAGGCATGCATGGAAGCTTCCCGGGCCTGAGGGCTTAGGGTAAATAACTAGGAGGGAACCCCTGTTACGTAAAAATGGAGTTTCTGTTTCAGGTATGCTAGAGTAGGATCAAAATTCCTAAGTCCATGGAGGACATGGTTTCCAAAAACGCTATCACCTTTGCCTGAAAAGTGAGCAGAGGCACACCATGGGGAGAAGGGCCTCTCCTGTTCTTCCATTTTGATCTAACATCAGCAGAATTCATCCTTCAGATGCTGGAGGAGCTAGGCACTTACTAAGAGTTGCTGGTTGAAAATGGTATTCTCTCGCTGCGAACAACCAACTTCTGAGTCTTCTAGGTATACATGAAAGGTCTTCTAAGAAGGACAGAGAAATATGGTTGTTTATGGCATCAACTGTTAATTACAGTCATATCAATCTACCAATCAACTTGAAAATATAAGCTACATGCCAGTGGAAGCAGGAGGCACCACGAGTGACAAGAAACTTGTGATGGCCATTTGATGGCATATTCTGATATGGTGGTGCAACGTTTAGTATGACCCCATATTGTGATGACACGTGGATCAGTTTGTGCACAACAGGTCGTTGTAGCTGCTTCTTGTTGAAAACAAGTTAGAGTAGCCAGGCTATATTTTCAGTTGATTGTTTCTATCAAACACAGGTCTCTTGCAATAAGGAACAGTGAAATCTTGTGAAGATATTGACCCAACAGTTCCAAGAAGAATTATTGTATATTTAGATATATTTATTAATATTTCTTTGTTTATTTATTTATATACATATATAAACATAATTGTATGAAACTAAGGGGAAAAATTTAATGACAGTAATGCCTTGTAATTTCTAATATCTCCTTTGTAGTTTCAGAGTTTAAGTCTGGAATGGACCATTAGACCCATTAGAGTTCATGCTTTTCATTGTGGCACAAAGCATGCTGTGGGTACAGGAACTTTAAACATCTTTTACCCTGTTTTATGCTTTCAAGATTGGCAGAGGGACATGCTTGAACAGCCTTCAGATGATCACCATACTCAGCAGATCTTGTTCACTGGATGTCAACTGTTCCTATATAATTCTTCGTATTTTCTATATTAAGAACACAAGACATTGGAAGAGACATTCTATCATCCTTTCTTATTTGTTTGCACACACTTTCAAAAACAAGAAATCTGATTTCCAGTAGACTTTTTTGTTTTGTTTTGTTTTAATCTCCTGGAAACTGGAATACAAACATCCACACTGTATATATACATTCCAGATTCTATCCCCTTATCTTGCCGAGTTAGAAATTGCTGAATACACAGTTCAGCTTTCATGACTCGATTTTTTTCTTTAGTGAGATTGTAGAAATTCTCTGAGAAAGGGAGAGAACCCATTAGAATGACAGGATAAAACTGGTACTTTCCATTTGCAGGAGTAACTGTTTCTGGTAACAGTCTGAGTGATTCTATTCAGAGCACTGAATGCTTAGCACAAGGGACAGGACTATTTAATGAAGAATATTATTTTCTTTTAGCTTTTATTGTTAAGGGAAGTGGATGGTATTGAATCATGTGTCATGAAATGCTGTCAATGGAGCTTTTGTATGGAAAGTGTAAGGTGCCTGCTAAGGTTAAAAAATCTGAAGGAAAAAAAAAACAAAACACAAATTTTAGGAGCCTCAGTTTAGGCACCAAAAATAGACACACCCTTTGGACATTAATCAATCAGTGCTTTTCCCATCTTTTATAATAGACCCTCATTTCAGAATTTCATGTCATTGCTATCTGTGGAGTTATAAAGTATTATAATAAGAAGCAAAACAGAGAGACCTGCAAGCTACTCAGCAATCCTTTAGTCAGAGTTTTGTCTGAATTATGCAAAAGGTACACACAGGACAACAGGAATGGCACAGACTTGTAACTAGCGTCTTGATCTGTAAACCCTCACTATACTCCAAGGCACACACATACAAGTAAACTGAAGGAAGATTTTATGGGTGTTAGAGGTTCTGGTGCTCTTTAAAGAATAGAATCCCCAGCTTCATTGTGTATTTTCAGTTCTACATGTGTGCACCATGCGTACAAAATATCACCGTCCTTAATATCTTTGCGTTTCAGTCCTTACAGTCCTAAACCTAATTGGAGGATCCTAAAATATTTCTTATATTTGTAAGTTTCTCTTTCTCTAGAAAAATGTTTGTGGGGTTTCTAAGTGATTTCATCTTTTATGTCTAAATCATTGGAATAAGTATTTATTTGTCCTCAAACACATAATCTCTCCTCCCGAAATCAAGAGGAAAATCAGGAGCTTCACAGTCTGTAGCTTTGTCCTGTCATTACCTTGATTTCACTTTCCATTCTATAATCAGTCATTTGCTGATCCAGTTGATGGTTATTTATCTTCTGTTTCATTTTCAACTTCCCTACTCCTTGACCTATCCTTTTTGAGGATGTCTTTTCTGATATTTATATGAAGTGATTTCTCCAATAATACTAGCATTCATAAAAACTACCTCATACTGCGTACAGAATACTACATTCCTTTCCTAACGCAGTCCTTTCTCCATGAGGTAAGGGTACCTTGCTTCAGGTTCATCAAATACCAGAGTTTTATCTACCAATAAAGGAAACCTCATAAATTCTAATTGCTAGCATTCAGTATATTCCTCACTTCAAAGGTATTTCTGTTTCTCTCACTCAGAGAGTTTGCTTCCTGAAGATGTTTTGTTACATATAATCATCACTGGAAAAGAATAAGATTGACAAGAGACATGATGTATTTAAAGTAACCATAAGGATATGGATGAAAGATACCACTTACTGGTGTCAGCCTGAGGGTGTAATTTTCCCTCCCAAAGGCTATCCATGTGAAAAAAGGAATTTGCAAGATACTACTGTGTCAACCAGAGACGTGTAGGACATTTCTCATTCATCGCACAGAAAATTGATTAATTTGTAAAGAAACCAATGAATCTCTTGCTTGTTCATGCTCCTCATCTGATGTGTGATTCTTCCTTTTGCTCCTGGTCTTTAGTTCATACAGAACAAATATGATGTCTTTAGGTGAAACAGGAGACTAGGGAATGACTGGGCTCTTCAGGATTTGCAGCTTCCAGATGTTTTACACAACTATTCAAAACTGAGGTGCTGTGTGAATGGATTTCATTTTCTCTTTCTACAGTACACTTTTGTGCTGCTTTGCCCCCTTTTCCTTTGTGTGGTATTTGAGATGGTTTAAGGTAAGGGCATATATCGTCTATCCATTTTTATTGTGGCTCTGGATTTAATCAGTGCTGTTAGTAACTGAGTGAGCTTCTATGTCTAGTAGATTTTACAAACTTCTTTTATGCTGACTAGCTGTGTCTTTTTTCAGCAAAAAATGCTGGATCAAATGAAACAGAAATTGTCAAATTAATTTCTGAACCCTGCTAATGAAAAGGAATAATGTGAAAAAATAAATCATTACTTTGAAAAGACCTCTATGTTTTGTCTCATAAAAGAGCCTTCAGATGTTCTTTAGCTTTAACTATATTTATTTTTATTACTCTTTTTAATATCTAATAATGAAACCTTCTATTTATGTACTTCATCTTCAAAGTGCCTTGAAAATATTTGTTATCTTAACATCTGGAGTATTGGATGTCCTTCCACCATTCAAAGTGTCTCCCACTACTACACAAGATAATCTGATGTCTTAAATGATTCCAGCACAACTTTGCCATGTGCCAGACTCCTGGGAATGATGGTTTTGCATCAACTTTAACCTCATGTCCTATTTGCTCAAAGGTTTGGAGTATATTTTAGATATTCTTGACTGTTGATTCAAGCACACAATAGCAAAACAATACACTTCAATAACAGAATTTCAAAAACAGATTTGATTGCTTCATAACTGGAGGTGTTTCTTTGAATATATGTTACTTGATAGCCTTAATTCAGAATCTTGTACAAGTCTGATGCAGCACAAATGTATACTGAGATCTATAGCTCCTGCTGGAATTGCTTACTAGACTGTTTACTGTGCTCTTTCTTTACTAAAATATAGTTGTATTTATTACCAGTGGTTGATTTTTCCCATCAAGCCTAATTACAAGAATTGAATGCCTTCCTTTTGTCTGAGTTGATGACTTCCATCTTCTTCCATAGGATTTACAATTTGCTTGTAGGAGGTGTTTTGAGCAAAACAAGTGATCACAACAGATCATCTCAGTGTGAAACATTCCCCTCCCACACACAGGCTTCTGTGGGCTAAGGCTACAGTGGAAGTCCTTAGTATCTAGCCAATGCTACCTGACACTCACTTGTGTTAGAGATTATCCCCCACCAACTCTGGAGACTTAATAGTAACAGAGTTCACTAATTCCCTGCCCGCAGAGTTGGCTATTTTGACTTTGAAGTCGTTAAGGGTGATTACTGTGGTTTACAGTGCTAAGCAGCTGCGGGGAGAATATCCTCTGCAGAGAAGCAGCTGAGGATGTTGACAGCCCCTTCCTGAGCTTCTCCCCTACTTCCTGATGCTCAGTAGTGACTTCTGTATCAGTGAGTTCAAACTGCTGAAAACAAAGGGAAAGCAATATTCAAGTGAAGAATTTTAGTGTGAGCCTGAGCATTCATTAAATATCTCATGTTAGTTTTCAATGGAGCGTGAGTCTAGGTTCAGTGAAACAAACAAAAATCTTATTTGCAGACATACATTATAATAATTCAGCACACTCAAATCTGGAGCTCCTGCTCTTGAACAGTTATTCAGGGCCATTCACTCTGTTTGAGCCAATTTAATTTTTCTCTTTTTCATTTGTATACTTTGGTAGTTGAGATTGGGAGATGGGAGGTGATTCTGTTTTACAGGTACTTTTAGAGGAAAGGGTTTATGCACAGCATGTGTAATCATATCTTGTAAATATGATTACAACATTTGCCCTGCATCACATCAAGAGCCAAATGTTATGTGACATCTCCATCATCGTAAACTTTAAGGAAGCTTTTTTTAAAGTGTAGCGATCCGTCTCTGTAACTGGATGCCTGCTGTCAGCATTGAAAGCAGAAGTGCTCTGGTCATAAAGAACTGGTAGAAGAGAGTGCAGATGCCAAGCTCTCAGTGGTGCAGCAGCTTAGGGAAGGACCAAGATTCACTGTCACCTGCTCCAGTTACAGAGAAGATGTTTGCCACATCTCCAGCTGTGCCTGTGATGAAATCATTATGGGCATCTTGTTACAATGTCTGGAGACTCATCTGTGTTAAACTACTGCCTCCCACTATCCTGCTGTCCTACTTTGAGTAATCCCATTGGGTATTTTATTTATAGGACTTTGACTTTTTAATTAGAATTTTACTATGGTTGTGATTTTTTTCTTATTTCCACCAGGACTCAGAAAAGTAAATTTTTCAGTTGTGTCTGGTGAGATGGATTTGAATAGAAGGGGTCTGAATTTGCACTTGTTACTGAGATTAATCTAAGTGCAATCTATGTCTAGCTTTATGGTCAACATAATCCATAGTGTACATCTGGTCTGTAACTCCAAAGCAAGGAAAATACATAACTTTGAGGAACATTCATTTGCCACTTTGATGACTCCACTGTCAAGGATTCTGGGTAATGTAGTCCATTGGGCCTCCCCTTGGGGTAAACAGTGACAGGCAATGAATTTCAGTGCTGTGGGAGATCCTCCAAGAAAGAGCCCTAGGCACAGGAACCTCATACAATACAGCTGTACTGCCAACAGTGGGCTTTGTGCATGTGCTGTCTGTGTAGGCCTGCTCAAAAAGAGAGTCTATGAGACACTGCTGCAGGGCTTTCAAGGATGGAGAGGTGGAATGAGGACATGCACTGGAAAAGAGGTTTAGCCTCTGGGTGCTGGGATCGGGGATACAGGAACAATGGGAACGGAAATGGTTGGGAATTGGGATTTCTCTTCTAAAGGAAATTGCAATGGCTTGAAACTAAGCGTATTCCAAAATGGAACAAAATGCTAAAATACCCCCGTCAATCGTGGGACTGATGGAGTTAGATTACTGTGGTAGTATTGAAAAAATATTGCTTGAATATTACTGTTTTATATCTTGCAGATCTTTCAAAAATAGATGAAATTTTCCCACATGATACATAATGCTTTTAACATGTAATTAACATAGTATGTACAGATAACGGTGTTGTAGAAACTTGGTGTTTTGTTAGATGTGAGCAACTGAAGTTTAATGAAAACGATGAAATGTAAGTTGCACATTTCAGCCAATTGGGAAGCTCAGCTGCTTCACTGTAGGCAGTTTGCATGGCAGTACTGCTAAGCAGAAATGTAGTGAGTGAGCCTGTTGTTTCATTACTCCATCTCAACAGAGTGCAGTGGCCTTTTTCTTCTGCTTGTCACTATGTCTAACTAGGTTAGACTTCTTGTAGGTTGTACTGACACTGTCACAGGTAAAGCTAGTTTATCACAACTTTTCATTTATGATGTATCTTTAATGTAGCAGCCTAGTTGTTCCCTCTACATTTTTAAATTCTGTTGTACATTCCAAGATGAGAATTTCCTGTCAGGCACAGTTCTTTTGTGATTTGCTCAGTTGCACAACACATCCTTCCTAATCCTTAGTTTGAATTGCACAAAAAGAATACAGGGTAGCATAAACCTGTAAAAAGCATTAAGCATTGTCTCTAAGCCAGGCAATCAGGGCAGCAGTGATTTCAACAAGCAGGTGCATTCCATAGTTCTTTAGTTTCAGCAATAGCCTGGATCTGGATCTGCAACTGAAGCTTGCATTATGCTCTGATAATTGCTTAGTTGTTGCCATCTTTTAAAGGGTCATACCTACAAATTATGTCCCACTGGAAGCCACAGGATATCACTGAAATCTCAAAAAGTTATCCAGCATGTCTTTCTCAATAGAAGTAATTCATCTGCTTCTTTACATATCCACTAATGTAAAGCAGATTTCATACTGGGACATTTTATCAAGTTGGTGGTAGCAATGGCTATCTCTTGCCATCAAGAGGGTTAAATGTTCACTGTGTTGTAGGCATATGTCATCTAGTCTGTATGCTGACAGCAGTGTACATCTGTCTGTCTGTGAAGGAGTAACAAGAACATCACATCTCCGACAAATACTGCTCAGTCTGTACACTTCTGGAAACTTGGTATCCTCATTGTTGCTATACTACTTTACTAGTAAAGTACTGAAGACCAACAGAAGGAGGCTGGTTTTACTAATACCAGTCCAAAGCTGAGATAGGAATGACAGGGCAAGAGACCCTTTCAAACAGCTTGATTTAGATTCTAGCTGTCAGGAGATGAACAGGATATTTTGCAGCTTGAGAATTCACCTAGATTTGTCGCTGTTTCATGATAATCAGGAGAAAAATGACTGAGATGAAGAGTTAGTCCAATTTCATGTATTAACTCATTTTTTTGTTTTACTCCTCTTCTGTTTGGCACCATGGGAAGGATTTGGCTACCTAAACATCATTGCCTAGCGCTATTTTTGTTGCTATAGGGTATCCCACCTTGCCTCCAGCTGCTGTCCCAGATGACCACAGGGCTCTGATAAGTCCTTTGCAAGGGTTTCAAGTGTATGAGGGTGTCCTAAAATGCAGCAGGCTTCTGTGTAAAAGCAACTGGATCTAGTCTTCTATTGCTGCAGTTGTACTATGTTTCCCATGAGGTATCTCAGCTATAACACCAGTGCTGTGGTGCAGTGGAACAGATCTGGCTTATTACCAGCCCCAAGCATTCATGAAGAACTGGAAATTCATGTATTATTGTAGAGGGATGAAAAGATCAACAAAGAAAATTTGGATAACTCCCCATGCTTCTAATTCGCATATCGAGTAGTGTTTCCCTCAAAACCCTACAGATAGAGCTGGGTCAGTCTGGAGCTCATTTATCGCTCATCTTTCTGAGGTTCTGAATACTTGTCCCACTCCAAGTTTCATTCATCACTTCACTCAAATTCCACTCTTTAAATTTTGGTAGGCAATGGACAATGAAAGTTGCCACTCTGTGAATACCCACACCTCTTTGCTACATCCCACTCCACAATACATCCATAGTGTTAGTGACATCAGCCCTGCTTCTGCTGGAAATTGCAATGAGGTTAGCTTTGGGTGGCTACTGCCAGCGAGGTTCCCGCATAGTCAGATTCACACAGACACTGCTGACTCTGTCCATCCATGTTCTGAAGCCAGGTCTGCACCATGGCTGTGGCTCCTCCCTATGCTTTGCACAGGCCCTTAAGGAATAAAGAGCAAAACAAATCCCTCTGCAACCTCCAACCGAGCTTTTTAACTCTGTTAGTAAGCCAAAAGCTATGACTTGTAAATTCAGTGTGCTTCTGAATGTGGACTTACAATAATAATCTGTCAGCAATCAAAACACAGACAAGTTCCAACCAAACCTTCAAAACTCAGCAAGAGACCTTATCAGTAAGCAAGTAAACAAAGATCCCCAGAGCTGCATTTTGTCTTTCTCAGGGGAGCAGACCTCAGTTTAACATTAAGACTCTCCCTCCTACATCTACGTAAAGAGAGACTTTTTTCTTGTCTTCTCTTCCCCTTAAGCCCATCACTTTAGACAATGTTTACTCTTTTCTCATCATTCCTCTTTTGAACTATTGTCCTCTGCCATGCCTTCTGTTTGTCATTCCTGATTTAGATATAAATTCTTCAGGACAGGGGAAAGATCTGTATTTGTAAGTTGTCCAGTAAATTTATGGTGCTCTGTAATATATGTTTGTAAGTGCAGGACATATTTCAGTTTGACATTCCAACTTATATTTTCAAAGCCATAAATAATGTATTTATGAGCAAGATCTTGAACATTTTATTTTTAACATGTTATACTGGAATGTTTATTTCAGGGATGGATAAATATTGAAATGGTGTAGGCAGAACTTTCTCCTTGTTCAGGCAATATTGAGGGGTCAGTGCCTTCTTTACTGCCAGAAAAGGGATATTTTACTCTGCTTATGAGGATCCAGCATACTGTGCGTCACCAGGGAAGAGTGAGCAATGATGACTCCAGCTAAAAATGGTTTCAGAAAGGACAAACAATGACTCCCTTTCAAAAGCATTTGTGAACTAAGCTGATATACAGAAATGTTATTTTGATATAGCGCAGAGTGATTGTGAATGTTCGTTTCTTAAGAAAATATTTGAGTGCAGCTGTTGCTCACTCTCGTCCCATATGGTTATGCTTTTAAGCATGGCTTGAACTTGAGGTATTTTCCATCTATTAAAAAATATATATATACTTCAATGAAAACCTTTTTCTGAAAATAATATTCACGTGTACATCTTTGCTTCTGATATTTTTCTAATTAGTTAATCTCCTGACATACGGTTCCCTTGTTCTTTTGCTTTTTCCAATCTGCATTTTATACCCGCAACTCTGAAATCTTCCTAACTGGCTTTCCACACCTAACTGGTGTGGAAAGGTTATAAGGCCTTGTTTTTACTCCAAAGGATTCAACCTACTATTATGACAGTATGTTTCATCTCACAAACCAGGTGTGCCACCTCTTCATTACAGACTCAAACCAATCCTTCTATTCTGATGATACTCGCTGACAGAATTTCCTGTAGTATTTGTCTCTGTTCTAAACTCAGCCTCATCTGCATGGGCAGATGCTTTGTTAATGTACCACATCATCACGAAAAAGAAACAACTCTTTAAACATGAGAATATGTTCATGCAAGGTACTCAGGGCCACCTGGCAACATAGATGGGGTTATACATTAGGAATTGGGCACATATCTATACTGACAGTGAAGCATAGCTGTAGACAGGTCATTTTCTTTTAAAGGTAATGTTCTGTGTAGAATGTTACACAGACACTCTTTCCAGTAGCCATACAGATGGAAGCAAAAGTTGCACTGAGCCTCCCAAAGAAGATTGGCAGATTATAAATTTCACTGGCAAGACAACAGTCTGAAGTGCTTGCTGCTCATTGAATGACCTTCAGGCATGTATTCTTTGAGCACCACATTATTTTAGTGAAAGTTGGGTAAATAAAACCAGTTTGTCTCCCCATATGTAAGCTATTACTGGCTAAGCAAAAAGATGCATACAGTTTCTGCATCTACTGCTGAGGCACATCTTCACAGGGGAGGCAAGCTGTAGAGCCAGCTGTTTGTGCTACAGGGAAATGCTGAAATGAATCTGATAGATGAATGATAAACAAAAATAATACCCAAATTGCTAATTTGTGCTGTGCAAGCAGCGCATCCAATGTGACATTAGATACTAGATTTTATTTTTCCCTGAGTGTCCTGTACAAACAGCCTGCAACAGCTTAATAAACCCAATTTAGTACCTCTGTAACCTCCCAGTATCAGCTTTGCATTCCATGGATGATGCTGGGAGCTGCTGGCATTCAGAGTCTGATGACAATGTTCCTCCATTACAGATTTGCTAAGTAAGATGGCTTGAGGTCAGGCAGCTCAGTGCAACATTATATTTACTCTGCTTGCTTTTGTTATTTTCCTTTTGCAACTTTTCCCCGCATTGGATTAACAATGTACTCTGAAATACATGTATTTTAATGCACCAGTTTTTCACAAGCATTTAATACCTATAGTGTCTACTGCTTACATGGCTAGGAGTTAGCAGGTCACCGTTCAGGGCCCTACTGTGTTCAATGACTTGTCTGGAAAAGCCTTGAAAGGATGCAAAGAAGAATTACAAATTCTTAATGTTATCAGAAAAGACACTAAAAAAATGTTTAGACTGAGCTGTTTTACTAAAATTACTGAGAACTTTATTATAGAAGATTAGAATATAAAGGGTATCTTCTGCCAGTGCTGAGTATTAAATTATAAAACATCAAGTCTCAAAAATTCATGAAACTGCTTTAAATCCATAATTAAATCATTTGTATTAATTCAAGAGTTGTTTTTAATATTTTTCTTTCTTTCTTTGATTCCTAAGGATGCACTTCAGTTAGAGAGTCCAGACATTAGTTACTAAAAATTCACAGAATCAAAAAATTGTACGGATTGGAAGTTACCTATAGAGATATAGAGTCACTGAGTCCAACCCCCTGCCAAAGCAGCTCCCTAGCCCAGGTTGCACAGGTAGGTGTCCAGGTGGGCCTTGAATGTCTCCAGAGAAGGAGAGACCACCATCTCTCTCTGGGCAGCCTGTGCCAGTGGTCCGTCACTGTGAAATTCTTAAGCACATTCTTGCAGAACTTCCTATTCTTCAGTTTGTGGCCATTTCCAAATGCATGATTCAGAAGTTCAGGCACTTGAGGTTTTAAAAAGAGAATTCAAGTATCCTGAAGATCTGAATAAAATCATGCTTTGACAATCCTAAAAAATTTAAACAGGCTTTAAAATACTTGAATATGCATCAGTGACCCAACTAATTAGATAAGAGCCTCTACATAATAACATGTTTTTTCCAATCTTCATGCTTGATCCACTGAAATATTTGATGAAGTGGTGGAATGATTTTCAACAGTCTTGGAACAGGCTTTGAATTAAGTCTGTTGTGTAGAATGGGAAGACCAGAGCCACAGTCAAAGAAGGTAGAAAACATGAGGAACCGCAGGGATTTTAGGGAATGTCTGTAAGTTTTTCCTTCCCATTCACCACACAGTTGATGCAATGTTATCGTTCAGATCCAGAAATGAGATCTCATTCCAAATTTTCACTTACAGTTGCCTTTTAATTAGAGGGAGAGTGAAAGTTCAAAGGACTTAAGATTAGCTTGACTTTGAACACTAAATGCATAATTAAGGGTGTGTAAGATGCACATACAGCTAAAAGAACTAGGTACTGTTAGACTGAAAATGAATACCATCCAGATTTCAAATTGGACACTAAGGAGTCAGAAACAGTATATGGTGGGGGGGAAAAAAAAAGCATCAGGAATTTCGAAGTCCAATAATTGCTTCTAAATAAGGCCCAATGACACTTTCATCCTAGAAATGCCAGCCTGATGAGCAGATAAACATTAACAGAGGACTTGCATGCCTCTTTGGACCTAAACAGGTCTAAACAGGTGTTAAACTTTCTTTATATGCACAAGGATTTCCTTAAATTTACGGCATACTGCACTGCTTCCCACCACAGACAGGCTGAATTGGATACAATCTATGAGCCCTAATATTCCCAACTGTGCGAAAATCAGATTTCTGCCTCTTGTCTCCAAACAACTCTTTCTTTGACTAAGTGATGAACCTAGCAGCCACCAAAGTGTCCATCTTGCTGCAGATGTGACTGTTCATCTCAGTGGGCACTTTTCTTCATGCTAGCTGCCATGGGGAGGTAATGAATAAAATCAGTTCCTACCTGGTTTTGAAAATTCTACCTTTATGGGATTTGGGAAGTATGTGGTAAAATCCTACAGATTTTGCCTATATTTGCATAAGAAATAGGACCTGGTCTACTGATTATCATGAGGTTCCTCATTTTTCCAGGTACAGTGCTCTGAGACAGTTTATTTTTCAGTGCAGCTTCTTGTTAATCCTTGTTTTGATAGCTGTTGGGAATAGGGATAATAAAGACCTTCAAATCCATGTAAAAATAGTAACAATTACATTAGTTTATGAAAACTCATGGCCTCCACATTTCTTCTCTGTGCTCTTTTTTTTCCTCCCTTCTTCTCTTGTCCCAGCTGTTCAACTATAATGGCTATATTTAATGTATGTTTGAATGTCTAGCAAAACAGAAAATTGCAATCTCAGGACGGAGAAATGCATTTTAAAGTAAATACCATTTAATCTTTGTGTACATGTTGATGCACAGGCTTTTCTTAAACCCAAAATTGTGTGTTCATGTCTTTATAATCTGTGTATGAGTTAGATCTGTGAAATGAGTGGACATTTTTCTCCATTACTATTTGATCAGATTTCAGACAAATTTAAGTCTTCATGCCTGTGAAACCTTGGTGCTTGCTGTCTGCAAATACTGAATATTTGAGCTTAAATAAAGCAAGTTCTTACAGCAGATGAGGAAAATAATTTTAAATAAGTACTTGAATGCTCATGGAATACAAAACCCTGTATGCATTTGTCTATGGTGTATGCAACTCAGAATTCGTGCTCACCAGAACTAGAATAATTGCCCCCTGGATTTAAATATGAAAGACTGAACAAGTCCTTGTAAAAATGCTCCATAAATTATATAAATATAAGTAACTGTATAAATATGTATTGTATAAATAAAAATTGTATAAATTAAAGTAATGGAGTGGAGACTGTGACTCCAGGCAAACTCTTTCCAGGCCGTGTAGAATTTAAAGATTGGTGTGTATTGCCACAAAGGGGGAGAGGAGCATCACCATTTCTTTGGGCCTCTCCAGTGAGTCTGCATTTTTCTGGAATGAGCCCTGGTCTTATTCAGACATTAGTACATTTCACGAAAACAGGTAATAATAAACTGGGCTTTACAAAGGAAAATAGACAGCAATCTATGTTGCCTTTACAGCTCTCTGTGGTGATTCACGCCAACATTGGAAGGTATGATATCTACAGAGGAAAGTGCAGTCTCTGTAAGTAGGGACCAGATTACTCAGTGGAGTGGCGTTATAGCCCACTAATGTTCTCATGCTATCATTTGAACCAGCTCTGCTGCCAAAACGAAATAGTACACTCCTCTCTGTTTTCTCCTGCATGTACACTTCTAACCCTAACCAGCATCCAGAGCTTTTACTGCAAATAATCTGCAGCCAATAAACATGTTTCCAGCTGACGTACATGGCTGTATTCAAATGACACTTGAAAAAATGACAAGGAGCATATTAGAGTAACTTATATTTGGATCTGGAGTGTGTGTCTTTGTTGCTTGCAGATGAGCAGCTGTTCCCTAATCTTATGTAGCTTATATTCTGAGGGGGATGATAAACTAAGGTGAAGGATGATGCCTTCCACTACTTATCACCAAGCAAGGAAAGTAGCAAACAAAAATGAGTGTCATCAGTATTGTTTCAAAATATCAGAAGTGAGCTGATGGGTTAAAGGGTAACACATACCATTCCAGTTCACTTTCAAGCTTGCCAGGTGAGAAAACACAAGCTAAATTTCAACATAAATGTTTTGAGATTTAGATTGTTAAAAATTATTCTGCTTTTCATGTCAGCTTTGCAGTTGGAACACTATGTAGTATACTGCACATACTCATGCAATGCTATGCAAGGTGGTCTGGTCCTGCTTTGATTTGGAACTAGGTAATCTTCAAGACCACTTCCAACCTAAGCCATTCTATTGTATGATTCTATGTTTCAGTCTCTGCCTGTTAACACTCAAGGTAATCATTCCTCTTTTTTCTTTAGCAGTTATTTTGAGTATGTCTTTCAAACAGTACCAGAAAACAAGGCTCTATTCTAAGCCATTGTAGATAGAGTTTGTTTGCCAGTAATCACTGAAAACAGCACAAATGGTTGGATTACCCATGGTATAGACCCTTCAAGCAAAGGTTTCTCCCTGAGTTCCTTGCTCTTCCTGAATCAAAATGTACACTAGATTCTGAGCATTTGCCCAAGAATAGAGTACAAGTTGCAATCATGTTTTTTCTATGTAAGACTACAATTATAAATATATATACACATTAGAAATACTCCTAGATAAGGAGCATGCTACCATCTTGCCCCCACTTCAAATGCTTTGTTAATATATTAATTGGAATTTCCACACAGAGCGTGAGAATTTCCATATTTGGTATAACTACAAGTTTGTGAGAATGTCCATGTTTAAGACAGCTACTAGTAAAAAAAAAAAAAAAACCAAGAAGATAAACTGCAGTGTCAAAATGAAAAGGTTTCTTCTTAAGCATCTACTCTATCGCAGATTGTTTCTTCCTGGTATCAGGTATTTAGAGACCAGCTTTTTCAATAAATGACTGTCTTGGTGGAACTTGTGAACGTAACACACATGCAGTGAGCGTGCCACTGGAGTTTGTATGATGAAAACATTGTTTCTTCAGTGAAGCAAGTGATCTTGCTTCCAAGTCAACAGCAGTAAAAGATATTCAAAGCCTTGGTGTTAAGCACAGAGAGGTTTATGAGTGTAGATCTGCCCTACATTATTATCACTTTGCTCCCGATTTGGGTGTCCAGAGAGAGTAATTGTTCTGCTTATACAGTCCTTACCTGGAGCACCAGCAAAATCTAGAAAAGCAGGTAAAGTCATCAGTGATTTCTTCCATCATTGAAACCTCCATTCTTTGCTCCTCCTACTTGTTCCTTGCAGGCCTCCCAGGTGTAAAAACCATCACAAAAATAATTGTCTTCAGTGAAAGAAAAGATCATAGCCTTGGATTCTTTCTTCAGCTTGCCCAATAAGAGCCATGATTTGACTAAACATCACAGTGCATTAAGTTACTCAGATCAAAAAGCTCTCCATACTTACTATCTTGTAATATAAATGCTGACTAAGAAAGAGCTATTTATGTGCCACTAGGGCTAACACAATACAAAGAATGTAACGCTAGAAAAAAGTCTGCCAGAAATACCACTCTCAGGAATGGCCATTATCATTACGCCTAGTTCAAAGTCCAGAAACATTAATGTATTTCAGCAGCTAATAAAATTACTCTTTGGGATTTTTTTAAATTTGCAATCCACTTTATTTATATGTTCCAGGGATAAAAAGGAAAAATACATCAATGTTCTGAAGAAATGCAGTTTAAAGTGGAGTCACTCCATCTGAAAACAAATCAGCTGTACCAGGGCAGAGTAGAGGGAGAGGATCACCTCGCTTAACCTGCTGGCTGTGCTCCTTTTAATGCACCCCAGGATCCCATTGGCCTTCTTGGCCACCAGGGCACACTGCTGGCTCATGGCCAACCTGTTGATCCTTCTCCAGGGAGCTCCTCTCCAGCAGGTCATGTCCAAACCTGTACTGATACTTGAGTTATTCCTTCCCAGGTGTAAGACTCTACAATTTCTTTTGGTAAACATCATCTGGGTTATTGCTGCCCAGCTCTCCAGCCTGTCTAGGTGTTGCTGAATGACAACACAGCCTTCCGTTGTGCCAGCCACTACTCTCAGTTTTGAATCATCATTGTACCTACAGAGTCTGGACATGATCCCCTCATCAAGGTCAGTGATAAAGGCACTGAACAAGATCAGACCCAGTACCAACCCCTGAGGAACAACAACTCTGTCGGTCAGTCAGTTCTCAACCCACCTCACCGTCCACTCATTTATCCCTCACTTTCTCAGCTTCATTATCAGGGAGATGGTATCAAAAGACATGCTGAAGTCAAGGTAGACAACATCCACTACTCTCCCCCAGTCTACCCAGCTGGTGCTGCCATCACAGCAGCATGAGGTTGGTCGAGCATGATTTTCCCTTGGTGAATCCATGCTGACTATTCCTGATGACCTTCTTCTCTTCCAGTTGCTTGGAGATGGCATCCAGAACAAGCTTCCAGAACATCACCTTCCAAGGGACAGAGGTGATACTGACTGGCCTGTAGTTCCCTGGATCCTCCTTCTTGCTGTTTTTGAAGACCAGAGTGACATTGGCTACCCTCCAGACTTCAGGCACCTCTTCTGTTCTCCAAGACCTGTCAAAGATGATAGCGAGCGGTTTGGCAATCACCTCTGCCAGTTCTCTCAGCACATATGGATGCATCCCACCAGAGTCCATGGATTTGTGCACATTGATCCCACCCAGATGCTCCTGGACCACTCCCTCCTAAACCAAAGGGAAGCTCTCAATTTCCTAGACTCTCTCTTCCCTCAAGGGTCCAGGAGTCCTGAGAGGAAGTCTTTGAATTGAAGATCAAAGCCAAGAAGGTGTTCAGCACCTCTACCTTCTCAGCATCCCCCATTATCAAGACATTCAGCAGGGGACCACATCATCTCTACTCTTCCTTTTACTGTTAACATACTTAAAAAAAAAAGACAAAAAAAAAACAGAAAAACAAACAAACAAAAAAAACCCACATTCTTATTATCCTTTATTTCCTTTGCCAGCTTCAGCTCCAGGTGAGCTGTAGCCTTCCTTGTTGCTGGTCCTGACAACACTCTTCTACTCCTCCCAAGTGGACAAGCCCTTTTTCCACATTTCACAGACCTTTTTCTTCCCTTTGATCTTATCCATGAACTCCTTGCTCACCAATGCAGATCTCCTGACCCCCTCCCCTGATTTCCTACTCTCAGGCATGCACCAATTTTGAGCTTGGAAGAAGTGCTGTTTAAATGTTGCCTAGCTCTCATGGGTCCCCTTACCTTCTGACACACTAGCCCATGAGATATCTTCAAGTAAGTCCTGGAAAAGTTAGAAGTTGGGTCTCTTAAAGTCTAGGATAGGAATCCTACTTTTTGTCTTACTTCTTCCTTTCAAGATCTTGAACTCCACCATTTTATGATTGCTACATTCCAAGTTACCCCCAACCTTCACATCCCCAACAAGCCCATCCCTGTTAGAAAGAACAAGGTCCAGAAGCACTCCCCACCTTGTTGGACCCTCCACCACCTGCATCAGAATATTGTCTTCAGTGCATTGCAGTAACCATCTGTACCACTCTTGCCTGGCCTGTTGCTTACACAACAGATATACAAATGATATAAGTCCCACATTACAACCAGTGCTCAGGATTGCAAGGCTACTTAGTGCTGCTTGTAGAAGACCTAATCAACTTTACCCTCCTGATCTGGTCACCTGTAGTACACCCCCCCAACAGTGTCAGCCATACCACCTGCCTCTTCTCACCCATAAGCTCACTACACATTCTTAGTCCTCACCAAGTTGGAGCTCATTACATCCTGGTCACTCTGCCACACAAAGTGCAACTCCTCCAACTTGCTTCCCCAGCCTG
This sequence comes from Oreortyx pictus, assembly GCA_036925125.1. Classification (NCBI taxonomy): domain Eukaryota; kingdom Metazoa; phylum Chordata; class Aves; order Galliformes; family Odontophoridae; genus Oreortyx; species Oreortyx pictus. The sequence goes on from JAUPFR010000004.1 coordinate 16,835,745, forward strand.
TCTTTCCAAAAATGGAAGGTAGACATTGAAGACCTTCACAAAGAGTTCGTTGTACAGGTAGAGAAACTGTAAAGTCTGTCCAGCTCAGAGCAGATCTCAGTAGTGAAAGACAGGGAAGCTCTCTCAGCATTACTTGCACTTACTGGATCAATTTAGGTAAGTGAGTGTCTTTCCTAGCACAATTAATGCAGGGCAACACCTGCACCCCTGAACAAATCAATTGTAATGGACCAATAAAAGTCTAAGGTTAAAACTGGAGCCCCCTGAGCCTGTCATATCCACCAGCATGCAATGCTCACGCCTATTCTCAGTCAGTCAATCCACTGAAAATGTAGTGTGATGAATTATAACTTTTTTACTATGCAAGTAAAGTGTTAATTAACTATTGGAATACTGAATGAGTTCACGGTGTGAAACTCTTGCTAAAATGGTGGAAGCATTTTGGCAGGCTAGAAAGAAAGAAGAGATACCTTGAGAATGAGGAAGGCAGGAAACCATGGTGTTCTTCCTACACTAAGACCTTCTGAAGATCTCAGTGCATTTGAAGCATGTATGTCTACTTTCACCTCAGCTGCCTAAGTACTCAAATTACAGTTCGTGTGATGCAACATGGCTCAAATGAAGGCAAGTAGATTTCCTTCCTCCACTGCTGGCTGGCTTATTTATTTATTTATTTTTGCACATCTAATTTGAAGTTAACAACTGCTGGGGCCTCAGTAACTCCAGTCCTACCCAACCAGCAGTGTGGGAGTGGTGGGGAGACTGCAGTTTCCTTTCAACTTCTGTCTTCTCAGTGGAATCACCTCCTTTAGATTCTTAGCCCCTGCATGCCCCAGGAAAATACTGCCTTTCACTCCTACAGTTGTAACTGTCCATGCACTATACTGTTAACGAAGATAGGGCCTCACAGAAACTCTGCTTCACCATCACACTGAACTATTGCTCCTGATGGTATTAGTGTCTCTCCCTTCTGCTGTACTGAATAACAAAACAAAACAGCAAAAATACACCAGGTAGTGGAAATAGCCTTTTTACAACTCCATGAGCTGTAATGGGACGAACAGGAGAAATGTCTGACTACTCACCACCCCAGGTGGTGAATAAGAGGGTGGTTGCTATTGTTTCTCTCAGTGTTGCTATAGGTGTTTTTATTTTCTTTCCAACAAGAATATACTGCCAATTTTAACTCCATCAGTTACACAAGTCTCACTTCCTCTGCAAAATGCAGGTATGTGTACGTACTTACATATATGTAGTTCCCATTGTTCTTTCCTCCTGCTCATCCTCAAGTCCAAGCATTACTTCATTCACTTCCTTTCCCCTTTAAGCAGCTGAAGCTCATTTTATAGGTCCCTAGGACTGGAGGAGAACAGGTCTCTGATTGGCCAGAGGGATAAGTTCTCCTCAGAAAAGCTTCTATGGTTGTAAAGATAAGTGAGACTTACTGTCTACTTGTTTGGGGACCTGAGGGCCAGAATTCCCACTGTGCCTATTCTCCAGACTGGTGGTTCATCTGTGAAAGGGAGAAGAAAACAGCAAGAGGTAAGATGAAGTCTGAGAGATGAAGTGCAAAACTTAGATCTAGTTAATGAAATACTAAGATTCAGTTGTTACAGTGGAAAAGTAATGTGCATGTAGCACAAAAATTTGGTGTGAATGAATCAAAGAGAAAGTGTTATTGAGTACATGTGAATGTGTTGCTTTGGGAGGAACAGATCTCACCAGTTTCCTTCACACATCAAATGGCCATTTTTGCTTAATTACATTGTGTTTTGCAATCTTTTGTAGAAAACTTTAATGTTGAGTAACTACATGGGTCACTGTCGAGTGAGAATAGCAATGGTTTGGTAGTCATTAGAAAGCTGGTTAAAATAGTGATACTTGACTTATACTTGTGCTCTTATTTATTTGTCTTTATATGAGTACCAAGACACATATATTCAGGACCCAACCTGCTGAGAAATTTGTGGAGAAACTGAATGTAAAAATCATTTTCAAATTGACACATATCTCCCTCTTTTTAGCTCACCTTTGCATGATTGTTGGAATTTTGATTTGACTGCAAACCAAAGTTTGATTGGAAAAAAAAATAATTTCTCATGTTTGTATTCTGTAGATGTCTTAAATCACATGACTTCATGTGCTAACAGTTTGACTTAATGAGCAGCTACAATAAATGTAAATTATGGAAATAATGTTACAAGTCTGCTAAACCATTCCCATGCTTAAACAAATCATTACATTGAAAGAGATGTAAAACATATAATTGCATTGAGACCTTGAACAAAATTCCACTTCTTAGTTTACTCTTACCTCTTTTTGGACAATACAAGCAAGCCTTGATTATCTCTTCTTTTTAATCTGGATAGCTGATGAGCTTTGTAGCATCTGAGCTTTCCTCATCATCATCCATGGTTGCATTCAAACTATTAAAATGAATAGATTTCCTTGTATATTTTTTATTTTATTGGAAGCTCAGGCAGAATTTCTTATGTAATGATGTCAGGTATATGTGTGTATATATATACCATATATTTATATATATATATGTCCACTGATAATTTTATCTGGAAACTGAATTTACTGGAGGCAACAAACAAGCAGAGCCTGGAATTAAATTGCAGTGAGATTTCCTTTCCAATGTATTTACAAATATTAGACAAGTTAAGTCTGCCTTTTGCTCTACTTAAGTACCAGCCAGCTCCCAGTTTGTTTTCCTTGCCTACAAAAGCACAAGCAATGACTGCAAATATAGATTCCACAGATGATGACTGGGATATTTATTTATTTTTGATTTTTTGCAACCAAGACTTTCCAAAGGTCAAGGAAATAGGTTAGTGATGGTTTACAATCCAAACAACTACAGGTCATTTTGTCCCTGCCTCAAGAACTGGGAGATGAGCAGGTACTTGATGTTTTTCGGGGTCACCTGGATGCCGTTTTCAGGGCTGCCCCTGGGTAACCAATGAGCTGACATGCATGAATTTTGCATTTTTCCGTTGGCACACTGGTGATGCCAGAGACCTGGGAACAGGTTTCTTCTGTGAAATGTCCTCTTCCTCCTGCAGCTGAGCCTTCTCCTGCATGAAATTTCTGCATCCTGATCTGCCAGACTGGTGAAGAGGAGGAATAGCTAAAGATTCAGAGAAGCTGGTGGGATGTAGACCACAGCTGGCCCAGCTTTCCATGGTCTAGAGTGCAGTTGTGCTAAGCTAGCCCTGTGGCAACTGCTCAGAGACACACAGGCTGCTGGGGGGTCTTGCTCTACCTTCTCTTAAACAGTGTCTCTGATGTGCTCATCTGACCCACTTCTAAAAATATTATGAAAAAATATTCAAAACTCTATTTTAAGAATTCTGTAGCACTGGCACAATAATAGCACTGTCACACTGTTTTACAAGGCTGTAATTTTTTTTCCCTTTGCTGGTATACACCAGGAGAACTTCAGCCTGGTGGTTTCTCCACTTGGTGGCTGAATTACTGCCTTGTAAAACAGCACAACTGGACTGTTACCTCTGAAGGAAGGGACAGGCATTAGAATGTCTGATTGGTCAACACCTCTTTTTCATTTAGCATAATATTTTTCTTCTTGGAAGTAGAGTATAAAAAAAAAAGTTTGCAACTATAACACCTCATAACTTACTTTTTCCCTGCAATGCAAAATCAATTTTAGTATAATTTGCTTAAATTATAACCAACCTACTAATATGGTTGCATATTGTTCACATGGCACAATGGAATATGGGGACATGGCTGCCATCCTGAATGGGTGGAAGATATGGCCACGCTGACACACCATAAGCAGGACTTCCTGCTCCAGTCTGAGGTGGTGCTAAAGGATGGCTGTGTTCTTTGGTTTGTTCTCATCAGTCCATGCTGGAAAGGCATGGGATGTCTCATAATGCTTGCCATGTTTTCCTATGTACTCTTCTGGCTCCTTCTGAAAAAATATTGTCTACCTGCAAGGCAAGTAATAGGGAATTACTTCCCCAAGTACCAGTATGGACTCTGAGGCCCAGCCCTTTGCCATTTGTCTTTCGGATCAAACCTGCATCATTACAGTCCTAGTTCCCCTACAGAGTGATCCCCCAGTCAGAGGAAGTCGAGGATCCTGCAAGGAGCTCTGTGCATGTAGAGATATGTGTTGCAATGACACTAGAGCCTGAATGCTTTTATGACACTGGTACATTCTCCACAGCTTCTGAAGGAGTGAACAAGTTATTGTGAACTATTTCAAGAGAGAAAATTGTACTGTGGAAAAGCTCTTAAAAGTACTTTTCCTGCTGAAAGAACAATTGGGCAGTTCCCTTTCCTGCCCAGGGCTAAACAAATGCCAATTACCTGATGGTTGCAAGGGGCTGAGAATGTGTGCACATTTACATTAAGTGATGCTTAGCAACTTCTTGCCTTTCTAAATTAAGTCTATGGTAATAGCCACTGGCAACTGCATGTCTTGGAATCACTAGATCTGATCACGGATGTGTCTCTATCTAGCTCACTGGAGTTAGATGGCCGTTGTCAGACGCATACTGTTTTAGACAAATAAGCAGCAGCAAGATAAAAATACATTTTGGACCAATCCCCCCAAAAAAGGAAAAGATTTTATTTGCTGAATGACACTTTCTTTGGAGGGGCGGGGAAGGGGGGTGACAAAATGACGCATCACTTTGTTTTGAGAACAATCTGTCTTTAGTGCCTCCAAAACTAGGTACAGTCTTTTGTGATAAAATGCCTCTCTGGAAAAAAAAAAAAAAAAAAAAAATCACTGTCTGAAACTTGGAACCAGAGTTTTCCCGTGTGTGAAATTTCTCATTATTCTCTTCACTATGGCACATTTTAACACATTCAACTTGAAACAGCCTATTATATAACATGAGGTTGAATTACCTGTAGGAAATTATGCCTCCTAGACTTGATTCTTTGCTACCCTGACCCTGGTTGCCTTTGTTTGTGTCTCAGGGCCATGGTTTTTCATGCTGAGACAGAATCAGTAGCTATAAAGGATGTAAGGTATGGCCCTGTTACAAATCTGCCAATGTCATCAACTAAAATTACCCCTTACTATTTTTTCCTTTTAAATTTATCTGGAATGAGTTTGATTCAGACCAAATTCTGAGATTATCTGCTCAGCATGAGGTTAGGGTACTTGTCCTGAGAACCTCGCTGATGTGGTGTTCTTCTGCAGTTTCTTACTTAGGTTCACCACCTCCCTGTCTCTGAAAAAGGAGCCCTTTTGGGTGTGGGTGAATAGCATGGCAACACTGAGGCATGCTTCAGCTACACCTTTCTAATGTGGGGTCCTGATGGCCACAGTGAGACATATAACAAGAGAAGTCTTTAGGATGCTCCATTTTTTGCAAGGGCAATGTGAGGCTATTCAGCCAATTAGCTCTTTTTTTGTCTTGTACAGTCATGTACAATCATTACTAAACAGTGACTAGATGAATAGCATTTCCCCTACTGACTATGCAATTCCACAGCTTCTTGCAAACTTGACAAATTTCTTCTACATCTGTACCTGTTATCCACACTTACTCTCCAAACTGCTACCAAACGATTGCTTTCAGATCTATTAATGGTCTAAGTGGTCTTGAAGCCACCATCAGTCCTACCTGTAAAATCTTGTCACTTGAGTGGGACTGATTTCTTCAGTCTTTTTCTTCACTTATAGCTCTGGTCTGAATAGCTCAGGAGCACTGCTTCACCAGCTGGTGTCTGTAAAGGATGTTGGCTCTCCTTCGCAGATACCCACTGCACCAGCTCATGCTTCCTTGCTTGATTTTGCTGTGACAGAATCTGGCCCAGATGACAGCTCATGCTTAGTCTGACCTCTGCCAGTCCTGCTACAAACTGGCATCTATGTGAACTGTGGTTCACAGCCCACCATGTCCTTGTGAACCCAATTAATAAGCCTACTGCAGAGTACTCTAATAGCTGGCCTGTGAATGGTGGCAGCTGAGAAGCAGGTTAGGTCATCTCATCCACCACTGTCAAGGCTGGCAACATGCAGCTCAGAGTGGAAATCAGAGCTAATTCCAACATACACTTGAGTCAGGTCCCTTTGGGGAGCTGCGTGCTGATATATTTCAAGCAGACTAAGGCAAGTGTATCAGCAAAAGGTGTTTGTGCATTCAGTCCTGAATAAGGACCTTGTAGCTGCACAACACACGTATTTTCAAACCTGATTAGCTAAATGTTTCTTCACTGTGAGCCTGATGAAAACATGTAAAGTCAAATCAGTGCAATAGCTGTTCTAAAGATGCCTCAGGGTGGCAACACATGACCTTCATGTGGAGTTTGGAATGCTGTGCAATGTTCTGTTCCAGTCCACCCATGTCTCTCTCAGGGATTCCAGTGGTCCCTACTGCAGGGATGCCTCTCCCAAAGCTGTGCAGCTGCTACAGAGCTGAGCAGCCAGAGGGAGGGCAGGGGAAGCGAGGGAAGGACACGGGGATATATTGCTTTTGTCAGTATTTTTGCAAGAAAATGTAACTTTATTTAAATTGTGGAACCCATTTCTCTGAGGGAAGCATGGAAAAAATGACATAAGCTCACGGCTCCAAATCTAGCAAGTTTATTCAAATCCCAGACCGCCCCCCTTTTTTTTTTTCTTTAATTGAAGAAAACATTCTGTACTGAATGCAGAGAGTCAAGTTCCCACTTGGTAGCATTCCCAGTGAGCTGCCTGCATTTTGGCTTTATCTCAGACAGACACTTCAGAGTGCTGCTGACAGGATTTAAAACTCACCAGTGGTGCTGGGCTGAGTTAAAAGCCCACTGCCAGCAGCTGTGGGGGCTGTCTGTGTTTGCATGCATAGCTAATCAGACAGTGACTAACATCTCCAGCTCAACAAATCCCAGCAGATCTCAGTTTAACAGATACCTCCTTGGTCCTACGAGGAGGGGAGGGGAGGGGAGGGGAGGGGAGGGAAAAAGAGAGGGAAGAAGAGAGGGAGAGAGAAAAGTTCCATAGTGTAGTCTGAGTGAGCTTGCTGAAAACCTATTTGTGCCTGCAGAGTGGAAATATTTCTGTCAGGACACCAGTACTTTAGATAAATTTATTGCCCTTGTATGCAAACTGGAAGGTGAGACCTCTTATTGGGATCACTATTGTTTAATTATGACCAGCCTTTTTCTTTTTTTTTTTTTTTTCTTCAGATACTTCAATTAAAACCACGACTGATCATTTTATTGGCCCGGAGTTTCTGCACACCTGGAGGTTTTTACAGGACTTTAGTTTAGTTTTGGTCTAATTCCTATGGGTTTTTGTCCCCTTCTCTTAACAAGACTCAGAATAGCTTACATTCCTGCACCATGCCTTTCCTCCCAGAGGATCTTAAAATAATTTACGAACTATAAAAGCTGCTTTTTTTGTAAACAGAAATCACTTTACACATCAGTGAAGTGCAGCCACCTGGAGGGGAAGGAGAGTCCACAGAAGCAGCTGTCTAAAAGCACACTGCATTGTTACATTTTAAGCTACAAAGTGATAAGTATCATGTCCAGTTTAACGTATGGTTGGAATTTATGACAGTGCAATGTCATTTTTCAAACTGTAATTTGACCAAGAGGATATCCCCAGTTCTTGCCCCATGTGCAAACAGGCATTTAATTTTAGCATGAAGCCAGGACACCAGGTTCATGACTTACCAGAAAGACAGTACCTCCAGCAGGAAATTATCCTAGAGCTGTGTAGAAAGGAAGTAAAGAACCAAGCAGATAATCAGCTCCCAAGGAAAACTTTGTAGTGTTACTTCATGAAGGACTAAGTACCCAGCAATCTCCAGGTACGTTGTTTTTCAGATTTCAAAAAACTGCAGCCCAAGGGGATATGGCTGCAGCAATTATCTTGACACAGCACTCAAAAATAATTTTTCTCATCATTGTCTGAATATAAAAATAGTAATAATAAAGCCTACTAGCAATGATACAAGTAAAATCAAGTTCATGCAAACATATTTGAGGCTGAATTCAGTTTGTTTTCAAAGAGATTTCTTTTCCGTGACTCAGAACAGACACTAAACTCTGCTATGGCAAGTTGTGAACTTGAAAAACTGAAGTACACAAAAGGTACAGCAAAATAGGCACAAATTTGGAGCTATCATAAGCATCTAACCCAGCTGGGGCTAATGTACCAAAAGATTCTAAAACACTACAACAAGAGTAAAGATTTGAAGTGAACACCTTACTGAAAAATGGAGCTTTGAAGTTAACAGCTACTGAGGCTGCAGTTCTTACATGCTCTTCAGTAGCAAAAATTACTGCTTATTTAGCACTCCTCATCCAGGGATCTCAAAGCCATCCTGAGCAACTTTATGAGAGGTACAGAGGACTGCTACTGTGACCAAAGCAATGGAGAGGCGCCGTTCTTCTCTTAATAATTCCACTAATAATAAATAAATAAATAAATAAATAAATAAAATGAACTTTTTATAAGTTGGAAGTGAAAACTAAAAAACCTTTGCTTTCTCCAGGCTATTGCAGTCTAGGGAGTTCACAGCAGTTGCTAGTTTACTGAGCCTGATGCTAGTACGTGCCCCAGAAATGAGGCATGCCTTCCTCCATAGACAACAGACAAAGAAGAGCGTATCCCATTCCTTAGTAATAGTTTATCTCCATTTCCCTTAAAAAAAAAAATGGTGTTAAAACATTGTGAGTCAGTGAGAGAAGGAAGATAGGACAGGGAGATCTGAGAAAAAAACTGAGTGTACTAAGGCGGAATACTGGAAAAAAGGATTGACCTCAGTCCTAAATGGCAACAGAGAATTTGTGCTATTCTTACTATGTTTATCCCAGAAGCATACAGACTCTACATATGACTCCTGTGTTCACATACAACCCATTACCCTGAGTCAAATCTATGCCTTCCCACCCCATCCCTAAAGTCATCTATATTCCTCACGTGAAATGCCAGTGTTAATGGACTTTAACCTGGGTGTTCATCACCACTGTAAGTGCTTGGTGGAGTATGAAGGAAATAATGTGTAAAGGATGGGAGGAAGGACTAGGAGGAAGGAGGGAAGGAAGGAGGGAAAGAGGGGAGGGAAGGAAGGAGGGAAGGAGGGAATGAGGGAAGAAGGGAAGGAGGGAAGGAGGATTTCAATGAAGGAGAATTTTTCACTGGAAAAATAGAAATAGGATGATTTTTCCTGAATTTCTAAATATAGCAGATTGCAGAGCATAAAAAATTTTTCAAACATTGGAAGTTCTTTGGTTAGCTTTTTTTGACACTTTTTTTTTTTTTCCTGCATCTGTCCGAAGGAAATAATACGATTTCATTCAGGCTGGTGAAAGTCCAGCTGAGAAAAGAACAGTGCCATCACAATTGGACACCTGCATCCAAACATCACATACAGATACTTTCCAAAATTTGATTCCTCTTGTTCTTAATATTGATTTCTTTAAGGCTCAGTTAACATACTCTCTAAGACTTTCTACTTTGTCAAAGAGAAATTAGATTTTCCTACCCCAAAGACTTTGTCAAAGAAAGCCATCTGAGATGGTCAAGTCAGAGTTAAAGCAGGTTTGTAAATCAACCTCTAGCAGTTGGTACATCTAATCTTTTTTTTCTTTTATTAGCATTAATTGAAGATAACCCTTTTAATTCCATTTGCTTCTCACATGCTGTTTCCATGTTAGAAGGTCATTCACAGAGTACAATTCATACCTGGGTTCACTCTATGGAAAGACAGAGCGTGTAATTCTTGCGAGGAGATCTACTGATATTTCATCCTTCTGCGATAAGGGTCCATAACAGGATGAAGATAACATCAGAGCCATTGAGGAAAATAGTAACTGTGCCTGAAAAATACATCATGATCAAACCTGTAAAGTATGTCTGCAGAAACTTTAGAAGGCCTCTATGTTTTTATCAACTCTATCTTTTTTAAGTACTAAAGTGATATAAAAGCAGGGGGAAATGATTATAGAATTTCAGTTCCTTTACAGTATTTCTTTCAAGACCATGGGTCAAGTAGAAATATACCAGAAATAACCTTGACCAACATCATTTGAAAAATATGAATGCAACCAAATCCATGCAGGGGCACTTTAATTATGATTAAAGTTCCTTGTCCAACACACATTTCTACATCTTAACTAATACTGAGAGTACTGCGTTCAATAAGCCTAATATGGTGCAAAATTTTAAGTCTTGTTGGGTACTTAAAGCTATTTTTCTTCTCTACTACACCTTTGTTCCTCAGTCAATATATTAATAGAAGCCAGTTATGCTGTGGTAAGTCTACCTAAAAGTTGTATTGATTTCTGTAATATAGACAGAAGAGGATTTGTACTTGGACATCTGAACAAAATGTCTTTCAAAAAAATATGCTCTAATGTGACGAGAATCACAATCTTGTGATTCAGGGACTAAAGTGTCATAATGAATGTACATGTTAACCTGAATTATTTTTTTAACTATGTAGAAGACACGTTTGATAAGTCAGTGTCTGTATTAGCAAAGCTGCACTCTGAATATATCTGAAATTTTTTTGACAGCCATGCAACTCTGATTAAATTACAGTAGTAGCATAGATAATTCTGGCATAGTTTTAGTATGGCAGTAGACAGAATTAGTAAATGTGTATCTCAGTATTATGACTTTGGGGTAGAAACAGAGACAAGGAGAACTCTCCAAAGAGGAGATCTCCGGCATCTGCCATTTATTACTTTTCCTGATAAATATGAAAGAAAGTTTGAGTATGAGAACTGAAAAGACATTAGCTTTGATAGAAATATTGCTCAAAGAGTAACAACAATACTTTGTGTATTTATTTTGCAAATATATAATATCTTTGGTAATGATTTTGATATGTCCATGTGAATGTTCAGTAGAATGTACCTCATATTTAACAGGCCTATTTTTATCACTACTTCCACCTAAACATCTACTACATATGCATACAATATGAAAGTACCAAAATAATCAGACTTGAAGTAGATTTCAAGGCAATATCTGAGGCGAAACTGGAGTTTGAACTTATAGGTAGGATCAAGGTCAACCCTAAATCATCTTACCCTTTTTTATAGGACTTAATGTCATCATGGGAGGTAGAAAACATGAGAGGACTGTTCTTGTAAATTATGAATACTACAAACCTCACATTAGTGGTAGTCTTTTTGAGTGTCTGCTGCTTGCCCTAATAATTTCAGTCAGGGCTATCTGCAAGAAATTCTAATTACATTACTATCCATGTAGTCAAAGAAACCTTGTGACATTTCAGATATGATCCAAACCTTTGAAGGAGCTGCTGTGCTGAGAAACCACCCAGCCCTTACACTTAATCCCCCCAGTGGAAACAATCTGCTGTGCTGCACAGGACCTTGTTTCTACAGAAGCATGAGATGATTATATAGAAAGAGTCAAGAATCTTTCACAAATCTCTTAAATATTCCCATTCAGTACTGAGGGTATAATCCCTTATTACTAGAGGATAAGTCAGAAAGGTCTCTGTTACATTTTTGGGGAATTTTTAAGGTGTGATCTCTTCCTGCCTTTTCTCTCAAGAAATTGCATAAATCTTCAGATTAAGTCCCCTGTCAGCATGCAAACTTCTTAAAATGAACTGAATGAGTTGAATGGCCTGCAATACCTTTGTTTTAATCTGATGTACAGCTGGGGGAAATAGCCAGATATTTCTCAAAATACAGTCTTTTTTCATAGTTGTCACAGATCTTCCAAATGGCTTAAATCCTCAACACAGGATGATGTGTACTTTCAGTATTAAGCAGCTCCTGTTTTGTCCCAGGTAGATATCCACTCTTAGGATTGAATTTGACCTGAAGACAACTTCTAAAAGAGATTCTTCCATTTTAAACTTCAAGTTTCCTTACTCTTAAGGAAATCATCATCATCATAGAACCATAGAATGGCCTGGGTTGTAAAGATCATCTAGTTTCAACTTCCTTGCCATGAACAAGATTGCCAACCACTAGAGCAGGCTGCTGAGAGCCAGATCCAGCCTTGTCTTAAATGCCTCCAGGGATGGGGCATCCACAACCTCTCTGGACAACACCACCCTCTGAGCAAAAAACTTCCTCCTAATGTCTAACCTAAATCTCCCCCATCTCAGACTAAAATCATTCCCCCTTGTCCTATTGCTACCTACCCACGTAAACAGTCATTCTCCTCCTGTTTATATGCTCTCTTCAAGTGCTGGAAGGCCACAAGAGGTCACCTTCTTTTCTCCAAGCTAAACAAGCCCAGTTCCCTCAACCTTTCCTCATAGGAAATGCTACTGTTCCGACTGCATCTGCCAGTTCCTATAGCTATTTGTAATCTCAGACCATCATCTGGTCAAACTCCCCTGCAATGGGCAATTTGATCAGCTTGATAAACTTCTGCCATTTGATGACTGGCGAGAAGGCAGTGGATATTATCTACTTGAAGTTCATTAAGGCCTTTGATACTGATTCCCATAAGATGCTAATAGAGAAGTTATTGATGCATGGGAATTATGAACAGACAGTGAGGTCGACCAAAAACTGTCAGAATGACTATGTCCAGTGATAGTGGCCAGTGATGAAAAATCTAAATGAAGGTCAGTAACTACCAGAGTACTCCAGGGGTCAAAACTGGGTCCAATGCTCTTTAAAAACCTTCAGTTATCTAGATGGTGGAGTAGAGGTCATCTTGAGTAAGTCCGCAGAACACAAATCCAGGAGGAGTGGCAGATACCTCAGAGAGTCATTTTTACTACCAAGAGGGACCTGGACACACTGGAGAAATGGACTGACAGAAATTTGCAGTTCAGCAAGGGAAAAGTGTGAAGTCTTGAACCAAAGGAGGAACAATCCCACGTGCCAGTACATGCTGAAGCCCACACAAATAGAAAGCAGTTTTGCAGAGATTTCGTGGTGGACCTCAAATTGAACTTGAATAGGCTTCAATTTGTACCCTTGCTACAAATAAGGCAATAGTATCCTAACCTGCTTTAGTCAAAGTATTTCCAGCAGGTTGAGACAAATGATCCTTCCCCTCTACTCTGTCCTGGTGAGGCCACTTGCAGTTCTGGATCAAATTCTTGATCACCCAGTATAACAGAGACTTGGGTACAATGCAGACAGTTCAGTGAAAGGACACAAAGATTATTGAAAGTCTGGAGAACCTCTCCTCTGACAACAGGCAGAGTGTTTTGTTCTCAGAATCTCTGTATAGTCTGGAGAAGAGTAAGTTTGGGGAAGACATCATTAATTATCAGAAGTAGGGAGAATGTGAAGAGGAGGTTGCAAGACTGTTTTCCAAGGTGCCCAGTGCCAGGACAAGACGCAATGGGAACAAATTGAAACACAGAAGATTCTGAACACACATTGCCAAAAGGCACTGTAAGGTGTCCCTCCTCAGAAGTCTTCAGGACTGCCTGGATGAGACCCTGAGCAACCTGCTCTGGGTGGCCCTGCTGGAGCAGGGGTTGGATCAGATGGCCTCCAGGGAAGCCCTCCTAAGACTAAACCGTTCTGTGAACAAGATACCCACTGTGAAATAGTTTATCCATCAGAAATGGTAGAAGGAAAGGAAACCTGTGAAAAAGAAATGGAAGAATGATGGAAAAATCCTATTTGGGATTTACACTTAACTATGACCGTAGATAAATAATCTTCATGAAATCTAATAGTCAGAAATGAGTAATCCAAAAAGAGATAGCAACTTGCCCAAGACTCTGATTTGTCAGTCCCTGAGGAATCTTTATTCAAAGAAGATAAGGAGCCATCTAGAGCTGATCCACCAGAGAAGCAACGTGTTTGATTTGCATGGAGGCAGAAAGAATAATCTCAGTGTCAAATTAAAATGTTTAGCAGTGAGTCTCCAAACTTGTAGCCTAATGCAAGGAACAGACTGTAAAATGTTCTGTCAGTAGGCCACAAGTAATGTGTTGATTTTTTTTCAATTTTCTAACACATGAGACATCTGATTTAAATTTGATACTGTAAATGTAATATTGTTGCTGAATTTCCTACCTCTCTTTACGTTATGGAACAAAAAAACTAGTTGCAGAGGAATTCTTTTCTGTTTCCTCTGAAAAAGCTGTTACTTCTAAAAAAGTATGAGTTGAGGCAAACTTGCATCATATTTCATGATTTATTGGTGCTTTTCATAGACTAGAATTCATCAAATTCTGCTGAACCCTGCACCAAATTGTATGATGATTAATGGAAAAGTATCAGACCAAATTCTCTGTGGACTGTAGTCACTGTCATCCAGATCAAGAGCTCAGAATGGAATATGCTTGAATGCCAGTGAGGTTTTCAGGTGGCACTGAACTGGCTTATACTTAGAGGTGGATTCTACATTCCTGCTGCCCGCAGCGGGAGAAAAAGGGGCAGGTTAAAGCCATCCATTATCAGTCTCAGAGTATGGGCTTAATTCCTTGATGCTGAGAGCTGGAATTGGTATTAGGTTGCTCTGACAGAGTGTAGGAAATCAGAACGTAACTGAAACAGGAAAGGAATTAGGAGGATGGAAAAAAATAGAAGCAAAACAACCACAACCTCAAAACAGTTCCTACTGCGTGCAATTCAACCCACGCCTATTGTGCCTAGCTCTCTTTTCCCATGCACTTGTTTTTGATCTACAGTGCACGCGACGGTGGTAACTGCTTAGACCAAGGGAACATTTGCAAGCTATCAGAGGAGGTGGAGTCACTCAGGCAACTGGAAAGGGAAACTCTGCTATTTCTCAGGATATTTATAGAAGGGTACCCCACTGCCATTTGTGCTTCAGGGAGGTCCTTCCCTTGATTACTGATAGTGTGTACTTTAGCCATGTGTGGTGTGGCAGATTGAGTTCTGCATTGTGAGCCACAGTTCCCTTTTCCCAGAGCTTCCTTTGAACTTTGCAGCCCTATGCAATAAAGTTATGTGTGGTGCTGAAGTGGCCCACCCAAAGAGCAAGATGTTTCTTGGAAGCTGTCTTCCACTTCCCTATGCTAAGCTACTGTGAAACTGCCATAGTAGGGTCTCTAAGTCAACAGTTTCCTTCCTCTCCTCACTCCAGCTTGCCTACTGGAGGCAGACTCAGACTGATCCCAGCTGCACCAGCACCCTTTGTTCAGTGCTGTTTCCAGCTTGCAGCCTCTCATTACTGCCTTACTCTGTGTGGACTGTTTTTAAGGCAGGATGTTCAGTGACAATATCACATGTGCCCAAAGCTATTGTTTCTGCTTTTATTTTTGATTGCAGTGTTCTCAATAGTTGGACTTTTCCCCTTCTCTTTGATTATGAGAGAAACTGGGCTTTGTTCCGTGTGTTTCATTACCCAGTGGCTTTTAAATCTCCGCCACTTACTCAAAACAACAATTGGAAAATTGTTGTCAGGTCCCACACCCAGCAACAGCTGGTGCATTTTCAAGGACTTTGGTTTAAGATGAGAGAAGGGGAGGGCACACTAGAAGGGTAAAGCAAGCCTGTCAGCAATCTTATCCAAACACTCTGTCATTCCCATGATTGATAGGGCCCTTGGCCAAACTCTGAAAGTCTTTCAAATATATTGTTCTGGCGCGCTGTGAGTTTCAGAGGGTTACTCTGGCAGCTGCGACTATATACAAATTAATGTTAACCACCCCCGAATAAGGACTGACTCCAGAAGGATGAAAAGTACAATTTTCACAACTCATTACTATTGAGGAAAGCAAATTCCTGTAGAGCATAGAGATATTCAGGCAATTCTCTGAGAAGTTTGCACTTCACTAGGCAATGAGCATTACAAGTAGTTGTCCAGTGTATATGAAATATATGCTTGACACCCCAAACTGTGCCTGCTTTTGTTCTATGATTTTAAAAAACAAACAAGCAGAAGAGAAGGAGAAGAAAGAGGAGGACGAGGATGAGGACAAGGAGGAGGAAGATGGAAGGGGAAGGGAAAGGGAAAGGGAAAAGGAAAGGGAAAGGGAAAGGGAAAGGGGAAAGGGGAAAGGGGAAAGGGGGAGGAAAGGAAGAGGAAAGTAAAAAGAGAAAAGAAGAAAGAAAAAACACTGTACATTTGAAGTAATATTTTAGTATAGAACGCAGGAGAATATTCTGTTTACTCAAAAGCATCTTCAAGGGAAACTACTATGATATAGCCATCTTTTCACTGAGATGAAAAAAGAAAAAAAAAAACTCAAATGACTTAAAGAGTGTTCTGAAGTTGAAGAGATATAGCTTTATGTCTACTGTTCAGATAAGTCAAATTTCTGGTACAATACAAAGCTAAATATGAATGTGAGTCTACTTGACAACTTGAAATACATTATCTAAATGGAAAGGTCAAATACTTACGCACACATTTTAAATTGTACTCTCGATTTTGATGTCCATAAATTAGAAAAGTGCAGTTTTCTTAGTGTTTATTTCTGCCGTGAACTGTGACTAAATGTATACATAAGCCTGTAAATTCAATGTCTGAACACCTGTTTTAATGTCAAACAAAAACACTTCCTTCTGCTTCCAGAAACTGAATCTTCTTTTTTTTTTTACTTTTAGAAACAATACTTCGCATACATAGCACCTTCCACTTAAATTTGCAGAAGAGGGAAAAGTCTTCCTATCCCTCTGGGAAACTGAGAAATATGAACTGAAGAAGACAGAATGTGTTAAGTTCCTAATGATGAAGGGAAAGTCAGAGCAGATGTTAAGAATCAGTTTTAGTTCATCTCTTTGCTAATGTGTCGCTGTAACTATTAAACCTTTACTCCATTCGTATCAATAACTTTAACTCAGCGAAGAGCTACATACTGATCTAGTGAATCTACTTTGAAGTCTGTCTTTGCTGTGTTTTCCCAGGGTTTTCCAGAGAACAATAGGCTCATAGGTTTTCTTTGGGATTGGCATAGGAGATTAAAAGAACTTTCAAATGTTGTGTGATGTTAGTGAATCTATACATTTGATGGGGCTCTCAGTTTTGCCAGCAGGCAAATGGGTTAAAATCAAACATTGTATTCAGTCGCTGTATGAGATTTGTGGCTGCCTTCAGATGAAATACTCTGCAAATTTGCTGTTAGACTGGAAAATGCTGGAATTAATTTTGCTTTTACAATTGCACTAACTATGGTCAGTGCTTCATCCCTGTCACCAAAGGACAAGAGTAAATTTCTGCCACGGGTGAGCTGGATTTTTCAGGCACAAAAATCTTTCTCTTGGCACATCTTCATAATGAAGCCCATTTCTTGTTAATATGAATGCTGCAGTATAGTTTCCTCTGCTTTGCTGACTGTGTAGGGTCCTGACTCTTTAAAGTCCCAACTAAGTTTTTGCTGGGGACCAAACTCCTGCACGTGCCAAAGACTGGAACATTTTAGTATTCTTTACGGCCAAATCAAATTGTATCACTGTGCATGAGCACAGTGTACTCTTATCTACCTTGAGAACTTTATATACCGTTATACCACTTTAATGGTACAAAGGCAACCTGAGTTTCATTTACAACTTGATTCTGAATTCTAGCCTTGAGGAATCCATTCTGGTTTTAATTTCTTGAATACTTTTGTTTTGAATATAATGTCAGTAATTGAAAACTTATATGGGGTGGGAAGAGGAAAAACAGCAGAGGAGTCACCACATTGCATAGCTTGTGAAAGTCTGGGACAGGGTGGCTTCAGTTGAACAATGCACATTAGAAAGACACGGTGCATGTGCTAGCAACTTTAGGGAAATCTAAAGTGATGTGGTTATAATATGTCCCCAGTGTGTAGCTACATTTCTCTGACAGAGTTCTGCAATGGCAAAGTACTGCCAAAGGGTAAATGCAGAAAAGTTCCCAACATCTCATTGAACATGGCAGCTATGAATAGCAATCAGAGAGATTGTGATGTTGCAAATACAGGAGGAACAAGGCTGATAAAAGGAGAGAATTACCATCTTCCACCATTCCTGACCTCATACGTATTGACAGTGTGTTTTATCTGGTCCTTCTGAAAAGATGGATAAAAATCATCTCTCTGTGGGAGCCACAGAATTACACAATTGCAGGCCTTGGAAAGGACCTCTGGAAATCACTGAGTCCAAATACCCTGTCAAAGCAGGTTCCCTACAGCAGATCACATAGGCAGGTATCCAAGAAGGTCATGAATATCTTTAGAGAAGGAGACAGCACAACAGCTCTGGGCAGTCTGTTCCAGACCTCTGCCATTCTCAAAGTGAAAAAGTTTATCTTCATGTTCCAGTGGAACTTTCTGTGTTCTGCTTTTGGCCATTGTCCTTTGTCATGATGCTGGACACTTGTAAGGAGAGCCTAACCCCATCCATTTGACTCCCACCCATTAGACATTTACAATCATTTATAAATTCTCCCCTCAGTCTTCTCCAAGCTCGAGGTCCTTCACCCTTTCTTCGTAATGGAGATGTTCCAGGCCCCACATCATCTTTGTGGCCCTCTTCTAGACTCTCACTAGAAGATCATTTGTTGTTTTTTTTTTGAACTGAAGAACCCAGAACTGGACCCAGTACTCCAGACATAGCAGAGTAGAGGAGAAGGATCACTTTCCTCGACCTGCTGGCCACACTCACTTAATGCACTTCAGGATGCCATTGGTCTTTCTGGCCACAGCGACACACTGCTGGGTCATGGCCAATCTGCTGTACACCAGTACATCCAGTTCCTTCTCTGCAGAACTCCTTTTCAGTAAGTTAACTCCTAATCTGTACTGATGTATGCAGTTATTCCTCTCCAGGTGTAGAACCTTGTACTTGTCCTTGCTAAACCACATCAGTTTTCTTGCTGCCCAACTCTTGAGTTTGTCCAGGTCTTGTTGAATGTTACAAGGTCTTACTGAATGTTATTGTCTTCTGGTGCATCAGCCACTCTTACCAGCTTCATATTTTCAGCAGACTTGCTAAGAGTGAACTCTATCATCATTAGTGTCATCAATGAAGATGCTGAAGATCAGACCCAATGAAAACTCTTGGGGAACAACACTATCTATAGGCCTCCACGTAGACTCTGTGCTGCTGATAACAGCCCTCTGAGCTCTGTCAGTCAGACAGTTATCGAACTGCTTCACTGTCCACTCATCTATCCCACGCTTCCTAAGCTTCATTACAAGGACGTTGTGGTGACAGTATTAAATGCTTTGCTGACATCAAGGTACACAACATCCACTACTCTTCCTTCATCTGCCCAGACAACCATGACATCCTAAAAGACTAACAGGGTAATCAAGCCTGATTTCCCCTTGGGAAAGCCATGCTGACTACTCCCGATAACCTTTTTTAGTTCCACGTAAATATCAGACTACTCCAGATTGTATTTCATAAAGACATGAATTATTCCCTACTCCATATTATATATTGCCTTTATATATGAAAAGACACAAATGACAAGCTTGTAGGCAGATTTCTACTCAGAAAAAAATCTGACTATAGCTAGATAAAATTCCGTCTTCCAGTATTGCTTCATCTACACCTTGACTTCATCATGTCTTTCCAAAGGGAGGGTCCTTGACACCACCTTATGTACTGCCTGGGGTCTTTGATCCAAGTTTTGTTGTTTTTATCACAACTATTCCTGAATAGTTACTGAAATGGCAAAAACTGAATGAAAAAAAAAAAAAAGCCAGATATACACACATGCTTTTTTAAAATAAATGCACACTCAGATACATATACATATTCAAATATGTAGACAAAATTCAGGGTTCCACTTTGTGTTTGAAAAAATAGGATATACAGGAAAGGTTCCTGATAATTGGGAGCTTATTTATTCCTAAATTATTCTCAGTTACATCAACTTATCAGGGGAAATAACACTGCATGATGACATATGGACCTAGTGCAAACTAGGAATTATAATAACCAAGAGCAGATTCACAGTGATCATCATGTATGTAAAAATAATAAAAGTGCAGTTTCTTGTCACTTTTCATACATGACTACAGAATTTCTGCTGTAGTAGTTCCTTATGTGGAACACAGCACTTTATGACACAGAATATAATCTGGTAGTGACATTTCAACCCTGAGCTCATATTTCAGGGATTGTTTTTTATTTATTATAAGACATTAATTATGTTTTATTCACACTTTATTTGTAAAAAATAAAAAATAAAAAGTCCAAATTTAATTGATTAAATATTAAAAAATTAAATATGTGGTAGGAGCTCTGTGGATATTTTTTCCTTCCATGCTGGGCACTTGGCTAATAGATTAGATTGCTATGAAGGCCAAATATTGGTTTTGGTCTGTGGCAGGAATCCAAACTAAACTTACATGTGTTTCTAGTAATCGAGTAGCACAGCAATTACTAAAGTAAGGGAAATATGTTACCCTAACTTGTTACGCACTCCAAAGCTGAGCTGAAGCCTACAGAAGATGATGAGGGTCAAGCCCCAGTTAATTTCCTTTCTTACCCAGTTTTATTCTTTTCATTAGTGAAGGCTTTCTGTGTAGTAGGGTGGTGTGTATTTGTTTGCTTGCTTGTTTGTTAAAAGGGAATGTTATTTTAGTGTCATTATTCATGCCAGCAAAGGTTAGCCAATTAACAGCTTCTGAAGAGGAAACCCTACAGAGATTTAAACTTAGAAATAATGAAGTTAGGTGGGAAAACATTTGCCAGCATTCCCAAAGTAGTCCAGAATATCTGATCCTCAAGGAAAGGTGTGAGAAGCAAAGGGGACACAGAGGAAGGAAAACAACAAGCTGTGTAAATGGTCTTTTTGGAAGGTTAATACTCTAAAAGAATCTCATTGTGTTTCAAAGAAGAAATCAGCGTCAATATTAAAATAAAGGAATAAGAAGAATAAAAGTGAAAGAAAGCTGTTTCTTCTTGCTCTTATTCCTCTCATCCAATTCCACAGAAATACCTACTTTCAGGTTTATTTGAGTATGAAAGTCTACCTTCAAAAGCATGTAATAATGACTGGCACATAAGCCTAAGCAAAGAGTTTAATAGATGTCAATGATTTATAAGCTTTAGTGAAAGCTGTTATTGTTTAGATTCCATATAAACAAAAAGCATTGTTATCACCTGTCACAATACCCTATGTTGTTGTAGGTAAAGATAAAAGTCTGTTAGAGTGATTGGCTGAGTCACTGCAAAAATTCAAAGGCTGTTTATCTCGATTAGTTAAAGACCTGTAATTACAGCAGTTTGACCTCAAGGAACGTAATTACTCCACAAAAGCTCTCTACAGGAAACCAGACATTAGCCTTGGCTAATTAGCTTGACATTCATAAGCTGCCCGTATCAGAATGCAGATGGTTTGGAAACGCAAGCATGAAACAACATCTACAAATGCTGCAGGAGCTGCCTCCAGGAAAGTATCAGTCTGTTAGTGGCGGGTAAGAGTGAAATTATTTTCTTGATGGCTTTTATAACTTTCTTTAAGAAAAATCCCTTTCCCAGAGAAAATTTCCCATGGAGGAAGATGGAGGAAGTGGATGGCAGCCTGGGAGACTTACTCAATTTATTATGGGAAAAAGTAGATCAGGCTGTTTCTGTAAACTTTTCTGTTATTCTTGGTCCTTCTGATAGTGATTAGTTTTCTCATGCCTATTGGCACATTCTTCAATCCTTCCTCTTTTCAGAGCTTATAGGGTTTATATTTAGGATGCAGTAGACTCCCTACATATGGTCCAAATACATCTGAGCAACAATCAAAGAAAAAAAGTCATTTAATTTATTCTAGAAGTTGCATCATTTGTGCACAGAAAAAAAATGAGTTTTGGTTTGGATTTACAGTTACAGCATCTATAGATATATGAATAATGATTCAATTGGGCCTGCAGATATGTTTTAATGTATAATCAGCATGCAGCTCGAAATAACCTCTCAGTGAAATTTACACTTTTTTTAAGAAAAGAGAATGTAGTGTTTATTTATTAAACATACTTTCCAAATAACAGCAGATTTTAAACTATTATTTGTTAGTTTTTCTTTTCTTTAAGTCAGTTTCATACTGCATTTCTTACCAGTTTACACATCTGGTGTCATTTGGGTGAGAATGATATAATGAAAGAAAAAAACGTCATTAGTCACCATTAGTCATGTATGGTGGGCCTAGATACTTAAATGACAAACTACTCAGTGTTTCTCTAGCAACAGCTACAGAACAAGAAGCTAGTCTGTGACAAAGTAGTACTTCCATAAATGATCAGTCTGTGAATTTGGGAGGCCTCCCAACAACTCATATCAACAAACAAAATGCCTTGGACCTGTCCTTAAGGGATGATGAGGAGAGCTGAGAGAACTGCTTATTCTTCTACATACCTACCAAGTGCTGAGGACTTTTCTGCCATTTGGAATGGCAGAAAACCTACCAGCTAGAAACTTCAGTGGCAAAATCTCACAAAGCTGTGACTCAAGCATCACGCTAAGTGATAGATCCTGATGTTTTTGGATCAAGCAGCACACTTGTGCCCAAGCTTTGCTAAGATCCCAAATATGTGAAGTCTTTCACGCATCTAACCTTTCTCCTAGTGTCTTTGGCATGCCAGACTTTGCTCTTCTTTGCCTTCACTTTGCTCTGCTCTGAAGGTTTCACACAATATACAATAGGACTATTGGAAGCAGACCCAGAACACCACTTCCTGTTGCAAGTAGGTAAAATTACTCTCTGAATCTCTGAGAAAAAATACTTGAGAAGACCTAAACACGACATTGCTCTGAAAACAACAATTATCTGCAGATTGACTGGAGGACACCCATGTTGTACATACTAATGGTATTAGAATCAGTTCCTATGTCAAAATTATTGTATATACTGCAAGCAGAAGAGCAGACCTTTGGAAAATCCATCTGAACTTTTGTTACAGATAAGAACTACGAATCTGCTATTAAAAATAAAAATAATTTTAAAAAATAATTATTTTCAATATTTTCCATTAAAAAAAATTAAAATATAATCAACCTAACTAATAAAAGTGTAAGCACAGAGGTTTGAGGCGTAATAAGATATATTCTTACAGATGGATAAACTTCTAAAATGGTAGGAATCCTGGTGAGAATCATGATAATTGCTACATAGAGCTAATTGAAATGCACTTACTGTACCCTTTTCATTGATTGTGTTAAAAATGATTTATTAGATATTGGAATTGTTATTATTACTTATTGAAATTATTTAGTTTAATTTTATTTTCTCAAATACAATTTTTAAAATGAAATGCTACAATGCCTTTCTTTTCCTTCCAACACATACATTTTTGTGAAGGACAAAACACTTTGCAAATGAAGAAAGGATTCAAGTGAAAGATGAGTTAAAAAAAAAAATATGATGAAATATTAAAGTGATGGTAAAAGAGTGTTTGCGGGTATTTCTGGGGAACATTCCTTCCTGCCTCCACTTTGTCTGAACATTGCAGCGTTTAGCTTTCCACCAGCTAAACCACTTTTGCTATGCCTTCTGCAATTGTCCATAAATTTATTCCAATAAAGAACTAGATTATCTTGCAACTTTTATGAAACGCAGATGAAATGGGAAACTGGGAAGAAGAAATCCCCCCTGTGGAGTTAAATATGTTCTGTAGTCCTTTTTTTTTTTTTTTTTTTTAACTAACTTTTTCCTTCCTGCAAGATGTGAGATGGGTAAAGAATGCTGAAATAAATATTAACAAATGTACTTCTGTGTTTATTTGACATACACTTATTTTCCACTCTTGGCACAAGCAATGTTTTATTGCTTAACTAACAGAGTAATATCTACATTAGTTAAGTGTTGTTTGAATCTCCCTCAAAGCTTTTTTTCAAGTATACACAATATGTTTACAAAGCAAGCTTTCATTGCAGAGAAAAATGTCAACTAGCCCCATGGGAGAATGTGTTTAACTAAAGATTTCCCAGTATGTAGGGAATCCTTAGACAGACAAAATGAGTGCTCTTCCTGCCACCTCTCCCAACTACTTTTACTCCAGATTTGTTATGCTAAGGAGTCTTTAGAAATTGTCTGTTATATTCACAGGCGTTCAGACCATTTTTTGAATGTGACACTTGTGCAGGTCCAGAACCTGCAGAGGTACATTTACACTGTTCCACGTAAGTTTACAGAAATAAAGAAGAGGACTTAGTCCTTGACATGAGCACCTGCTGAATTGATTCAGTAGTACTGAACATGATTCTCCTGGTGTACTGCTGCGCAGCTATGGTGTTATGGTGTGCAGCTAGCTGATCTAAACCTGGATCACGTATGATTCATTATATTCAGATTTTTTACTGGTTAGAGCACAGATCAGTCTCAAATAAAATTGAGAGACTGTAAGATGACTACATTCTGACTAAAAAAATAAATGAATATGAATGTAAAATCACCCTACTTTCTGTCCCTCTTCTTTTCCCAGTGGTTTCTGACAGACTTTCAGATATACTGCCTTCCATGGCCACACAAATAGGTTATCTCTGCTTGCTGGGGCTTCCAAAAAAAAAAAAAAGAAAGAAAGAAAAATCTATGCAATCATACAGCACTCTATTTGAGCATGGAGAAAGTGAAGTCCTATACTATCCACAAAAAAAAAAAGCACAGGAAGCTCAGCAAAATAGTTCCCCCTTTTCTGCCCCTAATTCTGCCTCCTGCTCAAGTTCTGATGTACTGCTGCCTTAATAAGGACTCACGGCAAATTCCTTTGGAATAAGAAGATCCCAACATTAAATGCTTCTATTGCTTCTTGAGATTTCCACAGGGGGACCAAGAGGTAGCTGTGACCTTCATGCACCAAGTGATGAATTCCATGTAGTATGAAGCATTTTGGAAAAGTGAAGGGATAATAGAAGCTATGGAGCTCAGAATTACAAAGGACAGCCTTGTAAGAATTCCTGTCCCTCTAGGTAGCATTACCATCTCTCACAGTGTTCTTGTTTGGCTCACAAATTCCATGCTTCCTGGCCTATCCGAAGCCATGGATGGTATATCCCTGCAAACACAGATATCAAACCAGCCTTCCTGCTTGGAACCGAAAATCTGAAAAGCAGGACTTTCAGCGTGTGACAAAAGTGGAAATAGATATGTTGGTGAAACTGCCATTTCTAATTTCCTAGTCCTTTTCTGTGTCATAAAGTTTCACAGAGCTGAGCACCACTGAGGCTGCCTGCAAGGCCTGACTATACTAGAGCGAACTGAGAAAAGAACACATAACTACCTTCCCACTGCACACAACTATGGAGTTTAAGCCTATCTGCTTTCCATATGCTCCAGACCATGCAAAGGAGGAGTAAGCAGCTGCTGTTTTCCAAACCCATTCAGTCCTTATTCTTGACAGTTTTTGCTAATGACTCTATTGAATGCAGTGATAGTACATGAGGGGATTGGATGGGTGGGCAGGGAAGATGGATATGGCTGTTTTTCCTTCAGAAAATAGGCTAAATCACAACAAAGGACCACTGGAACTAAACTGGTCACCCTGAGTGCAATGCCTCCTGAGTCTGCTTTTGGAAAGGTATCTTGTTATGCATATGGGATGAAAAACTCTACCCTGGAAAAACACAGAAAGTAAATATTTAAAGAAAAAGAAACACAGTGAAAACAGTGTCTTGTGTTTATATTTCCATGGGCCACTGCCAAGTATCTCTCAGCCTATTACCCATCTAATGTTTAGTGTACCATATGTTTTTTAAACCAGTGGATTAAGCTCCTCCATGGTTGTGAAAAACATCAGTACATTTGTTCTGGACTTCCTCTCCCGGCATTTGTTGTTAGTGTATAAGTTTCTCACATCCCTCTGACAATTTCTGTCTGTCTGTTTACATGTTTCATGTTTCTGATGGAATGTATATATCGCTCTTACTGCCACCCAGGATCTGTTGCCCATTAT
Source organism: Oreortyx pictus (assembly GCA_036925125.1). NCBI lineage: Eukaryota > Metazoa > Chordata > Aves > Galliformes > Odontophoridae > Oreortyx > Oreortyx pictus. The sequence goes on from JAUPFR010000004.1 coordinate 16,861,457, forward strand.
CCCCAGGAACACTAGATGCCTCTCAGCCGTATTTTAATGGACATTTGAAAACACAGGCCAGGAGTTTCTGTGGTGTCTTTTCAGTCTCAAAGTCCTTGATGTCTCCCTTTTTGTGCTACGAGCACCACCTCTCTTCAAAGAGAGGAAAAGCATCAGCTCTCCTCTTCAAAACTCAAAGAGAAATCTTAATTAAAATATTTTTGAGTGAGAAAGAATGAGAACCAGACACTCCTAATACTAACTTAAGCTCCATCACAGCTATTTTACTCATATGCTTCACTTTGTGATGCTTGGTAGTCAGGCGTCACCTCAGAAGACAGCTAAGGAACTGCTTTTTGAATACTGTAAGTACCTCAGTGTAGCCTGTGGTGAGCACATCTTCTCAGCCTCAGAAACTCAACCCCTTGAAGGCACAATGATAACTGCTACCCATTTTTGTTCTTCTCAGTTATCTTGCCTGCGAGCTGAGAAAGTATTTCTATAAATTGCTGCTCATATGGGCCACTTAATTATATGGCAATTTTAATACAGTGCTCAGCTTAAAACCTCTTTTAGGTTTCTGATATCTGTGCTGAGGTTTAGAGAACTTGATTGAAACATAAACAGTCTCCCATGTGGTTTTTCATTTCCCTTGAAGCAGAAAACATGAAGCACAAACAGAACTGGTGTGAAGACTACCACAAGTGCTATCCTCCTTTTGAACGTGTGTTTATAATGACTTGCAGAAGATATTCTGGAGAATGAGTTTATTAGTGAAAACCTGATAGGAGGAGCAAGTATTAACAGATGACATACTTTGATTTGTGAATGTGACTGTTCTTTGCAGTAATCCCACTGTTAGAGGGGCACTCACCCTCACTGGATTCATATGGGAAAGGAGCATGCAACATGCATGTCAAGCATCACACAGTACCTAATTCTGGGTTCTGACTTCAGAGAGAGCTGATCAGGTGTGGCCACCTCCACATCTAGCAGGTAGTCAAGCTCATGCGTATCCTGTGCAGCAACAAGTACAGTGCTGGGACAAATGTTTGCCCACCACCCTCTCTCGAATGTGTCTGGACATCTTGCTTCCATATGGTGCCCAGGACAACAAGGGAAGCTGGGAACTCACTCGTTTCAGTTGGAGAGAGGATGATGGTGTCACTTTAAACCACAAAAGCAACCTCTTCCAGTGTTACATGGTGAGTGAGAGCTCCTTTGTGACAGGAGGGCAAGCAGTGAGCTGTGTCTAAATACACTGAAAATGTGTTCATTTACTTAAAGGAAAAGCTCTGACTCAGCTTATGCAATGTGATAAATATTTGGTTGACACATTACCTAACCTGCAGAAGTCTCCATCTCTTTCTGGGAGCACAGGCAATGGGAAAAATGTCAAAAATTCACTGTTTTAAGTAGGAAAACAAAGTAAAAAACCTTCTCACTTAGATTGTGTCTGGGAAGAAATATTAACTGGTGCTCAGCTATTCATAAGTGCTTAGCACCAAATTCCTATTGATTTCAGTGACATGTCTGGTTTCTGTGGGAATTAGACCCTTGAATTTTTTGAGGAGCCCGTCTTTCCTGTAGCCTGAGCCTTTGTTAGAACACAAGGCACTGAGAACTATTTTGACATCAGGATGCTGTCCCCCAGCAAGGACTGTTTCTGCAACTGTTATTCAATGTCCAGAGTCAAGGTTGGCTAAAAAAATTCTCAAGGGTGCGTCACTGCCTAGTTCCCATTCCTTTTCAGAGCCTCTGTTGACCCACTTTGCTCAGGTAAGATCAACACATTCTGTCAGAAGTATAAAAACATGGCAAAAGCTGTTTTGTTCAGATCAAATCACCTTCATTCAAAGCCTACTATTTTCTCATTGAGGCTCTCCTTTTTTCTCTTCATTTTTGACGCTCTTTTTATGCCCTCTGTCAGTAAAATATACAGCAGCACAAGTCCTTTTCTTGAAGAAATACACCCAATTTTTACTGTGAACTCTTCAAGGAAAGTTTTGTATAGATAGGCAAACCCTGAATACAGTCTACGGAGCACACCCAGTGCTGCAGCATTTAGCAGGGCAAGGTTTCCATCACATTACATCTGTCTTTTAAGAAATCCCTTCTCAGTGTTCATGCAGATAGGACATGACTGAGTATAAATCATGGCAAGAGAGATCCATACCTGGTTTTTAGAAAGTGTTTCTAATAGTAGGATTGTCACCGGCATGAATCTTCAGGTGAGACTGGGGATTCCCAACACTGAAGGCTGGTGAAATGTTGGTCAGGTGTGACATAATTGTGAGATATCTGGGCCTTATCAAGCCCCACTAACAACTTCCATGCTTTTCAAATGCAAGCTGATTAAAACTCTCCCTTTATCCATGTAGCTTTGGAGAGAAGGATCAACATAACTTGGCAGCAGGACAGACACAGTTTTGACATTACACAGTGGGTGGTCAGCCTCTCACACAGCCCACATGCACCTGCAGTGTACAGACGGGCCTCTCACGATGCAGGCCCCACAATGCCTCTCTGCTGCTGTGGATGCCCATAGGCATTTAAGAGTCAAAAAAGCGTCTTTCCTACTGTGGACCATCTTCTTCACACCCTCTCTTTTGTTAGGCTGGGACTCAGTCCTACCTTGGAAGGCTGGTGGAGAGCTGAGGATGCTCATCTCAGCCCACAGGCATGTAAACACATTAGTTCAAGGGGAGCTTGCAGCTGGGGTATTAGACTATCCCTGCCTCCTAGGCTATCTCATTGGTCCTCAGGGCAAGAAAATTGCTGTGAGATTGCAAGTGGAGCATATCTTTGTGGTATGATGAGAAGGGACAGTACACCGAGTGCTTCCACATTGAAACATAGGGTTTGTGTCCCTGAGAACACAAGCGTTGGCAGACTCTCGACAAAACAGCCAAAGAAATATAAAAGATGCTTAAAAATGACATAGGCGGTGTCTGGTCAAAGTGCTGCCCAAAGAAATGACAGGTGTTTTTTTCTCATGGTCCCTCTTTATGTCTCAGCTCGTCTGAATATTAAAAGATTCGTTTGTGTGTGCAGGGATAAAGAAGGATCAGATTCATATTGTTCTTTGCTCTCTTTGTCCTGTTAGAACAAAGCAAGAAGTCAAACTTGAATCTGCAAGTGGAGGGGCAGCCAAAATGCATGCTTGGTAACCTGTTTGTATTTGTAACTAGTGCAGTGTTAATTAAATGGAAATGGATTCATGGACATACTTTCTGTGCTTGTTTGCTTTTTCTATAAAACTTTGTTCAGGGATAGAGGAGGGACATCCATTTTGTGTGTCTGTGTTGCAATTGTAGCTCATTTCTGCATGCATGCTGCAAATCACTGTTCAAAGTACAGAATATTACAATACTTGCTTTTTGCCTTTGATTTTTAATTGGAAATTGGATACATGAAATAATGTATTTATACTCTCAATATAATTCAGGGTATGGATAAATGAAAACATATTATTCTCACGGACAGCAGCTCCAAAAGTCATCTGGGATTAAATTATGTATTATCTCATTAGTATTCAATATCACTACCACATCCTTCAATTGCTGCTTTGCCCTGTTAAGCATCTGTGTGAACACATCATTGAAAAGTCTTTGTATTTCTAAATCACTCTCTCTCAAATTTGTTCAGTGATAAACACAGAGAATAGCTTTCTGCCCAGTGCTCCTCTACCAGCCTGTCCTTGCCAGGCTGGGGGATACACACAACATATTCAGCTTGGATCTCTGAGACACAGAAATCGCGCACTCACATTCTCAGTCATTCTTCAGAGCAGAGCTACACCTGGTAGAAAAGCATACTTACCGAAAAAGAGCAAATTTAAAAATAAAAAAAGAACAAGTAATAAAGACAATGCTTAAGACATGAGATGGCTAGCTCAGCTGTGCATCTTATACCATTCTTGCGTTGTTGGGCTGCAAGGGAGGCCATCTAGTCAGACATAAGATTTATCTTGCTCTGAATTGCCCACAGCCAAAGCTGGGACTTGCATTGAGCAGGCTGGGAAGGCTGGCACTGGAGCCTGTAGCAAAAGTTAGATGCTATGGACCAGGAATGTACCCTGTAGTTCTCAGTGCACTCTGAGACCCTTAGGAGCTGAGAGGTGCTGCAGTATCTGGCCGCTGGAAGGAACAGTGGCTTCTGTTTCCTGTTGAGTCCTCACATCAGCAGATGAGAAGGGATGTCTCCATTTGACAACAGAGGAAGTCTCTAGTGCCACCAAGACAGGAATTTGGCAAAGGAAGGGGATCTGAAGCCTTCAAGATTTCCACAGTCAAGATGTGGACACTGGGAACAGAAGTGTCTCCCTGCTCTGAAGGGGAAGATAGACAGGTGGATGAACCCCACCACTAGCAGGTTCATAGAATCATCATAGAATCATAGAATGGCTTGGGTTGGAGGGGAACCAAAGGATCATCAAGTTCCAACCACTCTGCCACAGGCAGATCTGATACTAGAACAGGTTTCCCAGGGCTCCATCCAACCTGGTCTTGAACATCTCCAGGGATGGGGCATCCAAAGCCTGCCTGGCAAGCATCTCACTACTCTCTCTTTAAAGATCTTCCCCCTGTTGTCCCATCTAAACCTTCCCTTCCTGAGCTTAAAACCATCCCTCCTTGTCCTATCAGTGTCTACCAGAGTAAAAAGTGGATTCCTCTCCTGTTTATGATCCCCTTTTATATACTGGAAGTCTGCAATGAAGTCTCCTCACAGCCTTTTCTTCTCCAGACTGAACAAGTCCAGCTCCCTCAGCGTGTCTTTATATGGGAGGCGCTCCAGCCCTCTGATCATCTTTGTGGCCCTTCTCTGGACCTTCTCCAACATCTCCACATCTTGTACTGGGGGTCCCAGATCTGGACACAGTACTACATTGCCTCACAAAGGCAGAGTAGAAGGGGACAATCACCTCTCCTGTTCTGGCCACCCCTCTTCTGATGGAGCCCAGGATACCATTGGACTTCTGAGCTGCAAGAACACACTGATGGCTCATGTTCAGTTTTTCATGCACCAGGACCCCTAGGTTCCTCTCAGTGGAGCTACTCTCAAGGAGTTCTTCTCCCAGTCTGTATACGTACCTGAGGTTATTCCAACCCAAGTGCAAAACCTTGCTGTATTGAACCTCATGAGGCTCACAGGGACCCACCCTTGGAGTTTGTTGAGATATCTCTGGATAGTTTCACTTTCTTCAACTGCAGGTAGTCGGGTGACATATAAAACTTCATGCAAAAAGTGGCTGCAAAACTTGACATGCCCAATGTGAAATGGCATTTTCCATAACCTCTTAGAATGCATCTCTGTACACTGATATCTTGAGGCTAGCATGTGACAAGTATGGATGATCCTGGGGTACATTAAAAAAGGGGTGGCCAGCAGGGAGAAGGAGGTGTTTGTCTCCCTCTGCTTAGCTCTTGTAAGGACCCATCTGGAGTACTGTGTCCAGGCCTGGGACCCCCAGCACAAGAAAGACACAGAGCTCTTGGAACAGGTCCAGAGGAAGTCCACTAAAATGATCAGAGGGCTAGAGTGTCTCTTCTATGAGGAAAGGTTGAGATAACTGAGCTTGTTTAGCTTGGAGAAGGCCCTGAGGAGACCTCATTGTGGCCTTCCAGCACTTGAAGGAGCATATAAACTGGAGGGGAAAGTAAAAATATTAAGTGGAGGAGTAGAAACATGTCTTATCCCTAAGGGCTGAGTTTGTGCTGTGAATGATTCTTTCATTTGTTTTTCTTTATGTAAGAATTTCTTCTGCAGAATGTTAAAGTTCATTTGATTCCAAACACTAATGAAATCAAGCAAAACTCATACCTAAGAGTCTACCTCTACACATGGACATGGTAAGTTGGGATAGAGTGTGATTTGCAAGGGCCTAGGGTTGAGAGAGGACAGTTCCAGAAACCTGCTTGTCCTTGTTGCTGACTCAGAAAAATTCCAGAGTTTGACTCTGCCAGTCTGTGAGCTTAGCTTTGTTGTCCTGATTGTTTATTGGAGGGAGGGGCTGATTCCTGTGGGTACAGTCATTTTTCAGTTTATTTACAAACAATTGCACTAAAGGAAAGCAGTGAACGACCACCATTGCTCACTATGGCTATTTCACAATTTATGACATCTTCACTGAATCAAGCTCTTCTGGAAGATGGCTTTGTTAGATATCCAACAAAAGTGTTTGGTGTAGCCATGATCCCTATACGTAGAACATATCTGGTAATAGGCTTCATCTATACGTTTTCTCTCGTTGTTGAGGTTCATCAATCTACCCTCAAAACAGGCAGATAAGTTTTGGGAGAGAACCAGTGGGGAAACATTTGTGATCTCTAGCACCTTCCGGTATTTTTCCTCAATGAACTTCGTGCAATGAAGGCATAGGCAATTGCTACAGGGCACTGTTTTCAGGTAGCAGATAAGCACAAAAAACAATGGGTGAAGAAGTTGTCAAATATTTAAATCACTTGCACTTTGTAGATCCTGCAAGCTTTCCCAGGGTCTCAGGATAGGTAGTGGGGAGGGGGAATGAAGGAGGGAAGGGGAGAGGCAGAAAATCATGCAGATGAAGAGTTCAGAGAGGAGATACTGAAAGTATTCTAGTTTGCCCTGACTTTTTCTCTGACTACATATAGAATTAAGGTCAACTTGCTGTCTGATTAACTTGGAGTTTAAATTTGATTGATGTAAATACCCATGGATTTGTCAGAGAAAAGTATGTAAAAATTCATGTGCTGTGCTAGCTGCTATAAGAAGTTCCTGCTTGCTCTGGAGATCATCTGTTGTAACTTGTCTTTTTTCCTGATACAGTTTAACGTCAACGCAGGAAAAAGAGGCATAGGGGATGCAGAAAAATGAAAATCAATCTGGATTGTATTCTTATTTGTGCCCCCTTGACAAAACAGGTGCAGATTCATGATTTTGTTTTTCCTTTTTACACCAAATACAGATTCTAGTCCAGCAAAGAGACAGGCTGACAGCAGGGATTCAGACAATATTCCTCCTGTTTTGCAGAGGGTGATCACTGACCTGGACCATGAAAGGTTTGTTTGGGAAAAGACAAGGAAAACCAAAGTGTCCTGTGGTGGCTATTTGCCAGAATCTTCTTTTTGAAAGAGACAAGAAAAATGGTTTTGAAATCACCTCCACCATTGACTTCCCATAGGAAGGCCGAGTACTGACAGGATGTTGGGGCCTCTAATGACAGCATTTGGTCACCAATTATTTGTAGGCTGGGACTTAGTGGGTGGTGTTGGAGCTCTCTGTAAACTTTTTCATCTTGTTGTTGCTTTTAGCTGCTGTTGTTGTTTGGTTTCTTTCTTTTTTTTTTTTTTTTCCTGTTCCCTGGAGTGGTCGGGAAAGGGCTGAGACACCAGTCAGTTTATTTACTTAAACAACAAATATCCAGCATGCCAGGAGGGCAGTGGCAGAGGGCAGTTCCTGAATGGGATGAGACAGTGTGTCTTCTAAAGCGCCCACCCACGTTGCCTGAAAGTGTTTAGCAGTGCTGATTCCTTGTGAGGAAATGACAACTTGTGTGTTCAGAGACGCCACAGGCTACCCATCGATGTGTGTGATGTGAGGATCTCACAAGCTGTTCGCAAATGGCCAGAGGCAAAACTCTGCTTATTTTCCCTTTATTTCCTTCACCCCTTTGCCCCCCACCCCTCAGCCCCCTTTCGGGGTCTGTCATTCTTCTCACCATCCTGTGTGCAGCTGGCACTAAGCAGCAGAGCCATCAGATGGAAGGAGAAGGGGGTTATATAAACAAACAGAACAAGAAGAATATTTTTAGGAGCAACATCAAACCTGACCTTTTGTTTTACAGCAAAAAGTAACAAAGATGTTCTTGGGAAAACAGCTTAGCTGAGAGGGGAATAAACACAAACCCTTGAACTGTTGTGCCTGCATGGAACTGACCAAGCAGCGCTTTGCTTTCTTACCAGGGCTCTGAACTCTGCTGGACTATAAAAATGTGCATTGTCCTTGTCATTCTGTGAAGGCTGGTAATGCCAGAATCCATGTAAAATGAAGCAAAACTAATCTTTTACTATCTGCTGTTTTTCTAGCAACCCTTGAACTGGTTTTCTGCTGACAACTCCTCAGAGTGGCAACATGTGACGCCAGCATTCTGTGATCTCTGCTGCTTGCCTGCTGCTTTTCCAGACTGAAGCAAAGATGTTGACTTTGACCTAGAAAGCCCTGAATGGCATCAGATTTTCTCCTTGTGCTAACTGTGATCAATGGAGATTAACCCAGATGCTATGTTTAAAGAAACAGAGCTGTCAGTGCACTCAGGATCTCAGGGTTGGCTTAAGTTCCTTTGCCCACTCCAAAATAGTCTCCTAACCTCCAGGCAGATCGGGAAAGAGCAAGCTATTTTCTCTGGATCTTGTCATAAGCCTGATGCACTCAGGAAAGAGAGCCAGGAAGCCAAGAAGTTTAGTCCTTGATCTTCTAGACGCTAATCCAGCTGCATTGTAACAGGGTCCATAACTACCTGGGCTTTGAGAATATTGTCCCAACTGCAATTCACTTTTGGCTGCCTCAGATATAGATTACACAACTAATCTAATTTTAGGTGCAAAAAATTTAAACAACAATACTTATTATTGAATTAATGTACTGCTGCATTTGGATGTCAGCTGAGATGAACTATTAGATGGGCCTTCAACAACAATCAGTGGGGAGGAATTTTTGAGATTTATCTTGAATTACCTTGATTATAATTTTAATGCTTACAACCTCACTTTCACAGCTTAACAGGGGTTACTGGATGACAGAAGATAATCTGTTTGGACCCAGAAAAGCCAGACTTCTGTGCCTGTATACGTATCTGCAGTTGTGGACCTATTCCTTTAGGTGTGAGGAATATAGAAGAAATAAATTGAACCATTTGAACAAATGGAAAAGGGACAAAATGAACTGGTTATTTGCCTTCCACCCAGGCTATGAAATAAGATAGATATTTTGCTTGTGCCATGCTTGCTTAATCAACATCTATCCTCAGGGAGGAAAGAAGCAGACAATGAACACTCGAAATTTAACTGTGCTGCAGTAAGTTATTGAATTTTGCCCATACCATACATGCAGGAGCGACAGAGAACTAAGGAAAGTGTTATTGGCAAACAAGCATGTGTCTCCAACACATCATATGTGCTTTTTAGTGCAGCTCCAACTTCTATAGCGAGTGTTTTGACTGCTGCATTTCTCTGGATTTGTTACATAGCATGTGATCCAAGTATCAAAACCAGACTACTTGTTTTGGAGCTACAGTGGAAAATCTGAGTAAGAAACAGTAGAGCAGATTCAAGCACAGATGATGAACAGCTCTCCTGTGTAATACGAAAACCCTTAATGCCTTAATCCTAAACTATTTAGAACAAAATGAAGCTACATCATATTAATACACAAACTGTCACTCAAGCATGAAAATACGCGATTGTAAAAATGACCTGTCAGCTCCCATTCTGAAGATTTTAATGCTGTGGAAAGTCTGCTGAAATCTATATGGCATGCAGATAAATTCCAATTGTCCAAGTAGCTGTAGGACAATCCAGGAGACTTGATTTCAAATACATTCAAATACTCTGTGAGCTTTAGAACTGAAGGATATACATGATATCTTGATAATCTGACATTTGATTACATTTAATCTAAAATATTTAAGATTACCACAATGTTGTACTGTTGATATCTCTATTACAGATTTACCGTACTATCAAGTGAGGTCATTTTGTCAGGTTCTTGCAGTCAGAGATAAGTCCATCTACTCTAGCTACTTGCCAGAACAGAGGGCAGCTGTTTTCTCCTACAAGACCTGCCACGCATAACTTACTGTTCCATACTGAAAATTTCTGGCAGACTGAGCATCGTCAGCTTCAGTAAAACTCTCGGAGTAATTTTAATGTGTATGAAAATTCTCCAAACAGGGGTAAAGAGAATTGGAAGTGATGCAGGAGCTTTTCCAGAGAATCATATTGCCTCAGCTACACGGAAAGTTATAGAAACGCATAACAGAATCATAGAATGGCTTGGGTAGGAAGGGAACCCAAGATCCATCAAGTTCCAACACCTCTGCCTCAAGCAGAGCTGCCAGCTGCAAGATCAAGTATGAGATCAGATCGTCCAGAATCCTATCCAACTCAGCCTTGAACACCTCCAGGGATCAGGCATCCACAAGCTCTCTGGGCACTCAGATCCATCAACTCACCACTCAGTCCATAAAAATACTTCGGCCTGACATTTAGTCTAAATTTTCATTCCTTCAGTTTAAAACCATTCCCTTTGTCCTATCACTATCTACACATGTAAAAAGTTTATTTTCCTCCTGTTTGTAATTTTCCTTTAAATACTGGAAGCCTGCAGTGACATCTCCCCACAGTCTTCTCTTCTCCAGACTGAGCAAGCCCAGCTCCTTCAAACTGGCTTCATAGACAGCCCCCTGATCATTGTTGTGGTCCTCCTCTAGGCCTGCTCCAAAAGCTCCACATCTTTCTTGTGCTGGGGACTCCATATCTGGATACAGTACTCCAGCTGGGGCCTCGAAAACAATCACTTCTGTCTCCCTGCTGGCCATTTTTTATGCAGCCCAGTATACTATTGGACATTCCAGGCTGCAAGTACACTCTGCTGGCTTTTGTCCAACTTTTCATCCCCAAGATCTCTCTAAGTCCTTCTCAGTGGGGATACTCTTGAGGAGTTCTTCTCCCCGTTTGTGAATATGTATGGCAAAAGAAGGTGATGACTATGGAGCAATAGAAGGTAAGAAAGAAGGAAAATGGGCTCAACACTTTTGATAACTAGCAACAGCTCAAGAGAAGCACAATTTCTATCCAGAGAGACACTGCTCCCTCAGCTGCTAACCTCTAAATAAGGGTGGATCCGGGCTTCACAGCTTCTGGTCTCTCAGGTACATTGCTTGCACCTGAGCTCCCTGGGTGAGCCATGCCTTCTTACCTGGTGCTCAACCATTGGGTCAGGCTTTGGCCTTTCAATTCCACTGTATGTATATATCCAGATTACCCTGACATAACAGCTTTATTTTTACTTTATTGAACCTTATTATTTCAGCTGTTTACACTGAAACTTTTAAGATGGAATTTGCTTAGAACTTTGTTTTGGTCACAAAAACAGTTATTTTAGATGTCCTAAATCAAAATTCAAAATGCTTGTTTTGCTATTTTGAAGTGACATTTTGTTTAGAAATTATTCAGCTTTATTTTGTGATTGAGAACATTTTTGAATGAAGCTTTGCCTTTTGGAATTAAGCAGTGTGCCTTGTCCGTTCTCTTCAGCATTACTTTTACAATTTCCCAGCTTGCCTGTGACTGAAAATCCAATTGATTCTACAGGTGACTATAGAAAGGCACAGTTTTTCAATATATGGTACTGAATCCAATACATATGTCCTTTTGATGTGAGAAATCAAGGCTATTGATGAGCTTAAACTACGTGAATTAGAAGTCCATTTAATCTTGAATATATTTCTACTCTATTATCATTCACATGAGGAGTAACAGGACTGAGAATGTAATCATATTTATTCTTTTCATTTTCTGATGAAAAATATACAACAGCAGAAACTTTTGTAGAAAATCTTGTCACGTTAGTTTAATTTATTTTGATTTTCATTAGATAAATCAATAACACTGACTTGTCTGCTTTAGGAAGCTCAGATAGCTGCCCTTTAAATTCCCACCCTAATGAGAGTTTACAGCTTTAGTGGGACTCCTGTTCACGTTCCAAAGAAAAATAAAGAGGTATAGGCAGTGCCTCACCACCCCAAACTGTTTTAGAAATTGATCTCCTCTGCATCCTGTCTGATAGATTCAGTAATAGAAGACAGTTACAAATGCAATTAAATTCCACATAGACAGACCCACAACAGAGAGTGCTGAACATTTGCTAAACCTGCAGAAGACACAGTGCTTCCTACACTGATTGAGGATCTGAGCTTTTTGAAGTCAGAATGCTTTGGAACTGCTTAGCAAAGAGCTACTGACTGAAGAGCCCTTTGGATGGAAAACCATTGTTCAGCAAAATTTTATGACTTCCCAGCTTTTTAATAAGAGGAATTTTAACAAGGAAAATTTCCTTCGAAATCTTCTTTATGAAGTGAGTGAGTGGAGTTTTCCATTTCTCCACAGACTGAGTTGTGCTCTAGGAAGCTTTCTCATCTTTCAACTACTGGAAGAAAAACAAAGTCACAGCTTGAGTTTAGCAATGCAAACCCTGCATTTGTGAATTGAACTTCCCACATAAAAAATAATAATAAAAAAAAAAGAAGCATTTTCAGCTTAATTATTATTAATGTTGTAATGTCATTTAGAGGAACTCCTAGTGAAGACACCTCCATCTCTGTCTAATAGCAGGAATTCCCTCCCTGTTGTCCTGAACGTTTGACAGCAAGAAAGGCTTCAAGGTTCTCTTCAGTTCAATTTCACTGCAGCAGCAGGGCAATGTATGCAACAAAAGTTTTCACATCTGTGTCACCTGGCTCTTGTCCTTCATTGCTTCCAAAGTTTCAGAATTAAAGGATCTTTCGCCAGATGAAAAAGAGTGAGGAGATCTGGACTTCCGTCAGATATTCTCGGGGTGCCTGTGTACTGTCTTGACTCATCCCACTGCTGAGAGGAGGCTACACTCCTGTTTGAGGTAGTACTTCCTTCAGTGGCTTGTCCCTAGGATGAAATCCAGTAGTAAAAACTGCAACATCATGTGCATGGTAATAGCCATCCAGCATTTGAATGCTGCAGCATTATCCTAGTATTACATGGAAGGAGATAGAGATATTAAAATATCTAGTTATCAAAAGCACTCTCATTACATTCCAAAGTCTTATTCAAATCCACTGTAATCTTCCTTGACAGGACCTTCCTGCCAGATTATTGCTTTATAACCCATGCTCATAGATATAAAGAACTATATTTCACACCTTGTTAGATTTTAAATGTCATTTCCCAAAAGCTGTCCTGTGTAAGGGCCCATACCAGACATTACCTGATGAGAGACTGAAGTGTGATTTCTTAATATATCTTCAAAATATATCCAACTGGAGGCCAAGAGACTTTTCTGCTTCTACAAATATAGAGATATCCTGGCCTTCTATAATCATATGGTATGAACTTTTCTTAATGTCATCCTTCTTCCCCCAACACCAGAGACAGCATTTTCCTGATCATGTATTCTTTACGCTTCAATCCATGTATTCTGCCAAAATCAAGGAAACTTAATGTTAATTAGCATAAGCCAATGTCAAGAAGCAGAGGATATGAGCAGCCCAAACAAAGTGATGACCCTTTTCAACATATCTTAATATCCTAAAGCTTCACAATTCAGAAATTGTGTCATAGTAGGATTTATTCTCCCCACTTTTTTCCATTGTCTGGACTTGATAGGAAAGGCTAATGGTCTCAAAAGAAAAGAAAGCTGTGTCTTGAAAGGCAACAATTGCTCCCCATGTGGTAGCAAACTCCCGTAACTACAAACTGATGTCAGTATTCCACACAACCATTGAGGGAGGGAGCACACCCCAGGGACAAGTGGCATGGATCGTTCTGCTGGTGAGGCACAGCACAGAATGCCATGTTGGCCAAGCAGCAAAACATCAGATCCAATAGCACTGTATTTTTGTAAATCTCTCACATATTTAGAAAGCAAAATGGAAAAATATTCAAAGATACCACCATCTTGTTGACTTTCCCTGGTATTTGAAGCCCTATGCCCCACCTCAGAGAGAGTGCACCCCAGAGAGTACAAACCCTGGAGAAAACCACCTCTAACTCTCTGTGTTGTGATGTGCCAGGAGGCTGTCAATCCCAGCATGGGAGCAGAGGTAGTAGCATTGGCTCCCTGTGCACTTGCACCAGGTCTGCAGCTGCACCTTGTGTCACTATGAATTCTGGATCTGACAAGTAGCAGTGTTACTGCATTCAGTGTGTGGTCTTGGTGGTAAGAGGCTCTTTCTTTGGAGGCAGCAGCAAAAGTGATGGGTACTTGAAATAGACCAGGGTTGCTGCCATGCCGTCTCACTATTGTCAATGGAAGGAATATTCCTTATTTGGGCCATTTATGCCTTTATTTTTTGCCAGATTTTTGTTTTTAAGGTACATTCTCCCATTATAAAGTCTGGGACAGCCTTTAAGAATGGGTATGAGTTTTCAACTTAAAGAGTGCCAGAAATGTGAACGGCATCACAGAAATGGAAAAGATCTGTGGTTCCTGGGGATTCAAATCTAAAGAATGCTTACAGCAACAATACCAAAAAAGCTGAGTTCCAAAGATCAGCAACTCAATTTTAGTATTGCTATCCCTTAGCTGAAGATCTATTTGACAAGCATACATTTTACCCATTACTATCTCTTTATTTCCTTCTAGCAGAGTGAAGTTGTTGTCATGCTTCTGAAACCTTACTGACCAACAAAGGATATTAAAGGAAATTATGGGAGAAAGGCAGATGGCATATGTAAGAATTGCAGTGCCAGTACTTGCATAAGAATATTTATTAATTTATAACAGCTGAAAGTAACTTGTGAATATGCAAGATGTGCACATGAATAATTTTGTGTCTGCTTAGTAACGAAAAACAAGCAGCATTATGAATGACCTAAGAGTCTCAGAGTATTCACATAGTGTATGGCAGTGGTGAAGGGACGAATCACATGCTGCACACGCCATTTATTCCTGTGAATGCTAAAAGGTCTCATCCCCCAGCAGTGCATGTTCAGAAGTGCAAAAGGACTTGCATGGCGTTGAATCTGCCTGGGCTCAGCCAGGTGTTGCGCTGATCTCTGTGCTGAGGTACAGCCCTCCCTACATCACGCGCTGTGTGGCGCTGCTGGACAGGCAGTGGACAGGCAGCGCTCCACATTCCAGCATGGAGGGAATTCTGCTTCCCTCCTGAGCTACACGGCCACTGGCAGTGGGGAAACAGCTCTCTGAAAGGGATATAAGCTGGATTGGGTTTCTGCATACACAGCCTCTCTCCCTCTCTCCTGCCGTGTCCAGCTAGGAACTCTTGGTCGGTGCTGGAGACAGAAGGTACACACAGTCCCCATCATGGCCGCTCTCTTGCTTTACAGTGAGGTTCATGGCTCAGTTTTACATCACTCAGGGTGAGAAACAGCAGCAAAACTTCTGAGCACCATCAACAAAGGGCAGCTCATGTGAGAGAGGAGTAGAGATGGATGACCCAGCGGGTATCAGCCCTGGGACAGACGGCAGCTCCTCCAGTGCTGGCAGAGGCTGTGCGGGCTCTGTACAGCCTCCCTGGGGAGGGGAGGTACAACCCACGGCAGAACGTAAGACCTCACAGAAGGTGCAAAAATGCACCAAAAGAGAAGTTGCCACTTACCTGCTGCAGTTGTGAGCACCCTCATCATAACAGAGAGAGATGAGCGGCCCTTCTGTCATTGAAAAGGTAGTCAATCACTTTACATTTAATTGGGGTTAAGAATATTCCAATCCAAGAACTGCCTGGCTAGGAGAACCTACGGCTGCCTCTATAAAGCCCCTATGAAGAGGTGAAGAAAAGCCAACCATTGAACAATGTTAGGCAAAGGTCTGGGTCGACACTAGAGAATATCCAAAAGTCCATAAGTAAATATGAAAAAAAAATTATAAAAAATAAATTGATTTTCCTTTTTAGTGCAAAGACTAACATTGCAGAATAACAAGAAAAAAAAATTTACACAAGAAACAGCTGAGTGCGTATCTTCAGAAACACCAGAAGCAAAGTCTGAGCTTTTCAAGTCACAAACAAGTACCTGTGCTTGCTGTCCACAAGCATGTGAAATAATTATAATAATGGTTTATTAATAATAGTAGTTTATTATGATAATACTTTAAAAAGTAAAATAATAGTTTAGACAGCTGCAATGACAGAAGAATTAAAGGAGTGAATATTTCTCAGAAAAGGGAAAGACTTTTACTACATTAGGACATGAAGAAGGGCACATATGCTTTCAGAACTGCTTTTCCTCAGTAAAACAGTCAATCTAGTAAAATACATTATATCTCCTTTGCATCATTTTCATTATACCATGTAATTTGCTTTTTTTTCTGCCAGATTTGCTTATACTGGAAAAAGAAAAAGGTTTTTTTTTTTTTTTTTTACTATTATTATTATTTTATTTTTCTAAAGTACAACATTTATTTAATATTGCTTTAGTGTTATCCTAATAGGCAGGAGGATAGGATAGTTTTTCCTGTACCATAACATCTTTCACTCCCCGCAAACCATCACAACTCACTTATTAGCAATGAATTTGTCTGGACACAAACTAACTGGAACAATGGATGCAAAGTACATGTTGTGCATGTGCTTGCCATATGCTGATGCTGCAAGCACTGCCAAGTCTACACAGAGTTATTCAATATTAAAAGAATATTATTCAACTTTTACCGAAGTGCTCTGTGATTTCTTCAGTAAGGCAGTTGCTGTAATCCAGATGGGGGCAGTGACATGGCTTAATAACAAAGGCAGCTCTAGAAATCAAGGTGATTATCAACATGCAGGCCACCCACTTGGTGCCATTCATTTTGATGTGCCAAACAGAACAGGAAGAGAAATTGGCATCTACAGTGAATCAGCAGTATTTTGTCACTATATTTATTGATGTATTTATTGATTTATGATGTGCGTAGATCTTCAGGGAAAGCAAGCTCCCTTTTAAAGTATCCATCTATAAAATCATCATGTGAAGATGGTTCTATGTTCTTCTGTGAACATTTGTGTCAGACACCAAGAGTTTCTGCTGCTTCTTTGTGGAGAATACGTCATTAAACATCCTGCTTCTCAAAACCATTGCTGCTCTGAAAATAAAGCAGAATGTGCTTTGTTTATGCATTCTGAACATCTTACATGTTGGACATGGGCAAAAGTGGATAACAGTGAGATATATATTTAAAGTCTTCATTAGAGTCTGCAGAACATCCTTACAAAAAAAAAAAAAAAAAAGCATTAATTAAAACTGAGGTCTGTGCACTGTGCTACATCATCCTGGAGGAAAACAGGTCCAGAAGAGTGATAAGAATAAATACATTTAGAAGCAAGGTGGGGTTACTGTAAACTATCAAAGATAATCAGGAACATGAAACATGAAACTGCTCTAATGTTAGCAGTGCTGTATGTACAGCTGCTCATTTCAGAGGCTTAGATGAACTGTTTTGTTTCAAAAAGCAAAAGCTCATGTCTTTAACCTGTATGTCTCAAAAGCACAGAATTACAATAGTAGCCATTCCATGTGAGAGCCTTCTGAGACAGGCAGGACACACAGTCTTTAACAAAGAACAGCACTAGATTGTGTAACCTCCAGCATTTTCCCTCTCTGTCACCTAAAGTCATGTTTGCAACATACCAAAAAAAAAAAAAAAAAAAAAAAAAAAAAAGCCTGCAGGGAAGGAGAAAGAAGAAACAGGATGGGGATGGGTTTTGGGTGCAGATGAACATATACTTCAGACCATGTGACAGGGAGGAGTCCCAGTGCCTTTAGGAATAAGAGTGGCCAGGAGTGATCTACTGCAAGCAACTCCACAAGCCTGCAGCCTGCTCTGCGTCACGCACACACATCGTGCACAATCCTGATTTTGAACAATGAGATAAGTGAAAACAATACAGAAGAGCAACAGGTCAGACCGTAATAACTGAAATGTTCGCAGATTTTGATTGCTCCTAAAGCACAGACACCATAAATAGATAATTTTTTCCATTGCATCTTTAGTTACCTCCTCCATTCATTGTTTGTCTCACATTGTAATTTTCATCTTCATGCATATTTCTTTTGCTGTCTTAGGTCATTGTTCTCATCTTTCTGTTGTCATGCTGCAGTGTGTCCACAACTCACATCTTCCAAGCAGTTCTCCAAGCCCTTTTTTCACTCAGGTTCACTTCTTCACCTTCTTCTAAGTCATTCATCCTTCTCCCTAGACACCTCTAGTCTCCCATATGCCCATCCACTCCACTGGATGCTTCCTACTAGGTATTCCTTTCTTCAATGGAGGGCTCACTTTCAAGGTGACCAAGAAGGTCACAGGAAAATACAGGAGAGAAAAAAGAAACCAGGTAATAGGACACTGACTGAAGGTGTAAAGTGTTGGATTCATGCTTGGAAAAACGGTCTTATGTAACTTTATGTTAAATGGGTTTTGCTTTCTTTCTTGGAGTAGAATCCATAGAATCATGGAATCACAAAAGTTGGAAAAGACTATACTAAGATCACCTAGTCCAACCATCAGCCCATCAGCACTATGCCCACTATGTCTCCAGGTGCCACATATACACATATTCTTGAACATCTCCAGAGACTGTGACTCCACCACCTCCCTGGTCAGTCTCTTCCAACACCACACCACTCCTTCTGAGAAGTTTTTCCTAATACCCAACCTGAACCTCCCCTGGGACAACTTGAGACCATTCCATCTATTGCTATCACTGTTACCTGGGAGAAGAGACCAACCTCTGCCTCGCTACAGTCTCTTCTCAGGTGTTTGTAGAGAGCAGTAAAGCCACGCCCAAGCCTCTTTTTCTTCGGACTGAACGACCCAGTTCCTTCAGCTGCTCCCCATAAAACGTGTGCTCCAGACCTTTCAGATGCATTGCCCTTCTCTGGACATGCTCAAGGGCTTCAGTGTCCTTCCTGTAGCAAGGGGCCCAAAACTAAACACAGTACTTCAACTGTGTTTTCATCAGAGCTGAGTGCAGAAGGACAATCACTTCCCTATTCCTGCTGACTATATTAGATACTGATGTGGCCTAGATGTTTCTCCCACTCAAGGACCAAAACAAGTTAAGGAAGTCATGAAGCAGTTTCCCAGACTGATCTACCTGGGTGCTTGAGATCAAAGGAAGAAAATAGCAGATGCAATCATATCCCCATCTGCAGCAAAACTTCCCTGCCCATGAGTTTACTGGAATGAACTACTTCAGATGGATAAACTGACCTGGAATTAGGTTTAACATGTTTAAAACATATTATGCCATCAGGTGACTTGAACTGGGTCAAGTTACAAACATTGCTTGTCTTGTAACACTCATATCAACTCGGCACCTCTTTTCCATTTTTAGGAAGTCAGCCCTGCACTTTTCATTTTAAGGTGATTTGGAATACAGTGTACTTAAGAAGTGCCGGTGAGAGCTCTGTGAGAGGCTGTCTGATTGTGCTGCTGAGGGCTGCTGAGAGCAGTGTGAGGCCTTGCTCCAAGGCCTCCGCCACCCTAAGTCTGCCTCCAGGCCACTTGCAGCTGGGCAGGCTGCTAATGGTGAAACACAGTTCCTTTTTAAGCCTACTTCCTTTCTCACAAGTGCAGAAGAGAGAAAGCCGTTCTGGTAGCATATGGGAGATCAGCATTCTGCTTCAAGTGAAACATTCAGTTTGATGTTCAGTCACCAGTGCTGCTCAGCTAACACATTTAGGCTGGAGGGTGGAAAGCGGAGTGGGTTAGAAAGGAGGTACAGGTGGAAAATAAGGTCAATAAAAAGGCAGAACTAAAACTTGATTGTACTTACACATCAAAAATAACCGGTCAAGAGAAAACAAAACTGAAAAAAACATGAAATGTGATCGATGTATTAAAGCAGTGTTACATATTGTAGATGTTAGACATATACAACAGTAAGTCGGTATCTATAACAAAAAAGCCAGAATAGCCACTTTTCAGCAGCAAGAAGGTTTACAACATTTTTTATGCTCTTCAAAGGCAAAAAGGTATTTTCTTTCTCTGACGTCACACCATTGCTTGCTCTCCCAGAGCAAGATCTAAAAGTATTTATGTTTGTGTGGGGCACAGTGAAAGATAAGAACCTATGAATCAGACAGATGACCCAATTCCTGGACATATGTTGACATGTGGATCAGAACAGAAAGCATAGAGCAAAGCCTGCAAGAAGAACAGATTTAAAGCAGTAGCAGGTACGCTCCTGTGGGCTGATCTCCTGTTGTGCTAAACCTTCCTCAACACAGTATTGACATCAGTGGGCTTCTGCTATTATCTTGTCCAGTTTGCTTTTTAGGAAGTTATTACTGTCGATGGTACGCTGTTAGGAGGTGTATGAAAGGCAGGACTCTTGGGGGATATCAGACTTTCCAGCTCAGCATGGAGCTGAAATGTGCTGTGGTCTGTGAATAACATGGTTCAGAATAAAGATCACAAGCTCTGATGGCTTTACTAGGGTTTCTCTTAGCTCTTGCTCAAGAAAAATAGCTTTGCAGGGTGTACAGCTCTTGCTAAAGAAAATAAGGATTTGATTTGCTTTTCATTTTCCTTTTTCTAAAGAAGAGAGGAAGAGAGGGAAAGAAGGAGGAAAGAAAAGGAAAAATGGGAAGGAAAAGGAAATGGAAAATATATTGTGCATACTCATGGAGAGAGAAGTTAAATGACTGTGAAACTTACCACGATGTTAGAAGAGCCAAATAAGGGGATCATGTCCGGTGAGGTTTTATTCTGAGGTCCTAGTGCCCCCCTCCGGCCATTTGCGCTCAGACAGCTGCAGGACTCTCCATGAAGTTTAGGCCTATTTATTTTGACAGTATTGCACTTAAAAGGCCTGCTTTTTATTTATTTATTTATTTAATTTTTTTTAATATTATTTTTTTGCGCGACTAAGTCTCGGGTTTGGCGTGCGCCTGAATAACTACAGTTTCTATCAATTTGTAACACGGCTGGCTGGTATTTTCCATGCTCAAGCTGCTGTGAGGTGGCCGTGTGCTCCCACTAGTGGCGAGCACAAGAGCTTGCCTTGACTCTGAGAAGAATGGACGTGCCTTAAGCCGGCTGCACTCGCCTCGCTCACCCTTCCCGGTCCCGCAGGGCACCTCCCTGGCAAGCCTCAGTCCGCCCCAGGACAATCTGTGGCCTCAGAAGTGAGACCAGCCTACCCCCTTGTTCCCAGAAAACGAGCGCCAGTATTCCTGGCCTACGCTGACATTCATGAGTTTGTTCTCCTAGCTTCAGTAACAGCAGTTTGATGTTTAGTAAGAGGTACCAATTGATCTAATCAGTCCTTCCTTGCAACAAGTCTGCGCTACCTCATGTATTCTATCTTATTAGAACCAATTAAGTAAAGTGGATTACTACACTGTGCACTTACTTGAAATGCAGTTACAATGCTGTTACATACTGCATCTTTTTATTTTTTTTCCTCCAAGCTGTTACTTTAGGCAGTATCTTCTTTAGACCAAGAATTATATTTTCCAGCACTTCCAGCACACCATATTTTAAATCATTAAATAGCAGTAATATTAATGAGTCTTCCCTGCTCTCATGTTAGCAAGTCTTCAATAGAAGTGTCTTCGTATCTTTGTACTCCTGATGCAAGGTGAATGTCCTTGACTCCATGGAGGGATATGTTGCTTTAATGATCACGTCTGCCCACAGAGTCGGTGCGAGTATCAGCTTTCTGACCACTTCAGCCCTGTTGTCATTTGCTCTTTCTCCTTCTCTCATCTCTAAGTACATTTCAGTCCACGTCAAAGCAATACTGCCTTTGGCTTGTGCCTCTACTTGGCCATGGTCAAATCCTGAGTCGCTTGTCTGTGCTGAAATAGGCTTGCCTTTATCAAGTCAAGCAGTAGCAAGCATCATTATTCATCCTCAGTGAATTTTTCTATCCTTAGCATCTTCAAAATGTTCCTGGGAGATCTCAACATACTTTTGTTATGTTCACAGGGGAGTAATAATCTCAGTTGCCTCAGTGCTTATGATCTGTACCTCCAGTGGATTTTACACTCTCCATTTGTGTTAGCAATGCAATCAAGTCAGGAATGTGGTGTGTAATACTGTGTTTGACCTTGCTCTTTATTTTGCTCTGTAGTGTTCAATTCTAAAGTCTGCAGAATGACAGAGGGAAGAGAAGAGGGGAGGGGAATGTAATAGCTGCTCAAGTAGCCAGCAATATTAGTCAGGCTTTTTTTCATTCAACTTTCTTATTTAAAAAAAAAAAAAAGAAAGAAGAAGAAGAAGAAGAAAAAGCCCCAACATTTTTGATAAGCAGAGAAGTTTCACAGGTTGTTTCTTTCGGGGGGCATTTGCAACATGTTTTTCAGGACAATTGCTCAGATTCACTTAGATTTGAAACATAAGAACAAGTTTAGATAGTTAAAGTTTGAAACACATTTCAATTACTCCTGTTTTTAATCATTTCTGAATAGTTAAACTGTGCTGAACTGAAAGCAGGAGATCTTGGTTAGGAGTACATTTTTTGTGACTCCTCAGCTTGCTGAGAAATCAGGCCATCAATTTGAATGTAAATGTAAATGTAAAATGTAGACCTATGTACGTAAAAGTGGATCTAGGTAACTAACTTTAATATTAAAGACTGAAAACTGTAATTGGAAATATCTTATTGTCAGATGGCAATCCCAGGAGATGCAGGGAGAAGTCAAAGGGCAGCTTCTACCAGATGTCTGCCCCACTTCTGCTGCAGTGACAGACAGTGACTGAAAGATTGTCTCACTTTGGAAAACTCGTAGATGTAATACTGAACACTGCCTACACTCCCAAAAACATAAATGTACCAAGATTTATGCTACCATGGTTTAAAGAGTATGCATTGTGTCTGCAGTATGCTTATAATCAAGAAAGCTGAGGGAAGGAAGGGAGGAAGGGAGGGAGGAAAGGAAGGAAAGGAAGGAAAGAATGGAAGGAAGGGAGAAAGGGAGGAAGGAGAGGGAAGGGGAGGGGAGGGGAGGGGAGGGGAGGGGAGGGGAGGGGAGGGGAGGGGAGGGGAGGGGAGGGGAGGGGAGGGGAGGGGAGGGGAGGGGAGGGGAGGGGAGGGGAGGGGAAAAAAAAGAAAAGAAAAGAAAAAAGAAAAGAAAAGAAAAGAAAAGAAAAGAAAAGAAAAGAAAAGAAAAGAAAAGAAAAGAAAAGAAAAGAAAAGAAAAGAAAAGAAAAGAAAAGAAAAGAAAAGAAAAGAGAAAAGAAAAGAAAAGAAAAGAAAAGAAAAGAAAAGAAAAGAAAAGAAAAGAAAAGAAAGAAAGAAAAGAAATTGGTCCTTTGCATGCAGTTTATGATTCACTGGTGATTCTGTAAATGCCATTACAAGGAGAAGACAAGAGGACACAGCAGTATATTCAAGGAAGCCATTTGTAGCTTCTGTGTCTTTCTGCTGTGTTTTTGGAGGTCTGACATTTTCCCAAATGCATGCTACAGTCACTGTCAAGGCCAATACTATCAGCTGCTCCGTTGGCAAAGCTCTCCTCGCTCTGACAGCTCCTTCATGCTATTACCACATACCAGTATATCACAAGTAAAATTTTCAGGCTAACTGCCATATCACATTCTTTCTCATTGCGGGTGGTCCTTGAGAACGGTAGGGCCCTGTCTGCGTTACCAGCCTTGATAACAGACTGTTTACAACATTAGTATTCAATGGTTTAGAGGTTTCTTTCCGGTGCTGTAAATTGCTTGTCTAGACAGATTTGCAGCTCAAACCTTTGCAAAAGTTACTCAGTTACTGATGTTGTTGGAGGCAATTCTGCACTGCATAGTTCAAATTTTCCTTAATCTAGGAGCCTTGCAGACTGAACAACTGAAAGTTGTTTTGCTGAGAGGTGGTCTACTTTTTCTGAGCATGATTTAGTTCAACAGCTGAAATCTGTGAGTCAAAGAAGTGCTGCTTGTATCCCATGATTCTAAATTGTTTTATCTCATAACCTCTGTAGTCAACAACAAACAAACAAAACTGGCAGAATTAAGCAACAGTAAACTCTCACTTGGACTATACATTCAAGCCCTTTGTACTGCTCATCCTTCAGTAAGTGAAAGGAAGTTCAGAAATACCTGAATTTCTGCAAACTGTCAGTTTGGCTTATTTGGGCTATGAGCAGGAAAGCCCTTTTTGGAAATAGTCCTTATGGGACTTCCAGGCCTAATTCGCACACTTTTGCCCCATAGCACTTGATCAGATGGTTCAGACCCTAACCAAGCAGCAGTCCTCACCCTTCCTGCAGATGTGGCCATCCTCACCATCAGGACCTCAGGGCTGAGGATGCCCAGGGCTGATAGCAGCCTGACGCCCAGAGTATGCCCCTGGCAATGGGGGCTACAGGGTGCTTTCTGGCATTTTTCCACTACAAGCTAGGACTGGACACAAAATCAGGCACTGGGCTGAGTATAAGCCCACCAGGCTGCCTGCACTGTGGCTGAAGCGGCCCAGTAGGCACAGAGACAGCTAGACGGCTTTCAGCTGAAGGACTGTGGTACATCCCATTCCTCATACCCCAAAGACTGAAGGCACTGCCCCTCTCTGGGGCCCTGATCCTCTTCAGGATCCTACTGACTCTGTCTAAATGCTGGGATGGGCATTTTGCCTCCTTGCACCTCTCCTTCCTGCTCTATAAAACAGGAGCAATGCTGAGCCCTATTCCAAAGTTCTCAGAAAGCCATCACACCAATGAGGAGCACAGGAGGTGCAGGCAGTGTTGTTTGTGTCATGCTTTATCAATCACTGTAATACAACATAGATTCTGGGGTTGAAGCAGAAAGCCTGAGCTGCTTGTCTCCTCATTTCCTTTCTCCCCAGGCAGGGACAAGCCTTGTCTTTTTATTCCCACTTCTTTTTCCTTCTCAACCAAGGCCATTTGGAAGCAAGAGTAGCTTACAGAACTTTGGAAATGTTTGGTTGGAACTCAAAGGAGGAGAGTAAGATGCAGAGGAGGGCAGAATTGCTTCTTCCCCAGGCTCAGACACTGGTGCCTGAACACCCACTTCTGTAGTGGGCTGGCCAGAGGAAGACAAACCTCTCGCTGCAGCCTTATGCTAATATACACCATGAGGGAAAGCTGCCTGAAGACTGAAAGTCAGCAAGATCCAAGCCTCACATTATACAAAATACGCAGCCAAAAGGTCAAAGCACGTCTCCTCTAACAGTGTGGCCAAGCAAGAGCAGCAAGTGACAAGATCCTCCTGTTCGGCAAGAGAAGGAAATCACTCAACTTCAGTAACAGCCTGGAAGAGCTACACAGGATTCCCAAGCATAAACAAATGTGAGGCAAGAAATATGAAAATGTTCCTAATCATAGATTGCAAGAATTGGTAAACCGTGGAAACTGAGTCTCCAGTGTTTACAAAGCTCTGGGCGTGCCAATGCTATTCCTGTGCTATGTGAGCTCCTGTTTATTAGATACACTGTCTCCAGTGGCGAACATAATGTTCTGTCTCTCTCAGTAGGGTGAGTGTTCTTTAACCTGAGTTAAGTAACTCAGGCGCGTTGCTGTTCCTAATCAATTTGTAGGGAGAACCTCCACTGGCCTGATCAGAACAGGTGTAGCCACTTCTCCGCAGCAGTGCCTTCACCTTGCTGCGGCTGTTCACACATTGTAAAGCAGATGTGCGAAGAGCTGCACGTAAGCGTGGCCTCAGTATGTATTTGGAACGAAGAGGCAAGAAAAGATGTGCTCCATTTCATGTTGTATCGGAGAATACAGTGCTTTAAGTCCATATGCATGGGTGCTTCTACCAATGGCAAACACAGCCTCTGCACTTTGCATTCAAGCCTCTTAATGAATGAGCTTTTCCCTCAGAAAATTCACTTTTGGTTCATGTGTAATATTTACCATATATTATATAGTCCATGCTTATTTGTTGAACAGCTGCACAAATATCACTGAAAAACACATCTTTTATGCAGCAGTGAACAAACAGTTTCTGTTCCTTGCTGTTCAAATCAACAGTGCTGATTGTCACTTTCACTTCCAGATATTTTCTGCTTTCAGTGGTAATAGACAGTAGCAGTTTGATTCAAATAATTGCTTCATATTAAGTCTACCTGTTCCTCCAGCCCTCATCAGACGTTGCAGAGGATAGTCACTGATAATCTCTGGATAGAAGTAGATATTTTATGGCTATAGATCTCCAAAGTTCCAGCACTTTCTTTCCATCCTGAAAGCTTCCTTTTCCTCTCCTTCCTGTAAACTTCCTTGACTTTACAGAAGAAACAACATTACTAAAAACACTCATTGTAAAAACATCAAAAAACAAACAAGTTTGAGAACAAAACAAATTTTAGTTTTATTTGTGAACATCAAAAAAGCATTAATGTCTGAGGCCTCCAAGCTCATGTTAAAATAGTGACAGTAGCAGCAACATTTATTAGAACCTATCTAAAGCTCAGAAGCCACTGGAAAGGGACAGTAATGAAATTGCTTGATATATTTGTTGAATCAGGTCAATTATCTTTTCATTTGTGATTTGCATGGAGATGTGCTTCCGTTTGATTTGATTTTTTCCGCATACATAGAGACACAGGTAAATACTTCCAGTTGAGGTTTCCCATTACACATCATCATCAAAAAAGAAAAAAAAAAAAGACTTAGGACTTCCTCCACCTCTTCTTAAGATAACCGGTAAATGCCTGCAGGGCTGCTTCTTGAAGCCTGTCACTGTGTAGTACCCATAAAGGAACGAGCTGCAGAACACATGCCTTTAGAATAATTGAGAAAAAACAATAGAAAATCAAAGGGTTACAAAAACCTCTTGAAAGAAATTAACCAAATTATCAGGAAGATTGTAGAATGTAATGAATGTAAAAGCTTTTACTTCATACTTTTAGTACAAATACTTCTCTCAGCAGAAAATCCTCCTTTCTTTCAATAGATCTGTTCTCATCCCTATACTTTCATTAACAGCTGCCATATACATGTATGTATTAGTTTGATATCCTCAGGAGACTATATTTTTACAGCCTGTTTTCATGTACTTTCCTTTTCCCACTAATCACTTTTGAATATGGTGATTGATTTATTTAAAGGAAATGAAGTCTTGGATATATTCTTGATAGGAAACAGGCAGCTGGAGGCAAAGACTAATGAAATATCAAACTAAACTAAGCTCAAGACATAGAAGTACAGAATGCTGCACTTTGCTTACAGCACTGCAGTCTGCGTGTATCATCTTCTCTTCAGAGTTTACCAGTGCCATATTAACCTTAACCTTGTCTTTTGAAGCCAAACTTGAAGATTTCCTAAGTCAATCAAAAGAACCCAATGAGCCTGGGCAGCCTTGATTCAATGTTTAGAATCTGTCTATAAACTATCAGATGTAATTACCAGTAGTTCATGGGCTAAACATCCAAAAATCTCATCTCCAGAAGTGACGTAATGCAGTGATTCACTAACAAACTCCTCTGCAGTCTTTGTAATAAGACCAGGTTTTTGGTGCATTGTCATTGGAGTAGAGACGCCGTAAGGAGCCACTACCTAAAACAGGACATGCAGTAAAGGTTTAATGTTATCAGACATCTGCATTCACTCTGCAGAATCTCATAGCATCTGACAAACTGTAAAACATATCTGCACTGAATTAAGGTATGATATGGAATAAATAAAGGTAAGATGTAGCATCACCTGTATGATAATTCCCTTTTCTCTATACTCTGCTTGTAGAGCTTTGGAGAAAGTGCATATAAAAGCCTAGAATAAAATAAAATGAAATGTTGGTGTAGGAAACTGTGAACTTTCACAAATCCTCACAAAATTGACCAAGCATCGCAGACAACCTAATGCACAGTGAGTGGTGAAAAAGCATTTTGAGGCACATTTCCTGCTCTCCTCCATTAGCAATAGCAAGATTGACAACCTGCACCAGAGAAGATATAGTCTGACACTGGTCAAAGCCAGATATAAAACATCTGTGACTGCAGACTGGATTGAAAGATTTCTTGTATTTATGAAAATGCAACAGATATAAATACTAGAGTCCCATTTATATTAGCTCTTGTTACAAGATGCCATCTCTGGCTGATATTCACCCTCCCAGACCAAGACTTACGTTGCTCTTTCTCTTGCAATAAAGGGATAAGTGAAATGCAACTCATGCCTTCAATATATATCTCTGACCATAGCATACAAATGTGATTTTCAAAAATATATATTTTGGGATATTTATTTTTTTCCTTGTTTGTTTTTAGGCTTCAACATTTAGGGTTTATCTTCCTAAGTTTTTTACCAAACCATGAAGATTACATGTACGTGAATTTATCTGTGTAAACGTTGGCTTTTTTTATATAATGAATGACTTCAGAAATATTCAGAAGCTTAGCAACACTGAACATACTTTGGTTAACAACATTCAGTAATAAGAGATGTAAAAACCACATTAGCCAGAGAACCCCGGAGTATAGCAATCATTTGACTATCTTGCAGTTTAAACACTTATAGTTTTACAGTCTTGCATGATACGATGATATGCTGACCAGTGAAACTGCATTGCAAGAAAAGGTAAATTTTAAAAGTACTCAGAAACAAAGGCAACAGACACTCAAGAATGGAAAAAAAGTTGATATAAGATAGTTAATGCACTACATCACTTTGAAATAATATTAAGTAAACTTATCTAAGGAACTAAAATTGTCAGGCTTGAATTCAGTTTGAGTTTTGAGTAATGAGAAACTTGTATCAGAATGAGAAAAATGAAATGGAAAAGTAGAATTTCTTACCAAGAAAATACTAGCTTTTCTTAACAGGATGAATTTCATCTATGTTCAAGCAAAAATGGTTAGTATTTTTCATTTGAAGCAAACCTGATGAGAGCAAACCATTTTTGGAGTTTCAGTAAAAATCAGTAACTCCTCATTTTGATAAGCTCTGGGGTTTCTATTCAAAGTAATATTTCAAAGTGAAATCTAGGAAATGAAGATACTCACAGTCATCTACCGTGACTTTTATTCCTGACTTCTTATGAAAGATCTAACCCTGTTGTACATCTACAGTTTCAAGTAAGCCAGCTAAGCAAGCACAGTAAAATTCACCATTCCACAAAGGAGGACAGACTGTAAACACTGTAATAGCACTAATTAAAGGCAAAAGTGTTCCAGTGATGAGACATACCTTCAGTTGGACTAGTTCACAGCTAGCACTAATTCACATCACTCCATTTTTATTTTTATTTTTCAGAGAAATAACACTAATTTATGTAATCTAAAATCCCAGGCCAATATTGCTGATATAAAAGTTTTTGTAAACACTTGATGGAGATTTCTTTATAAGCAATGTGAAAGACTTACCTTAGAAGCTGAGTACATTGTGTATAGTGGACAAGGGAAAGTACCCAGACCAGAGGACAGGTTCAGAATCAGTCCTTTCTGTCTGAAATTTAATTTAAATAATTACATATAACATTACAGTATAAACATGCACAAGTGGAAGGCAACATTTCTCCCACAGAAGGCAGAGCTCTCTCCTATTATACTGTAGACTACACTCTCTAAAGACCTAATTTTTATGGTTTGGTTAGGTACAATTAAATCTAATGCTGCTAGGAAAAATGAATAAGTAAAATTTTAATGCCCTATGCAAGCAGAACCATGGGAACATTTAGAAGCTATTGTATATCTAAGAGAGGAAAAATTGCCATCAGAGGAAAGATTTTATGCTCCTAAGTAATTGGTAGGTTCCTTTTGCTCATTAGCCGGCACATTCTTTTTCCTGTTCCATGCATCTGTTCTCTTAGTTTCCCTATTCACAAATCCCTGTACAACTCACCAAAAACAATTCATTCCACAACAACCAGGAAAAACAAAGCAAAGCAAAACACTTAAACAGTAAGAGCTTATTTTGTTGCCAAAACAAAGAGCATATGCTGTCCTCCAAAAGGTAGTAGTTAACGTTTTCCAGAAATTGCATCTGAAAACCTCAACTTCTGGTTTAAGGACACCCTGTGTCTGAAGTGCACATTGTATTAAAAGGAGAAAAGGGAGTACACAGCTGAATTAATCTCCCAGAGGAAGTATGGGTATTTCCAAAACTTTAAAAATGTTGTTCAAATCATGGCTACTACTCCTGGAAAAATAAAACAATATATTTGAGTAGAATTTTATTTCTGCAGAAGCTATGTGCTTTTTCTACAAACAGATCAATATTTCATTCTACCTGTCTCATTCCACAGTTAATTGACAACTTGTGGCAGTTTGTATCATTCATGCTGCACTTAACAGCAAAAGAAAGAAATCTTACAGACTGATGTTCCATCAAGTTCAGAAGCTAATAATCAAAAAGCATAGTTACCACTAAAGAACGTGGTGGTAGAAACAAAAGAATACTTTAAAGTCATGGAAAAATTATTTTTACCTCGGTTCCATTTGTTTCAAAATTATGTGTGTCATCTGTAAGACAAACACATTAAAAATATACCAAATCTCTCATTGCATTCAGCTCGTTTTATTCAGAAGATTTCCCATTTGCTTATGCCCCACACATACATACCCAGTTCAAATATGGCATGTTTAAAGATTTGAGAAACATTTTAGAAATGCTAATGCCCTGCCAATTAGCTAAGTGGTTAAAAAAAAATCTAAGGTTGGTTTTCTAAGCAGTTAAAATCTTATGCTTATCCGAAGTTTTTTATCAGTATCTGAATTTCATGGATCTTCAGTTGTTTATTCTCCTAAGAAAAAAGTAAACACTATCATGTTTTCAGATTTCTTCTGGCTTTACCTCTATCAGAAATAGCAGAAAATGATTAAAAGAGAACATTTTTTCTGGGAACAAAAGAATTTTAGGAGCTTTTTAAAATACTAATTATTTAAAGATCTATTTCAGTTTTAACAAGAGACTGAATTATTCTTCTGATTTCTAAATCCAATCTTAGGAATTTCTTTCTTAAGAAAGAAATGCTTTCTGCATTTTAAACATATTCTTGCCATTAAGCCTAACTCCTTCAGAAGTTCATATTATTGATTCTTTACAACAAATATATATGAAAATATATATGAAAATTTGTAGATAAGAGCGTGAACTAACTCATCAAGAGCTGTAAGAAAAGCAGTTCAAGTAAATAATTCAATTATTTAATTCAGGCCTTGTTAATTCTCTTCTGATTTATTTATTTCTTTCAGTAGTGTCACTGTGTACTACAGGATTGAAGGATCAAGGTGGGTTTCACAAGCTTCATTTTCAGTAAGGATGCTGATGCAGGCTGGTCACGTCAGCTTGGGTGAAGGAGAATTTTCAGAGAAAGTGGAACATATGGAAAATAGACCTGCCTTTCCTCACTTATAAAAACTCTACTGACACCTGGATCCTACTGCAAGAAGCAGTGGGAAGGATCCTATCAGCAGTCAAGGCAAGGGATGGGAAAAAAAGAAAAGATGATTTGGACCAAGGCATGAGAAATGACACTTAGGAACATGATTTCTTCTCTGTGTTTCGCAGGAAAGTTAATGTTTGTGAAATACTGAAGAGGAAGGGGTTGTAACATTGAGAGAAAGAAATCTCCAAGCCTTGGATGAGCAAAGAGCTCACGGAAAAACTCAACTGTTAGAAGAAAGCCAACAGAAAGTGGTAAAAGGATCTGGCCACTTGAGAGGAGCATGGGAATGGTTTCAAAGCACTCTGGGATGTGACAAATAAGATTGAGGCCCACTTGAATTTATATCTGGCAAAGCGGGTGAAAGACAACGAGAACTGTGTCTTTTAAGTACAACAGTAGCAAAAGAAAGACTAAGGAAAATGTGTGTCCACTGCTGAATTAGATGGACACCCTGACTGTGGAGGCAGAGCTACTGAATGCTTTCTTAGCTTCGGTCTTTTCTTCTAAGACTGCCTCTCAGGAATCTCACTCTCTGGAGGTTAAGAGAGTCTGAGGAAAGGAAGAATTACCCTTAGATGAGATCAGAGATCATCTAGGCAAGCTTGATGTACACAAATCTGTGGGCTTCAATTGGATACACTCACAAGTGCTAAGGAAGCTGGCAGAAGTGATTGCCATACTGCTTTCTATCCTCTTTGAAAGGCCACGGAAAATGGAAGAGGTGCCTGAGAACTGGAGGGAAACCAGTGTCTGCTCAGTCTTCAAAAAGGGCAAGAGGGAGGAGCCAAGAAAGAAAGAATCATAGCATGGCTTAGGTTGGAGAGGACTGTAAGAATTATCTAGTTCCAACTCTGCCTGCTATGGGCAGGGATGCTAGTTACCAGATCTGGCTGCCCAGGACGCTATCCAGCCTGGCCATGAATACCTGCATGGATGGTGCATCCACAGCCTCTCAGGGAAACCTGCTCCACAGCCTCACCACTCTCTGAGTAAAAATATTCGCCTAACATCTAACCTAAGTCTCCCCTCTCTTAATTAAAAGCCATTCCCTCTTGTCCTATCACTATCAGACCATGTAAAAAGTTGGTCTTCCTCCTGCTTGTAACCTCCCTTCAGGTTCTGGAAGGCCACAATGAGGTCTCCCTGGAGCCTCTCCAAGCTAAACAAACCCATGTCCCAAAACCTTTCTTCACAGAAGAGGTACTCCAGCCCTCCGGTCATATTTCTGGCTTCCCTCTGGACCCATTCCAACAGCTCCACATCCCTCCTGTACTGGGGAGCCACAGACTTGGACACATTACTCTAAATGGGACCTCACAAGGGCAGAGCAGAGGAGGACAATCACCTCCCTCCCCCTGCTGGCCACCCTTGTTTGATGCAGCTCAGGATACTGTTGGCCTTTCGGGCGTCCAGTGCACACTACTTGCTCATGTCCAGCCCTTCGTTCATCAGGACGTCCAAGTCCTTCTCTGCAGGGCTGCTCTCTGTGAGTTCTCTCACTTTTCACTGATACCTGGGATTGCCCTGACTCAAGTGGAACACCTGGCCCTTGACTTTGTTAAACCTCGTTAGGTTCTCATATGTCTACTTTTTGAGTGTGTCCAGGTCCTTCTGGATGGTATCCCTCCCTTCTATCATGTCAGCTGGACCACTCATCTTGTTTAGGGGCCAAGAGAATCTCTCTTCTGAGGAAAGGCTGGGAGAGCTGTGATTCTTCATCCTGGAGAAGAGAAAACTGAGAGGAGGCTGAGACAAGAAAACTGAGAGGAGATGTTATCAGTGCTTTCAAGTATGTAAGGGCAGAATTCAAGTGAATGGGGCCAGGCTCTTTACAGTGCTGCTCAGAGACAAGGCAAGGGCAATGGGCACAAACTGGAACACAAGAATTTTACATACAAACTTAAGGAAGAACTTTACACTGAGGGTAACAGTGCAATAGAACAAGGTGCCCATAGAAGTTGTGGAGTCTCTTGCTCAGGATATATTCAAAGTATGCCCAGATGCTTTCCTACTATGGGGAACCCGCTTTAGCAGGGACACCAGACTAGATGGTCTCCAGAGGTCCCTTCCAGCCTCGACAATTCTGTGATTAATGAAATAAACCTAGGACCAGAAAATTCATTGAACTACTTTATAAATGAATTTGTTTCAATTGATTGATCTGATGTAATTTATTTTCTGAAGTCATTAAGCAGCACTACAAATTTGAGAGGTAAAGTTTGCTAGCCAAAGAAAGAATTTATCTGTTCATGATTTTCACATAATATTTATGAAGTTGTTAGCCGAAGTTGAGATGAACTCTAAAGCCCTGGTTCTGCTCTTGTTATGTTAACATGCCACTT
The DNA here is from genome assembly GCA_036925125.1 of Oreortyx pictus. NCBI lineage: Eukaryota > Metazoa > Chordata > Aves > Galliformes > Odontophoridae > Oreortyx > Oreortyx pictus. Next base: position 16,894,798 of record JAUPFR010000004.1, read on the forward strand.
GCAAACTGCAGAGCAATACAAACATTAAAGTATGAAACATTAACTGTTCTTGTAAGGGAAGGAAGTAACTAACCAACATTAACTTCAAGAAAAGTAGCCATCTGGAAAATCAATTCCTGAAGTTTCTCTCATACATTGATAGAAATACTTTTCTGTAGAACAGAATTGTTTCAAAACTGCACATACAGTACAGTACAAAAAGTCAGACTGTGGATCTTCCTGCCCTGTAGATTTCAATTTTGAAACAAATCTTCCTGATTAGGGACACCATCTTATTTTTGCAAAATGATTCACATGCAGTAAAACAGTTGTGCTAAAACATTTCCAGTCAACAATGATAAAAATATTTCATACATATTAGAAATCAACGCAGTCCTCTAAAGTAATGCTGTCATTACAGTTTAAAAGGAATATCTTTTGGATAAACTGGATGAATTTATACAGGAAAGTTAACTGTGTGACTAAGAGTAATCATGCAATTAATGTGGTTAAATGACTACTCTTTTCCAATACAGTGTACTACAGATTTGACAGGTGTGGCACGTACCTTTGTAACAGAAATAATGTTACAGTTGACAAGGTTCTGCAATAAGCAAGGAAACAGTAAGTTTTTAGTAGTAAGCTAACTTCAAAAAGCCTGTCGCTTTCCTACATTACAAACCTAGCAATTCCAACTGAAAAACTTGCTAGCAAAGTGGAGTTGCCCTGAATTTTCACCAACTGCATCTGTGATTTGAGATATTCAAAGGCAAGTGAGCCCTGGGTTCATGTTTCACTAAACATGGAATTCAGATCTATCTTACATTGCTTTGTTTCAGCACTTTCCATTTTGCCCAGTCATGTCTGCGCACAATGACACTAAAGAGTCCAGTGTCCCAGCACTGATGGCACCAGCAAACCAAGCTAGATGCATGCCAAGTTACACCCAGATTACAAAGGTGCCATGCTGAGCTGGAATGTCTCCCAGCAATGGAGGTAGCAGTGTCTTTCTATGAGATGCCTGCACACTGTCTGCAGGCATAAGCACTGCTGTGCAGAGGTGTTGTCCCAAGACTAGCAGGCAGGCACAGGCCATAGCACCAGTAGAGGTTCCACCTCACAGCTGCAGCACTGTGGGGAGCAGCCAGCTGGGGATATGTAGTTTGTAATAGATGATGACAAACAGAATGAAGGGATCATGGAACCAGGGCTGGCAAGAAGTGCACTTGGAAGCTCTATCTATTTCTTGGCTAACACTGTACGGGTAGACAATAGTAAGGCAAAGAAGAATTTGATCAAGTCCCTAACCTTGTCAAATTATTCAGTTTAATCAGCGTTTATTTTTTATTTTCCTACACATTAAGTCAATGGAGCGTCTACAAAATAAAGTTTTGGTAACACTGATACAAATGCTGTGGCCATGACTGGGCTGCTCCCATGGTATTACATGACAGCAGTGAGCCAGAGGCTGCTGATCTCTGCTATTGTTAACTGCCTGCTGCAATTCAGCTGAACTCTACCACTTTCTTCTACTGCAAGCTCTTTCAAACATTAAAAACAAATGAAAAGATGCTTCAACACTGAAAAAGGCACTGATGGTAGTGGAGGCAGAATCTGCAACTTGTTAAGGAGAATAAGAATTCCTAATTATTACACTGAAAGTAGAAAATCAGAGTAATCCTACCTCATCTACATCTGGTGCATTAAGGAAACGGCACGGAAGAGGATTATGAAGCATTCCAACATTGTTAACTAATCAAAGGAAACATAATGATAAGGACCACATCAAGACAAAGCGCACAGTTCAGCTAATTAAACAACAATCTTCTCCTTAAAACTCACTGTTTAAGCTGCACATAAAGAGAAATGCTGCTTAGCTTTGAGTCTTGTTCTCACTGAACTCATTGGTATTGATCAGAGCTGATGAGAGAACAGAAAAGCAGTCTGCTGTACAGTCTGAGGAGGGTGAGTTAGTTGGTTGGTTTTGTTTTGTTCTTGTTTGTTTATTTCACTATTAAAAGGATAATTTTCTTAACAAATAAATGAAAAGTTTCAATTGTTCCGCTGTGGATCACACCAATTAGTGTTAGCCACAGGCTTGCTTCAGTTTGAATGGAAGAAGTGCACACAGCTGTAATTCCTTGTGGCCAAACAAGGAAAAAATCACCCCATGAACTGGACACTGCTCATGAAATGGCAGAAAATGGTTCACAGCAGAAGAAGCTAGTGCATGAAGAAAAGGGAAATGCTTGGAGAATCTCAATTCACTTTAAAACTTGTTCAAGATAACTAATACTCTAATACTACTACTAAGATACTACTACTACTAAGATGCTACTAATAATAATATGCTACTACTAATAATATGCTAATACTTAAAATGCATTAGGCAGTTGTGTGCCTGGTTTTAATTGTTAGTTAACAAGTTGTTTCATCACATGTAGTTTGTACAATTCTCTGTTTAGTAAACTGCAGCCATAAAATACTCTTTAATTAACAAACCTTAGCAACTCACCCAGAACACCAATTTCCAAGCCTTGCAGATCTTTTTCAATGTTCTCGTATACTGAATTTTTAGTGAAATCTGCTTGTATAACCTTCACCTTTTGACCTGTGGCCTGCTCTGAAATTAAGAAAAAAAAAAGAAAACCCCTTTTCACCTACACAGAGAATAATTGTAATTCAATAATAAGAGAAACAATGAAATGTCTAATCTAACAATGCACAGATAGCCTTTTTTTTTTTTTTTTTTCCACTTTCTTGCTTTGAAAAGAGTTAAAACACAAGCTAAACACCCTCAATCGTTACAGCTATTTTCAGAGAAACACCCTGGGAATTTATGTCCTGAAATTAATGGAAATTCCCTCTCAAAATCTAAACAGCATTTAGACCTTCAGCAAGAAAAATAAAATAAATAAACAGTATAGCACCTCATCCCCTGGTTGTTGTGACACTTATAAAAGAACGTTATTAACATACATTAGACAAGTGAATGTGGGTGCCAGATCCTCATCATAAGCATAGAATTGTTTTAAAGTGGTTTTTTTTTTTTTGTGCATGTAGAAGATCAACATTTTAACAAGCAGATCTCATTTTTTCATGTAAGAGAAGGAGAAAAATAGACTAGCCATATTTTCTAGACTATGCCATATTTTCTGCATCCTTTTCAGACAATTTGCCTCTTGTTTCTACATTTACAACACTGTGGATTGAAACTTCCCTAGTATTTTGCTGAAACATATTTTAGTCCTGCAAAGGGAGGGTATAGTTTAAATTTTACAAGGTCAGTTTACACAGAAAGAAAAGGGAAATAGGTATGATTTTTCCACTATCATTGCTATGCGGGAGAGGAGCCCAGCTGTACATTACCATTTTTCTCAGCAGTTGATTTATTACACTCCAAATTTTCAATGAAGTTTCATGAGGAAAAGAGGTAGAGGCTCTTATTTACTCATTTCAAAAGGCAAGATTCTCTTTCAAAGCAGCCCAGTAAGGTCTTTTCTAACTAGATGTTCACATTGTAAATTCTTGGTACTAAATCTGCTTTCAAGTTTTATGGGCAATCTGAAATCCAGATGAAGTTCACTGGAAAAGCAACAAGTGAAGACTGGAAATGTCCGAACATGATTGAGTTGCAGACTGCTGCACGTGGCAAGAATTCAGGTGCACACAGATGGCATAAAATCTGCTTTGAGTCCACTCTGGGCAGCTGTCTGCTTGCTTGTAGCTTGGTTTCGTCATATAGATAGCACTGCCTTGGATAGGAACCATGCTTTGATTTCTACACATGATCTGAGCCCCAACTCTCTGTGTCTGTTCAGGTTTAGGCCTATCATTTCTTGGGCCACCTTGGGTCAGCAAGGCCAGCAGGATGCTATTTTGGCCTTGGGTCCAGCAGTCCAGCTTGAAGAGATGAAGGGCCTGTGCTGGAGGATGAGAGGATGCTATTTCTCCCAGGATGATCCCTCCTTCTCTTCCATGTACTGCCAGTCCCAAACATCTCACACTACCAAAGCAATAAGAAGCAGTTAAAGGAAACAGCGGGCACTTTGACTCCAGATCTGAAAGTAGACCACATCTTGTGTGTGATTTTTGAGGACATCTGTCTCCATGACAGGGGCAAGGAGAAAAAAGTGCCCTTTTCCATGCCCTCTCTCCAGGCTGCAGTTGCTTGTATAAAAGGGACAAAACACCCTTTGAACCTCAAACCTATAAAAGCAACTCTAGTAGCTAATGACCCCCTAGTAGTCCCAGACTCGGGGAATGGTACAGCTACAAAGAATAAGTATAAATGGGGTGAAGAGAAAGAATAGAGTAACAGCTGGAGCAGACACCTATGGTGACCTGCTGATTGAAGAGCTTCATAGCAAGATGCTCTGAAAAAGTGTAGTGATGTTGTTGCCATCTTTCCTGCAGGCAATCAGAAGGGCAGCCAAGAATAAAGCTGCATAAAAATTAGGATCAAACAAACCATTTGGCCTTTCCCTGCATCCCCTTGTTTGTACACAACTGTACTGCTGCAGCCAGTGATGTCAGTGAACAAATACTCCAGATGGCCTTACTATGTCTCATTTAAGAATAAAAAATCAATAAAACTATCATGCTGATAAATGAAGAGCTATCCGGGGATAGCTTTTCATAAAATGATAGTAATTTTATAAAGTGGAATGCCAAAAAAACAACTTCTAATTTTCCTAGGTCTCTTCCTCCCAAAGACAAAGATTTATGGCAGTCTTTGAAGACACAAGCCACTCCCAACTCTTTTTAGAAATCATTAACTGTGCCAGAAGGAAGAACCTTGGTTTTCAAACATCAGGATAGGTTATTCCTTTGTAAAAAAAAATGAAGAGAAAACAAATTTAAGGAAAAAGAATTAACTGTACTGCTTCATTTAATGTGCTTCAAAATGCATCATTAAGGATACATCTAACTCCTGACCTCAGATCACTTTTAAATTCCACTTGTTGGACAGAATAATTTATATATAATTTATGGCTTCTCGAAATTTAGGAAGAAGAGAAAATAGACAGAAGCATGAAGTTGGCTCGAACGTGAAGCTAGCCAGAAACTCTCTCTTTCTGTTTGGAGAGATATGAAGACCTCCAGAAAACGTGAGGTAGCAAAATGAATGCCTGAGTAACACAAGAACTGATCTCTGTAGCAATAGGACACCTGTTTGAAGTACTATAATCAAATTAGAAAATGAAGAGAGACGCACTCAACCTTCATGTTCAGTGGAAATTTACAGAGAGTGAAAAAAAAGTTATTTAAACAACAAAAAGAAGGTAAAAAAATATTTAAGACTGGTGAAAAACACTGTATGTTTTGTACAACTGTAAACTACAAGTTCTCACTACAGTTCTAATGGTTTGATGGGGTTTTGTTTGTTTTCTGGTTTTTTGGTTTTTGTTTTGTTTTGTTTTAAGAAAAAAACAGTTTCAGAAGAGTAAATAGAGAAAAAAGATAAAACAGAAATAGAACTGCAACAAGACACAAGAGAACAAAATTCAGTGAATGAAAATCCTTTGGAATCACTGTTAATTAGTAGATAATTCAGAAATGTTGGTCAAGCCCCTGAGGTGCTCTGCAGCACTTTGTATTGGGAAATCAACCCTAAGTAATAATGTTTTACCTCAGTGGATCAGCAAGATGCAATGGGAATGATTAGCAGCCTCTGAGTTGGAAGGAATTGCCAGTGGATCTGGGTTTTGCTACTCAGTGACCTCAGCGGCTTAGCTCTTGGAGCTATCTCTGGAAGAAGACAGGTGAGGACAGAGTACAACACTTCCTGCAGGGTTGGGAACAGCTAGACATAACTAGCACCTTTATGGATTTAGTGGGAGCAAATCTCGTTTGGCTCCTGACCATTCTGTGGCGGTATGGCAATTGACATGGTTTCTGCAGGAAAAAGCTGAAAAACACCAAAATCCAAATTCATGGCCCACACACTCAGCCAATCTAAGCTGATGTGCCTTGTTTTTAACTGATTTCTGAGAATCAAACACTAAACATTTCTTCACATATATATATTTGAGTAATATTAATGTCTTATGGAGGTGTCTTTTTTTTTTTTTTTTTTCCAATTCTTAACATCTAAGCAAGTACAGGCTCTGAGCATATCAGCCAACTCTAGGGTATAACTTTTCTGTCAATATCTAGCTCTGTTTGTAGAGCTTCCTTGGAAGTGTAAGAAGAAGAAACGGGAGTGCAGCTAGTAGCTTTCCATCTTATCTAATCTTCTGATCTATGTTTTACAACCACAATACTAAACACGTTAAATAAGCAGTACATCTTGGTGAAATGGTTGCCTCTGCCTGCTAACAGAAGGCTTACTTTGTTATTTTTGATCTCATGTTCTAAAAGAGACATACTGTTCAGCTGAGTGGAAATCCAGCTTTTGATTCTTTTTTAGAGAATTTTTTTTTCGGCTTGGGTATGGCCTGCTGAAAGCCCCATTTCCATTTGGGGATGGCCTGCTGAAAGCCCCATTTCTGAGAGCTATTCTCAAGCACATCTGTGATCCACAGTTTGAAAGCCAGCTACTGAGACTGCAGGAATGATCTACTTTTTAGCCTCCTTTCATCTATTATATCCTGTAGATAGAATACCATATACAGGATAACTAAGTAAATAATATTAACAAATTGAGAAGGAAGGCAAGTCTACTGGTTACTGTCTCCAAATCATTGGAAAAGGATACACTGTGTAAGTGTTAAGAAAAAGGAAACATGACTAATGTGCACAGTCCTACAACATATTTGCATAGCCTGTGGTTGTGGTTGTGTCTGCATCTCTCTGTGCCTTAATCTCCTTGCATTGGTTCAGAGTAATAACTGCTTGGAGTGAAACATTCCTTGTTTAAGCGGTTTAGAAAGAAAAAGCCAGAAAGAATTAAAAACATTAAAAAACAATGAAACAATTCTGGTAAAATTTCTGCTTAATTTTGTGTTTCCATTGTTTATTTACTCTCAGAAAATCACAGTAAGTTCAACTCTCCTTCCCCTCCCAGTGACTGCTTAGCATAATTACAATAAATCCTGAGTCTGAAAATTGAGATCAGAAGAGTCATTTCAAAGCTTTAACATAAACACACACCTAGAGCTCCTTGCTAACCTCTTTATAAGATGCTTGTCATTGCTGTGCCCTCCTCCCCTTCATTTTGTTTGTGCCATCTACTTGTTATGTACAGCTCTCCAACCCAAACCAACAAACAGCACGAGTCATTCAGGACAAATGCCAAAACCCACTGAACACAATGGGAAGACCTCATTGGGTTTTGCCAGCAGTTTTAAGCAAGCTCTAGGGAAAACTTGGTGCCATCTGCCCAGGGCAGGCTGCCACAGTGAAGCATTCAGGACAGGAGGCCCTTGGTGAGGGGCTGCTGCAGAGCTCAGCGCTTTCATGGGGAAGGTGCCCCAAGGATTGCCTCATTGTAAATCCTGTGAAGAGGAATTTCAGGGAACTACCTTCCCAGAGCTCCACCTCTCTCATTCTTCACTTAGCTGTCCTAGTCTTGGGAACTTCATTGTTTTAATTCTTTACTTCCCAGTATGATTTACTATGCAAAGAAACTAACACTTTTTTTTTAATTAGGTTCTGTTATTTTAATTCTTCAATATTCAGCTACAGAGAAATGCAGCAACACCAGAGCTTTCACAATTCCCACAGGAGTCCACTTTTTATGGCATTTTACTTAGTAGGAGCTAGTGAATGCCCCAGCTACACTGATCTTATAGGCCACAGCTAGGTGGTTGCTTTCCTCCTTCAGTACTTCTTTCTTCTCAAGGGAAAGCAAGTCTGCCTCTAGAAATCAGGGGCAAATTAGAAGAGAAATTTAGAAGCTCAGTCTTCAGTCTCATACCAAAGAGGCATAAGTTACACTCTGTGGGTGCAGTCTGCTTCGAGGCCTGTCTCACATTCTTCCCTTTGGAAGGGTTGGGATCCGGATGCAGCACAGCCCACACTGCAGCACATGCACTGGGGAGTTTAGGGACAGAGGCCATGTAAAGGAGAACAACCCCAATTACAGCTGTCTGTAAAGTTAACAGAGGATATAAACTCATTTGACTCCTTTAGAATTCCTAACTGTGAATCCTAATGTATTTAAACACGCTATTCCCCAGGGCAAATGGCTAACTCCATTTGAAGAAAAGAAAAGGAACATTAATTCTAAAGACACACTTCTTTACTGTCTTATTGAAAGCCAAATGTAATTTGTAAACCTTAAAAAAAGAAAAAGAACAACTATAATTATTTCATTTTTACTCCTGCTGCATTCCAAGAACTAGCCTCAAGGTAACCTTTCTTTATCAAACAAAAACTAGTTTGTAGATTATTCAACTAAATCTACTGTCCTATCCCCTTTGCCTCTGTTTATAGATCTTAAACTCATGTGAAGTCAGAACAGAACCCAAAGTCATGTTTCTCTGTCCCAAACCATTGCACTGTTTGAATAATGGCATGTATTTTTAAAACAATAGTGCCTGTAGTTCTGCAGTAATAGCTTGGGCTCAATCTGCAGCAATATCTGAGAGTACACTTTAGAAGGGAAGCAGACCCAGGTTCCCACCAATGCAGCCTGCTAAATGGGAAGGCAAACCAATCTGGGACAAATGCTTACCGATTTCATTGGCCACTCTCTGCAGCTTCTCAAGAGTTCTGCTTATCATAACTATATTTAACCCACGTCTTGCCAGCTGCAAGAGAAGAATATAGAAGTTGTTGGAAAGCAATACTGACACGATTTGTTTATGTGTTTTGTACTTTTACAAACTGATTTCAGTTATGAACTGCTTTCAGTTGTCTGTCGGTGATCTAGTGGGCAAACAACAGGTACAAAAACTGGTTCTAATAGTCTGTGAAAATACCTTGGCCCCTTACAAGAAAAATATACTGGTCCCAGCAATATGATAAAAAATAAACAACCATCACCAGTTTCAAGTAAGTGTGTGTATAGAGAGAATAAAGATGATGTGACATTTCCCAGAAAAGCATTGGGAAAACAAACGATAACTCCATAGTCATTTTAACAACACCATCTTTGACCTTCATTTCTTTAATTAGATTTAAAACAAACAAACAAAACTAGAGTCATACAAAGGCACATCCACTTTGGTATTTCCATGTGCAGAACAAATGGAGAGCATACAGAGAATAGCATTCTCCTGTTTTCTGTAGGCTCCCGGTTCCCATCAGTTAAGGAGTTTTAGGCAGAATCTGAAAGAAAATCATGTCCAAAGCTTGTGAAACAAAGTTATTAACAAGCAGCACTTGAACAGAGTTATGTGCACAAAGAAAGATAAGAGTTGAAGCCAGAAAATGCCTGTGGGAGCAAGAAGAAAGAAAATCAGTCAGTACAAAAGATAAAGCTGACTCCTTCTGAAAGTACCATGTTATCTTGGAACAAGAAGTGAACTAGTGAAGGCCACACACCGAAGACCCATTCATTTCTGCTGCTGACTCCCTGCAATGCGCTCTCCTTAAACCTACTGGAGGGAAGCGGATTGGCCTACTGAGCTCTTCTGGAACAATGGAAAGAATGTCAAGGAATAAGGACCTTAGTTTGAAAACTCACTACACTGAGAGTACAAGGGACAGACTGTCTATTAAATGTATAAGCCACAGCCATTTGCATTTTCAGCACAAAGAACATGCTCACAATCCCGTGCATTTGGAGAACCTCTCACATAATTATTCAGTGCTCCACGGAGATATGCCCAGGTTTAGACACTCTGGAGTTTTGAAAGCTTATTTTATGGGCTCTGTCTGAGGTACTCAGGAAGAGAAGGTAAATTGTCTGCACACTGGCAGATTTCCTTTTGTCTAAAATGTTCTCAAGTCAAGCTGCTTCTAACCCACTTGGAAAGCAATGCAGACACAGTCTCTGTTCCTCTGGTCTCTTTATTTGTAGCTGTCACTCAGAGACGTCTGCATAGAGATCATTTTGATTTTTTGAACATTCAGACAAAATTAAATATCATCCGTATCACATGCAAAATAAAATCAAAATTCCATTTTGTTGGGTTTCTCAATAACTCCTCAGCTATGTCCTTGTATGTGGTGGTAAAAAAAAAGAAGATCCCTTTTGCTATGACCCTGTTTTAACTAAAATGGCAAAAACGCTGACTGCCAGGTGAACAGGTGAGAAGATGCTCCTTTGTTGCTGTATGCCAGATCCATTAGAAGCATGAAGCTGTAGCAGCCTTTGCTCAGTGACTTCTTTTTGGTGTTTTGTTTTGTTTTTTTTCCAGATATAATCCATAGTCCACAGGAGCACAGTGGAACACGTTCTTGGGACTGCACTGTCCCCAGGCAGAGTAATGCTGTCGCAGACTTGGGCCTGCACTGTGGCTGTAGAGAGCCACTGTGATACGGGCTGTGAGAGGTGGTTCATGGTGAAGGAAGACAGAGCAGAATCTGCAATCTCAAAACGCTGTGAAAATGTGTGTAAAATTCATGTTAAGCCACTCCAGCGTGTTTTAGCAGTTCGATCTGATGTAAATCTTCCAACAAATGAATTTTTCTGACAATACATTTTCATGTAAGGCAAGACAGGTTTTAGAGTCAAGCCGTCTCTGTGACTAGTGCAGTTGCACTGACAAGTTGGTTATATTCTGCATGGATCAATAGCTATAATAATTTGAAGCCCTTAGCAATGCACCATGCAAACTGTAGCTACCTACCATAGCTGTCTGGCCATTGGAAGAGATTTTCTCTTTCACTGGACAGTACTTCTGTTTCACCCCTTTTCATTTCTTCCTTATCGTTCAGACCTGTAGGCTCTCTCTAGTTCCAATTTTTTAGCCCACAGGGCTGATGGATGCTGCAAGCATCACACTACCACTGCATCACAGTGACAACCATGGTATTTCCAGGAACAGATCCAGGGTCAATTGGAGGAATTAGAATGTATGTGCAAATGGAGCAGGAAAACTCCAACCATATTTAGCTTGTATTATGTGCTGCTTGCAATACTACCTCAGATTTCAGGAAATAAAGAAAGGTTTGAGATTTTGGAAACGTTTGCATTAATAAATGAGCACAGTTCCTTCCTCAGAACAGTCTGCTAGAACGTTGATTTAGACACAAGCACTGACCTGTTTTCTAAGAAAGTAAAGAAATATTCACGATTACAATACTGCAGAGGCTAAACCACAAATCTCAGAATATGAAATGGCCTTGGAAAAACACCCAGGATGTTTGGGGCACTATGCTAGGAACAGTTCCCAAAGCACATCAGATTCTGTTGCAGCAGGCAAGCAGAACTAACAAAATTGTAATAGTACCTGGATTGATAATAGGTGAGTAGAGATGTCAAGGAGGTCTCAGATGTGACATTTGGAGACAAAAACACGGCTTTTGAAATTAGTACAGTAAACTAGAACCCAAATGCCAGTACTCTAATGTCACAGCAATCGGTTTAAGGGATTCTATGTTCAAGAAGGCTTCAAGAGTCAAATCACTGTGAAAAAAACATGGTCAGAGCCTTCATGGAAGCCTGGATGGAGCAGGTTGCCCAGGGAAGCTGTGGATTTCCCATCCCTGGAAGCAATCAAGGTCAGGCTGGATGGGATACTGGGCAACCTGACCTAGTGGCTGGTAACCAGCCTATGGCAGGGGGTTGGAACAGAATAATCTTCAAGGTCAGTTTCAACTCAAGAGATTCTGTGGTTCTATGAAACTGAAAGGACAATAAAATATGTGTTCTGCATCAACCAGGCAGTATTCTGAGACTTCAAATTTTTACGCAAACCAACCCAGCCAGTGAGAAGAATAGACTTGGTGGAGACATTTATCTATGTATAAATCTACAGGGGTTCTGACCCAGTAAGCACTGTAATCATTGCCTGGACTTCTGTCCCCTGTGCTGTATTTGTGAGCCACCAATTTGAGTTTCCACAATAAAACACTGAACAGAGACAGCCACATCACACCATCCTTCCAGATCACCAGAACTGATGTCAGCTTCTGGTACCACGGGAGCATGGAGCTCTTCCGTTATTTTGTAGCTTGTTACTAATCCATACCTGAAGCACAGCCTGTTCTTGGTCTTAGAGCACAAGCTCCAGGGGCAGAGATGTGGTAGCCTTGTGGCCTGCAGGCAAGATTTGCCTTCATGCCATCCCATGGTACCAGCAGAATCTATGCCAGATGAACATCAGACAATTCTGTGGCCAGCATCAGACCAGTGAGACAGCTGGTTCACTCATCCACAAGCCTCACACAAGCATGTACTTTGACCTCAGCCAGCAAGATTATATGGCAAGATATGAGCTCATACAGTGCCATGCATTAGCTGAGCACATCTTCTATGAATGGGACCTCTTGGAGAGGAAGATACAACTCAGCAAGGATTAAGATGGCTCTCAGTCAACACAAGAAAGCCAAAAATAATGACCGAGCATTCTACAAAAACTTGCCAGTTCCTGCCAAGAACTGTTCTCTCAATAAAGGAATAAAAGATGGTAGTTATTTTACTCTTTCTGATTATGAAAGCAGCCATTCATAAGCCACAGCTGGCCTTTTAACTGGGATTTACAGTTGCAACCCATGCAGCACAAAGGAGGCAGAACAAAGACAGAAATTCTGACCTAACACTCTCAGGTGCTTGCGGACTTCATGTCACCAGGCACACCCACACAGTTACTTCAGCATGCTACTTCTGCATGTGACTATACCTGGAGATGCAGTTTTAAGGGCATGATTGGCAGTTCTTCTCCATGTTTCAGTTCCATCCCTTTCTTCCCTGACTTATATATTCATCAAAATCTTTCCATTTTCTTACCATTACAGCAACTCAGTCAGTAGACAGAAAGTAAGATTTTCCCTTCTTTCACACAGGAGAGATTGTCATCTTCATCACAACTACAATAAATTCTGTAATACTTTGTATCTGTGCTTCCTAATTCCGATGCGTTTTAGAAAGCACTTACTCTATTGCCACTCCCAAGTAATCAAAATCGGTTGCTTCAAGTACAAGTAAACAAAGCACATGTTTAAGAAGACTGGTTTAATAATCCAATCGATTAAATCAACAGGAAAATCATCTTCCTTTCCTGAGAGATATGCTTTATGTACAATTTTTCACATTATATATGATGTATCACCTCAAAATATGTCACTTCTAATCCAGACTCTTGCATATTACAACCTGCTAATTTTCACGTGGTCTTTTAATTCTGAAGACAATAACTTACGCTTTGTTGTAGTAAAGCAATGCAGTTCAGATAGGGAGCTGGTTATGAACGAAGACATCAAAGAGAAAATCTGCCATTGTCACTATCACACATAGCAAGGACAGTCTCAGAGACCACCGTGCCTTCAGCAGTGGTGAGCAGAGGGGGATTGTTGTGGCTCCTGCACAGCAACACAGGGCTGACCACAGCTCCCTCCTCCTGCAGGCTCTTGCAGTGACTTATTACTAACCAGACAACCAGGGTTCCTTACAAGTTATTTAGCTTGTAGATCATATTCATATACGTACATTTTTCCTTTCTTTGTTGTTTCAAATATGTATCTCAAATGTTTATTTGCAGCTGCAAAGGATAGCAAAATACATTTTGTATGTTTAATACTGGACAACCTCACCAAAAGAGAAAAAGTGCATAGCTGTAAAACTGGGGGAATAAAAGGATAGTCTGGAAGACATGCCACTCTGGACAGACAGCATGAAATATTTTCAATTACTCTGTGTTTCCATTTCATATCCTTGGACGGACAGGACCATTGCGACATGAATGACATTCCTCTTAAATGCAACATCAGTGTCCTTGCGGAACTCAGTTCATGTTATTCTGTGCATAGAGAGGGAAAGGATTAGTACCATGTTTGTCACAAGTGGCTTGGAATCCCAGGCTCTTTTTACTAACATGCAGAGACTGGTAATGGATAGCTATTACCATTTTGTTGGAGTAAAATTAAGGGAGTGTAACTCATCTCACCTCAAAGGAGTATGCTTTTCCAAGTCCATCTCCTGCTCCTGTGACCACTGGAGAAATAAAGTAAAAGTAGGAAAGGTTATTGTGATTGTATCTGTAGATCTGCTTTAGCTCATTCTTTCTTGAATTTGTTTAATCTTGCTTTTGTTTAATCTTCTGCATTTCTTGGACATTATTATAAAAATGTTTCTAATAAACCACCAAATCAAGCCTTTCTTTTTATTGTGACTTTTCATTTTTTTGTTATTTTACTTAGCACTTCTTGTTTTCCAAGCAAATCTGTCCCCGCATTAACCTACCTAATGCAGCAGCTTAGTCATTACTCTTGCTTTGAATGGAGAGACAGCAAAAGTCCATTACTTATGAGAGAGCAGAACATTTCTAATATGCATGTATTTTTTAACAAGTTCTGCTAGGTACTTGCATGTTCATTGCAGTAAGGCAGGAGGTAAGGAGTGACCAGAGGCTGATACATTTCCTCACACAATAGGTCTGTCTGCAAGGAAAAACTATGATTTACCTTTAGATTTAGTGTCACTGGTAAAGTAAACAAGCTTTGGCATTTGCAAGGTGCACTGGACTTTAAATATTATGAAAACAAATAATGAAGAAGGGCTAGAGAAGGGAAATACTCATCGCCTTAGAAAGAAGTAAGGGATAAATAAGTGAAAGCTCTAAAGCTGTTCTGAGGGGTTACATCTGACACATTTTCAGAGCAAAATTAAAAAATGAGTCAGTGCCCAAAAACAAAGTAAATTAAGGACTTCTAAACTGACGGAGAAATCAAAGAAGCAGAGTGACTTTGAACAGCCAGGTTCACTGCCAAGGGGACAGCAATTACTCTGCTGTTTACAGGGAGCAGAGATCCCCTGCTGAAAAAGTGAGGGATCATTATGACCACAGCAGACTCATATATGAAAAGCAAGCTTCCACCTGCCAGCTTGCATCCTTGCAAGGCTCAGGATCTCACATTCCACGTGATGCTGCAAGCCACTCAAGCCTAATGAGTGCCTCTGGGCTGAGAAAACTTAAAGTTTATCAAATGACAGAACACAACTGCTTCACTGAAGGAAAGGACAGTCTCTCAGCCTTCAGGAGGTCAGGGTTTCAGACAGAGGGCTACATGCAGTGCTGCTGACTGTCCACACAGCATCCATGCCCACACACTAAAATGAGGCCTACGTATTATTTCAGAAGCACCTGGTACTTAACCAGGTCTTCCACAAAGGGCTGAATTTCATTTCTTACTCATCCTCAGTGTGAGATGTGCTTATTAAACACATAAACATTCCAGTGACATCTAGTCTGTAATGCAGTGGCAAGGAAGGAAGCACGAGAGTACTTTTGGAGTTGCTTCTTAACAAGATGCCACCAGTGGAGACATCCGTAGCCCAGTATCTCAGAAACTGTGCTGCTTTTTCATTCTTACTTCATATTGACTAAGAAAAACATCAATAGTTAGTAGGAAGAATCTTTTTAATAAACATTTACGTTATGAGGATATGTAATATCTTTTAAAAAGCACTGCCGAGTTGTAGCCTTCAAAGTTTTTAGCTAAGAACAGATTTGGCTTGTTAATTATACCATTAAGGATAGATCACCAATTCTGAAAGTAATACGCTGGAGCAAAGCCACCAGGAACAAAGACAAGTGGCTTTGAAGAATGGAGACCACATGCCAGACATAAACTAGTTGCTTCACTTATCAGGATACTGACGATATAGGCAATGCTATTAAAACTAAAGCATTTCCAGTAGAGAAAAAACATCAGAAGTAGGAACAGGAAGAGAATTCACATTCATACACTGGGGGTTCAGGTTGCTGCCAGTTTATTTTTCTCTTCTCCCCAAGTAGGCAAAAACTTCAGGATCATAAAACTGAAGTTACTAGCAGGCAACAAGAAGAAATGAAGTAAAGCACACTTTGTGCAAATCACGTTTCCTTCTGAAGGAATAGGGTAAGGGAACACAAGGAAAATTTCCCAATTAGTAATGTAACAATTAATCTCCCAATTACAAGAAGAAGGTGAGGAAGTTTCCATTACCTGCCCATTCTCCCAGCGATCGGAAGAAAGCCTGAGGCAAAGCACTCCAAACATGTGGCAGAATATATTTCATGAATCTGATGCATTTAAGCAGCACAGAGAAGCAGATCAGAGCCCCAATAACAGTGAGCAGCTGATGCTGGAAGTCTTCCATGGCGCAAGAAAGCAGCAAGCTAATGTGCAACAGTAACACTCTCCCTGGGAAGTAGTCAATGGCAGAGCAGCCAGAAGTCTAATCACAGTATGTGGTCTGCTTTCTCCAAGGAACGTCCAGAGTTTAGACTAGAATAATATCTCTGTTTTACACTTGGATTTGTAACTCACTGGGAAAAAAAAAAAAAAAGCAAAAAAAAAAAGCAAAAAAAAAAGCAAAAAAAAAAAGAATAAAAGAAAAGAAACAATGAGTTCTAGTGCTTATTTCGGTAAGAAGGTTTCATTCCTTTCCTGGAAATGAAGCTAAAAGAAAAAAAAATATTTTTATTTTAGTTGTTTAAGACTTGCAGAGACTGATGATGGGCCTAAACCAAAACCCTGGATAAGAATACCTCAGACCTTGGGGATAAGGCAGAACAACACTGCTTTGTGCATCAGGGAAGAGTTAAAGTCCAGAGGCTTCCAGGGCGCACTGAACTTGTGCCTGTGCCAGAAAAATAGATTTATCTCCACATTTGGAGACTAAATAATAAAAGGGTAATAAAGACACCTAGTTCTTCCTGCGCAGAGAAAGAAATACTATATAACTTTTGAAAGAGTTTACTGAAAACAGTTTATTATGCATTTTACAGATTGGGAAATTATGGCACAAACTAGTATGGCAGTTCATTAACAAGGGAATAGGATTTTAAGTTTTATGAACAAAGTATGTTTGAACCAGCACTAAAGCTGAGGACATGGATAAAAATCATAGGCTAAACAGTAGTGTTAAGAACAGTGCCTTACTGCTAATTCATAATAACGACAATAAAACTGAAAATAAAAGCTGATATTAAAATGAAATTAATAAATATTTAAAAGTTTGTTTTGTTTGTTTTTTTGTTTTTATGTTGACACATGGAAATTCTCAGAGAAAGTACAGAAACAGCACTTACTCTTCTTTGCAAGCGGTAGTTTGAAACATTGTTCATTCTTTATAAATTTAAAATGTTTAAAATGAAGAGAAATTGTGGTGCACAAATTTGAGATAAAACAAAAGCTGCATCCATACTTCAAAGATATTCTCCCACATTTAACATGAATCATCTTTAAAATTTATTCTGAACCTCTGCCAGCCAGAGACTTGAACAGAAAAGCAGCAGTGTATGCTGTGTGTCACATTACTGACACCTTCAGTCAGAACACCACAATACATAGATTCATTACAGAGAAAAGACGATGTCTGAAACACAAGGAACAGAACAAGATGATATAAAAACCATTATTATCTTACCTTAATGATAATCCAGTTTCCCAACACTTTAACAGTCTTAAAATTGCAGTACAGTCACTGTTACTTACACTGTAACACCTCATTTTACTCCGCAAGTAAGGCCAGCCTAACAAGAGCCTGAATATTCCAAAATGCTTACATACAGAAATTCCTCACAGTCATTCACTCCTCAAAGAATACTTCAAATTTAAACTACCTGCAGTATGTTCTTCATATGCAACAGTACCTCCTTTAAATGAAAATAAAAAATCGAATTCCAAATTTCCACAGCTATTGGTCTTCTTTTGCTCTGTCCTGACTTGATTGCACCTTTCTTTTCCAGAGACTGGATACAAGTCTGAGATTCTTTTACTTTGGCCTAATATCCATTAATCCAGGAGGAACAAAATAAATAAATCCTTACAAACACGCAGAATTGTTCATCCAACCCAGTTTAAGTTTGTTTTGGTTTGTTTTCCTTTCTCTGTTATTTTCACAAGAACCACTACAAGACTGTTACACCTTGCTTGGCTAGAAAGTTTCTAATGGCTACTGTACTTTTCATCCCATTGCAGCTAATCCAATGGTAAGCAATCCCTATATACAGAGATTATGAACAGATTACTGTACAGTGCAACATATTTTTTTTTCAATCCAGCTATCATTTAATTTGTAATTTAAGCTTTTTCTTGTGTTTCCACACACAAGTTCCTTGTGGACACAGATAGACTACTGTAGAGCTTAAATTTAAAAATATTGGACTGATTTCTGAAAATTAAGTTCTGCAGCTAGCAGCATGTAACCACAAGAAACTTCTGTTAGGGAATGTGACCATAAGAAGCTACCCCAGTGCTTCTTAAAACTAACCCACCTACTATAGCTCAAATATATATTCTGAAGTTTTCTGTGACCATTTTCCCTGTTGTTTCTAAAGAAGAAAAGAAACTGAAGCTTCACACAGCAAATAAATCATATCATTTTACAACCATTTTAATTAATAAACTAGTGTGAAATTGCAGAAAACTAAGGGCAGAGCGACCTACAGATGCATCATATGAGAAATCAGTTTTAAATTACTGCTTTGCTAACTGAGAGAAATATCTGTTTAGCTGAATAACCATTTCAATGATTACCAATATTCTAAACAAGAAAAATGGTGTCTGGCCAAGTCCATACTCCTAGTTTTAACCGTCAAATTTACTGGAAAAATATTATATCTGTAGTTACAGAGGAAAAACTGTAAACAACTGAAGCTGAATTGCTTTGTCAAAAGGATGCAATCACTTGCAAACTCTTACAGATAATACCCAGTTTTGCTTTGGTTCAATCCACTCAGAGTAATGATATAATAAAATCTGTTAGAACTAGGTCTGTACAGTTCAACTACGAAAGATCTTATAAAACATGATAGAGAATGATTTAAATAAAACCACTTCCATTGTAGTACAGAATGAATCAATGAAGGCATCATTTATAATACAGAAGTTGATGGCACAGAAAGCAAATATTTATGCTGCTCACATGATTGAAAGTATTCACACAGAAATAAAAATTAGTTGACATTATAATATTCATTTCTTTATTTATAAAAATTACAGCAAAACATTTATCAGTTAAATTCATACAGTATCTTTTCCTGTGTGGAAATTACATCTCATTTAGTACATGCCTTTATGTGTCCAAGGGCATTGGAATCAAACAGCTTTCATAGTTTTTGGTAGTCAGTGAAAATCTCACAATGCCTTGTCTCAGTGCAGAGAAATGACATTCAAAAATCAGGATTTCAGAGGCAGAGACGATCTGGAGAAACAGCAGTTCTGTACAAGGATATGCTCAAAAATCACTAGAGCTTTTGAAGTACATAGAGAACCCTTTAGAACAAAAGAACCCTCTAAAGTATCTGTAGTAACACATTTCCTTCCCACCTCCTCAACTGGTAGAATGTAACAGTCACATCTCAAAGAATCAGCAAATGGTTTCAGCTGGAAAAGGCATTTGAAGATCCCATCCCATTGAACCCCCCTGCCATGAGCAGGGATACCTTCCACTAGATCAGGCTGACAAAAGCCCCATCCAATCTCATCTGCTGTGAGAAACTGGGTAGCCCAGACTGCTGTTTTAACTTTGACTGCAATCGTTAATTACTAAAATGAACTTATATGCAGCCACTCTTCCTCTTACCATTCAGATCAGTGTAGGTAGTGGAGTGGGTAGCCCAGGCTGTCACTGATGCTTCTGACCTGTTTCTTAGATTTAATCCAGTCTGGTTGAACACATTACACACAGCAAAACACTCTCCCGTTATTGTTGTATTTTAATTCAAACTGGGATACAAGTCATGAGATCACCCTGGATCCATATGAAGGTCTTCCAAAATCTTATTTTCATTCAATTATTTTTAAAAATTCTTGGTTCACACTCTTATGGAATAGAAAATATCAACAAGAGTAATGAATCTGCTGTCCTCCTGCACTGGATTTTCTAAGGTGTTTTCAGACTAAACACTACCTCCTGAGAAATGCAAGTAAGCACTATCAGTTGTATTTCAGAGAAGGCAATAAAGATACAGAGCAGTGCCTTTATTGTCCTAAATAATAAAAAATACTGGATTTCCAGACTTATTTGTAACGACTATACTCACTTGCTGTGAATTTTGAACATAAATTAGTATCAGTTAGTGCCACAAACCTTCAGTGTATACATAAGACACAGAAGGACACCAATCCTTTAGTCTCACTGAAACATAAATTAATCTTCCCTATATTAATTAATCTTCCATACATCCCTTCCTGTAGTTTGTACCTAGTAGAATCACATCTGCAGCATCAATAGGCTAGAAAAAGCATCAGAGAAGGGAATGGTGGTAATAAAAAGATAACAGAATCATAGAATCATAGATTCTTAGGGGTTGGAAGAGATCATCGAGTCCAACCCCCCTGCCAAAGCAGGTTTCCTACACCAGGTCGCACAGGTAGGTGTCCAGGCGGGTCCTGAATATCTCCAGAGAAGGAGATTCCACAACCCCCCTGGGCAGCCTGTGCCAGTGCTCCATCACCCTCACCATAAAGAAGTTCTTGCGCACATTCGTGCGGAACCTCCTGTGCTGCAGTTTCTGTCTGTTCCTCCTTGTCCTGTCTCCACACAATGCTGAAAAGAATCTGGCCTCACCACTTTGTCCCCCACACCTCAGATATTTATAAACCTGGATCAGGTCCCCTCTCAGTCTTCTTTTCTCAAGGCTAAACAGACTCAGTTCACTTAGCCTTTCTTCATAGGGGAGATCCTCCAGGCCCTTCACCATCTTTGTGGCCCTGTGCTGGACTCTTTCCAAGAGATCCCTGTCTTTTTCATACTGGGGAGCCCAGAACTGGACACAGTACTCCAGATGAGGCCTCACCAGGGCAGAGTAGAGGGAGAGGATCACCTCCCTTGACCTGCTGGCCATGATCTTTTTAATGCATCCCAGAATGCCATTGGCTCTCTTGGCCATGAGTGCACACTGCTGGCTCATGGTCAACCTGTACTCCACCAGGACACCCAGGTTCCTCTCTACAGAGCTCCTCTCCAGCAGGACATCCCCCAGCCTGTACTGGTGCATGCAATTATTCCTCCCTAGGTGCAAGACTCTACACTTCCTTTTGTTAAACCTCATCTTATTTCTGACTGCCCAGCTCTCCAGCCTGTCCAGGTCTTGCTGAATGGCAGCACAGCCTTCAGGCGTGTCAGTCAATCCTCCCAACTTTGTATCATCAGCAAACTTGCTGAGGGTGGTCACTGTCCCCTCAGCAAGGTCACTGATGAAGATGTTGAACAAGACTGGACCCAGCACGGACCCCTGGGGGTCACTTCTGGTTACAGGCCTCCAACTGGACTCTGCACCGCCAAAGATAACCCTCTGTGCTCTGCCAGTCAGCCAGTTCTTAACCCACTTAACCGTCCACTCATCTATCCTTAGCTTTGTTATAAGGATGTCATGGAGACAGTATCAAATGCCTTGCTGAAATCAAGGTAGACTACATCCACTGCCCTCCCCCATCCACGCAGCCAGTGACATCATAGAAGGCCACCAGGTTGGTCGAGCATGACCTCCCCTTGGTGAACCCATGCTAGCTACTCCTGATAACCTCCTTTTCTTCCAGTTGTCTGGAGATGGCATCCAGCACAAGCTGTTCCATCACCTTTCCAGGGACAGAGGTGAGGCTGACTGGCCTTTAATTACCAGGATTTCCCTTCTTGCCTTTTTTGAAGACTGGAGTGACATTGGCTATCCTCCAGTCTTCAGGCACATCCCCCATTCTCCAAGACCTCTCAAAGATGACAGAGAGTGGTTTAGCAATCACCTCCGCCAGCTCCCTCAGCACCTGTGGATGCACCCCATCAGGACCCATGAATACATGAACATTAGCATTGCCTAGGTGCTCATAGATCACCTCTTCCCTGACTAAAGGAAAGTTTCCCATTCCCCAGATGATGAGTGAGCTTACACAAAAGCAGAGTTACCTTTGTTACTTCTCCTAATTACCAACTTGGTACTTGCTCAGAAAAAAAAATTCATATAAATACTAAAAACGTTCTCTCAGTTTCCTTCCTTCCTTGATACTGCAGACCAACATGTTACTGAGGATGAGGAAAATACTGAATGTACACAATGCATGCCAAAATCATTATGCCATATCCTTAGTTTTTCAGTTAACCTCACATGGAACAATCTTGGGGCACACCTCTTCTTTGATCTCTGTGTTCTATACTTATACAAGAGCAAATGCATAGACAAAATCATTCTGAGTCACAAGCATCTTTCATCTCTTCATTGCTTTCACATACTGCATAAGGAAATGCTGAATCAAGCTTATGATCTTTACAAGGAGATTTGTTTTACAGAGTAGACAGAAACTGAAGCAGAATTCACAGATTTCATTGAGTACAAATAGCACCAAATATAGGTGAACAAAGAAATTCACAACTTGAGATTTGCTCATGGCATTCTTTCCTAAAAATCAGCTCATGATACATCACATATATATATTTATATATGTATATAAAGAATATTTCTGAACCTATGAGATGTGTGGGCATTTTGGTAACTGAGGGAGAATACTTTTTCCCTCATTACAGATGTGCTCCAGCTATATTTCTTTCTGTTCTCAGCAGTGCTAAACATACGTGCATCTTCAGTCTCTTTCAAGGTAGACTTCTTGGCTAACACTTCGACTCAGGAAGTACATTCTCCTCATCTTCAGGTTGTGCAGGCTTGTCATTTCCTCTCAAGGTTAAAAATGAGTATCTCAGTCCTCCTGCCATACTAAAGAAGAGAGAATGAACACAGGTCTCAGAGATAACTAATGCGGTATGTACACATGGCCATTTTACAGGTATGTACTCTTCCTTCCTAAGGATGAAGGAAAGCCAGAGAGCAAAAATTAGGAGTGCCTCAGAAGTGTCTAAGAAACCAGTACTGAGTCTCCAAAGAACAGTTATCTGTTGCTTCAACAGATTCATACAAGAAGGTGCAAGAGTTCACCAAATCATAAAAGGCAACATCTCTGAAACATTCTTAATGAAAGTAACTAATTCAGTCAGTGTTCTTATTTTCCATACCACTTAAAACTACTCATAATAAAGGATAAGCTTATCTCCAAATATTAAGATGAAAAAACATAACTATTTGCTATGAACTTACATCCTGAGACAGTGCTTCCTCAGGCCAATACTTTCCAAACTGCATCACCAAAATGGGCCAAATCAAACAAAATACAAAACTGCATCTCACTGAGAAATCTTCAGCTTTAACAAGTAAAGATCCACCTACCAAATATTTAGCCCTATAAAGTTCAACATGGAGAAAATGTAATCTCCACCAATCAAGATTCCGATGTAAGCGATGGATATATTCTGAAAGGAAAACAAAAGCTGTGCATTTACTGAAGTCAGTTTACATCTCCAAGAACATAAACGACACTGATTAACTTACTTTTCTAAGGAAATAGTATACTTTAAAATCAGTGTTTAAATCAGCTTTGTGATTGCCTTATGGACAATTAAACACCTAAATAAAATCAATGCATTTTCTAAATGTCAGCAAGGCATTGAGAATGACGTTCTAAAGAAACAAATAAAAAAAAGAAAATTAGCTACCTAATACTCAAAATGGAACTATGTCCACCCTCTGATAATGTACTTCTTTTTATTCTTTGGGAAGCCAAATCCCACTACTTAAAAGCAGGTTTTGCATTCTCAAGCACGAGTACATTTTAAAGTTACAATAAAAGCTCTTTATTAGTGATTTTAAAGGGTTGCCTCTTTACTTAGCCAAATAAAATGCATTTAAAACACTTGGCTCAAATTCAAGGCAGTCAGACTTTAAACTCAGAGTCACCATCACCCTCAGGTTTTGGGAAACTGAAATTAGCCCCTGTAGAAAGAAGAAAAGCTACAGAACTATGTGATCATTTTTACCAATGATTTTTTTACATTTTTCTTACCAACATTTGTGGTTTCAAATGTTTTATCAGCTAATCCGAACAATTGACATCATTTCTACTGATTTCTACTGGGGACTACTGAGAAAAAAAAGTGTTTCTCAACTTTAAAAGTAAATGAAGCCATTTCAAAGAGTGATTATTGTTCAGAAAGCAAAAAAAGACTGTTATTTCTGCATCTATGCTAGTTTGAATGTTAATAGTTGTTTGGCCCACAAACAGACAAACTTCATCTTTAAATAAAACTCTCTTGGGCTGCAAGTCTTTGCTCCTCTCCAAGCACAAGCAAAAAATGGTGTTCATGTGGCCTTCCCAGCTCAGACATCTTGGTCCAATCAACATAAAAAAACCTGCACTGCTTTTAAATTACAGCAGGTTACAGAGCATAGACTGTGAGGACACGAGATTCAGTTTTTAAATTGGGCATGTATTAGTGTTAATCAGATTATCCAGTACTTTTATAATCCATAAAAAAAATAGTCTATTCAGCTAGAATACAAGTTCTCACACAGTGGAGCAATAAAATAAGCAATAAAATCCTTATTTCAGCTGTTACTACAGCCTATCTTAGATTATTTTGTAATCTATGAATGCTCTATTCATCAGTGGCAGTGGAAATACTTTTAGCCCAAAATAAAACTGGGTTAGTCCACATCATTTTGCGGTGGATTTGCCTAGGCAACCTTGACAAACTTAACAAAACTTGACAAACAGCAGTAGGTGAAAGTACCTAATGAAGTGTGGTACATGTGTACCTTTTAACTAAAACTGGCTCAACTCAATAAAAATAAAAATAAGTCATAATAAGTCAAAATACTCACATTGCTTTCTTGGGTATACCTAATGTTTAACTAAAGAAAATGAGGTCACTTTGTAGTGTGGAACTCCAAAACATAAAATGTAACTATCATACAATCAGTGTCTCAGTTTAGAGTTTCCAGCTCAAAGCATAATCAGGATCATTTCTGAGACAATGCTCTTTTCCATGTATTTTAGCACTTTCACCTCTCTCCCGTTCCATAACTCACCTTGATGGCACCAACTACTGCTGTTGTAAGTGCAGAATTGTAATGACTGCACAGGACAGTGGAATACATTAGAAGAAACCTAAAAACAACAACAAAAACAACAACAAACAGAAAATGTTTTAAGTTCCTTCCAGAATCCCAAAAATTTAACAGCATTTTGGAATGTTCCATATTTTTCAAGAATCAGTATTCTGCTGGGGTTTTCATCCCCACCTGTTGCATCTCATATGTATGCAAATTAATCAAAATATAAACCTAAAAAAGCAAGTCTTTCTATGTGCCTCTTGATCTCTAGCACAGTCATCTGTTCTGCATGTTTCTTAAATGTCAGTATTTGAAAGCGGTTTGACTTTCGAGTTGGTAATGTGAAAGAGCAGAACTGGACATAGCACTTTTTTATTATTCCCTTAACTCCGCAGTTTCTATAGGAATAAAGCATTGTTTCATTACTTCTGAGTTTCCCATATTTTCCCAGGTACTTTCAAGAACAGACATACTGAAACAGCTCCTACACTAAAGGGTTTAAATTGCATTAACTGCAAAGAAGTAGTCAGACTATCAGAAGAGCTATCCAGCTCTTACGACAGAGAGACTCTGCGTACAAGAAAGTAAGAAAGCTAAATGTCATATCGTTGATAACAGGTGAAGTAACACGAGCAGCACCAAAACAGTTATTTACACTATCAGAAAAAATTAAAAAGCAAGACAGAAGCTGGTAGAAATACACTGAATTTTAACATACCTTATAAGTACGTCTTACAATTGAGATTTGCAATCTAAAACACTGCCATTAAAGCATCTTACTTGATAACCCCCAGTCCTTACCCCATGAAGCAGGAAATAAGGAATTGGAAGACAAATAAAAAATCTGTCCATTGCTGGAAATGTGTTGCCTGTTTAAACAGAGAGGGAAAGAGAGAATTACATTATATATAATCAACTACTAAGATACACAAAATGTATTTAACATAAAAACATTAAGTTAAAAATACATTAAATTCACATTATAAAATGTTTATGTAACTATATGAAGCAACTTGATGCATTCAGCTTCAGAAACAACAGGATGACAGCACTCATGACACCTAGACACATAATTCAGTTTCCTCCTGATTAGCAGAGCAGCTACTAAGCTGCCACACTGCATGTAACAAATACAAATATGTATTTCATACAGAATCTGTGTTTTCATACTTGTTGAAGGAGATACCAACATTATGACTAATGCACAATAAATACTGCTGCTGTAAGAAGAGAAAAGCAAATAAATAATCTTTTTGAAATCTATTTCATACTGTAGATTCACTCATGAACACCTTTCAAGTCTGAGCCCGCAGTTTTTACATCAAAGATAGACTAAATGATGATCACTAAGGCCTCCCATCAAATGAAGGCTAATAAACACAAACCAATCACTTTGAAGATTGCTCTTTAACGACATCTACAGCAAACAAACACACACTGCCACACAACAGTCACAGAGAAACATCACAGATTGTTCTCCATCTCTACCAGCTCCAGAATGTCTTATTTTAATTTGGTTAGTTCAAAGTTATCCACATCAGCACAAACTCAAAGTCAGTTTAAAACTGACTTTTCTAAGGGCTTCAGCTTCTCCTTTGAGTAAATAATTACAGTTTCTTACCTGTAAAGGGAAAGTCCAAGTCAAATAATTACAAACAGTAGCCGTGAACACGGAAATAGGATTACCTCTTACAAAAATAAGTAAATAAATAAAGCCAAACATTCACAACTCAAAAAAAAAATAAATAAATAAAATACAATTAAAAACAATTATCAATATGAAATGTAAAATGTTGGTACCTACCTGCTGAAAGTCTCCAGTAGAAAAGCTGATAATAACCATTGGAACCACCATAAAACAAGCATTGTAGAAAAGGACACCATATTTCCCCAACTCCTGTAAAAAAATGAAATGAAACATGGTGTTTGGAAATACAAGTCATTTGTGAGCAAAACACTA
Organism: Oreortyx pictus; assembly: GCA_036925125.1. NCBI lineage: Eukaryota > Metazoa > Chordata > Aves > Galliformes > Odontophoridae > Oreortyx > Oreortyx pictus. The sequence continues at coordinate 16,921,654 of JAUPFR010000004.1, forward strand.
AACACTGCCCTGGCCATTCTTCTGACATTACTGCAAATGACTACCTAGAATGTAATGTGCTGCAATTTGAAAAACAAGCTAATGATCATTGATCACAGTGTTTAGTACTGAGAAGAGCTTCCATTTCCACTACTTTGTCTGAATGCCCAGAAAAATACCTTCAAAAGTCTCTATGCAGCACCAGCTACTCATAAACCTCCCAAGGCACAAGTCCAGAAATGCTTTGTATTAGTCTGCAGGTAAGTTTCTGTCTGGCCCAGGGATTACCCATTTCTTCTACTGCAGACTCATCCTCAAAGCTGAGGGCAGGGTGGCTCCCTGAGGATACCATAACAGGAAAATTAATGAAGCCTGACTCTCAGGTGAAGAGCCTGTAATAACTGGCATAACTTCAAGCAGCTTGAGGGATGCCATAAAAACACTCTGTTAATCTGCCTCAGTGAAAGGCAGGAGAGGATCACAGGAAGGAAAAATCAGCCTCTCTTTTCTACAAATTCAGTCACACTATTCACAAAATCTTTGCAGGTTAGTTTTTGCTTTAAAATGAATCTCTGCATTTTGCATATTTCCACTGCACAGATTGACCCATAAAAGTGACAAAAATTATATCCAAAATCACTCAACTGCTTTGTGCTATGACCTGATATGTTTTCATGGCATTGTATTTCAAGAGTTGTCTGCTCAATATTTATATAACATATGTATCAAGGTACTGCTTAATTCCTAGGCATAATAATATTTGGTGTAGACTTGCTTCTGGACAGCCCACAAAGATAGCAGTTTTGAAGGCTGTTGACTCAGACTGGGCAAGTCTATCTCACAAGTTTATTTTACATAAACATCACTTCAAAGCATGTTTCTAGCAAAAAAATTATATTCTTTCGATAAATAGCAAGCTTAGAGTTACACAATTTGCTGTTGTCTTTCACTTATTAAAAAAAAAAATCATTGTAAAGTCACTACAAAGTTTGCATAAAGGACCTGAGAAAAAATAAAGCACAGTTTACTTAAGCCTGTTCTCAGGTTCTCATCATAATATTTTCCCAGGCTATTCTGCATTAATGACACATAAATGTATACCTATCAACTGAAATATGAAAGTACATGAAACTATTTATTAATTTACAACGGTACAGTTACTTACTAACCATACTGTCATAATGTTAAACTCAATCTAATGACACTATGGGTACCTTTGGATCCATTTTTTGCTTGGTGTAAACTCCATTTGCTGCCGTGAATATATCATTTAAAAATACAAAGGCGTAGCCCTCCAGATTAAAAGATAGATCAGACCTGGGAAAGACATTATACTGTAAATAAACAAATATTATACAATGTATTGTATTAGAGAAGTGTTGTAAATGAAGAATTGCAAGAGAAATCCAGCCAGTTGCAGGTTTTGCCCTTGTATGTTGTACTTCTCCAGTCACAGAATGATCACAAAGGGTTATCAGAGACTTCCCAGAACTCACTATGGAAATAGCAGGGAAAGTTTGATTTTCATTTTCTGAAAAATTCCACCTGCCTCAATCCTGACAACTTGTCCAAATATTACTTCTTTTAACAGAAGAAGTAGCTAGAGAATAAAATCTGACCACTTGTTTTTGAAGTCAGGACATACTGTCATCCTTTCTGTTTTGACTAGTTACCTCATACATATAGAGTCATTTATTTAATAGGACACAGCTATATCCAAGTCACATCGCATGGAATTTATTTACCTTTGTACACAGTAAAGCACAAAACAAAAAAAAATAACATTACATTTCAATTAAAGTTTTAAGTTAATTTTTCAATAGGAGAAAAACAAATTTTGTGAGGTTATCTCATTTTTTTAACTTGTTTGATGTCATAAAAAAGAAGACATTGTCTTACTCAAAAAAAAAAAATATTTGATAACTAAAAGATCAGTATTTCTACTGAGAACAAATATATTTTTGATGATGAAAGAAAGGCTGCTTCTCACTTAATTTTAACCAGATATGTCTGTTATCTGGCAAACATGGAAATCTTAGGGGTGGAAAAAGAAGCACTCAAGCACTCCCAGCTGGAGATCAGTTTTTTCTCTTTGTTACCCTGCACCTCCCAACTATATCAGTAGAGAGACTACCCAACTTAAATTCATTCAGAGTAAGTGGATCAACTTAGGGCCATTTGGCAGTTAACAAGGAAGATTTTCCTGTTGCCCCTCCCTCTCATAACATGACTGAGTGTAAACAAATGAAAACCTTACCCAGCTGCTATGACAGCCCCAAGAACGATGGCAAATACGCTGATGATAATATTCAGTGGATAATGTTTCCTGTAGATGAAATTAGACCGCTAATATTTACACTATTTTGAGATTAAAGGGTTCTCTGTCTGAAAAGTTTCAAATCAATTAGTAATCAAAACATATTTAAAAAGAAGACAAAGTCCTGAAAATCTTACTGGAGTGTGACTGATTATGAGAAGTTCTGGCCCACAGATTTAGATTTTGGCACAGAGAAGTGAGATGGTAGAAGTATTTTAAGTATTCTGCTACCAGATAAATTTTAAAGTAAAGATTAAAGGTTTAAAATAACAGTATTGGAACAAATTGTAACCAATTCTGTATTGGCGTTCATATGGGATCTATTTCAGTGCTTTCAAGCCATTCAATAAAGAAAAAATCACTGTACACCTTCTGTGTAGTTTGCTCACCTTTCCTGGAGAAGATGCTGTACAGCACACTATCTAAGTTATTTTTAAAATATATACTTCTTTGGAAATGTTTCATCTGTAGCGAAAAGCACAGCTTATGAAATTTTTCAATATGTGTGTCTATATTAGCCCTGACACAGAGTAGGAAAAGCATAGCATGAAACTATTCTGCTTCTTAAAGCTACTTTAGAAATGTATTAACTATTTTTTGCATCACACATGTGCCTTATATTTCCACATCCCTCAGGCCAGATTGCAGCTCTGAGGTAGCCTCTGAGAAAAAACAAAAGGTAAATACCTCTTGGAGAAATCCTGCAAACACACTGACTCACATTTTCCTCACTTGCTTTAGGGAATCCTCAGGTAAACAAGAAAAGATAGCAACTTCTGCTTTCCCTGTGAGAATTTGTACTTAGAAAAGAATATGAGTGCATCCCCGCATATGAATCAAATCAATTTTGAGCACAAAAAGAAGCTTCAACCAGAAAGGAAATGACAATCAAATTACGGGCTTTTTGAAAAGCTTTTTCCAAATCATCACTCTCACATTGCTTGGGCTCAACTTCAGCAAACTGTTTTTCACTTTCTGATCTTGTTTCATTCATGTGCAAGCCTTCTGAATATTACTATGACGGCAAGAGAAAGTATTACATATATATTTTCCTGCTCTTCCAAGTCACTACAAATAAAATCACTGATTCCAAGTTGCAGTAACATAAAGTTCTCGGTTTCTCATTAAAAAGAACAAATGTAATTATAATAAAAGAGCTTTCTGACCTAATAGCACCCTGTTAAATACCATTTTGCTTCATCAAACTGGTATATTTCAAGACTTGACACAGAAAGCTACTCTGCATGAACTGTCATACTGTCATCACTGTTTTGAGACATAAGGTTCTGTCTTTCTCAAACAGCTACTCTGTATGAAAAAAAGCTACTCTGTATGAAACTGTCATACTGTCATCACTGTTTTGAGACATAAGGTTCTATCTTCCTTAAACAGCTTGAAGATCTGCAAGACTGAAAGGAGAAAATCAAAATCACTAAAAGAAGCATCTAAGTCATGTTCCACTTTCTTGATCCCTGTACAACTGTTAGGAGAATAAGTTACGTAAATGACAGCAGGCAATTTTTTTCCTTCATTCACTAAAATGCATGCATCCATGTCTTCAAAAAAAGTAAATAACACCACTTTCTTTGTTTCTCTTTCTTTGCCAGTAAAAGTCACTCATTCAGTATCCTCATGAGATGTGACAAGTAAACTATTTTGTATGGTCTAAAATAAAGGTATCTTAACAAGAAAAGAAAAAAAAAAATTCACCCAAGTATGATGACTTCCAGCAGTAATGTAAGTGGAATGGTAAACTTCCTGAGCACTGTGAACATCGGCAAACTGTCAAATAAAGTAAAATAAAATAAAATCCAAGCAATGTCAAATGGATAGCATTAGTGTGTCTCATTCTTATCTAATTTTACTAAGCAGTGGATTAAACCACTAGTCCAGCAATAAGCAAGCAAAACAAATTCCTAGCCACATACCAAACACGAAAATGTCAGTATGACACTAGAAAAAGATTAGATAACCAAATCAGTGAAAGTAACAAGATTTGCCACTTTGTAAAACAATTTGCAACTGGCTACCTTCTAAAAAGTCTCTCTAAAGTACTGAAATGGAAGGTAAAAGCTCTTGTCTAAGTGCCTGTGAAATAGACCTTTCTGCATAAACCAAAGGCAGGTAAGAAACAATAATTTCTACTGTAGAAATAAAGGACAAGCAACAAAAGTGCCTCTGAGAACACACAGCAAAGAAAACACACAATTAGTAAACAAACTGTACTTTTGAACAAGAGGAAAAAAATGTACAGGAAGCATGAAGGGCAGAACATACCAAACAAACAACTTGAAACAACCTAATGTTGGTCTGCTATCTCTATTATATGCGATATATCTATCACTATTATATATATATTATTTTATATATATATATATATACTATATATATAGTATCTGGACCAACCAACCCTCTGATTAAGACAATTACCAACAACTGCACTATGCTACAAATCTTAACACTGTTTCTAAATACTCTGAAACAGACATTTGGAAGTTATGCATAAGATCACCTGCATGCTACAGACAGCTGAGCAAGTCAATAATGTACGCAGATTCCTGATAATGTAGCAAAACAAGCAGTAACAAAATGTTAATGGTAGAAAAAACACTGCCATAGTTAACTACTCTGTTACAAAAATCTGAACAGGAAAGCTAAAATAGATACAACACACCAGTGGAAGAGATGCTGAATTTGTATTTAAAGTAACAAAACAACATCAGCAACTAAAATTGCAGCTAGGGAAACAGGAGAGAACAATTATTCACAATCTGAGCATTCACAGAATTGAAACTACTTTCTCCTCCACAGCGCCTTCAGTACTACCAAGAACAGTGCTGCTGTAGAAGGTGTTACCTGAAGAGACACTTCAGATGATGCGTGTACAACAGAGAGCTGCAGAATATTACTACCTAAGACTGCTAGTGGAATAAAATTTATTATTTAGATACAAGCAATGTGAACAAAGAAAAAGCATAGCATTTTCTTTCTCAGCATCTCAAAATTATGAAATACTTAATATATACAAAACTCCTCAGTTTTGGTTTAAAAGCCTGTAAACACATAGAAGAAATTGCTGCAATAGCATTGCTCTGACCTCAAATTCTGCTACAGCCATTATGCTTTTGCACTCCTATTCTGTAGAAAATTTGATCATTCAATCTATTACAGAAGGTCCCCTAGATGATTTATACTTTCATAGTACTGGCATGGAAGCTCCTCTTGCTTGTGTCCCCTGAGTTAAGCCCAGGAGTGAATTCAGCAGCAAGCCAGAAGACATCCCATTGCTCTGAAGGGATACAGGTAAAACAGCAAGGCACATCTTATCAGAGAGAGTGGAGACAGAACATGAGGGAATGGCTTTAAACTAAAAGAAGGTAGAATTAGATTGGATATAAGGAAGAGATTCTTTGCTCAGAGGGTGGTAAAGCACTGGCACCCAGAGCTGCCCAGAGAAGCTGTGGATGACCCACTCCTAGAGGATTTTAAGGTCAGGCTGCAAGGGGCCCTGGGTCCTGGTCTGATGGGTGGCAGCCCTGCCCATGGCAATGGGGTTGGAACTGGGTGGCTTCTGAGATCCCTTCCAACCTAAACCATTCTGTGATTCTATGATCTACGCTCATCCGCACAGAGAAACCACCAAGCCCTCCCACAGTCTCCCCTCAGCCTGTTGGGACTCAGCAAAGCAACACCACTGCTGTCATCCCACTGCACAATGGATAGTGAGTGTTCTAAATAAACTGCAACATCATCATCATATAAATCTTTCTCAAATTCCTTTTCCTTTAAAAATTTCTTACAGTTTTCAAGTCCTATGAATAAGTCGCCTAGGAAAAACTGAACACTAGAGCAGGAGGGGAAAGGATCCTGTAAAGTGCTTTCATTGTCATGGAGGAATACTGTGACTTTGAGTCAGGTCTGGCAAAGCTCTTCTTAAAAGAAGTACAAATCTTCAAAAGAGGTCAAACGTTTGGGTAAGTTTAAAACTAGCAATGGGTGTTGAGAGAGATAGATGCAGTGTCTTTCTTCAGCAATTTTTACCCCCACAAAAGAAAAGGGTAAAAGCTAAGCAGTTTATTTATAACTTACTATACCTGAGTTTGCTGGTACTTGATAATCCACTTATGTGGTTTCCAACATAAATCAGAGGCAGAGGAAACAACTGTGATAAAATTAAAAGCACAACTCAGATGATTATATTTTGAAGTACTGTTGAGAAACTTTAATTGACAGAATTTAAAATTGAAAATTTAAAATTGAAATATTAGATATGGTTTAGCAAGTTTGAGCAACAAAGAGATTTCTTTTTGTGTTGTTGTTTGTTTGGGTTTTTTTTTTTAGGTGAAAATATGTAACTGTCGCAAACTGATCAACAGCTCTTTCTCAGGTTACCACTTATGACTTCACTGATTTCACTAGAACAAAAGCAATGTATCTCTAACAAGGCTTATTTCATTTACAGTCAATTTTAACCAATTTTATTGTAATTACTACCACCTTCAGACTAATATGTATCCTAATGTTTAGATTTCAGGAATAAAAGTAACAATAATAGCAGTAACAAAATAAGCAAGGAAACAGGTGGAATTAAAAAAAGAATTAGCTACAGGTATGTTTCTCTAAATACTTCACGTATATTAATATGCCTGGTAGCTAAATTATTTTAGATCTACCTAATGAGTTATGTTAGGTGAGACACTAGAAATGAAAGAAAAATATTTGGGGGTAAATTATACTTTACTACTTTGAACCAGACTCTTACCATTTCTTCTAGCATGACAAGACTGACTCTTACATAAATATAAGGGGCATAACTCAATACAGAGAAAAAAATAACAGAAGTTTGGAGCCATAACAAAATATAGAAGAAGTCATGGACTCCTACACAATAGATAGCTGCCACTCAAAGCTGCTATTTTCTTACTGTAGAAAAGTTGCAGAAGATGAAAACAAGCCAACATAATAAATGTGAACAAAGGCAGTGCACACATCTAGTCTGATTTTCTATCAGAAAGCAAAACACTTCCCATACTCTGTTGTGTTTAATAGTTGGTATTGTTGCGTCTACATGTGCACTGGGAGATTTTGTGTTTGTCAAAAACCAAGTTTTCTCAAAGCTGTGTGTGCTAAAGAAACACAGAAGATACATGAGCTGCATTTTATCTGTTAAAATTATGCCTTTCTTTTACAGTAGAGCAGAAAAGTACAGCTTTAACTAAAGTTAAGAGCTCAAAGTGAAAAGACTACAAGTAACATAAATACTCAGCCGGTCAAAATTATCTATCTTCATATGCATGGTGAAAACAGAGCTGACTTTACATTCTGTTTCCTCTGAAATCATCTGCTGTGAAGGCAAAATGGCAATCAACTTCATACTGTCAGTGATCAGTGGAATATCTTCTTAAAATGGCTCAAGAGCTCCAAAGATTTCTCACAAAAAAACCTTGCTACTTCAGAATTTTAGCTGAAAGTTCTGGGACTGTAAACCAGTTTAGGAATTAAACACAGTGCTAATCTTGGTGTCAATGAAAGCAAAAGTTGTCAAAAGACTGCAAATGAATGATATTTTCAAAAGTATATATATCAACAAAGAGCAATTCAGCTGCTTCACTGTGGCTAGTCAAATCCAGAACTGCAAGCAATGTGCAAATACTAGGTGTTTCGAGTATATCCACAAAAGTCTTCCAAAGGACATATGTTATTAGGACAAACAAAAAGGATTCTGTTTCTTACTGCCCTTGTACGTACTTATGCTAACGTAAATGCTACAGCAGGGAAGAGTAGTGGGATCAACACAGGGTGAAGAGGGAAGATATTTCTTAAGGTCTCAAAAAGATTTTACAAGTGGAATACAGAACCACTCACTGGGAAACCTTCTTCATTCATACTGAAGAAAAAATGCATTTTATATCAACATTACAGATATTCCTATGACATTCCTAAAAGCAAAAATATTGATGATTTCAACATGCAGTAAGAATGGACAGCATTAATCAATAATTGAGACACGCTCATAGTAAAATTAATATTGATTGTAAAACAAAATTCTGCAAAGCAGATGCTGGCTTGAAAAGCTAGGCTAGCCAAACTCTGCAGCAGAGCTGGTAAATAACTATACCTCTGAAGAAATAATGAGCAGTATTCTTCAGTAAGTCATCAATATGAAGGCTTATGCTAAATAAATAAATGAATAAATAAACTCTACAGTCATTTCAAATCCTAACTCCCAATACAAAATAGTAAAATATAGTCTCTTTTAGTGTCTTTCTCCTGTCTCTTTGGACCACACACACTTATGAACTGTACAGTAAAGCTAGAACCTACCTATAGTGTTTTGTGAGGGCATTTTGATCCTTGTTTCCAGCTGAAATGTTACATCTGGATACAACTGCAGTTTGTTTGTTTGTTTGTTTTGTCTATGACATATTTGTTTCCTATTGATTTATCACATGCTGTATTCCCATTTTCAAGCAGCACTTCCTCCTTCATTTTGTGCACAGATCTCCCACTGACCATGCAGTGAGCTGTACATATTCATAAAAGTACTTCAGGAATCTGAAAAAGCTCATCCAGCTGTATGAAGATACAGCATCTTTTCCTATGTATTGCATAACCAAATGACTCTGCAGACAGAAGGCAAGAATATCACAGTGAAATTAAAATGATCTAATTGAATACTGAATTAAAAAAAATGCAGATAATCATATTTGATAAATAAAGACAAAACCATTTTCTCTTCTTCTTTTATATCTTGTATTGGTAAAAAATAAAATAAAATAAAATAAAATAAAATAAAATAAAATAAAATAAAATAAAATAAAATAAAATAAAATAAAATAAAATAAAATAAAATAAAAACCATTTCCAAGCCCTGCAAAAAGACAGCCACTACAGAAGGCAACATTTTCTAATTAATGTCACAACCTTGGTAATCCTTACCTTCATGGGTATACTCTTGTCAAAATCAGGAAACTGTATTATTTTTTTTAGTTTTGACACATACAAGATAAGTATAGTGGCTGCCATCTAAATAAAAACAAAAAACAAGAAGACGTATAAAAACAAAATCATAATGTATCCTGGAAGAACTGCTTCAAAAACAAAATCCCTGAGTGCATTTGACAGATGCTAGATACTACGTATTTCTTTCAATGAACAGTACAGTGTGCCTGAAATAATGTTTTATGCTTAAAATTTTGCTTGTTATTTGTTTAAATACAGATTGATTATCTGTAGTTAGATGGCTTGAAATAATTAGTTGTACCTTGTGATACAAAAAGTGCTTAATAAGTTGTGAAAATAAAACAAGGCACGATCCTATAACAATCATGCTGTCTGCACACAGTGTTGTTTAGTCTGCAAAATCATTCATACAGCTTTTTCGTTTATGTGAAAAGGAGGGATGTATATTGCTCATTCTACCTTAAAGTGAACAATAAATAATAAAGGTATCATAAGAATGAAGGAGAGTGACCACCTTCAACATTTTAAGAGTTTAATGCTGGTCACTAGGCAGAAAAAAATAAATGTATTTGCTATGTGCTCCTTCCAAAGTGTTAAGGAAATCTTGCAAGAACTGGACAACAAATACAGAAATCACAGAATCACAGAGTTGTAGGGGCTGGAAGGGACCTCTAGAGATCATCAAGTCTAACCCAAAGCAGCTCCCTAGACCAGGTCGCACAGGTAACCATCCAGGCAGGTCTTGAATATCTCCAGAGGAGACTACACAACGCCCTTGGGCAGTCTATTGCAGTGCTCCACCATCCTCACTGTGTAGATGTTCTTAGACACACTTGCACAGAACTTCCTAAGCTTCAGTTTGTGGCTGTTTCCCCTATTTTAAAGACACTGACCAGATCTCCTCTGAGTCTTCTTTTCTCAAGGCTGAACAGACCCAGGTCTCTCAGCCTTTCCTCAAAAGAGAGATGCTCCCAGACCTTTTATCATCTTTGTGGTCCTCTGCTGTACTCTCTCCAGGAGAACCCTGTCTTTTCCGCACTGGGGAGCCCAGAACTGGACACCCAGGTCCCTCTCTACAGAGCTCCTTTCCAGCAGATCATCCCCTAGTTCGTACTGGTGAAATGCCAGTGAGTCTCACGGCCTGCAAACAAACAAGGCCATACCACTGACCTTAATAGAAAGTACTGCCATATTTTATTCTCCTTGGCTGAAACGTGAGCTTCCCAGAGAAGTGCATTTGTTTGAGAAATATGGATGCATCGAACCCTCCTTCACTCACAGTTGTCAGACGTGACATGAAATTTCCACCATTTCTCTCAAACGAATCACTCTTACCGTGCATTTAATAACAGAAACAGCACAGTACAACAGAGATTTCACCCTTCAATGTATCTTTATGCTTTCATTAGTTTAACTTACTAAATAATGAGTATATACAGTCTGCTTTACTTGTGAACATACCTGTCCAATTCCCAGAAAAATTGGTGATGGGAATCTGAAAAACATAAACAGACACTTAATACCAAGGAAAGTAGACAGGAATGAAGAAGAGAGAAATAAAATCAAATAAAAGAGGAGTTTAAATCTAGCGCATGTGGATGACCACAAGAGCTTGTGAACCACAACAGTCACTGAAGTCCTACTACAGTATTTGTGCAGCAGAATGCAAGCCATGTTCAATACATCATTGGTTTTGGTCTATTTTAAGTGAAGGTTACATACTTGGTGAACTCCAACAAAGCCTAAGTTTTGTAGTGGCCTCATGTAGACACTACTCATCTTGAGACTGTAAAGGGCAATTCCCTAATGTGAAAGTTTATCTCCACAGCCCAAATGCAGTAAAACCGTGTATCTGTAAGAATAAAGTAGCTATGTAAAAGTTATGGAAACATTTATTGTTTTCTAATGTGGTTAAATTCCTGCCATATCCTCTCAGTTTCAGTTGAAAGCACAAATGCTTGAATGTTAAGAAAGCAGGAACCTTAGCAGATAATATGAAGAACCTAAGAGCCTCCATTTTCTCCCTGAAAATTTACATCATTAAAAATTAAAAAAAAGCACTGCAGCAACTGCTGGTTTTCTATGTATGCAGTGAAATACAAGCAAACACATTATTTGTTTGGGTTCACTGCTTTACGCTATAACAGTATGTCTGTTTGAGAATGCAGGTACAGGACTGTGATTCTGTAAGGAATTCCTCACCAAGTCAAAGGTGCAGGTCTTCCATGTATGATTAAGAGATATGCTCAGGTTCAGTTAGTTTTTCTGGCTGCCTGAGAAAAGAAAGGTGCTTCCAGGAGAGTCAGATGGCTGTCAGCATCAAGGACACAGCTGGCACTGCCATGCTAGCAGCATGTACACACAGCAGTGCACAGAGCTCTGCCCTGACTGATCCACAGAGCCCACATGTCACATCCTATGAGCACGGTCATCTTCACTGGAGTGCTGTGTACTCTACAACTGAGTGTATGCACTTGTCATGGTTCAGCACATGGCTGTGATCCAGGCTGGGGAAATCTCCTTTTAGTCAAGTGACTTCCAGCCATGCCTATCAGCACCTTAACATTAGCTGGCTGTTTACAACCTCCTGGCTACCGGAAACAACCACTTTCACATGTGACTGAGCAAAGGTTTCGTCCCTTGGACGTGACAGCTTTCTGAACGGAGGAACTAAACCGCACCTTCCTCTGGGAGGGAAAGTGCTGCGATGCTGCACTACTGTCGGTGCCGAGATTACCATGTCGACAGCCCCGGAGCTCCGGAGGACCACGTCTGTGACTTGTGGTCACAGCAGGTTCTTCAGGACCTCATCCAAGCAGACCTAAACTCCCTTTGGGATCCCAGCACGGCCAGAGGCAGCGTGAGCCCAGGCGAGGCGCTGAGCGGCCGCGGCTGGTGTGCACCCTGCGCATCTCCGCTTCTGCGCCCTGACAACAACGGCAGGGGAAATGTCACTATCGGATCCTTTGCCACGCTCAGCACTCGAAATCACCGCAGCACTCGGGACGCGATCCGTGCGCGTCCCGAAATGGTCCTCGGCTGGCAGAGCCGCCTCGCCCCGCAGGCCTCCCCGCGCCGGTCAGGGCGGCACGCCGTCCAAGCGCGCGCCTCCGCTCCCGCCCCGAGCTCCAGCAGCCCCGCTCCCGCCCGCTTCCGTCGGGGGCGCGCACCGCGCCGCCGGGACCCGCAAGGGCGGGGGGAGGGAGGGGGGGGTGCGTACCGAGGGGAGGCAACAGCCCTCACCTGTAGGCGCTGAGCAGGCCCTTGTTCACCAGCACGATGAGGAAGGAGCACGTCCCGTAGAAGACGGCCGACAGCACCGAAGGCAGCGCCAAGGCGGCCGCCCTCGGCCCTCCAGCGCCGGTCATGGCGGGCGGCGGAGGAGGCGGACGAGGCCCCGCCCGGGCAGCCGCCACAGCCCGGCCCGGCCCGGCCCGGCCCGGCCCGGCCCTGCTGGAAGGGCTGCGGGGCGTCCCCTGGTGGCGCGGGTGCTGTACCCGCTCCCGCTCGGCTGCGGGGCGGCGCAGCCCCTCGCTCCGTAGTGCGGTACGGCGCGCCCCTGCCGTCGACAAAGTACTCCCGTGGAAGTGCAGTACCCCTTTCCTAACCGTTCTCCTCTAGCACCAGCTCTGCACGAGCAGATCCGAGTTCTAGTGTCTACGAGCACGTTAGAGTTAAAAGCAACCAGCCAAACAGCTCTAAGTTATCACAGCCCAGCTCTTAAAGCTGCTCCAGCCTCTAGTCCGTCTGCTCAGTTGTTCAGGGTTGCCTCAAATTTTTTTTTCCAAAAGTTCTCAACGTTTTGCCAAGTGAGAGGAAGAGCGAGTGGAGAGCAGGACGAGAAGCAGGGACAGAGCGCACGCAGAACATGCTGCAGGTGGTGGACTCGTGTAAAATTTCAACCAACGGGAGAAACAACCAGCTCTGTTCTGTGACATGTTGGGCTGGAAGGAGAAGGCGAAAGGAAGAAAGAAAAGAAGGAGAATGGAAAAATTAAAACAGCACACACACTGACTGGACTTGAAGATTAAACCAAACTTTTATTCAAAGCAATTATTGAAGTGACAACACATTCACTGATCTGTTGTTAACTCCGGCTGCCAAACAGTGATCTTCAAGATTTCTTGAATGTAATTGATACGTAAAGCAGCCTTCCACATCTCAATTTTTTTTACCTTGATATTTTACCAATGACTTGTCACAACACAAAACAGCTTGAAATGTCTGAATTTTGTCTACATCTAAGTAGAATTCAGAATACGTATCATACTGAAAGAAATACTCTTCAAGCTGACCAAAGCACTACAGCTGTCTGGAGGGAAAAAAAAAATGTCCTAATGAAGTTATGACTTCATTCTGCAACCAGCTGGCAATCACAACAACTGGATGTATACTACTCAGAAGCAATTCTGAATTACAAATGAGAAAAACAGATTTTCACTGAGGGCTCATTTGGGATCAGGCTCTTTGCAGACTGAAAAGTGAATATCATATCACTTGAAAAATTATAAACCTGTATCCTAAATTATCCATTTTACATAGGCTTAGGCACCAGGAATGACTATGAAGTGTTACATAAGTTCAAAAAACTTACGTGAGCCTGATGTCAACTGAGTTTAGGAGTTGAAAACAGAAGTTAAACCATATAACTAGTACAATACTAATTGTATCCCATATGCTTTTTTTTTTTTTTTTAATTTTTATATCCAATGACTTTTCAGTCAAGTGCATCAACACATAATGATAAACAAACTAGGTTAATACAATTTTCTATCACAAGATATTAACAAAGACCATACTTCAACAGTCATAGTTTTCAGATGTAAAGAAACTACCATTCTGGAAAAGCTGTAGGCATCTAGTCAGTCTGTATCTAGTGATTGGTAACATTTTCCTCTCATTTAAACAAGAGAGAAAGTGGCTTCCCTTCTCATCTGAATTTTCTGACCAGTGAGAAGGAAGAGTTAAGAGCAAGCAGGACAGTAAATATTTAATATCCCCTAAAGCAGTAGCTCAACTGCAAAAAAAAAAAAAAAAAAAAAAGTTCACTTTCAAAACAATATACTGTTAGCATGTCATGATTCTCTGGTTGTTTTCCAAGCAAAATACAGAAAAAGATTACCATGCCCAATGGTACTCAGAAGTGTACAACATTCAACAAGTAACAAAATATCTCACTAAACATTTTATATCAGCATTTGAGTTTACTAAGCAGCGTTCTGTAACTTCATTTATCTTGGAAATATATGAAATCACTCTGTTACCACACTTGTAACTATCTTTGGAAGCCTATTTTCTAGATGTATAGTGAATATTTTTCTGCAGTGTTTAACTGATAGCTGTGCTAAAGTTAGTGAACACAAAATTGGCATGTTATCCTTAAGTAAAGCAATAAGGTGGCTTTATGCACAAAAGTACAGGGGCTTCTATGTGCTAATAAACATGTAAAAGCAAGACTTTAAAACTTAGTGTTTGCTAATAAGAGATCTAAAATCGTTTACTACAAATCCACAACACCCTGTAAATACCCCCTTATTAACGAAAACAAGTGCCAAATCACTACAGGGTCCAAAAACATCTGAAAAAAATATCACCCATTGTTTACCTTTGTCTAGACTTTGCAAGACTAATCATTTTCAGATAAAACCAACAATGTGCAAAAGTTCCTAACATCGTGGGTTAGGAATAACAAGTGCTACCAAGAGATTCTGCTGAGATCAAATCAGAAAATGTAAAATAACAAGTCAAGCCTCATACCTCGAACAGTCACGGTGAATACTGTGAACTATTCTTACTTATCTGCATGAAGCAGTTTCTTCCCCTCTACGAGTCACAATAACTAAGCTTTGCCTTCTACCTCAGTGACACAAGGTAAAAAAAAAAATGCACTGACATTAGAAAAATATTTTTCATTGGTGCTTACAGTATCTTCAGACCTGTCACTTAATATAAATTTGCTTAAATAGTTCAGATAAATACTTTTCTTTTTGTCAGCCTTCTTTGGCCACATGTACCAGACCATCCTGCTAATCATAAACACTGTTCAGAAAGTGCTTCCTGTGAAAACTGCTTCAAATGAGTTAACCTTGCAAAATCTAGCTTCCTACACAAACTTTGTTAACCCTGCATTATGCAGTCCCCTATTTACAAAAATACTTAGAAACTTTACAGCTATCTTTAACCTTACAAAAAGTGCAATTCTCTTACCCCACGTTATGGAGCAACAACATTCTTCATAAATTCTACAGAATAGCAGCCTATAACAAGCAAATAAGGTGCTTAGCTTATGCCCAGGATCTAACTGGTTAAGTGCCACCAGGAAGTACATTTTGTATAGGCAAATTCCATTTGTATCTACTGTCGCAGAGGTGTCACAGCTAGGTTTGCAAGCTCAATTAGAGCCAAAGCTCCGTGCATTCGTTCACGCTGTTCCTGGAGGCGGCGGCGGCGAGCAGCTGAGTGAGCACTATTTTTCTCTTCATCATCCTCTTCATCAGACTGAAGATATTCCATTGGGTCCTGCTGTTCTTGATCAGTCTTCTGGATTGTTTTACTTTTCAAAGCAGGAGCACGCTGTTCTCTGGTCTCCCAGTACCTACGAAGTTAAACACGAGGAATGCTTTTTAAAATACATTCAGCACACGCAGCCATTCAAAACTGGCAAAACAGTCAACTTTTTTACCTTGTAAATGACCGAGCATTGCATTTACTTTTCATCTTTCAGATCTTTTAATGGTAGTATTTAAGCTGCCAGAAACCTTTATTTGGCATTTTAAATACGAAGTACCCAAGCTACTTCCATGACATACCATGCTGTCACATGGTTATCCTCAGCAGGTAACTCATGCATATCCTATTCTCGTAACTCTTATGAATGCAATTTCAGTAGGAAGGCTATCTAACCACTAACAAGGCGTCAGCAGGTGTTGTTCGAGAAAAGAAACAATGAAGCAGAGAAAAAAAAAAACACAGAAGTCTTGTGAGGAATCTTGCAAAGCTAGATTTTATGAGTCTTAAAGGCTGGACTGAATAACACTAGAGGCATACCGATACTGGTTTGTTCTTTGCTGGCTGATCTTTTGGTTTTGCTTTTGTGTTTGTGTTTGTTTTGTTTTTGTTTTTTTGTCCCTAAGAATAGAGTGCTTTCTCAAGCCACTTCCATGGCTGTCTAAAGAAACTTACTTTTCTAGCCATTCAGCCACAGCTTTATTGTCAGCTGTCTGTTTCTTATTCAGTCTGTCAGTGAGCTCTTCTCTCTTCAGTCGGGCATATGGATGCTTGGGGCAGTGGCGGTTTGCGTGTGTGAATCTGCTCAAACAGCCTTAAAAAACACAAATTGACAATGAAAAACATGTTAGGGAAAGCAGTCAACCACCATGAAAGCATATCTAGTCAATACAGATGCTGCTGAATCCAGCCTTCTTCAATACAGAAAAAGTGAGATTTAGATGAAAACAGCAAATTCTATCTGCAAGAAATAGATGCCTAATCACTTAATAGTTTAGTGTCAACTGACAACAGTACTGGCAACTTATGTAACAACACAGGCAATTCATAGATACGTGTTTGCATTATTACCAAGATCATTCTAGCTCCTCTCTTCCTTGGAATCTCTCCCAAAGTTGAGATCCAAAGCTTTGATAGATTGCTGCAATGTGCATACATTCTCAGTACTAGATGCCCTCGATTCTGAAAGCCACAAGTTAGTATCTGGTGGCTTACCATTCTCTGAGCAGACAAAAGGTTTCTCCCCTGTGTGGAGACGCTGGTGAGTTTTGAGCTGCCCACTCTGAACAAAAGCTTTCCCGCAATCTGGGTAGTCACACAAATAAGGTCTTTCACCTTAAAAATAACAACAAAACAGATTTGTGAAAGCTGAACAGAAAAGCAGAGTCATAGTACCAGTGATCACTTTCAGCTTAAGGCTTACACAAGCAAGCTCTCCATTAACGTTCTCAGACACTAGTGCGTACTCAAAAAGCCTCAGTGCAACAGACATCAGAGATCAACTTCAACCCACGAACAGATATTCAGTGCTGCTAGATAACACCTTTCCCCCCACCCCAAGAGAAACAATGAAACAACATATTGTGGTTTTGTTTATCAGCGCTCCTGGTTTACTGGTGAGGTCCCACAGGGTTAGAGGCTTGCCAGCGTGACTGCCATCTATAAGAAGGGCTGTAGGGAGAATCTGGGGAACTACAGGCCTGTTAGCCTGACCTCAGTGCCAGGGAAGGTTAAGGAATAGACTGTCTTGAGGGAGATCACTTTGCATGTGTAGGACAACTGGGGGATCAGGCCTAGCCAGCATGTGTACGTGAAGGGCAGGTCCTGTTTCACCAACCTTATCTTCTATAATCTACTGATCCATCTGGTAGGTGAGGGAACGGCTGTTGATGTAGTCTACCTAAACTTCAGCAAACCTTTGTTACTGTCTCCCACAGTATTCTCCTGCAGAAGCTGGCAGCCCGTGGCTTGGACAGGTACACTCTTGGCTGCGTAAGGAGCTGGCTGGAGGGCCAGGTGATGAATGCAGTTTAATCCACCTGGCAACCAGTCATGAGTGGTGTTCCCAGAGGTCGGTACTGGGCCTGTCCTATTCAATATCATTACTGATGACCTGAATAAGGGCAGTGAGTACACTCTCAGTCAGTTTGCAGATCACACCAAATTGGCTGGAAGTGTTGATGTGCCTGGAGGTAGCAAGGCCCTGCAGAGGGATCTGGACAGGCTGGAGAGCTGGGCTGAAGCCAACAGGATGAGGTTCAACAAGACCAAGCATCAGATCCTGCACTTTGAACACAACAACCCCAGACAACACTACAGGCTTGAGGCAGAGAGGCTGGAAGACTGTGTAGAGGAAACAGACTTGAGGGTACTGGTCAACACTCAGCTGAACATGAGCCAGCAGTGTGCCCAGTGGCCAAGAAGGCCAATGGCATCCTGGCTTGGATCAGAAATACTTTTGCCAGCAGCAGTGAGGTAACTGTCCCCCCTGCACTCAGCACTGGTGAGGCCATACCTCAAGTACTGTATTCAGTTTTGGGCCCCTCACTGCAAAAGGGACATCAAAGCCCTAGTGCACACACAGAGAAGGGCAATGAAGCTGGTGAGGGATCTGGAGCACAGGCCTCATGAAGACCAGCTGAGGGAGCTGGGATTGTTCATTCTGGAGAAGAGGAGGCTGAGACCTTATTGCTCTACCTGAACTACATGAAGGGAGGTTGTAGTGAGCTTGGGGCTGGCCTCTTCACTCTTGTACTTATCAATAGGAATAGAAGGAATGGCCTCAAGTAGCACCAGGGGAAATTCAGACTGGATGCTGAGAAATACTTCTCCGAAAGAATGGTCAGGCACAGGAATAGGCTGCCCAGGGAGGTGGTGAAGTCACCAAACCTGGAGGCATCTAACGAACATTTAGATGTTGTGTTGAGGGACATGGTTTAGAGAGAACTATTGGTGATAGGTGGACAGTTGGACTGGATGATCTTGTAGGTCTTTTCCAATCCTTGGTGATACTATGATTCTATAGTAAGCCTCTTACACATCATCACATAAGCTTTTTCCTATGAAAATATGTACGTAAAAAGCAAGAAATACAGAAAGTAAAATTGGTACATAGATAACGTAACTCAAGTTGTAACCACAGATGTTTTATCATTAACATGGACTTAAATAGGGTGAAGTAACTGAGGATAAGAATATAGCAACATATGAAGTTGCAGAAGTATCTGAACATTGAGTTTCAGTAGAACGAAAAAACTGTAATGGCAAAGTGGAGGCAACAA
Source organism: Oreortyx pictus (assembly GCA_036925125.1). Lineage (NCBI taxonomy): Eukaryota > Metazoa > Chordata > Aves > Galliformes > Odontophoridae > Oreortyx > Oreortyx pictus. The sequence goes on from JAUPFR010000004.1 coordinate 16,940,701, forward strand.
GAAAAACTTATTCCAGCTACAGAAGTTTTCAACCAGCTACTGAAAATGACTCCTTCATGCAAAGTGCAATGAAAAAGTACTGAGAAAAATAAAGGGGATCTTCTTCCCGTCTGAAGAGAATCTGATTGCATTCTACTGTGCAAAGTACTGCTCAGAAAGGATGACAAAACAAAAGTAACAGTGACTTAGAAAGCCAAAAGAGTAACACCAGGGTAAGTTCAGCTCAATTAAGTCATCCATATCTAACATGCAAGTTCGACAGCTGATTCCAGCACGCGAAATGAAAGCCTCAAGAGTATGAGGAAACCTGTGCTTAAGATTAGTTTAAAAAAGATTAGTTAAAATTTGCCTTACACAGTTGAGTCAGAAATAAATAAAAAACTGTAGGAGCCAAGGTTTTTTGTTTTTCCACTTGACTTCTGACTGTGTTGGTATACAAAATCATAGTTCACATTTCTTTGCCAAAAAGAAAAAAAGTGAAAGATTACAGCTTATGGGGGGGGGGGGGGGGGGGAAAGGGGAGGGAAAAAGGACTAACTGAATACAAAAACACTTCCCTTTTGCTTCCAGTTTGTCAGGGTACTGAATTAGTTGATACTGGATCTTAATCATAAGTTACTTCTAGAACTTTTCCATATGCACAGATCTGTAAATTAACAGTGATTACCTTTGCTCCAGAAAGTGAATCCTAAACAGGTAGATGTTAGGAGAGTCAGCTGGAGAGCTGTTTTCCTCCACCTTAAGCCATCCAGTACCACACTGTACAAGTTACCAGCCATTTTTAAATAACTCCTTCTCTTCCACTTCAGAAGATCAGTACTCGAAAAGTGTGCAAGCAAGAAGGAAACAGGAGTTTCAGCAGAGGGAATATGACTAAAACAATTCCTAGGAAGGACGGCATGCCAAGTGTTCTCCCTCTAAGAGAATCTGTGGAAGAAGGAGCTAAAAAACTTAGACTAGGTGTTTCTAATGCTATAGCCAAACTGCTCCCCTGTCACAAATGAAGGTTGGGAAGACCTTCCCTTGCTTGCACAAGCAAGCATAGGAAAGAAGCAAGACTGCTTTAACTGTTACAGTCACAAGCTGATGACTGAGGTGTTTGTTTTTTTTTTCTTCCTCAGCTGCTGGGTCACCTGCCCATGTCAGCTGTTCACCTCCTCGCTTACCAGTGTGAGTGCGTTTGTGTGCCTGCAGTGACTTTTCTCTTGGAAACACCCTGTTGCAGATGTTACAACGGATCCTGCTAGAGGAGTGCTCTCCTTCATTGATCAGCTCGCGGACCGTGTCCGCCCTCGGCCGGCCGCGCCGTAAGCCATCCTGTGCAGAGAGAAGCAGGACGTTGAAGGGCTGTGCTCCCCCAGAAGCCAGAAACAAAGCTAAACGAGAAGCCACCTTCACAGATAGCAACTTTCCCGCAGCCGCCATAACTCAGCGACAACGGCTAACTTAAGCACGTCCCAAGAGCTCGGTCAGGATCCCCGCGAGGCGACCCCTCCCCGTTTTAGTTCTCCGCCCTCGACAGCGCGGTCCAAAGGGCACACGCGCGGAACCGAGGCCCCAACGCCCGCACTGGGGCTCCTCCGCAGCTGGCTGGGGCCGCGGCCGGGGAAGGCGGAGCCACCTCGGCCGCGCGCGGCCGTTACTCCCACCCGCACGACCGTTGGGGGCGGCCCCGCTGGGGGACGGCCGGGCGGCCCCGCCCCCACGGGTGGCGCCCCCGCCGCGCGCGCGAGACTGCCGGAAGTGATCTCATTTTAAATCTCCGGGAGGAGGCGAGGCGGGGGAGGGGCGGCGGCGCGGGGCCACCCTTTAATTCCGCCGGCGCCTTCCCGCCGCCCGCGCCCTCCCCCACGTTGTCGCGGCGCTTACCTTCAAGTGCCGGCGCCGTCCACCGCCGTTCGGGCTGCCGGAGTCCTCATCGTCCCGGGTGGGATCCCCCGCCACCACCCCCGGCTGGACAGACGAGGGGACGGGGACTGCGGCGGGCCCGCCGGGGCTGAGGGTGACATTGTGCGCGTTCTCGCCCCAGCGCCACGGGTACACCATGAAGTCGCTGAAGCCGGGGCTAGTGGGGACGGGCGGGGCGGACGCTGGCTCCTCGCCGCCCCGCCGCGGGGACGGCTTGATTGGGGTGGTCTTGATCACCGACACCAGGACGCGCTTGGGCGAGTCCTGGCAAAAGACCACCGGCGGTCCCAGCGGCCGCTCCGACATGGCCGCACCGGCTGCTGCGGGAAAGGGACCGAGGGCGCGGGAAGCTCTGCTCGTCCGCGCCGCGGGGACGGACGGACGGACGGAGATACGCGGAGCGCCCTGCTCGGCACCGCCTGGCAGCGCCTCAGCCGCTCATCGCCAACTCTCGGCGCCTTCTACCTTTCCGCGGCTACCCCCGAGCGGACCCGCGCAGTCAGCGGCGGCCCCCAGCCATCGCGGGAGCCGCGGCACCCCCGCACCTTTCCGAAGCGGCGCCGGCCCCGCTCGCAGCTCGGTCCCGGAGAAGCGCAAAGAGGTACCGCCGTCTCCAGCGCCGCGACCCCTCCGCACCCGCACTGAGCCCGGGATTTTCCCGCGTTACATTTCGCGCCTGGGCGTAGCCAATCGCTGAGCACAGCGCGGCGTCACGGAGCGGCAGCTGCCATCAGCCAATCGCACAGCGAGAAGCTGAAAGACCCGCCCCCCTGAGGGCGGGGCCCAGGCCTCTCCTCTGCCTGCCCATTGGGCCGGCGCCCGGCCCACCGGCGCGATTCGAAACTGAGTGGGCTCGCGGGCTGCGGGCCCGCCCCGCCGCGCCGCGCTTCGCTCCCTCGCTGATTGGTCCGCCGCGAGCGAGTGGGTGGGACGAGGTGGAGGAGGCGTGGCCAATCAGACGTCTTCAGTTTGGCGCGCGCTGTTGTTGTTGAGCCGCCCGGGCCAATGGTAACGCCGCAGCGTGCGCGCCGTTTAAAGGGGCCGCCTCGCGCGGGACTGGGGGGAGGCGCGCGGGGCGGGTGTTGGCCGCGGGGCTGGGCGGGCGGGCGGGTGAGTGCGCTGTGAAAGGCGGCCGTTATGGCGGTTGGGGTGTGCGCTGGCCTCCAAGAGGTGCCGGCAGATCCCTGAACCGAGGAGTGGAAGGGGTCACCCTTCTTTTTTCTCATGTATATATATATATTCTGCTTAGAGCTTCAGCAGGTTGTTCACATTAGCGTGTTAATGCTTGTGGATTTGTCTTCTTGTTTCTAGTTTAATGCATTCAAGTCCTATATGCCAGGACACAGGGTAGTTCTGCAGCTGTACGCAAACAGCAGTGCCCAGACTGCCGCTGCAGGGCTGCTCCTGGCACAGCAAGATAGGATTTGCAGCCATGTGAGTAGCGGGACTGTGTCTGAATAGTGAAAGATGTGAGGATGAGGAGGAATAACCTGGAAATCAGTATCATACTTTGATTTTTGCCTTATCTGGTAAAAGCATGTCATATGGAGTAAATGCTATGCTGCTAAATCTAGAAGCCACTGTGCTTCATGCATTTAAGATTTCCTTTAGAAATCTGATTATTGGAATGAAAAAAGGCCTTGGCTTCATCATCAGATACAGCGGTACCATTTGCTTTATGCTGTTTTTCTGCATTCTTTAGTTGCACTAACATACAGGGCACAGTTTGTTTTGGATTTGGTGGAGGACTTCTAACTCAAAGCTAACTTTTGAGATGAAGCTAACATGCTGCTTTTGCCTATTGTGAATTGTATCAGCTGCAGATTGTGAAATCGGAAACTCATGTCACTCACATTATCAGCTAAATTTCAAGATTACTGTCAGATACACAGGGAAGTCATGAAGCTTGATGGGAAATAAAACACAACAGTATGTAACATTCATTTCCAAAATGACTGAACAAGTTTCGACGTGATTCTATCCATTTAAAACTTAAAGCCTTGAAAATAACCTAAAGAAGGTTCTTGTAAGAGAATGATGTATACATGGGGAAAGTAATGACTTATTTATGAAAGTAATTGCTTCCCAAGTGCAAACTGAATACTCTTCAAGTAATGCTTCAAGTAGAACATGTTGCTCTTGAGAAACTCCTGGCTGACAGAGGGAATGATATGGTACATTATAACAAAACTGTACTTATTGTGCGGTAAAGATAGAAGCAAGTATCTAAATAACTCCTGGCTGCTGGAAAAAGAAACGTTCATAGAATATACATGGCCTAAAGGGATTAAAGCATTCTTCTTTTCAGTACATACAATCATACATATAAAGCTAATAGTTCAGGTCACATTATGTGAAAACAATTCTAAAGTAGTTATCTGGGCTGTAGTATCTTAACAATGTTGAATGCATTTTCTCTTCATACTATTTTAATTATATGCTATTAACTTAATTTGTGAAAGCACTGATATTATAGTTGAAACAAGCGAATGTTCTGAGAGAACATTGTATCTGCATACCATCAGATCAAATCTTGTTTAACGCTAATACAAAGTACACCTTTTATTAGAATAGTGAACAGAAACAGTGAAAGGATAGGCAGCAAATATTCTGGACAATGCAAAAATGTGTGTTCTATCTGCCTAGTTAGATTCAAAAGGAGTATCATGATTCAGGAGTCTAAAGATGCTGCACTCTATCAGAACTTAAAACTACATTTAACTCCTGGTCTGGTAAATGCTACCTAAGTAGAAAAAAAAAAAAAAAATGCCAGTACTTACACATCCTTCAAGCAACTTTGTTGCACATTGTAGCACACATTGTAACATAATAACGTAGTCATAGTCCTAGTATCTCTTATTTACCTGCTCATTATTACATTTTCTGACTACCGCTTCATGTCAAGTCAGTTGTCCTTTTAAGACTATATTTTTTGTGTTTGGCCAGTTACCAAATGTTCTAGAGGGAGGGAAATGAAACAAGATTCTTGTGCCATCTTCTGAAGGTGATGGAAGAATGATGGTTACAGTAAGCAGGTCCCCTTCCACTGACGTAGCTCTGCATTGCTCTGCTTAAAACTTCATGCGGTTAACTGAGTTTCATAGAATCACTTTGCTGGAAAATGTATGCAATAGCTAGATCCAAAAAGTGACACAGCGTCACAGCCTCTACCAGGCCTTTTGCCCCGGAACAGGACACTGATCTGTGTGATCCCTTTGGGATGTTTATGTTTAGGACAGGGGAAACTTATGCATTGGAAAATCAGAGTCGTATCAGGGAAGGAGAGATCGGCTGTAGAAAAAGGTAAAGGACAAGGTGTCCTTTGCTGGCTTAGCTGTAAAGGTCAGAGGAACATCATCCTCTGTTCTCCATATGTGTCTCCTGTAGCTAGGCACCTGTGCCCTTTAAAGATGTAAAATAATCAAAGAGTCATTTTGTGCAAATCAGGGACTTAGACAATTTAAGTTAGTATTCAAAGACAAAACAAGGCTAGTTCTAAACACAAACCCCTTTGTTTAAACATTGTGGAAAGGTGCCAGAGAGACACCTACACAAAGAGAAGCCACAGAGCAATCTGTGTACTCCAACAACAGTATCATATATGGGCAAGCCAAAAGACCAACAAAGACCCCTTGTAACAATCTCTTGGTTAACAGAATCAAGCGTAGTGTTAGTGTGTATGACAGTATGCAGGAATTTCACTGAAGTTGTATGAAGATTTGTATGTTGCATACGTATAATGAGGGTGATTTAGCTCTCGGGTGTGCATGCTAGGTGGAGAGATCCCCGTGCACCCAGTGTTGTAATAGACCGATGTCAGCTTTCTAAACCATCATTTGGTTTGAAGAGTTTTCTCTTTTACAATTTTTGGTAACAAAATTATATTGCAATGCCTGTACATTCTTAGGAAGCTGCTGTTCTACACACATGAAAAAGCCACTTATGGTGAGAGTCAGGATAGAGAAGCAACTTTGGCACATGGCAGTCATCATGTCTGAGTGATCTGCTGTCAGAAGGTTAGGCAGTGGTGCACAGCACTGCAAGCATGAGGTGAAGACCTCAAGCGCAACTCTGTCATCATACCACTTCTCTTGCCATTACGTATTCCGTGTACTAAATATTCAGGCAGGTGGCTTGGTTTCACATTGGATATTACATTTAAGTATTCCTTGTCCATGTTTTTTGCTGTTTGCATGTGTGACTTCAGATTCTCACCCTTACTGTGTAAATTTGCAAATAGAGATAACAGGTTCTCTTTGATCTCCCATGCCAAACTTTTAATCAATTGTGATTTTGAAATCTGCAGTACATAAGTTTTATTTTGATTCATTATTCAGAGAATCAGAGAATTAATAACTTTTAAAAAGGTTTACATTTATTTTAGGAAATATATCTTCTATTTGTAGATTTCTAACTAGTAATATTTTTAGCTATCACTGTGGCATTTCTATGAGGAGCTGTACTTTTTTGCTGTCTCTTGTGAAACTTTGTGAAAACAAAATGAGATCAGTTTGCCCAGGTAAACATTTCTTGTATTGTGTTCTATTCCTCTATCATATTTATGGAAATACTTTAGAATTTTATCAGTGTCAGTTATGTTGTGACTAGGTGCTTTTCACAGCTTAAGAGCTCTGCAGAAGTGATGATAACATATATTCTCTTTACTGAGTTACAAGGATTTCCTGCTTTTCCCTAAAGTGCGTTGGAGCCCAAGAGATCAGATCCAACTACCAGAATTTTATACAGCTCTTTGTGAGCAGTCCTTCCTTAGCTGCTCTTATTTCCTTTGATGCAAATTTATTTCTGATGTCTTGAATAAAGAAGAAGCTATAATGAGCACAGTCTAATATTGTAAGTTTTGTTTTGCAGCCAGTAGTACAGGTAGGATGACATGCCTTGTATAAGCGGATCCAGAAGAAAGCTGTGCGTGAGGCACAAAGTCTTCAGGCCCTGGGCTAATGCAAGAGCTGTTTTGTTTCATGAGTTATGTCTAGGCCTCTCTATAGACACAGGGAGGTGGCAGGCAGCTCTATGTGAAGCACTGGCAGGGGCCTTCTTGGTTTTGAGGCTCTTTGCTAAGGATAATGTGAAATTGGGAAGAGATGGTGTGTATAATCAATCAAAGTTATCAATCAACATGCTTTCTCAAAACAGAGGAAGCAATCCATGAACACTGGGACAGAATTTCCTCTGAGAAATCAATGACTGTCACTTTGCTGGCCATGGAGCCCTGAAGGCTGTGCTGATAGCACTCACTGGGTTGTTACAGCTGATAAGGCAGCTCAGGGATGTTGAGTCTGTACCTGGTGTGGGCAGGCACTGGGGCCTCCAGGAGCTATGGGTGTTTGTTATGGGCTTCAGAGGTGATAAAGTCGCTTGTGGTTCCCAGACAGCTCAGGCACTGACCAACATTTCTGCTGCAATTAATGGGACTGTTTGCATGTTGGTGTGCAAAATTAAACTCTACAACCCACGTAAGGTTATAAAGCAGGTATCTTCACCACAGCATCAGGTGCAAGGGGGATAACTCCTCTGAACTCGTACACCGACAGAAGTGGCAAGTTCACATTTATAGGCATAGTGTATACATATTCATAACATTTCCAAGAAATTGGTTACATATACATTGGATGTCCCCCCCCTTCTGCCTAGGATGTGGAGGGTCTCTGGTCCCATTTGGTGGTCACTGGATGAAAGTTGACTGTGAAAACTTTTGGTGGTTGCATTGTGTCACAACAGCAACTCTGCCTCCTTATCTTCAGCAACTCCTCTTGTCTACACTGGACCCTCCATTGTGTTGTCAACTCTGCCTTCTTATCTTCATGGGTCTCCCACCCCACTGAGTTGCAAACACTAGCTCTATTTATCTTTGCTTTTCTTCAAGGATCTCGCATTTCTATAGTTTCTGTGTTAACTTCCTGAAGTTTGTGCGAGCTATGAGGCCTAGTTTAACAAAGTTGCAGTTTCCTTGATTCAATGTACTCTTACATGGCTGGGTTGTAAGTGGAAGCTGAGGATCTCCACTCAATATTTCTGCTGAAGGAACAGATCTCCCAGTTGGAGGAGACCAACTTAAAGATCATCCAGTTCCAAGTCCATGGACAGGTTTACCACTCACTAGATCAGACTGCCCAGGGCCTCATCCGATCTAGCCTTGAATCCCTCCAGGAATGGGGCATACACCACAGCCTCTCTGGGCAGCCTGGAATAGCATCTTACCACTGTCAAAGCTGTAGATCTCCCTGCAGTGCTGGATCTGCAAGCTCCCCAGCATTTCTGCACACATTTGCTGAGGTGCAGGATCTTTATTGCTGCCACAGTTTGAAGCAGAAAGAAGCAGCTCAGAGACTCCGTGGCACTCCCAAATCCATCCTATGCATGCTGCTGGGGAACCCCGTGCCTCCTCTGTGTGTCTGTTTCCTCCTGTTCTTGAACGTACTCAAAGCACAGGACACTTTATAAAGTGATAGCAGTGTCTTTCACCCTCTCACGTTGCTCTGCACAGTGCTGTGCCTGCACTTCAGCCTCCTGATCTGGAAGTCTGGGATGGGGAGCAGAATCTCTCCCCTGAGATTCCAGGTGGAGACAGTTAAGAGATCTACTCCATCCTGAGTGCCACAAGTGCCTGGACCGGATGGGAACCATCCAAGGGTTCTGAGGGAGCTGGCAGAAGTGATCATCAAGGTGTTTCCCACCATCTGTCAGTGATTCTGGTCAACTGGAGAGGTCCCAGGTGACTGGAGGCTTCCCAGTTTGACTCTCCTATACAAGAAGGGTCATAAGGAGAATCCAGGGATGTACAGGTCTGTCATCCTGACCCTGGTGCCAGGGCAAGTTGTGGGACAGATCATTTTGAATGTAATTACATGGCATGTGTGGGACAATGGGGATCACGCCCAGCCTGCAGGGGTTCATGAAAGGCAGGTCCTGCTTGAGCCATCTGATCTCCTCCTATGACTGGATGACCCATCTGGTGAATGAGGTAAAGGCTGTTGCTGATGACCGAGACTTCAGTAAATCCTTAAACACTTGTCTTCCACGGTATCCTCCTAGGAAGGCTGCCAGCCTGCGGCCTGGACAGGCACTCTCTTTGCTGGGTAAAGAACTGGCTGGAGGACTGGGCTCAGAGAGTGGTGGCTGGTCATGAGTGGTACTTCCCAGGGGTCAGTATCAGTGACCATCCTGTTTAATACCTTTATTGATTATCTGGATGAGGGGATTGAATACACCCTCAGTAAGTTTTCAGATGACCCTAAGTTGAGGGGATGTGTTCATCTGTCTGGGGGTAGGAAGGCCCTACAGAGTTGGCTGGGCGAGTCGAATCAATGGGCTGAGGTCCAGCAGGACCAAGCGCTGGGTCTTGCATTTGTGTCACAACAACCTCACGCAATGCTACAGGCTTAGGGCAGAGTGGCTGGAAAGCTGTGTGGAAGAAAAGAATTCAGGGAACGCAGCTAAAAGCTGGCTAAACAGCCAGCAGTGTGTCCAGGTAGACAAGGTGGCCAAAGGCTTCCTGGCTCGTATCAGAAATAGCATTGCCAGCTGGAACAGGGAGGTGATTGTCTCCTGTTCTCACCTGTGGTGAGGCTGCACCTTGTGCTCTGTGTTCGGTTTGGGCTGCTCACTAAAGGAAAGATATTGAGGAGCAGGAACTTGTCCAGAGAAGGGCAGCAAAGCTATGAAGGGTCTGGAGCACAAGTCTTTTATGGGGAGCAGCTGAGGGAACTGGAATTGTCGAGTCTGGAGGAAGCTCAGGGGAGGTGTTATTACTGCCTACAAAGACCTGAAAGATGGTTGTAGTGCAGGGTTGGTCAGCCTCTTCTCCCAGGTAGCAGTGATAGGACAAGAAGGAATAGCCTCTAGTTGCTCCAGGGGAGGTTCAGGCTGGATGTCAGAAAACATTTATTCTCTGAAATTCAGAGCGGCGAGGTATTGGAACAGGCTACCCTCGGGGACAGTGGAGTCACTATCCCTGGAGGCATTCAAGAAACGTGTATATACGGTACCGAGAGTCATGGTTTAGTGGGATAATATTAGTGGCAGGTGGACGGTTAGCCCAGGCGACCTGAAGCGTCTTTTCCAGCCATAACTATGCTACGATCGTCCCCTCGCGCCACCAGGCCGGCGGGCACTGATAGGCTCAGCCGGGCGCTGCATTCTATCGGCTGCAGCCGCGAGCAGGGCGGAGCGAGGCCGCGCACGGATTGGTTCCTCACACTTATCGTTGTTTAGGATTGGCGGTGGGCGAGGCGGCATCGACGATAGGAGGTGGCCGCAAACAGCCGGCAGTTCGGGGCGTGATTGGCTGGCAAGGCTTGAAACAGCGCTGCGGCTGAGAGGCTGGTGCCGAACCGGCACGGCGTCTGTTCTCCTCCGTCTTCTTCCAAGTCCCCCTGGTTGCCCTGCCCGGCGGCAGCGGGCAGGGGCCGGGGCGATGATGAAGGGGGCGGTGGGCTGCTCGGTGGCTGCGATCATGGAGGAGAGCTTCAGCTGCACTGTCGCCAACCGCTTCTACCAGCTGCTGGACGACGAGTCGGACCCCCTCGACAACCTCCACGAGGCCGAGCGCCGCCGGCAGCAACGCAAGAACCTCAACAAAGCGTCGGCCCGGCGGGGCGGCCCGGGCGGCAAAGGGGGTGTCACGAGGAGGGAGCCCCAGGAGCTGCGCAGGCAGCTCGGGGCGCCGCCGCAGCCCGGTACGGGGCGCCGCACCGCGGGACAGCGGCGGCGTCACAGCGCCGTGGGGACGGGACGGGGAGGCGGGATGCGGGCCGGGCGCTGCGGGAGTGGGGCGGGATCGCGGCGAGGCGGCCGGGATGTCCCGACGTGAGCCGTGCCTCTGTGCTGCGGGCACAGAACCCGTGGGAGGCAGCTGGCCGCGTCGGTTCCGTCTCGTACGCTCTAGCGCTGCGGCTCTGTGGCTGCCTCAGCGCATCTATTGGCACAGTTCGTTGCTTTGGTCGCTTGTCTTCAGCGTTTGACGCTTCCGAGTGTGCTCTTCTTCGCGACTGTGAGTTCTCCCGCGCTTCAGTTGATCGGGGGAGCGGGGAGGCAGCGCGTCAGTGCCGAGCGCGAGCTGCTCCTGTGTTCCGTCCAGCGCCTGCCGGAGCGCTGTGCGGCTCACAGCCCCGCGGGCCGTCATCCTGTGCCGACACCTCTGTGGGACGATTGTTACTGGCTGCTTCGTACGAGGCAGTGTCCTGGGCGCCTGAGAGCTAGCTGGTGGCTTCTCAGTACCAGCAGCCCCTGTAGTTCTAGTCTGATAAGTTATCGTTTCCGTTTTGCAGCAGACAGTGAAACATAGCTCGTTAACTATTTTTAAGATACCGATTTGTTCTTCTGGTAGCAGTGGGCTCCTAGTACCTAAGGGGTGGGTTATCGGAAAGCTAGAGAAATGCCTTATTATGGAGCGTAGTGACAGGACAAGGGGGAATGGCTCTGAACTAAAACGGGGAGATTCAGGTTAGGTGTCAGGAGGAAATGTTTTACTCAGAGTGATGAGATTGTGGAGGATTAAAAGGCTATGTAGGACTGTAACAGATGTGACCATTGGGGTCAGGTGAATGTCAGGAGACATTCGAAGATACAGCAGATGGGACCATGGAGTCTGGGGAGATGAAGAGGAGTAGGACCAAGGCGAAGGAACAAATCAGAAGTAGCCACTTGGCTGATGTGGTCCAATCTGAAGTTGTTTGTCATGAGAACTGTCTATATATACTGTTGATGTTTAGAATAAAGGGTCTTCGTATTATGACTCTTGTGGAGTCGTGGAGTCCATCTTCCTCCTGCAAATGGTGACCCTGACACGATTGGAGCTGGGCATGAAAGATGCCACGGGAGAAGCCCCAATTGGAGGTATTGTCCCAGTGGGACTGGAGACAGAGGGGTACTGTCCAAAGAGACAGGGGAAGGCATCATCACGCAACGAAGGAGTCACCCAGAGTGGTTGGTGATCGGAGGCAGGATGGGGGCAAGTGCATCTGCAGAGCAGCAGCAATTAGCAAATCCCTCCTGCATATCCTCTCCAAGAGAGGACGTATACTTTGAGAGAAGGTCTCTCCTCTCGTTGAGAGGACAAAAAGTTAATTGATGACATCTTAAAAAGACTTTTGCAGTGGTATAAAAGCAGAGGGTTTCAGGGTGACATGGTTACTACCTTTGATCTGGAAGTGTGGACCAGAGTAGGTATGGCTTTGGGGGATGCACTAATGGCGGATAGCGTGCAAGTTTATTACAACATTGAGAGCAGGACAGAGAGTTGTAAACGAAACTACTAGTACTTAGTGGGTGAAAGCAGCATCTGAGCATCCACACTTGAAGTTTAAGCCCACAGGGCACTTAGGAGGAGAAGCAGTTTGTTCTAGTGAGGATTCTGATTCCTCTGAGGAAGTCTTGAGCTTGAACTAGTCCTCCCTGAACATGACAAACAGTTAACAGAGGCAACGCCTTTAAAACCATCTGCACCACTGCTTCAGGATCCCCTACCCCTACGCGTGCTTTGCTGTTAGATGGCAATGGGGGGGAGAGATCCCTGAGAGTGTTTGAAAAAGGTATTTCAACAGGCAGCAAAAGAAGGGATTCCTGTCCCACAAGCATTTCTCGTCTTGGTAAGGGAGAATGGACCCCAAGAATGGAGTCTGTTTCATTGGGACTTAATAAAAAAAAGTCTGCAAGGCTGTTCTTACCTACAGGCTGGGAGCGCCATTTACTCAGGCACTGCTGGATAATATCTTCGGGGTACAGTTATTAATGCCATATGATAGTGACCAATTAACCAGTCTATTGTTGAAGCCTGCACAAAGGTTGCTATGGAAAGATTGTTGGCAGCACTTGTGTGAAGATGAAGTGCTTAGGAATTTGGAGAGGCCTCAGGCAGATCCTCTGCTTGGGATAGGTACTGCCCAGTTGACAGGAGCTGCTCCCTTTAACAATCCTCAACTTCAAGCTCGACTACCAGTAGATGCTCTGCGCGCCTCAGTGCAATTTGCCTTGAAAGCGCTATTAACCTTCCTGAGGATGGACAAAGGGAGTCGTCATTCACACAAGTTAGGCAGGGACCACAAGAATCCTACGCATCGACAGGTTACGTGATGCATTTAATAAGCAGGTGGCAGACGAGGTAGCGAAAAGCGCCATTATCGTGAAACTGTCTGTAGAGAATGCAAATATGGACTGTTGTAGGATTTTGCTTGCATTACCAAGACAAGCTACCCTGATCTATACGATAGAGGCTTGCAATAGAATGGGGTCTACAGAGTTCTCACTGACTGTCCTAGCGGAGGCTTTTGCCACTGCATTATGTCCTGGCGAAGTCTGAAGATGTTACAATTGCATAACAAAATGAAGGTTCCAAGCCACCTCAGCCAACAGCCTTTAGATTTAACACTAACTTCAAATCTAAGGATGGAGGCTTTACCTTAACAGCAGTGAGCGCCTTCTGAAGCATTTAATATCAGGCAAGCCTTTACAAGATGGGAGATGCATTGAACAAAAAGAAGTTAACAGTCACGCAGATGGTCAAAGAATTACCTTCAATTTCAGTAACTAAAGAACCAGGAGGGGACATAGTTACAGCTTCACAAATTGCAGATCTGTTTCAAGAATTTTTTGTTTATTGTCTGCTGTAAAATTTTGCAAAGCATTTACTTTCTCCCTACCTACTTTGCTTCCTTTCTCTATTCCTGTGACTTTGTTCTACATCTGACCACATGCGCCAGCATGGAAAGATAAGTCCAGGATAGCTAAAAGGCTGGAGTTAGATAAATTTGCACTTCTTCACTAAATTTAATTTTTAAATACACAGATATCTCATTCTTTATTCCTCTGTTTAAGATGGGATAATGGGAGAAGTGATGTAGCCAATATTTTGTTAGCTGTATTCTCAACTCTGCTGTACAAAGGTTGGTTTTTTTTTTTTGACAAAATCATATGTAGCAGTGTGTTTATCAGCTAATTCACTTAAAATGATAAGCATTGTTTACTGGTTTTTGGTATATTTGACAATGAAAAATGCTCTGACAGTAAGCAATGCAATTATTGCTAAATGCATCCAACGGTGTGGAAAGTACTTGTCAACCTATGGTGGAACGAGCTAATCGAACTCTGAAACTGTATTTTGCAAAAAACAAAAAGGGGGAGAACCTGGGGTTACACCCCAAGAACGGTTAAATAAGGTACTCTATGTTCTCAATTTTCTTTGTTTAGCTGGGGATGACACTGTCCCACCAATGGTTAAACATATTCAAGGTATGATTGGGGATTTACTGAGTATACAAAAGGAGGTTAAAGTAGAGGTTTGAAACGTTCAAACAGGGAGATGGAAAGGTCCATTCAGGTGATAACATGGGGGTGAGGATATGCTTGTGTCATTACAGATACAGGAATGAAATGGGTCCCTGCAAAGTGGGTACAGCCGTGGCTCCAGGGTGCCATATCAGACCCTTCCTCATCAGATTCCAGATTGTGTCCATCGCAGCAGGCCCATGGACAATCCAACTGGGTCAAAACCTGTGGGTGACATTTGCTAACATGACTGGCCAGGATTCTTTCTTATTCTCTGGCTATGCCAGGAGACGCGTTTCAAACCTGCCTAGTGGGTATACCAATATACAATTTTGGAATGTTAAAAGGATTTCATTAATAATGATACTGTTTTGACACTGAATGACACCAAGGTAATTTGAGCACGTAATAGCACAGGATGGGACTGGATAGCTGTTTAGCTCAATATGGTATCACATGATGATTGAAGGATTTCATTGTTCATGGTTTACTACTGTTCATAATTGTTACTGTTACCCTTAGGATTATATCTTGCATGTTGTTAAAGAATATGATAACAAAAGCTTTCAGTGTAACAATGTTAGTGGAAATTGTGGAGGATGAGAAGACTATGTAGGACAATAACATAAGATGTGACCACTGGGGTCAGATGAAGGTCAGGAGACATTCGAAGATACAGCAGATGAGACCACGGAGTCAGGGGAGATGAAGAGGAGTAGGACCAATGTGAAGGAACAAATCAGAAGTAGCCACTTGGCTGATGTGGTCCGATCTGAAGTTGTTTGTCATGAGAACTGTCTATATATACTGTTGATGTTTAGAATAAAGGGTCTTCGTATTATGAATCTTGTGAAGTCATCGTGGAGTCTGTTCTTTTCCTCCCGCGTGAGATTGCAAAATAGCTGTCTGAAATTTCTGCCTGGAAGATGAACACTCATTTTAGCAACAGGGCTCCTTCATTTTTTTAGGGTGCTTTGCTGTGGTTACCAGCAGAAGGCAGAGGAACCTGTTAGTGAACAACAGAGCAAAGCTTTGAAGAAAAAGTTGTTGCACAAGTAGTCAGGTGTCCATAGCCTATGAAGACTGTGAAGTATATGAAAGCCACATTTATCTCCTGCTTCTCCACAGATTTCTTGAGCATATAGGTTCTGAATGTAATCATCTGTATTACCCCACGACCTGGTGGACTGAGTATTTTCTGCTACCTTGATACTAAGGGAAACCCTCTTTCTGCAGGTAGAGACATCAGATGTGTGCTTTGTTTTACTTTACTAATAATTTAAATGGGCGAAAAGACTGCTGGCTTTTGTAGAGCTTTAGGAAAGGGAATAAGTTTCTAGATTAGGAGTTAATTCTTGCGGGAGTGGGGGAAGTGCTTTCCCCATTAAAAGAGTGGCTATCCTGGTTTTTGAATGCTTATGTTTGTGTCTGGGGTTCCTTGAGAAATAAGAGTTGCCACTATGGTTTGGAGTGGTGACAGCCGGGCCTGCCTGTGTGCCTCTGATATAGGCATTGTTTTTTTGTTTGGAAGACATAAAGTTTATTTGTTATGCATGGTTCAGTCAGAAAACTTCTGGATGCTGAAATAGTTACAGGGAGACTGCTATCTTAGTGGGTGTGAATGATTACCTACTGGGGAGGTTTCTCTTACCAGCTGAATTTGACACGAAGTTTCTAATGATGGCTACATTTCTAGGATATGCTCCTGTCAAATAAGCAATAATGAATGACTGATTCCGATATTAATGCTTAAGCTTGTTTTTTTCCTCTAAAATGTAATGTCTTCAGTAATTATCAGATGTAAGGCCTGACTGTTGAATTTCATTTCACTACTTAATTATTAAATATTATAAAGGAGTATCTTACCTTTTGAACAGCTGATCAGGTTCTGGTATTGTGATTCATTGTACATTGTATAGGTTTATCTAATTAATTGATTGTGTTGCTTGGTTGGCTTTCAAAAAGTGTTGTTAAGCTTCACAATTTTTTAATTACTGTATTATATCTTGAATACAATAGGTCTGAAAAAAGTCTTTACTGTTAAGTTTGCACCGTTTGTGTGACTTCAACTTGTAACCTGTAGAAAGATTTACAGTCATGTGAGAGACTGTTCTAGGTGTTGTTTTGAGGTTAAAGGGTTGCTTACAGTGTTGCAAATTAACATTCATTTTTTACCATATAAGGATGTGATTCTGGCTTTTTAAATAAAGTTACTGTTTTTTAGATGTTATTTCAAAAATGCATGTAGAGGATTTGTGTAAAGGCTCTTTGTAGGAGCTACAGCTCCTACAGCTGCAGCACTTAATGTTAGGTCATTTGTTTCTTTGCACAGTGGCCAAACTGCATTTGCCAGCTCTTTATTCAAAGAGCCTTGTTGCAGAGTTTGCATTCTTTAGCGGTAGAGGCAAATTAAATCTGTTGATCATGCAGCAATAAACTCCATTCAGTTGAAAGCTCTAAACCTTTGTTGCTAATACCTCCAGAAGGTTTTCTTCTCTCCTTTTCATTTGATGACTTGTGTGATGTTTAGATACAGTTCCTAAATTGTCTGAATTTTTAGCTGCTGCTTTAAGTTAATGTGGCATAATGTGTTTCTGGGGATATTTTTCTTCTGCTGTCTGCAGTTCCCATATTTTTTTTTTTTTAAATATTTCCAGTATCACTCTTTCAGATAGGTAGTCATAAGAATTGTCCAGGGGGACAGCTGTGGTAGGCGGCTCTGTAACTGGGTGCTGACGCACAGGGAAAGAAAAGAGAACAGAGTCTTAGTTCAATTTATTTTTCTTTGGAGTGTTATATGCAATAGCTGGAGCTAGGCTTTGCTTTATGAGATAGTGTGTTAGTATTCTGTGAGTCATGTAGTTAGCCATGCAATAGTTCACAAAATGAAATATTTGAAGGATTGGAATTAGTTGTGTGGACATGCACATGTGCAAAGGGCAGGAATTAGTTGTTCATTCAGTTTTAAACTAGATAGGTGGTGGGAAGTCTAAAATGTGGAAGCTAAAAGAACTGTGAGATGGGTAACCAGTTTTGCTGCTACAAGGTTAGTCAGCCCAGTAAACTAAAGTGACAGATGAAAGTCAACATCATTAAGTGTAGAACAATACGTATGGGAGAACATACTTTGACTTAGAGGTCGAAGGTAGCTTTACTACTCTGCTGTATCATAACATGATTTCTTTAATTCAAACTGTTGTATGCTAGCAAAGTATTGAGACGTTAAGTGATTCAGTCAAAACAGCAGGTCTGTTTCCTGCTGCAGTCTGAAAGGAACTGTTGGGTATTACTGAGATACCTATGTCAGAAGATACAGAAAAATTGCTGTGCCTTCAAAAGGCATCTTGCTTTCCTGTGTACTGAAGAGTCTATGCTTTTGGTCACCTCATGGATACTAAAGCTAGAAAAAGCGCACAAGAGTAACGTGTGTGACCAAACTTACTGAATAATTTATGAATTGAGAAGACCGAAATTGAGATTCTGAGAGGAGGTATCTGAGGATACAGTGTACACAGAACTACAGTTGAGAGATTTGACTTATTGTCTTTGATTAAAAAAAAACTTCAGAGTGCAGCCTGTCAAGTAGAAAGTGTTTTGTCATTGCTTTTTTGTCTTCAAATACATGCTAGTAAGGTGCGTGAATCTTTCAGCTGCCTCCTCCAGTTGCTTGAAATACTACAGCAATCAAAACAGCACTCACTTTGCCTTTTTTCAGCTCTACTGTGTGCTGCTCAGGCCAAAGATGGCTCAATACTTCATCCCAGACTGAATCGGTAGAAACGGTGCATTGATTTGATCTTCTCAGTAGATTTGACTATTGTCTATTTTAGTGGTCGGAGCTGGTCTCAGGCTTATAGGAATTTACAGAACACTGTGATACAGTATTTTCAGCTGAGTGTTAAGCCCGAATACAAAATTTTCCTACCCTCAGCTTGCTGGCTACCACACCTGTGATTCTTGTACAGGCACTCAAGCTTTTTCTGCTGTAGCCTGTAGTGACTGAACTCAGCTGCAAGCTGGGGCACTTCATGGTGTTTGGCTGAGTAGGAAACAAGGTCTGCTACTCAAAAAACAAACAAACAGATAAAAACCCACTGTTCTTCCAATTAAAAATAAAGTGGTGAGAACATTGTGTTCATTGTGTTTTCACATGCCAGTGAGGAGCCTTCATAACTAGACAACTATCTCTTCCAAAGCAGAGCTTTTGTTTGAGGACAGGTAAGTAGAGAAACTTTAGATGGAAGCTAGGCACAACTGCAAGGGCTGCTTGATTTGGCTGAGCTGGTTTGAAATCTTTTTGTTAGTAACATAGATATACAGTGTCAGGGAGCTGAGAAAAGGGGTGTTCTTAAAAAATAAAAAGTCGTCTGCTTTCCCACTCAAGTTTCTGTAAAATATGCATATTAAAAACACTTTCTAAAGAGTCTTCTTACCTAAATGCTGATTTATAAGCAACACTAATACTGATAGGAATGCTCTGCGGTGGCAAAGTGAAAAAACACTTCAGTCTGTTGACTATACTATTTAACCAACAACTCATAAATACTGAGCTTTTTTTCCTCAGTAATGTCTAGGTCTAGTGTCTGGTGATTATACTGTTTACTGTCTTTCTCCAATAATAGCTGTCTTTTCTGGAGAAGAAAAAAAAAATGGGTTTGGAGCAGTTTGTTACATTTTCAAATTCTAATTTACTGATTTAGAAGGTAAAGTGATAGGTAACTGAGCTGGTTGACTGGACAGATACAATAGCCTCTCAAGAAGGTAGTTAAGTGAAGAGTGGGTGTCTTCAACTTGATGCAAATCTAACTGCAAGAAACAAGAGAATCACCTTAAAGAGAGGCTAAACTTGACCTAGAAAAGATCACTATTCAGTTTACCACAGTGTTTGTTAGACTTCACGTAAAAGGTCCACAAAACCCTTCTGTTATTTTGCAATGGAATTGCCAGGTCATAGCCTGAACCAGTAGAAGAGCACCTGAGTGACTGGAGCAGGGGAGCCCAGATCCACCTGTCCTCTCTCTCCTGGTGATGCCTTCAGCTGTGCTTCTGAGAGCACATAGGCACTCGGTGCCTGTGTGTTTTGCCCCCTCCCCTTTCCTTTTCTGGTGTGCCAGAGTTCGAAGTATAGAAGGCTGCATTCCTGAGCTCACCTTTTTTTCCAAACTGTTGCTGGGAGGGGTGAGTTAATTTCTCTTTCTCTGATACCTTGCTCTATAGCACCTGTATCTCACATAAAGGCTCTGTCATTGCCTTTGTTTGATTTACAAGTTTTGAAGGAAAGTTGCATACCAATTGCTTGTTCAGATCCAATCAAAATGAGTGGTCATAAATGAGTAGTATTTTTCTTGTCCCACACTAAGGCTCCAGCATAACTGGTGTTATAGTTGGGATGTGCGTACAGTGGACAGTGTATGCCATTCTGTATTCTTTATAACTTGAAGCTTTCCAAATTAATGAGCTTTAATATAAAGTTCTCAAACTAGTTTCAGAAATTGTCCTTTAACCATATATTATGTCTTAGTTTTTGGGATGCAAATATGCTGCCTTCTGTAAGAACTGAGATAATCCAAACCTTGAGGAGGGAGAATGTATCACTTCAAGTGGTTTGTAGCTTAAAGAAAACCAAATGAACTTTATTCTGTGTACAGATATGATTATCCTTATTGCATAACAAGAAGCTTCATCTATCACAATTTTATCTTATTCTCTGACTGGATTGTTCTTTGTGTATTTAAATACAGTGTCTGACAAGACTGTCAGTGCATTTAATAGCTGGGTGGGATTTGGGACTGGAGAGAGCTAAAGCAGAAGTCTGTAAGGTGTGGCTAGCTACTTCAGTTAATTACTAGTAACTACAATTCAGTTATTATTAAACTGTTAATAATGTGTGTGTATGTTTATGTAGGTCAGAAGCAAGCACCTAGACAAGATTGTGAAAGGAAAAACAACAGCAGAGCAGAAAAGCAAGACAAAGATAAATGGGGACCCTCATTCATGAAATACTCATCTTACGAAGCAGAAAGTCAAGCAGAACTCAAAGCTAAAAGGTATGTATCATACAGAAGATCATAAGGTGCCTCAAAAAAAAAAAAAAAGTATATGGGATGGGAAAGAGGGGGAAAGAGTTAACCTTTTTAAACAGACATCATAGCCAAAAGTGACTTAAAGGCATAACTGTGTTATTAGTGTGTAGAACTGGTGCAGTACAAATTAGTTATGTTTGGTAGAGCTGTAATTTTTACATCCTTGCAGATTGATTAGAAACTGTTCTATTAAGTGGTTAAGGGCAAAACTAGTAACTTTTAAGATTTGAGAACTTAGACCTTACTCTATAATGTAAACATGACATTTCTGAACTTGGTTGACAAATTTTATAGGACATCTGTAGCAGCCTGAAAGTAGAATAAATCTTACAATACAAACTGAAACTATACCTTTGTTATACTATTTGCTACTTGGACAGTGAACACATGCGTATTTTGTTTTCATTATAGGTACTAGAAAAATTCCACAAACTTAGAACAGTTAAGAGTATAGCTCTTCTTCTGTCTACTAAAGTAGCTTATATTTTAAAATTTTGGAGAAGTTGTTTGCAGTTGAATACAAATCTGAATTTGAGTAGTGGAGTTATTGCTCAATTAAATCACTGAAGGCATGACAGCTTTATAGCATTTTATTGAACTTCTCTAATATTTCTATTCATCAACAGCTAAGGTTTCTATTCCTACTGTGTATAATAATTCTTTAATGCCAAAAATAACACAACTGTACTGTATTATGTAAAGATGTAGATTTAAAAATTTTACAGTAGCTCTCCTGTACTGATGTCACTTACAGCTACCCAAGTGTAAACATAATATTTTGTTTCTCCTTGTTCTCTGATTACAAGTCTTCTTAGACCAATTGAAAAATTAGATTATGAAAGGCCAAGGGGTGGTGGAAGAGGTGGAATGCGAGGCAGAGGAAGAGGTGGTGGAATAAACAAAAGTTTCAATGGCTTCAACCAAAGAGGAAAATGGGAATTTGAAAGACAAAGTGACAGTGATAAAATGTAAGTGTTCAATGTGCTTATTCTCAGTGAACAAAACAGAGTTGAAATTACAGTAGAATTACCTGCATATTCTCTTCCTTTTCTCTATAGATAAACTGATTGCCAAAAAGACAGTTTTAATTCGGGGCTCGACTGAAAAAAAAACCTCTTAAAGAATGCTCATTCCTTTCTCTAAAGGAATGAGAACAGATGACTCTAAGGGTGGAAGTGGAGCTTGGAACTGGAGAACAGCTACATATGTGATGTACAGTATATAACTGTGCCCACCATCATCATCTCTTTCCCACTGTAGACCATGTTTTGTTCATCGAAGTCTGGATGTTTTTAGGTTGGGCTTAAGCTGTGCTTTCTATTCATAATTAATATATGAATATTCTATTCATAATTAAGTCAGTTCTGTAGCTTTCTGAACTCATCTCCACATATATACTGAGGAGTTTAACTTGTAGCAAAGGTATGGTGAGACTTCTTGAATAAAGACCAGCCAAAATCCTGTTGAGTGGGGGCAAAGTCATCTTTTAACGGAAATGAAATGAGTTAAAAATGTTTCTAATCAAGTAAATGGGATTCTGGTATTTACTGATGTTACTACAAAATGGTGGTTAAAAAGTGAACCCTAAGATTTGTTCTATTTCTCTCAAGTTTTGTGTATAATATTCTATGTTGCAAAGCTGTAGTACAGTTCTGTGTGGCTCCAGAGATGCTTAGCTGACTGTGCCACTACGTATGTTTCAAAGCACACCAGGGTCAGTGACAGAATGTAACTGTTTATTTAATGGTCAGAAAGATTAGAAAAGTTAGGAACTTCAGTCCTCTGTTTCACTCACTGATCTGTGTTTAGATTAACAAGAAGCATGTTGGGGAAGTCTGCTTTTGTCTGTTCTTTGCATTTAGTAATATGTTATTTCTCTCAGTAGCTTTTATCCTTCTAGAAGTTTTAAATTGAAGGCTGGTGTTAGACAAAGGCAAAACTCTGAGCTTAGAGTGAACAGCTTTGGTCACGTACAATTATTTTGCTTTAAATAGTATTTTTATATTTTTGACTTAGTTTATGATGTTTGTTAATATATATTAGGTTTTCTTGGGGTATCTGGCTAAAAGGTTTCAGAAGGGAGAAAAACACCTTTGACAGGTAACAGTTTCAGGGCTTTATATTCCAAGTTCTTCTGAAAGATTACACTGACTTGTCTTCTAATACTGTATACTAAGAATGAAAGCTATAAGTATTCCAGCTTTACAAAACAAGTGGTCAGCTATATAACTGTGGCTTAGCTAGGAGCACAAAGCTAGCTTGTACAGTATATAGCTGAAGACAGTGTGAACTGCGTAAGGCTCAGGAAAGTGAAGTTCAGTTGTGTTTTTGCCTGAGTCTTCCCTCATAACTGCTTGCCACACAGTCCTCAGTCGTTTCGTTTGGTAGGAGATGACTTAGAAAACAATGTCCCTCCTACTGTTAGTGAAGATCAGGCTTGCAACCACCCTGAGGAGCCTGAACGTCCACGAATCTATGGGTTCTGATGAGCTGCCTCCCAGAGTCCTGAGGGAACTGGCTGATGTAGTCACCAAGCCACTCCCAATGATATCTGAAAAGTTGTGGCAATCAGGTGAAGTCCCTGGTGACTGGAAGAAAGGCAACATCACAGCCATTTTTAAGAAGGGTACAAGGGATGACCCTGGGAACTACTGAGTTAAGGAAAGAATATTTTACAGTGAGGGTGATGAAGCACCACAGTAGGTTGTCCAGTGATACAGTTGATGCCCTGTCCCTGAAGACCTTAATGGTGAGGCTGGATAATGCCCTGGGCAACCTGATCTAGATGCAGTGTCCCTGTTTTTAGCAGAGGAGTTGGACTAGATGGCCTTCAGAGATCCTGTCCAACTCTGAGGATTCTATGATTCTGTTTATTTCCCCTAGCAGGTTTTTTGTTCACTAGCATCACTGCTTAAGATACAAGTACAAATATCAATGCCTTTTTGTGATATGTCACATATGATGATGGAAGTTTGATTAAATTGGAATTGTTTAAGCAATTGTAAAAGTGTATCTGTATCTTAATTGCTAATGATTTACTGAAGCTAGGTTTATGGTTTTAAAATTAAAAAAATGCATCCTTACCAGTAGAATGGAAATAGGTTTTACTTGACCAGTGAAGTGTTACAGAAAATGGAAACTTCAAAGATGAAATATGAACTTTACTATTTTAATAGCTGAAAATAAAAATGCAGGTATAAGCATCAGGTATATACTGTAGTCAAGTACTGGTATTCATAACAGGGTTATTGTCTTCATGCATATTACTTTTTTGATTAAAAGTACATAAAAGTTGGGTTCTTTCAATCCTTTCGTTGGTTCATATAGTCATGTAGAGCAACATTTTTTCTTTTGATTCTAGAGCTTCTTCTATTTTTTTTTTTCTTCTTTTTAAGGAATGTTGCCAAAAAAGTAATGTTTTGGTCCTCTAGGTTTTTCCTAATATGTCTTACAAAGACCTTATGTTTCTGTTTACTGTTTTAGTGAGATGGAACTGACTGCTCCCGTGGAAGCAACTGCAGAAACAGCTAAGTCTCCAAGGACGTCTGAAGGAGAATCTCTAAACAAGTATAGCTATCTAAAATACTTTTTTCTAAATGCAAGGGAAATACTTTACTGTTTAGATATTCTTGACTTGTACTGGGAAACATACTTGAAACCTGAACTGTGAACTTTTGCTACTGAAAATATTTAAAAAAGAAACTTTCTCTCTACTTTTGGCTTAAGAAAATGAATTCATAAGTATTAGTAAAGCTTGATTATACAGGTGCAGTTTTATAGGCCCACTGATACTGACATTCCTAACACTTGGTGATAATTTAATGAGGGACTGTGCATTTTGTGTTACCTTTTGACTTGGGTAATGGGTAAAAATTACCATTTATTGAAGTACTAAAGTATTTCAGAGGTAATTAAAAAAAAAAAAGTATTTAGGGTACCTGTGCAGTCACAGAAACACAATTAAAATTCACTACGGTAGAATTCTCTAACTCATTCATCAATCACTAATAATGTATGAAGGACCTTTATAGAACCTGAAAAACATGCAGGAAATGGTCTTTCAGTGAGCCTTAAAAGTAGAGGATGTGAGAAGGGAGTTTGCCTTTTACTTTCTGACTTCAATTCTATTCAGTGTCCAGAGGAGATTTTAGATCAAATAAATGCTTCAGCTTAGAAGTAACCAGACAATCTTGTCCAAGAGAATTCAAAGAATGAGCCAATAGCATGTTGTATCTCTTAAATAGTGGTAGGTGACAAAATGTCTGTGGCCTCTTCTGTTGCTACAGAGCCTTTCTTTCCTGATAATGCAACTTATTCTTAGTTCAAATTAAGAAATGAATCTACATAATTACAGTACTGAGTAGACTGCAAATACTGTTTTATATATTTAGTTCGTATAACTCTGTAGGGAACTGAGTTGATACAATTTTCCTTTTAATTACAAGCTAGCTTTTAGTATAAAGATAAGTCCATGGAAAAATCTGTAAGAAGCTGAATGATGATAGGTTTCCCAGAAAGATTTTTCTAAGTGGACTTGAGTCAGATGAGCACTGTAGGTAAGTACAATGTAATTTTGACAGATCATCTGTTTAGTTAAATCTGAGAACAGTTCTTAAGCAATTTTTTTCAGTTACTGGTGCCTTTACTTTTTTCAGGTTTTTACCTATTTCTCCATCACTGTAGCTGTAAACTTGCCCAGCAATTCAAGTTCTTTGTAGAAATGTCCTGACATCAGGTAGAACATGTAAGGTTTATATCTTGGCTAAAGCATCTGACAGAATCTGCCATTTGTCTTTGCTTTTCATTTCTCAAAAATCTTGGAAATCAGTAGATAGTCAAAAATATTGAGAGCCTTTATTGCTTGTCTTATTTTTAAATGTTTAGTCTGGGAAAGTACTGAATTAAGGAAGATGCAGAAAAGCAAGTAAAGTACAAGTATTAAACTGCATAATGTAGTCTTTTCAGAGCAGTAAATAATGTTATGGAAACTCACAAATCTGCATGCAAGATGCAAGTTACATACACCTCACTGCGGATATCTTTGAGTAGTGTCATTTTGGTGGCTTCACATCTTTTAAGGTAAAGTGTGAACAGTATGTATGTAATTAGAGATGGTTGTACTACTTAAGAAGGGATTCCTCAATGTGGAAAATTTGTTACTCTTCAAATATTTAAAGGCAAAATCTGCTGGGATATGGTTTTCAGGCATGATATGCTTCAAAATGTACTTAAAGGATTTATCTGTTTAGGTTGCCCTCTGCTTTACAGAGTTGCTGTCATCTGGTAGGCAGCATATACCTCCAGAAGATTTCAACCAGTCTGTGTTCTGCCCTCCTTATAAACCCAGCCCTCAGGGATTAGGGGTTGTGCGTCCAAGCTACTGATAGGTTTTTTTTCTCATTTTGACTTTTAAGTACCAGTAGTCACAGAATTGTAGGGGTTGGAAGGGACCTCCAGACACTGAGTCCAACCTGCGTGCTGAAGCAGGCTCCATAAGCAGCTTGCACAAGTAGGCATCCAGGCAGGTCCTGAATATTTCCAGACAAGGAAAATCCACAACCTCCCTGGGCAGCCTGTTCCATTGCTCTGTCACCTTCACCATCAAGAAGTTCCTTTGCGTATTTGTGTGGATCTTCCTGTGTTGCAGTTTATGGCCATTTCCCTTTGTCCTTACCAGGTTACTGAAAAGAGTCTGGCCTCATCCCTTTGCCTCCTGCATTTAAATTATTTATAGACACTGATTAGATCCCCTCTGAGTCTACTTTTCTCAAGGCTGAACAGACCCAGGTCACCCAACCTTTCCTCACAGGGATGATGTTCCAGGCCCTTTGTCATCTTTGTGGCCTTCTGCTGTACTCTCTCCAGGAGATCCCTCTCTTTTTTGAACTGGGGAGCCCAGAACTGGACACAGTACTCCAGATGAGGCCTCACCAGGGCAAAGCAGAGGGGGAGGATCACCTCCCTTGACCTCCTGGCCAACGCTCTTTTTAATGCATCCCAGGATCCCATTGGCCTTCTTGGCCACCAGGCATACTGCTGGCTCATTGCTAACCTGTTGTCCACCAGAACATGCAGCTCCTCTCTCAGGCAGGTCATCTCCCAACTTGTACTGGTACATGCAGATATTCCTTCCTTGGTGCAAGACTCTGCACTTGCTTGTGTTAAATCTCATCTGGTTTCTTTCTGCCCAGCTTCTGAGTCTGTCCAGGTCCTGCTGAATACCAGCACAGTGTTTGGGTGTGTTAGTCACTCATCACAGCTTCATATTATTGATGTACTTGCTGAGGGTGGACACTCACTTTCTTTTTCTGGTTAGTTGCACTTGTGCGCTTGTTTTGAGGCATACTTTAAAAACAAAAAATTTCTTCTCTTTCTCTTTCCCGGGGTGATTCATCACTTTAAAATAAGCAGTTACAGCCCTGGCAATTGGGAATAATCTGTTAAAGTGTAGATACTATATAGCTTTCTGGTGTGGTACTGGCTAACTTCAGTGCATCTCTGGAATGACTTCTGCAAGCCTGTATAACCTACAGGATCTTTGCCTTCAGGACTGTGTCTGTATCGCTATTCTTAAGCTTCCATTTGCAAACTACAGTAGAACGAGAATGTATTTAATACTTGTATAATGTAAATTATTTTTTGCTGTGTCTTCATATTTCCTTTAAGTCTGAACAACATCAATATATATCATCATAAATGACATGGCTGGTAATTTTTTTTGCTGCAGCTAACGGGTATAAAATACAAGTACTATATAAGCTGTCCTCACAGATGCTTTCTGTTGAACTTGTCTTCAGAGTCCAAAGAACTGAACAAACATGTTGACTGGTAATTCTGATGGACGGATTTTTATTTTTCCTCCGTACAACACAGTCTAACCAATTCCTGTCAAAGGTATTTGTGGAGTTAGTATTTATTCTGTGGTGTTTTCTTCCATTTCTTAACACAAAACCTGTCTTCCTTTTTGGTGGGTACATGTATCTGGTAAAATAATGAGGAATTCCAAAATTTTCTTCAAACTTGCAGTCTTATTGACTTCTCTTGTTTCTTAATTGTGACAAAGCCAGACGAAGTCTTTGTAATTATTTGTTTCAGTGACTTTATCCTATAATTGGTCTTACTTTACTTCTTGATTGTCTTTCTAATGCTTTGAAATCAAGTACCGTTTTTCTTTCATCTCCCAAGTATCTTGCCTTGTCCATCGTGGCCATACAAAAATTTATTCACTTTTAGCGTTATGTAAGTTTCTTCTTTAGCCCTTCTTTAAAGACTTTCCTGTAGATCATGTATTTTAGACTTTGTATGGCTTACTGTTCTCTTCTGGACTCTTTAGGATTTCCCACTTGAAAGATACTCACTTCAGGCTTTGTTCCATCCTACCAGCAGCGACGTCTTTTCCAAACAAAGATTTCTATATGTCCTTCTAGTATCATGCTGGTTGGAAAGGGGGAGGTGATGTTTGACTGTGTTACCTGCAGTAATTTTGCACAGATTGGGTAGCAAGGAGTCCATATTTCCTGAGCTTTTTTCTTGCTAGTGTTTCTGTGTTTGGGGAGCTGACACTTTTGCCTGATAGTATTTTTGCTTCTTTGTAATTTCTAGTGTATTTGTAATTGCATTTTTTTCTTATTTCACATCACTTTCTCTGTCTCTTTTTATTAAGAGTCTCTTTAGGATCTTGTAAAAACTCCGATGGTCCTTCAGTGCTCCTGAATATATGCACCACTGTCCCTTTCTTTGCTGACTTTTTGCTCTAGGAAATGTGGTAAATGCATTACTTCACACAGTGCAAAAAATAGCACAGAGCTGGCCTTAAAGCTGTGCTTGAATGCATGTGTTTCTTTTGCAGATTGAAAGATTGATAACTAGTACTTATGAAAAACAGCTGCAACAAATACTCCTTTCTGCAGTTCTCACTGAGAACTGAAACAGTGGAGAAGGGAGAGAAGGACAAAATACTTCCTGAAGTTCAGAAACACAGCTCAGTGGTTCTCTCCTGATGAACTGGCTTAGGAATGATTTAATAAAAAAACACCCTTAGTAGCTTTTTCTTTTTTTCTCCTTCTCTGGGTGCTTGCATGTTGCATTGTTTCCAGCACCCGTTTTTGGAACTGAAGTTTCAGATAATTAACCCAAATTACCAGACTTCTTACTTTTGAGGACAAATTGAAATGTTCAGGATGCTGTTGGTTCTTAGTGATTTTGCACATGCAGAAGTGATCTTATTTTTTCCCAAAATAATCTCATTTTCTATCAGTATCCTTTTCATTTAAGTCATTTAAATAATTATTTCTTTAACAGTTCTTTTAACAGTAATGTCAGTCTTAATCTG
Organism: Oreortyx pictus; assembly: GCA_036925125.1. NCBI lineage: Eukaryota > Metazoa > Chordata > Aves > Galliformes > Odontophoridae > Oreortyx > Oreortyx pictus. Next base: position 16,969,306 of record JAUPFR010000004.1, read on the forward strand.
TAGAGTATTACAAGCTGCTTACTGGTGTTATTACCTTTGAATTCTGGTTTATATAGGTGGAATTTTGGAAATAACAGGGAATTAAGGTATGTAGGCATACAGTACAGGACTTCATTTACTTACTTTCATTACTTATTTTCATTTACTTTTTTATGATCTGCATTTTAAAGTGTTCATCCTAGAACCAAGATTAAGGCAGTCTTACCATTCAGTGTGTGTGTCTACCAGTCATGCTGGGTGCTTCACTAAAATAAATGGTTGAGTGATAAAATGGTTTCTTGAAAGATCACATTGGAAGAGGGAACAAATCTCTTCTGCTGGCTAATTCTAAATAAGCAGAACACTCATAATAAATATATATTCATCCAGGATGCTTGCACAGCTTCATAGATTCACAGTTCACTGTCAATTATGCATCCATGATAAAGCATAGGGGAGTGACTTTTTGCACAATCTGACAGTGATGAAACAAGGGGAGATGGCTTTTAACTAAAAGAGGGGAGATCTAAGTCAGGTGGTAAGAAAAAAATTTTATTCAAGTGGCAGTAAGGCACTGGAACAATCTGCTCAGAGAAGCTGTGTGTGTCCCATCTCCGAGTTTAGGGCTAGACTGGATGGGGCCCAAGCCTGGTCTGGTGTTGGCAACCCTGCCCATTGCAGGGAGATTGGAGTTCAGTGACCTCTAAGGTCCCTTCCAACCCAAGCTGTTCTGTGAAAGCGAATTTCCAAATTGCATCTCAGCAACTGCATTTTTATATTAGAAAAATCTGCTGTTGGTAATCAGCATTTGATAGAGAAAATATGAAACCTGGGATCCAATGAAAGGAAGCAAAGCTTTATTTCTCCTATGAGATGGGACCTAATGAAAAGGTTTTCTGGAATAACCAAGTGTTAGGAAATGGACTTCAACTTCTGTTGCTATGTATAATAGCTTAGGGTGGGAGAAGGATGAACCAGTTTAAGTATCTGGGAGTCAGCAGGTGCAATGTAGGTTTTCCTGTAGTTCACAGTGTTTATTTTAACAATTATGATTAAAAGAGTTGTGCTCCCTGCATATGCCTCTCTTTAGGAGGGAATAGCTTTCTATTAATATACCTAAAAGGTACATGTTGAGTGTACTCAGTCCAATAGTTTGGAGACAGCGCTTGCTCATAAGACTAAATTCAAGCAGGTCATGGGTGTATTTTACAAGTTAGGTTAACATAAAATTCAAATGCCAAGTTACTGTGGGTTATAAGCAAAACTGAGGACTGTAATTTGGTAAGAAACTTTCCAACTGTTCTGTTTACTATCCTTACTTTAGAGATTAATGTTCTCTTTCATCCTGGCATGTTGCAAGCTAATGGATTTTTACTTTACAACCGCAAACCTTTAGAGTTGCTGAAGGGAAACCAATGGAAGAAGTAGTTCAAGAAATGACATTAGATGAGTGGAAAAATCTTCAGCAGCAGAGTCGACCAAAGCCTGAATTCAACATCCGGAAGCCAGAATCCACTGTTCCTTCCAAAGCAGTGGTGATTCACAAGTCAAAATATAGCAATGATGTAAGCATTATCTGAGGAACTCTGTAAACTTTGCTTTATGCTGATAGTTAGGAATTTCTGCTCTTTCCACTAGTTTTAGTAAAATCTGAATCCAAAATAGTATCTGAACTTTATTACTGTAATCATATATGTGCCTTAAAGTTTGCTGTACTTTACACTTACACTTACTGCCTGTTCATTTTTCTCTCAGGTCAAAATAAGGGTATATTTTATATGCAAATATGTAACACAGTAAGTTGTTCTAACTTAAAATTTATAGTCTTAGCAGTATAAAACTTGCTTCCTTATTGCTGCCACCCACTCCGGTAGTGCCACAAGAGAAATGTGGCTTACTAAATATTTCTTATCCTACCTATGAATTATACTTAGCTTAATTGTCACTATACATTTGCACAAATATGTTAAACTCTAGCATCTGGTTTGGCATCTGTTAGCCTGGATGCAAAGCATCAATTTTCTCACCTGTACTGGATCCCAGATTTCATTGTTTGCTTGGTTTAAATACTTTCTTTTCTGGTTTTATGGTCCTATTTCTTAGAAGAACTCTGGGGAAATTCTTCCATAGTGATATACTTTCTCCCCATGTTTCCCGTATTTTTTTTTCCACTGTATCTCTGGGTATATGCATGTACTTGTAGCCTAGCATGATGAAACAGTGATCTTTGAGGTCTGTGCGCATATATGCAGTACAATTTTATTCTTTGTCTACTCATAACATTGAAACATACAACTTTTTTAATAAGCTGTAATCACTGTAGGTCATTGAGCACTTCCAGGTACAGACAAATACAGAAGCTGCCTGCATCCTTTTTAGCATGGCTTCTGGTGGTCATGAATACTATTGTCCTTTCTTTTGGGGTAAGGGGATGCACTGGGGAGGAAAAACTTTCAGAAGCTCTGAAAGTATGAGGAGTGCATTGAAGTTACTATCCTTCTTGTTCCTACACATTCCTGGCTGGCATTACTAAGTGAAATTGTCATAATGAATGTAGAAGAGGTACAGAAACTGCTTAACAAAGACAAGTCAAATCCATTTTAGAATGAGAGATTCATCTCAGTATGGCATGAGTTTACAGGTATGTTAACTTCAATGGATGTTAATAACCATTATAAATTATTATGGGAAGCAGTCTTAAATCCACGAGCTACTAGGAGTATGCAGAGCTAAAAGAGTACTCTTGTAGCTATAATTTATTAAAAATATATATCAGCTAGTAAACAAATGCTGTGGTTTCTGTTCTTTCAACCATTACTTGAAGGTAACTGTAAGAGTAAGTAACTTAGGCCTGATTCTCTAGTTCCTTAGGTAAGCTGTACAGATTGTACTGCTGAAAACTTCTTCGTTGTTATCAAGCTGGTAAGGCAGATCTTGTTTTAAGGACTCTCTGAGAAAACAAAACTATCCCAGGCATCTGTGAGGCTGCATTTATCTTTCTTCTGTTCAAGTGCTGTGCAAGTTGAGGCCTGTCTCCTATTCCAGATCTCATCTTAATTTATCTGCTGCTTAGTTTGTAATACATGTAAGTATGTAAATCTGTCAGAGAGGGTAGAAGACTGCACATCGAAATTACAAGCCTTGACCATATGTTCTTTCTAGATAAAAAAGGGAGAGCTTGAAGATGACTCTCATATTTTCCGAAGAGCAGTGAATGACATAACATCTCAGCTGGATATCAATTTTGGGAGTCTTCCTCGCCCTGGCCAAGGATCAAGAGGAGCACGAGGTCGTGGCTGTGGCAGACAAGCTCAGGAGACAAGACTTCAACCAGAAGTAATGGTAATGTTTTCTGCAGGTTTTGTTTGCTTGGCAACTTTTTTTGGTGGTGGTTGTTCCTTCCCTCTCTGTTTTGAGGGGATTTCTATTGTGACAGACTCATTTCTGTTACCAACCTCACAGTATGTTGGCCTGGTTATTTTCAGTTCCTGACCCTTAACAAGTTGCTTAAAATGAAATACTGGTTCTGGCTGAGGAACTCTAACACAGAAGTTTCTGTAGATTGGATTAGTAGCTGCTATAATGCTAACTAGAGGAAAGGATGCGATGAACATTTATTTCTGCAGTGAATGTTTGAAATAAAGTAGGAAGTGATGAACAAGGCTGAAGACATTACATTGCAAGAAATTTTTGTTCTACATAGAATCACAGAATCCTTAGGGTTGGAAGGGAATAAAACACACTGGTTGTCCCATATCACTTCCCTGCCTTCCATGTGCCTTAGCAGAGCTTCCAAGAGGACCTGTTCTTGAATCTTCCCTGGCACGGAAGTGAGACTGACAGGTCAATAGTTCCCAGGGTCATCCCTTGTACCCTTCTTAAAAATGGCTGTGATGTTGCCTTTCTTCCAGTCACCAGGGACTTCACCTGATTGCCACAACTTTTCAGATATCATTGGGAGTGGCTTGGTGACTACATCAGCCAGTTCCCTCAGGACTCTGGGAGGCAGCTCATCAGAACCCATAGATTTGTGGATGTTCAGGCTCCTCAGGGTGGTTGCAAGCCTGATCTTCACTAACAGTAGGAGGGACATTGTTTTCTAAGTCATCTCCTACCAAACGAAACGACTGAGGACTGTGTGGCAAGCAGTTATGAGGGAAGACTCAGGCAAAAACACAACTGAACTTCACTTTCCTGAGCCTTACGCAGTTCACACTGTCTTCAGCTATATACTGTACAAGCTAGCTTTGTGCTCCTACTAAGCCACAGTTACATAGCTGACCACTTGTTTTGTAAAGCTGGAATACTTAACCAAGCAGCCTGTTACCATGACTGAAATATATTACATCTGGAATGAAGATTCTGTGTTCTAAAACACTGATTTTAACTGAAGCTGAACTAGATTTCTAGATTCAGACACAGCAGATTCAACTAATAATGTTACTTCTAAAAAAAGTTATGAACAAGATTGTTATACTTTTCCTTTCCCCATCCCACCTTAGTATTACAAAATGTGTCCTACTCAGACAGTAAAGCAGTATTACGAATATGTTCATGTTGTATTGATTAGAGTAGTCATGATTTCTGAGATAAAAATCAGTGTTTCTGTGATAGGGGTGGTTATGAAGCATTCACTTTGAGTAAAAGAATAGAATTTTTCAGGGTAAATACATACCTATATAAAAATGCATAATTTTAAAGCTATATAAATCTTCCTTTCCCACTCTATAGGTGCAAACTGTTGCTCCAAATCCAGATGATCCTGAGGATTTTCCTGCTTTAACTTGAAGGAACTATCATGAATGGTGTTACCAACATAGTTTTGGTGTAGCTGTGAAGAAACCAGTTCTGTGCTAGTGTGGGGAAAAAGAAGTCCAACTCTGCTGGAAAAGCTGTTCCGGTTGATGGACTTTTTTTTTTTTTTTTTTTTGTGTGTGAAATGTTTGAACCTGTTAATAGAAGAGAGTTCTGAAGATAACAGGGGTCTGGAATTCTGTTATAGGGCCTTGTGGTCTGCTTCAATTTGTGAAAGCTGTATGAAGGCTTTGAAGTACTCTATGGTAAGGCTTTGAATGAAAATCAAGTATATCAAGTACAGTGCTTAAAAATGTGCATGTAGAGACTGTCAGGTTCTTCCTGGCAGCTTGGTGAAACTAGAGTGGTTTGTGATCAGCAGGCTGTTTCACTTTGAGAATTGGAAGCTACTTTGCTTCTTTGGTTGAAGTGTATTTTACACATAATTAAGTTGCAGTTCTTGAGAGTTTGGCAAATAAAAAACAATGCTTATTGGTTTGGGTTTGAACTATTATTTTCACAAGTCAGAGTCTGAAGCCTCTGCTGTTTGGCAAAAAGAAGGGGCAGATCTTGCATGCCTGGAACATCTCCCTAGTCAGAAATACAGCAGCATAGGTGCTTTTAACAGGTGACTTTAACAAGTCTTTGTTCAGTAATAAACTGCTGTTTGCATCTACTTTCAAGATGCTGACGGTGAAATAAAATAATTTTTAACTGGAGAATGAACCAAATCATTAAAGAAGCATTTTATTTACAGTAAGAGCAACTACAAACTAAAATAGTAAATATCTCAAGTTGGGAGGAATCTACAGCTCCTGGCTGCACATGGGACCACTCAGAATTCAAACCCTTTGTTTGAGAGCAGTGTCCAAACACCTTTTCAACTCTATCAGGTTGAGCACATGGTGTTGGGGAGCCTGTTCCAGTGAATGTGTGGAAGGACAGCAGTTGCTCCAGGCACAGAGCAGGAGCTCCCTGCAGCCCAGGAGGGTCCATGGAGGAGCAGGCTGTCCCCCTGAAGCTTGTGGGCACTACATGGAGCACATCTCCACATTCAGCCATGGAGGAACCCACGAGGCAACAGTACATGAGGCCTGGAGCAGATACAGCCCAAGGACACTCCTGCAGGAGCAGCTTTGGGTCGGAGCTGTGGCCTGTGGTGGGGCAGGAGGGCTGGGGGAGCTGCTGTGTACATGCACTTTGGAGCTGTGTTAGAGCAGTGCTGGAAAGGTTGCGGCCTGAGGGAAACCCACGAAGGACCATTTGAGGAAGGGGCATTCTGTGGGAGGAACCTATGTGGAGTATGGGCGGAGTGACTGTGGAGGTGTGGCAAAGTCACAAACCCACTGCAGCCCCCATTCCTGTTCCTCTGTGCTGTGCTTTGAGGGGAGGTGACTGAGAGTGGGAAGAAAGATGCTTTTACTCTTAGTTTATCATTACTCCAGCCTGTTAGTAATAGGGAATAATTTATAGGAATACCCCTATGCCGTGTCTGTTTTGCCCATGACAGTATTCAGCAAGTGATCTTGCCAACCCTTGAGCCCTATTCCATCATATTTTCAGCTCACCCCTGCCTTTGAGAAGGGGAAACAAGAAGGGAGTATGGTGGAGCTAAGCCACCCATCAGTGTGGAGCCCAGTGTGGACGTGAGGAATGTGACATAAGGTGTCATCAGCAAACTTGCACTCAGTCTCACTGTATTTGAAGTCAAAAAAGATGTTAAAAAGCATCATGCTGAAGGCAGATCCCTGGGGAACACCACTCAATAATCAGTCTGTATCTAGACGTAAACCTCATGAATTAGATTCTTACTTCATGCTGAAGCCATTGCTTTTTCCATTTCGCATAGCTGTCACAGGAACATGTGCGTATATGGACATATTCATACACAGAGTAGTGCACACACATAACTGCGATGCTGATAATAATGTATCAGTCACTGAACGTCATCCATGGTTATTTGCATAAAGTGTACATTCATGTACATCACTGAGTGAACAGGCATAGAATTTGAGATCTTTCAGCAACATGCTGGGCAAGCATGGAACAGTTTGTGGGGTGGGATCTTCAGCCTTCTGACTCAAAGAAGCACCTTCCACTCTTCAACTCTGCTACTCATAATTAACATAAAGTACATCAAACCTGCAGGTGTTACCTGTCCACAGGCACCTTTTTTGAGGGTGTGATACAATGAATGTTTCAGATGGCTGGACCTACAGAGCAGCTTTAGGTACTGCATCACATTTAATGGCAGTGTTGTGCTTGGGACAAACTAGTGGTTAATGATTCAAATAAGGTTTTTGTTTTCCTGAGTAGAAAGTGTCAAAAAAAAAATATTCTGCATTCAGTTGTCTGTTTTATTCATAGCTGACTGTGAACCGCTGTCAGCGCTTAGCAAAGGTTTTTCTGTCTAGATTTGTACAGTAGTAGCTACTTGAATAAGAGACAATGAGTTCTGCATAACATAATGAAATATCAGGACAACTTTGCTGAAGGGTGAAAGTAGCAGACACAAGGTTGGATTACTCTCTTCTATGAGAAAAAGTATGTTGGCATGTTATTCATACAACCCAGTGATTCTGTGCTTGTTGGTGGGGAGTGGTTTGGTTGTATTTTTTGTTGTTTATAGATCAAATGCTGTTTTCTGATGTCTTTCCTGACTCTACCAAAGGCTGTGTGCCTTGGAGTGAAGGAAAACTAACCTTCTGGTGGGCATTTTCAATGAAGTTCTCACTGAAGTGAGGGACTTCTTCAAGTATGGGAATAACATTAAACATTTTACTTCAAAAACAAAGTAGATATAGGTGTGAAAGGGGCAGAGGTGGACAGAAAAGCACCCAGAAGCCCGATACCGTTAGTACTGCATGTTGTAAAGACACATTCTGGGAGAAATAGTTAACAGTGAATTACTGACAGAACTCAAATCTAGGAAGAATCCCAGGTGGGCCTAGTAGGAAACCTGAAGGAGGTAGCAGTGAAGAAGCGGAGCCCTTCCACTGTGAAGAGTACCAAGGACACTGGAAAGTACCAAGGCCATCAGCTTTAATGTCCATCTTCCCACTATTAGCAGCAGTCACATTGGACTGTGTTAACAGCGGCTGCAGCCAAGGAGAGTTTTCTGTCCGCTCCCTTTGTCCTGTTAGCATAAGGAGTCTGGGACTGACCTTTTTATCACGTTGTTGGTGTAACTGGTGTGCAGCAGCTGAGTGCGTTGGAGGAGCTGGGAGTCTGGTGGCAGGGCAACAGAAGTGGTGTGTCTGCTGGCAAGCAGACACTGCTCGCACCTGCAGCTGAGTGAACAGCAGCAGCTGCTGCTCAGGCTGTCTGGGCAGTGCAGTCTGTGCCAGACTTGTAGCAGCCTTGTGTGTTGGGACCAAGTTTAAAGTGGGAAAACAGTTGTTTAAGGGATGGAATTTCTTGGTTTCCTTCCCTCTGCCCCTCATGCAAAGACAAACAAACAAACACCAAGTACCTTCCTCGTAGCTGTTTAGTTTTAAAACATGCAGTGTTTATGTTTTTGCAAAGCCCAACCTTGAATATTTCTAAAGGCAGCACATCAGTTTTGCTGCAGGGTTCATTAGCTGCTCCTACGTGGCCTGAGTAGAACCTAGAAAGGAAACTGAAGCGTGCCGAATCAAAGTTAAGCAAACTTCAGAAATACTGTGAGCAGATTATTCTTGTAGTTCACAACACTGTCAAAATTTCAGCCTTGATCACTGTTCAGATGTTCTCTCTATTGTGTTTTATTCCTCTGCCCTTCCCTGTCCAGTGCTGCTACTGTGCTTACATCTCTACATTGGGATTAGCAGTGTTTTGCTGTGGTGGTCCCATACAAACAGGCACTGTCCAGGCAGAGCCTTTTGTTCACTCTTCAGCAGGGAGCTAGCAAGGGAACATTTTCCCCTTCCCTCCCCTCCCCTCCCCTCCCCTCCCTCTTCCATAATTTCTAAGAGCACAAAGTGATCAGAACTGTACAAATATGGTCCTGTTCCTTTAGAATGTTGGAAATAGAATGGAAGACACAAACTTTCTGATTATTATTTTTAATCTTACATAATTCATGTTTACAGTTCTCACTATTCAATATTTTGTATAAAACCAAATACAATATGCACTATTTTCAAATGAGACACAAATGCATATTGAGCTATTTGATATTACAAGATAATATGAAGCTTTATCTTAAAAATACCTCCAGCAAAATAAACTCCCATTCTGTCAATCCAAGATAAAAAAATATGATTAGAAATATACAATTTAAAAAATAATCAGGATGAATAGTACTGATTAGTCGAAGACTTCTAGATCTTGATAGTCTGTACACGAGTTTACACAAGACAAACAGTCTGCAAACTATTAATATAAAAACTGCAGTGCAACAAATTGGTGACTGTAACTTTTTTCCTTCCCTCCCCCCCCCCCCCCATTTTAATGCACAAGTCTCTGCAAACATTTTTCTTTGTTTTTTTTTTTTTTTTTTTTTTTTTTTTCAAAGCAGCACTTCTTTTGTTGTCCTGGGGCAAAAGGACATGGCCTGATATTAACTTTTATTACCATACTGATGCTGTAATGGGAGCTAGCAATCTGACCTAAGACACCACAGTTTTGAATAGGTCGCATACTTTTGAATAAGAGATCATGGAAGAATCCGTCTCTCATGCTGAAAGAGTGGAAAGAATTTTTAAGTTTAAGCAAACCTCCTAGTTGGTAACAGCAGAAATAACTTTCTTCAGCCACTCGGTTGCACTGCTGTCATACACGTGCTCCTTTCTGGCACACAGTACTTCACATTTCAAAACAGATTTGGAAAGCAAGGACTCCCTCACCTGTGGCTACTACTCTTTATAATTGTACTTAAGACAGCTTTGGTATGGTGTAATACAGCCACAAGACACTGAAAACTTGGACAGACAAAGCAGCACAATTAGATGAGAACACAATGAGGTAATGGGTTAATTCACCATGTGAATTAAGACTGCTTGGAGAGTTCTCTCATTAAAGTCCAACACTGACACTTTGGTTGTTTCTCAGCAAGATACTCAGTGTTGGATGGGGTCTGAAACATATTCACATCAGTTTTGGTTCAGCTTGAGTTGCCCTGTGGTGTGAAAATTCATGCAGAGTTACTTCTGATTAACCTCTAAGTACGAATCACTTTGCTGATTGCTTGAAAATTCCAATTTAGAATTCTGAAGGGCGGTGAAACAGGCTGATACATTTTAGATGAATAAGTTCAGCTAAGAGAAGGGTAAGGCCGAAAACAATAAGTAAATCTTTTCTGTTTTAACTTTTTATCCTTTCATCTTGTTAGTTTTATCCTTTCCCTTCTGCCTGTTAAGACTTGCAAGCAAGTTTACTGATAACGTTTTCAAGATGAGAATTTTCTTCAAAAAATAAAGAGATTCATATAAGTGCAACGCACCAGCTGCTGCAGTTTTGGCAAAGGAGCTAAAAAAATAAAAGTAAAAAATAAAAAAATATATATTACAAAAACGTGAATTCTGGCTGTTTTTTTTTTATTTTTTGGTGGTTTTCTCGCTGAAGATAATGGAAGAGATAGTGAAGATTAAGTGGAAAACAAAACAAAACAAAAAACAAAATTAAGATATAAACCTCAGTGCTCCTTATCGTGCACCACACAAACATTTTCTATTTTCTTTCTGTTCATACTTGCAAATAATGCTGTCACCATTCATTTTACATCCTGCCTCCTCTCCAAGTCACAGTGCTCTTCTTTGGCCACAAAAGCATTCTTAAGCCTATGTGTGGTTATTCACAGTGGCACTGAGAAACCACTAACAGAACACTTCCCTTCATTTGAAAAGAAGTCTTTCTCCATAGGAAGAAAATTGCAAATTTAATCTGTACCTTTTAAAAGCTTAAGTTACTCTGCTGCTAAAATACCCTGCCAAAAATGACTTGCAGGTAGTGATGGATCGCAAGCTGAACATGAGCCCTTGCAGCCCAGGTGGCCAACTGTATCCAGCTGCACTGAAAGGAGCTTGGCCAGCAGGTTGAAGGAGGCGATTCTGTCTCTCTGCTCTCTGCTGTAGAGACCTAACCTGAGTCCTCATCCACATGCAATGACCTCAGTACAGGAAATACCCAAACCTATTGGAACATGTCCAGAGAATGGCCACAAAAGTTATCCAATGGATTGACACTTTGCTTACAGTGTCTTAATGGAAGCTTTAGACAAGAAAGAACCTTTTTAGTAGAATCTGTGGTGACAGGACAAGAGGAAATGGTTTCAAACTTAAAGAGGGGAGATTCAGGTTGGATATACAGAAAAATTTACAGAGAGGGTGGTGTGGCACTGGAACAGGTTGCCCCAAGATGTGCTGGACGCCCCACTCCCAGAGACAAGCTCTGAGCAACATGACCTAGCAGTGGATGTCCTTGTCCACAGCCAGGGAGTTGGGACTAGATTACCTTTAAAGGCCCATTCCAACTATCAGGATTCAATGATTCTATGATTCCAGATCTCCTTTTTCACTCCTTTCTTCTGTAAGAGTTACAAAATGAAGAGAGAATTGTATTCTATCTAAGGCTATGTGGCAGCAGTTCTCATTTGAGAGAAATGTAGCTATAAACTTCCAGGAAGCAAGGATTCTTCACTTCAGAGCAAACCTTTGAGACATATTTCATAACGTGAATGCAGTAGGGAAATAAACGCTGCCAGTGTTTGAAGATAGTCTTGTTGTGGATGAACATTTCAGATTGCTCTAAAAATTTCATTGCTTTTAGCTGAGAGGTAAGCTGTAGTTTTTTAATAATTGTAATCAGATGTTACCAACTGTATCTGCCCCTGAGTTCTGGTATCAATTTCAGTTGCACAGGAAGCTTAAGTTTTCCTTTCTTTTTTTTTCCCTTTTTTTTTTTTCTTTTTCCAAATGTGCTGCACTCATTATGTGTTTTCAAGCAAAAAACAGAACAAAACAAACATACAAAACAAAAAACAAAACAAAACAAAAAAAACCAACTGTAACATTCATAAGTTATTTAATGTACCAATAAAACCTGGAAAAAAGCCTTACCTTTCTGATATGGTAATCTAAAGGTTCATCTAAATGACTTGAAGATATGAAAAGAAAGAGTAATGACATTTCACTGCTTTAAATGCTTTCCTCTCTCTTAGAATCATACCAGATTTAATGTAATTACAAATAGGTAAAAGAGCCAGTGGTTGTGAATAACTGAAAATCTATCACTATCAAAAAACACGATAATTGTGGGTTGGTTTTTTTTTTTTTCCCAAAATAAAAAAAAAACAAAAAAAACAATCACAATCTTTGAAAATAAAGCACTCTTTGGTGGACAATAGTTATTTTGTGTTCTCAACACTGGGACTTCATAAAAAAAAGTCATATAAAGTAAGAAAGAATAGCCAGTTAACACAAGAGAGTACCAATCCTATAAGTAAAAAGACTGTGTGGTTAAGTTTCAGTCTCAAGTGGAGACCTGAGCCCAGTCTGAAAGAATAACACAGATTTATATATTAAAAACTCCCACCATTTTTTCACTTCTGGTGGTCAGCAGCTGTTAAGTGATTGCCATCACATTTTATACACATGCATCATATATACTAGAGAGCCCTCTTTATAATAGAGAGCTCAAGTATTTACACCCGAGTCTGAATTTACACAGACTTTGTTGGTTTTGTTAGAGGAAGCATTAACAATTAAGAAATTGTCTATCAAACACACTGACAGTTTTATTCTATGAGTATGAAGAAATTTCTTCTGTTAAAATGGAGCCAAAGACATCTTCCTAGATATGAAATCAGGTGTCTTCGAGTTGTATCCCCTTCATTCCTGGATATCCCCTTTCAACACTGCTTGCTGATGAGAAATTTTAACGCAATACTGTTCTAGTTCTTGTGATGGACTGGCTGCTGAAATAAAACATATTTGAGGAAAAAAAATTAAATTTAACTCAAGAAGTTTTTTGAAGCAAACACTGTTGGCAAGATAAAACAACCAAACTGTTTTTCAAAGAAACAGGATAAAAGTCACAGCATTTAAAAACATAGCAATATCAGTTCTGAAGAAAGCAAAGACCGGTGAGCTTGCAGACAATACAAAGAAAGGCTCAGATTCATACAAAAAAGTAACAGAAGATTAAAAGTACCATCATTTCATTAAGTACAACTGCTGTAAAGTATTCATTTTCCCTCTCTCCCTCTAAAGTATCAGACTGCAGGAAAAGTAGAAAGATTAGTAAAGAAACATTAATATTTTTTAAGCTAGACTTAGATTAAATAGATCAGCTCTCAAATGCTGCAGGCAATTTTCAGTGTATGAACAAGAGTGCAGATGGCTCCTTTTACAATTTCCAATAAAGTAAAAGCATGAGATTGTAAAAGCATAATCCCCTCTTGTTAAAAGAAGTAAAATAATCTATATCCTGGTTTTCATACATTTTCTCCTGACCTCCCAGTTTTTTTTTGTTTTTTTTTTTCCTGTAATAACTTGACCTCTGTTTTCTCTTTAAGCAGCTCTACCTATTCTTTGTCCATTCAAGATTTCACTTTTAACCAACTACTAGTTCTATATGTAATCCTAAATCTGTACTGTGATAAAATAGAGAAAACAATTTCATTTGGGGCTTACTGTATTTCATTTGTTCTGGAAATTTCTGAAGTATGTTCGCCAGAACGCACAGGGAGAACCTGTGTGAACACAGGTTTGCTATGCATTTCTGCTAGTCTAGCTGTCTGTCAAAGGAGAATGCTATTCCAGTCCTTCACGTACTCTGGGATCAAGCCTAGACCATGATTATTTATGTTAAGAGTTAAGATTTTAACATTCCTCTTCCATCTCACTCACCTTTCAGCCGATATAGCACATTGCTCCATCTACTAAAAGTGATTTAATAACAAGAAAGCAAGGAGGGAAAAAGGAGAGGAAAATGACCTGTCTGTCCTTCAAATGATCTGGTATATGCATCCTGTTAAGATTCAAATACAGACAGACTTTGTTCCCAGTAACCTGGAAATGTACACAGGATAGATACATCCTCCAAGGAGAAAAAAAGATTAGAACAAGGACACCCACAGAAGAAGGCTATGGGGAATGCTTTAATCATGTTATCATGTCTTGCAGTTACACAACAGTGTTATTTCAGTCACAAGAGATAACGTGTTATGTCCTCCAGTACTGGTCTTTTGTAGATGGCAGCTGACATCTTGAGACAGTCCACAAAGGAAATACAATGAACATTATGAGAAATATACTGAAGTTCTCTAAGAGTAGGATATTTTAACTGCATATTTTGGCTGCAGTATCATTCTAAGGACATCTATATGACAGTGTCCAACAGTCTGAAGGATGAAATGGTAAACTCAGGTCTGCTGATAATGCAGCATTATGATGATTTATCATTTATGATGATTATTCATCCAGAGTAAAAATTAACTAAAATGACCTGGAGCATCAAATAAGAAGTTTTGTATAAAAATAGTGCAAGATGTTTCTACTAGAATACAACAGTCAGACAAGACAAGGAAAGAATAAGGGTCCACATTAATGTCAGAAGTTCAGAGAAAGCAACAGGGTCTTGACAAGGATTGATGTTGTTTAGGATATGGATTCAATTTGTTGACAGTAATTATTTTTCTCTACATTGTATTCAGTTTCTCTGGAAAACATCAATCAATTTGTGTGCTGTAAGGTAATACAAACTTCACAGACTTCACCTGGGTCCTGGCAGTACTTATAAGTACGAGCTGGGGGGATTTAAGGACAGAGTGCAGTCCTGCTGAAAAGGACTTGGGAGTACTGGTGGATGGGAAGCTGGACACGGGCCAGCAGTGTGCTCTTACAGCCCAGAAAGCCAAACATATCCTGGGCTGCATCAAAAGAATTGTGTCCTACAGGTCGACAAAGGTGATTGTGCCCCTATACTCTGCACTGATGAGCCCCACTGGAGCACTGCGTCCAGGTGTGGAGTTCTCAGTACAGAGCAGACATGGCTGAGTACATCCACAGGAGGACCACAAGAAGTATCCAAGGGATGGAACACCTCCCCTATAAGGACAGACAGAGAGCTGGGGCTGTTTGACATGGAGTTGTTGGAGCAGGTCCAGAGGAGGACCACAAAGATGAATAGAGGGCTGAAGCACCTCCCTTATGTGGACAGGCTGAGAAAGCTGGGGTTCTTCAGCCTGGAGAAGGCTCTGAGAAGACCTTATAGCAGCCCTCCAGTTCCTGAAGGGGATCTACAGGAAAGCTGGGGAGGGACTTTTTGCCAAGGCAGGTAGCAACAGGACAAAGGGAAATGGCTTTAAACCAGGAAAGGGTAGACTCAGACTAGATATTAGGAAGAAATTCTTTACTGTGATGGTGGTGAGACACTGGAACAAGTAGCCCAGTGAGGTTGTTATTGCCCCCTCCCTCAAAGCATTCCAGACAAGGCTGGATGAGGCTTTGAGCAACCTGTTCTAGAGGGAGATGTCCCTACCTATAACTAGGGAACATAACTAGATGATCTTGATGGTGCCTTCGAACTCAAACCACTCTGTAATTCTACAATTCTGTGATTCAACCCAGAGAAGAGAAGGTTTCAGGGAGACGTGACAACAGCCTTATAGTATCTAAAGGGGGGGTCTACAAGAAATAATGGAGAGACTTTTTAGTGGGGTCTGCTCTGACAAGCAAGGGGAAATGGTTGTAAATTAAAGGAGGGAAGATTTAGATTGGATATAAAGAAGGAGTTTTTTACAGTAAGGTTGATGGCACACCAATCCCTGCTTCTCTGAGTCATTCATCTTTCAATACATGTACAGCATTTCTTTCAGAATAACTGAAACCTTCCTTGCTCTTTAGTTTAGGGATGCTGTTTTCTCCTACAGATAGGTAGTCTTATTTCTCACAACATAAACATCTACTCAGAGGTGTATTTTCCAGGAAATGAATACGTCTGTTCAATTATATCTCTACAAGTATACATCTATGAAGAGTTGCATGTAGCTTAAAACTCAGAAAGAATAAAAACAGCTGTGGGAATCCCATCGGTCTATCTGGAGCAAAACTGACATGGTGAAAATAATGTAGAATGGAGTTTCTCAATAAAACTCTGAGAAAGACCTGAGGTTTAAAAATGAAGTATTTTTCCACATGTTGGAAAATACAATTCATAAAATTTGTATAAGTTGCTGAAGAAAATTCTAACTAGCACATTCCTGCAGATTGCTATTAATTAGACTATTTCCTTTGTCCAGTAACGCAGATTTTCCATAATGTCTATTGCCTTCAAAAAAAAGGATGAGGTTGTGGAAACAAAAGCTATGTGGGGAAGAAAAACTGCACAAAACCTTGGAATTTTCAGCAAAACTTATTAAGCAAGCCACATAACTAGAGTTTGTGGGATTTTTCTTTTCTTCTTCTTTTTGTTGCTGTTATTTGCCACCTTTTTCTCTTCCCAATGAATATAATATATATATATATATATATATATATATATATCTTCATCACCTGGAAGATACATTCAAAAGTTGTTCCTTATGAGCCCAGAACAGTTTCATTTACAGCCACAGAATATTACCTGAATATTCTATCAAGTCATATTCTAAAGCTCATCTTTGATAATGTCCTGAGAGCTACTGCAGAGAAACACGAACACATGTGCATGCAGAAGAAACACATCAGTACTGTGGCCATACTCTTCTGCATCAAAAGACACTTTCACTCTTGAATACAATCATCCAAATTTGAAATTTCCTTAAGCTTTGCAGAACAAGATCAGACCAGATTGTCAAAGATACTCTCATTATGGAATCTCATACAAGCATACATATAACATTTTATACACTTCACTTATGCACTGCTGGATTTGCCCTACTACTGCATTTCAGTTGTCCACAACAAACTGACTTAGCATGCTAAATCTAACTTTTAATGCTGTGAACAACTTTCCTCTCTTACTCCAGATTGGGTTTGGTAGTTAGAAGATTTTTTTTTTGATACCAGAATCCCTCAACTCCAGTAGTTCTTACTCATATTAGGAATAAGAATATAAAATTCCAAAACTTGAAGGACTCAGCAGTATAAACCAATCACATAAGATTTAAAGTTCTGGATGTTCTTAATACATAACACAAGACGTAAAACTGCTTCTCATTTCCCATTCTTAGGAGGAGAATTACACTGTGGCAAAAGCCTCTAACAGTAATGGACACACCAGCTCTAAAGTACTTGTCTACGAACAGTTACTGGATCTTTAAAGAGGGTAACTCTCACCTTTTTACACTTTTGTTTCTTGCTGCAGACCTGGTTGTTCTTTTAGTAATGTTTGTACTGTCAGAAATGCTAGGTTCAGAGGTTTTATTTTTCTGAACACTGGACTGCAGAAATACTCTGAAAAGAGTAGGAAAAAGAAGAGATTATATAACCTGAAAGTTCCTAGGAAAGCACTGAAAAGAGGATATTACATTTTCAGCAGATCTAACAAGTATCAGTGGGCCTTTCATTCTGAAAGGCAAACTCTTCCCCCTAAAAATCAGCCTTCTCTTCACAGTGTTATAATTATGGCAATGCAGGCCTGTTTTATTAGGAATACAGGTGCCTTTTTGTGTGATTATTTTTTTAATTATTCACTTATTTTTTAATGCTCAAAGAAAAGAATAAATAATGGTTTGTAGTTTTCTTTTAGAAGAATGAAAAGAAAGCTAACTATAGTAGTACATGTTGCTGCAACAAGAGAAAAAATGAAGACCAAAACTGAAGTATGCAACAAAACCAAATGTTATTCCAGTTTGGTATAGAAAGAACTGGAAAACAAACCGAAAGAAAAATCAAGTAATTCAATCTGTGAAGAAGTGAGTCTGAATATCATGCAGTTAACTGTGAAATATTCCCTTGAGACACAGTTGCCTGGGGAAAAAAAAATAAATTAATATGCTAGCATTCTGATATTACAGGTAATAAGCAAACCATACTCAAATGCTGAATGTGTTCAGCAGTTACTCCCGAAGACTCAAGGCAGAAAAATCTTAGTGTTGCTCATAGTGTCAGCACCAGTAACAAAATAACTATCAAATGTAAATAATTATTTTTAGCTGTCATGCAGCTTGCTTGTAGGGAAACCACATTCTTAGTATTCCTAAATACTTGTAGTAAAATTATGATCCTATGGAAAAAAAATGACAACTCACATATATAAATAGTCTACACATACATATTTAGTCAACATTTAATTGGTCTATTTTCTAGTCATTCCATCTGTGCAAGTTTCTAACTATATAAATATGCATTATTTTAGAGATTAATGTAACTTCAGGACACATTCTTTTTTTCCTCTGTGACTATTAGCATTTCAGTTCTCAGGCTTCACTGAGTTCATCTCTGTTAGCAGACTGTATTAGATTGGCAACCAAAGGTTCATTAAATTATATAATCTGCCACCTGGTTGTTTAATATACTGAAAAACCTGCTTTCTAAGAATCCTATATATAAACATAAAACAGGTTCTGGAGCAAAAGTATACAAGTATTAATGGGAGAAAAGTATTTTTGCACTCACACAACATACTTACCTGTCAAGAGCAATTATTCAAAATAGGAATAGAAAAAAAAAAAACTATATATTTTTACTGTTTTATATGGAACTTGATACTAGAACTGGAATACACAAATGTAATTGAGAGGATACAATTTCATCTAAAATCAATTCTGCAGTATATTTCTCCATTTTAGAGTAGTAAAAATGACCAGCAACCTTGTTGTAACCAAAGTCACTGCTTCTATATTGTTTGGTAAATGGTTATAAAATACACTAAGTTTGTGTATTTTTAATTTCTGTATGAACAAGACTATTCTAATATTTCACACGTGCAAAAGCAAGCCCTTGGTTTGCAGAAGTCCAAACCTGCAATACTGCAACAGCAAGGACTATTAAAATGCAACGCTAATTCCACTGTAAACACTACACATTCAGAGTCAGAGGAACCAGTTACATGAGAGGCTGAAGACAAAACATAAATGCCTTCAAAATCACATCACACTGCAGCAGACAACACAAGTTCTTCCACCAAATATCTGTTTTCCTTGCATGCCTATGGTGAAAAGGTTCAAAACCTTAAATTTCACTTTATAATTTCTATTGGTCTGATAAGACAGTTCCATTAAGTTTTAATACTACAACTTACCATTCTCTTTACAGTGTAGTTGTTGTACCACATGAATCAATTTGTAACACTGCTCTTGAATGAAAATTTGCAAACAATGCCAATGGTGAAAAGAATTCAACGTTACATCTTTCACCTGTACCACTAGTGATTTCCAGGACTGAATTAACAGGTACAAAACCCACTTAGTCTCCTGACTTTTCATCACTTAAACATGACTGAATCGTGGCACATGCTGATTAATTAGTGCTGATGCAGACAGACACATGTAAAAAATGTGTCTTCTCCATAAACTTTTGCATAAACTGTCTCTTTGCATAGAATGCATATAATGCATATCTAAATGAAAACAAAAATTACTGGAACATTATTTAATCATTACCTCTTTCTTATAGGTGTTTTTTTTTTTCCAGACACCAAAAGTTATGAAAAGAAGCCAGTATATATGGCTGAAACCTATATACTCATCTAAATATGAATTAAAATGCTGTGAAGCAACAAAATAATCATCTTTCATGAACTCTTCAATGCTCACCTTTTTGATATATCATAGGTAAGTCCTGACAATCCATGTAATTTTATGTATTTGCAACAAAGAAAGAAAAAATGGGATTATGAATTATAAATATATGCACCATGTATAAGTCAACTTTAAAATCAAGACAACCATGGCATCCTCCTCTTAAAACTACTGTATTTAACAAAGGGGAGGGAGAAGAGTGATCCTATGGGATCAGCTCAGAGCCAGCTTTAAGAATAGTAGAGCTCTTAACATCAAATGTTCTTTACTAGTTATGTCACTTTTACATTCAAGTGATATAAAACATCACACAGCTAGCTCAAGAGTAAAAAGTTGAAATCCCTATTAACAAAGCATTTGCTAAATGATCAGACAAACGTGTTTAAATCAGACTAAAACTTTAGTCTTTGAAGGCTTAGAGTACCTCAAGGAAAACAGACAAATTCCCTTTTGCACCACTGTCTGACATGGTGTTACAGCTAAGCACTCACAGCTGTCTTGAGACCCAGCCCTCAGCTTAGGAGCTGCATTACCTTAAATGTACAGAATTTTGATTTAATATGTGATCAGACTGGCAGCCTCACTTGAGAACACGTTTCATAGACATGTTTTACAAAGAACACGAAACGATTCTCGGGACATCTATTTACTGCTTGGTAACTATTCATGAGAAATAGCATGTCATATTGTACAGATCAACAGCTAACTTACAGAAATACCAGAAAATGCATCTGATGTACAAAATGTTCTCCTCTCAGTGAAACATGTTTTTTTAAAAAAGAAAGATCCTGAAGATACGCTCAAGATTCTTTAATAGCCACAGTACTAAAATATGCATGCTATAAATTTTTCATTCCCATTAGCATCACTTGCTAATTCTGAATCTAATACACCCTCTAACATGATGCTAATTTGCATGCCACTTCTCCTTAAGCTAATTTATTGGCCTTCAAACAAATACAAACCTGCTTAAGTGGAATAGCGTTGGGTTGATAGCACCAACTTCCAAATAATTCACAGCTTTATCATTTAAATTGGAGGAGGGGGCTAGGGGACGCATAACAACATGGCACAAAAGCCTAATCCCAAAACCCAGGCCAAACACTGGAAAACCCCGGCAGCAAACAGTGATCAGCTTGTGAGGCCTCTCCTAAGAGAAGGCCTCTGTGGGAAGCAGCAAACAGTGATCGGCTCATGAGGGTTCAGATGGTAGAACACCTCGAAGGAGCGGCGAGGTCCAGGAGAAAGCAGCGTGTGTCAGGCAGCAGGCCCAGGAGGGAGTTCAGCAGCAGGGATCAGCTCATGAGGTTTCCGATGGAAGAACACCCCAATCTCATGGTGGTCGATCCCTCTTTTATCTTCCATTTTTCCTGCCTACGTGACAAATCCTGTGCTAGGATGCCAGGCAAGTGTCTCCTGAGATGGCTGTCTCCCCACGGAGATGAATCCCACACAAAAGAGTGTTCAGCGGCCACTGAGCTGCAACTTATCTCCCTTTCGTTGCCCCAGGACATGCCTATCTGCTTGTCCCTTAGAAAAAGGATTTCTCAACCCTTGCCCAGGACTAGCTTGGATATGTTCGGGCTTGTTCATCAGCAAACTTTGAGGCAATGGTATAAAACAAAAGTCTCTTACAGAAGTGAAGAGAGGCTACACAGGAGCATGTCTTCTCTGACTTCTTGACGGAAATTTTACCAAGATTATCTACTTCACGAAGTCCGGATTTTGTCTGGGATAGAGTTATTCTGTTCTCAGTAGCTGGTATGTGCTGCGTTACAGAGTTAGGATGAAACTAATGCTGATTACACACTCATACTTTAGTTGTTGCTGAGCAGTGCTGCAGAGAGCCAAGAACACTTCATCTCCTCACACTGATCTGCCAGCAAGGAGTTAGGGGTGCAAAAAGAGCTGTGAGGTGATAGAACCAGGGCAGCTGACCCAAACAGACAAAAGAGTGTCCAGTAACCTCTGATATCACGCACAATTGTAAAACTAGGCCAAAGGAGGAGGAAGTGGGACATGAGCAGTGATGGTGTTTGCCTTCCCAAGTAACAGCTGTGTGCAATTAGCTCTGCTGTTCTGGAAGTGGCTGAACACCTTGTCTGCTGATGGGACACAGTGCATCAATTCCTTGCTTTGTCTTTCCTTCACACACAGCTTTTGCTTTACCTATAAAACCATCTTTATTTCAACACACGAGTTCTTCCACTTTTTTTTCTGCTTGTTTTTTACTTTTCCCATTCTCTTCCCCAGTGCTACTGGTGGCAAGGAAATAAGCAGCTGGGTTGTGCTGAACTGGCTGCCGGGTTAAACCGTTACACTGTCAAATACAACACTGCTTTCTCACTCATCAGCTTTTGATTTTCAGGAAGGCTGGCCTGAGATATATACCACTCCTGTAAGTCATCTATAATTACCTCTTCAGTCTACAGGTAAACAGCCTGCAGGACTGCCAAAGTAGCTAAGAACGATAACTTAATCACGTGACTGATAATTTGGTCTCTTAAAACACAAGGGATGCTAGCTGCATAATGGAAAGCACATTAGCTTTTAAGTGTTTTCTATGCCAGGACATAAAACAACACTGCATGACTATAAACCCTGAATATGAGGCAGTGGCACCAGTAACTCAATTGTTGGCATAAAAACACATTTACTAACATCAAATAGTCTTTTCTCTTACACTTTAGCAAAGGAGCTTTTACGCAGAACACAGAAGTGTTAAAAGAAAGGAAGACAGTTGAGTGAAACTGATCTTGCAGTACAAGAAAACAAAGAACTGATTGTTTATTTTTCTTTAAAACGGTGTTAAAAATGTAATCTTTCAGTTTGCCTTTAGAAATCTGAGGTTTCACTTCTGTAAAACACTGAGACGAGAGCTAATGCTAAACTGAAAGTAAAACTTTCAAAACAACTCTCATTTTAGTGTGTTTTTTGGCAAAGCTAGGTACCAATGGGAGAAAAACCTAATTTGATCTTTAAGATTGGTTTTGTTTTTGCAGAAGACTAGATTAAAATGACTTCAGCTAAGGCTAGTGGAATAACAAAGCTGACCACAACTCCCCCAGTTTTTGTTTTCAGTTATTGACTCTTATTTCAGCAAAATTATTTCCATGTTTTTTATAAGAGTGGCAAGGATCCTGATTTTTCTCTAAGAGCACTGAATTTTTAAGCAATCACTTGAAGAAAACATTTTCCTTTCGGGATAGCAGAAGTGGTAGAACAGCCTCCTGGATACAGGGAAGCAAACAGAAAGAAGCTGTTTTGTGTTTCCTGAAAGATCTGTGTGCTGCTGATATTTTACTTGGCCAAAAGATGAAAGCTGCCATCTTATGAAGACAGTGTACCTTTTAAGTAAAAAGTGGCTGCAACTACTCCAACAAAAGCTGAGTAGAGGAAAGAGTAAAAACTGTATTCAAGGAATGAATGTATTTTTAACGATTTACTCAATTACTGAATTTAGGTAACGCAAAGAAGGTATTAACCTATTCCTATAATATTCTATAAAAATAATTAAGAACAAAAGATGAAAACAGCTTGTGTGAGTAAACAAGTAATACTTGACCTAATACTTCAACCTGTCTCACTGTCCGCTATAAGGTAAAGAAAAAAAAAAAAAAGTGTAATTTTACTGTCCCTTACGGTATATTATAATCTATTAAAGAAAAACAAAAATGAAGAAAAAAACCCAACCCTACTGCCACTTCTAACAAACTCGAAATCCTGGCATTTCACATAAATAATACCATCCTTTAGGAAATCAAGTTTATGATTTTCAGAGTATAAACTTTGCAGGTTTATGAATTTCAGAGTAAAACTGGAGCTAAGATCTTTACTGTAAGTACACAAGGAGAGGATCATATTATAAACCAGTTGTTTCTGTTTTTTTTTTTTTCCTTTTTACAAATATAGTTACTTATTTGCAAAAGCATGCAGAGAAGAAAGGCTTCAAAATTATAAATTACCCTAATTATAAAAGCTCTGCACCTTTTGTGTTGCAAGCCAGCCATAAAAATCACTCAGATATTTCAAATAATATATACAAAAAATACAACAAAGCGAGAGCAGTGAAATTTTCTCTTGCAACAAAGCTAGTAAGGAACATGATGTGAAAACATGCATTTATGAGACATACTAGACAGAAAGCATGAGCTATTATAGAGAAATGGAATGGGACACTTACACAGTGGCTCTCTCTCAGGGGGTCCTGATGGCTACTATGTTCTTAAACCATCTAGACAGAATAGCAGGCTGGGAAGAAGGGAGCTACATACAATCCACCAGATGACAATGCTACACAGTGTAGACACCAGCATAGCTAGGAGCCATCTAAAAAAGGGGTTGGAGGGGGAGGAAAAGATGAACAAAAATTCAAAAGCAAAAGCCATTGCTGCATTTTTGCTTGTTTCAAGTTCTTCGAAAGCTTATTGCTCTACAATCTTAATCAAGCATTTTTTTACTTTCTATGTGAATCCATGCAACCGTAACTTGTCAAATGTATGTGTATAACAAGAAGCTAAATAAAATTTCTGAAATCCTCACTGAAGTCATCTATTCGAAAGAAAGTTGTTGTCAATCTTTCAAAAATAAAGGCATTCTAGACATGAAGATTCTAGATATTCTAGATAGAATTCTAGATATGTAGCCATCTCTTATGCAGTTTAAACAGCCTACACCAATAGATCTTACTTCACAACCATGCTTTTTTAATACAAAAATACTAGATCAGAGCCAGATCACTTTCTAGCAACAATTTATGCGAACACTCAAGATAGGAAGGGTGGGTTACCTTCTTGTATTCAAAAGTGCCAAAGCTAATTGATGTTCCCTATGCCAAAGGTATACCATACTGCTTGTTGGAACATGCACAAAGCATCCATTCACAATATCACACAGAGCTTATACAACCAACTTCAAAACGCTATACAGAAACTCCTTGTGATTTAAAGTAATGCTTCTAGCCCTCAAAAGACTGTAATCCTCTCAGCTTCTGGTACTCCTACTTGCTTGTGTTTTTTGTTGCAGCTGTTATTTTTTGCTTTTTTTTTTTCCTCTGAAATAAAACTGCATAGATGATTTAGAGATTTATTTTGTTTGCTCAGGTGAAATCAGTTTCTCAGCAGCATTAACTACTTTCTAAGATTCTGAACTAAAACAGAAAAAGGCTGAGAGCTGTTTAGGCATGGAGGACTTCTAACTCTGGTAAGGCAGCTATCCCTATTGGTATTTTGGTTTAGTAACAGTAAAACTCTGTCAACACATTATCGCAGTACAAGCCGCAAACCCTAAAACCAACTCCTCCAAGAAACAGTAAAAAAGAAATTCCAATTCCTCATTAGAGTACCATCTCCCCGTGCCACAATGCATGTGTAAGCTCTAACTTACCCAGTCAGTATTCATTCTAAAGAACGTACTGAAACTGAGACTTTTCACAAACCTTATTATGATTTAAGGCATTACTCATGAAAAAAATATTAGGAAGTAGAAATGAAGAAAATACATGCCTTAGAAGATAATGTGCAAGGCAGCTTTTTACTGTACCATTTGAGTACACTGATGTGGTTTTTGTTGTTGTTGTTTTGCTTTGTGTTGTCTAATTTTTCTTTTTTTTTTTTTAATTTCAGTTAGTATAGGCTTTATTATTTATATATTGTTCATTACAGGGTTGTCTGTGCAAATGATGACTGTGAACAACAGAGAACCTCTTAATTAAAACATAAGTCAAATTCCTACACAGCAATGTGTGAGGCTATCCAAAGACACTCTTGTAACTTAGCATATTCTTACTACGCACACCTTGCTTTCCTCAAAGTTTGATGACATTTTCATGAATTTTGTCTCATTGTCCCTAAAGCACAAAAAAGCCAAGTTGCCTTTGATCTATAATTCCGGTAGTGTGTTACCTACAAAAATCTATCAGCCAGAGGTCACCCTTTCTTTCCTAGCAAACAAGTGAAATCTTGGGTGTGTACTTCACAACTTATATTCCTGGGTGTGTCCTTCACAATTTGTATTCCCTTGTAGCTTATATATAGGGAGCCAGAAAGCTTTTCCACCTACAGTTGCTATGAACTACAACAGATGCAGACAGTAGCCTACAAACTTTACTTTACAGGTGGCGTTTCGTACTTGTTTTAAATAAAGAGAGTAATACACCAGGTTCCAAGTTAGAACTGGTCTCCTTAGAATTTACTTATTGAAATACTGCCAGAACCTGCTTTCCTGACCACCAGTCATTATCCCAATGTCCATAGGATTTAGGTTAAGTTCTCCAAGGAGAAGGAAATTAAAGCTAGAGATTTTTTTTCCAACTATTGTTAAGCAGCTGGCTTTACTGCAAAACTGTGAACACACCTTATTTCAACCAAACACCACGAATCAGTCATATTCTTCCACTGCTATACTACCACAGGAAGGAAAAAGAAATTACTAATATACAGCATTCAGAAGCACTACAGGAAATCGCAGAGCACTGGAATCAAAGATCAACGGCAACAGAAAGAAACTGAATAATGTAGTTCTTCAGCCGAGTTCTCCTGTTTCCTTAATGCCTTCAGCAGAGTTCTCAGGAAAAAGGGAATCTTTCATTTGTTTTAAATGAGCAAAATCAGTCCTGCCAACAAATTTATGAGTGCTAAGGTAAAAATGCATGAAGAAGAGAATGCAAGTAGTTCTGGCATTTATGCATTCACAAGCTGACTTACTTTAGTGGAGATACAGTTGCAGATTTTGCCTGCCTTTTACTTTTCAGAGCACGAAGCTTGTCACCTTGTGTTATACAGTCTGTTTCATCTTCATCACTGTACTGCAGAAGAAGAAAGAAAAAAACCAAAAAACAAGATTTAAATGTACATATTTAGAAAGAATTTACTTTAAATCATGAAGTTAGAATTATCCCAAAAACACTTTCCAGCATAAAAGAAATTCACTTAAATAAATACAGTCCTATTTTCTGTGATGTCACATGGATTACATGCACCAGAATGTTCAAACATTGGAAATGCATCTCAAATCGCTGTTTAGGCACAATACAATACTCATTCCCCATTTTTCTCAATTATCCACTAGCACTTTTTTTTCTTTAAAAATAGGCAGCTACAAAAAGTTGTACAGAAGCTAAAATTAGTTAGAAGTTAATAATAGCAAAAAACCTTTCATTCCTCCCCTCAAAATACACAAAGTAACACAGTAAATATAACTGACAATCCAACACACACTTAGAGAATTTCTGACTGCAAATTTTAAGTTCTAATATTGTTTATTCTAGTATTTATCTAGCTGCAAGGTTCAAGTAGGACAGTAATGCTCCTACTTCACCTATATTTGCACTTTGTTTTTCAAATCATAATTCCCATCCATAATATTTTTTATCCCCAAACGCCTTGATACAGAAAAGGAAAACAGAAAAAGAAATGTGGTAACAGTATTATTGTATCCACAGGTTTATTTAGAATCTAAGAAATCCTCAACAGCATTTGCAATTTTTACAGAAGCATAATATTCAGATGGTTACCAGTTCAGTGCCGTTTTGGATGGTTCTCCTGTTTCTAATACCATTAATTGAAATATGACCTACTCCTGACAGGATTCTTGTTACACCCATTTTACAGCTTCGTCTCAACTTTGCATAGAAAAGATCTCCTTCTGTCCAGAGTTCTGGCTGTTTCCTACCATGGCATAGAAAAACAACCCAAAAACCAACAAATTAACAACACAAAATTAAAAGATACAATAAAAGAACAAAAAGCTACTCGATCTATTCTAAAAATTACTTGAATTCAGTCTACTTACTCCAGCAGGAAATGCTGTTGCGGTCCAATCACTGAACCTGGTCTATTTATTCTAATCCAGGCAATAGTTTCAGCAGCTGTCATTCGATAGTGCTTCATAATATAACAGGCAATAAGTGTGCCAGTTCGTCCAAGACCAGCTGCGTAAGATAAAAGAATGGCTTTTTTTTACATGCTTGTTTTCATCTGGAAGCTGCTGCAGCTACAGGCATTGTTACTGAGACAGTAAGTTGTTACTGGTAACAAGTGCAAGTGCAACTTACCTTTTTAATTTTTTCCCTCATTTACATAGTTAATAACACATTGTTTAAGTGCTTTTAGAATCTGTAAATATATCTATATTTACACACACACATACACATAAAAGCATAAAGGCTGTATACGCAAATAAACAGGCATGACAGTGTTTATATGCAGATATAAAACAGCTACCTTTTCAGAAAATTCGCACAGCACTTTAATTGCAAATTGATCATAAATTGCAGTAACATCAGTTGCTCTTTTTTTTTTTTTGTTGTTCCAAAGGAAAAGCTAAATTTTGCAAGAAGGAATTTTGGGCACTTGCCAATTTAAGCAGGAGTACCCTAGAAAACTTTTTCTTAAATGGCCCTAGAAATGGTACCATTTCCCTTGATAAACATGACAAGGAAGTGAAGATGGCCAGCTTTGTGGATTCCCTGCTTGATTACTTTCTGTAAATGTCAAATCGCATTCCTTCATTTAAGAATCAACTGAACACCTGTGTAAAATCTTCAGTACAGTCTAACAGACCACACAGTCACACAGCACTTATTGCACCTTGTTCAGCTTTAAGAGCAGGCTACAGCATTCTACTGTTTCTCGAGAGTTATAGGAGACTGAGAACTGTAAGGCAGTCTTGACATAATCAGAATGACAAATATGAGAGAACACCTTATTCTGAAGGAAAACAAAACATTTGTACCACTGCTACTCAATATCCATATATAATGAATTAAATGATATGCCTCGATTTCACATCCTGGTGGAGAGTATGAGTGTACATACATGCAACAGTCAAGAAGCTGTTTTGAACACTTCTACTTTACATTATGATCCTATTAAACATATAGTAAGTGAAGATCCAGAGAAAATTTAAAAAAAGGAGCCTCTGAAAGTCCCAACCAAATGTTTTAAGAAAATGCCTTTCTCCTTCAATCATAATCTGCTGTGGAAGGGGAAACAGTTCCTCTAGAACCACAGAAATCTTAATTTCTCAGAAAGCTACTTCAAGCTATGTTTGGCATGCTGTCAATATCTGTTCCTTTTGAGTCAGACTGTCAAGGAACAGACATTCAGAGATACCCAGTGCAGATAGTGTGGAGAGTTTCAGACAGATAAAGATCTATATGGTTCTGCGGGAACACTCCAGTACTTCATGAGGATTTTTCTCAAAAAGCTCTACTGATATTTTTAAAAATTTCTAAGTTAGTGTCTTTAATCATGCATTTTCAGAAAGATCTGTACACCTTGTCAGTACTGCAAATTCAAGCACAAAAAAAGTCTTTTAAAGTGCTAACACCTTTTAGCAGAAAGAGCTGTTAATGTAGGGTAGCTTACTTCCAGCAACTTCATTCTTCGTAATAGTTTGAAGGACTCTTCTGGAACTTAAAGAATTAGAAGACATAGAGCAGAACAAAAACACAGAAAGAATGTGCATAGAAAAGCTGCTGCTTGGCAGAGCTGTCAGTAACTAGATACAATGGAATTGTAGAATCATAATGGAGTTGCAGAATGGATCTTAAAGTGAGAAATATCCCAGAAACTATAACTTGTAATATATATCGTTTATACACAGTACCTTTGCAATGAACAGCTATAACACCTTCAGCATTCTCACAAATATTTAGAAATGCTTTAACTATAGTATCGTTAGGTACACTTCCATCAGCAAAGAAGAGGTCAAAATGCTCGAATCCAGCATCCGTAAAACGTCGGGCATCGTACATTTTTTTGTTGAGGCGTATTATTGTGGTGACCTTATGTTTCCTGAAGTATGGGAAATAAGCTTCTGGAGCATGATGAGGATAGCCTATTAAAAAAAAAAAGAGTGGGGAGGGGGAGGAAAGAAGAATGAGGCTCAAACTGCAGAATAAATGAAGACTGAAAACCAACAGATGAAAACACTTTCAAAATAAAACTTAAGTTAAACATAAAGAAATAGTCTAACTGAAAATGGAATTTTAAAATAATCACCTAGATCAGATGCAATTAAACCAAGCATTAAAATTTTACTGTCAGGGTTCTTATAAAAGAAACAGAGCCAAGGAAAAAACACACTTTGAGGAACAATTTTTAAAGCTTTTTCTTACTGGTAGCAACCAACTAAGAAAGCAGTGGGCTTGTGTCCCCCACCTCCTTTTTTAAGCATACCATTTTCAATTTTACTTCTTGAATGAGGTCCACTGAAGGCAATGAATTTGTTTGGTATTATCCAGTTAAAATCTCCATTTTCTGCTCTCTGTCAAGAGAAAATGCTTGGTTTATCATTATCCCTGTATTTTCAGGCTTTTCCTTATTGTTTCAAAATACATGCTAGATAGAAGTGATGTACAATTTTTTTTCAAAGGAAGCGTGATAGTGACCTGCTTTTTGTTTCATCAGGAGGTTGTCACTTGTTCTTAACCTCACTCTTCTTCTCGTGTTCTACCTTTTCTTAATTCCAGTTTTAGAACAATGCTGTTGATATGCTTCAGATGAAGAGCAACTTCTAAATATAAAATTTTTATATGTTTCTAAATCGTGATCTTCCTCACTTTTCATTATTTAAATCATGATTTTTTAGGTTCTAAGAATACCCTATTTTTCTCTTTACAGATAACTAGCAGTGTTGCATTTCTGAATGCATATATTCAGACACTGCAGTCTGTTATCTTCATATTAGTTTCCTATGCCTCAAACTGAATGTTGCAAGCTTCAAGTTTCCCAGTCCTGTCTTCTTCTTTACCTTATAAAGAATGGTATTATAGTTTTGCTTCGTGTTCACAAATGCACACTCCAATTGTTTTCCAGAGATCAGATAAGACTTTGACCTGACTGTCCTCAAGCTGCTCATCATAATTGCTCAAGAATATGGAAGACATTTGAAAGATGGCCAAGGAACAAGTTCCTGCTCCCTCATCATCTTCCAAGGCTTTAATAAAAATTTGGGGAAAAAAGTATTTGTTTCTGTTTTGTTTTCTGCTTTTCCCCACTACGTTTGACGCTGACTATGCTTATTTCTGACTCTTTCTGATCACTCACCTATATTTAACAATCATAGTTGAAAAAGGTAAAACAGAAATGAAACATAATACTAAAAAAAAAAAGCACATATTATAAACATTCACACTGGCATTAATAATAGCAAACAAATCAGAAGACTGATACACGTACCTCATAATGCTCATATTCATTTACATCAAATTCATCAAAATCCAGAAAACCATACTGCAAAGCCTAAAATCCAGAATAAAACTTTTAACAACAATAACATCATCTCATTGAGGACAATTAATCTCTCTTTCAGTTTACCAAATTCACCTTAT
Source organism: Oreortyx pictus (assembly GCA_036925125.1). Taxonomy (NCBI): domain Eukaryota; kingdom Metazoa; phylum Chordata; class Aves; order Galliformes; family Odontophoridae; genus Oreortyx; species Oreortyx pictus. Next base: position 17,000,058 of record JAUPFR010000004.1, read on the forward strand.
TACTTGTTCTACTCTTTCAGAGAAATTTATTTTTTTGAAAAAATACACAACAGCTGAGTCTTGGTACAAAACAGATATAAAACTGGTTTGTAAATTATAACAGAAGTGAGGTTAGATAAGGAAGTCTTTCTTCTTCCACTGAATCCACACTCTGTAAGTGTACTGTCTTTTTACTGCTCCTAGTAGTAAGACATGACAAAGAAAAAACCAAGTGGCAAACATTTCCTATTTAAATTACTGGTGCATTCTGAAGTCTGTATTCAAAGACCATAAATATTTTGGTGCATGTATCCTGTTCTCTTCTATTAAGATTCTAATTTCTTCACTAATTAAAAATTGGCTGCAGACAGACTAAGTCCACAGTTCTAAAGAGACATTAGTGTGGTCCTTGGTGTTACTAGTAATCCATAGCCATATTTAACACAGTATAAAAAAAATGTAAACTTTCTGGTAACTGGCAGTTTATCATTTATTAACTCAGAAAGAGCAAACATATTCAATCTCATAACACCAAGTATTTTGAATATCAAATTCAAACCTCCTCTCTCACTGCATAGCCTACTGTGATTTTCCTTGCTGTTCACCACTCTTAGCATAGCAGCAGCCAATGTCAAAACATAGAAAAATACCTGAAGAATCTCAAAACTTCAAGAAGTTGGCTTATGTAATAGAAACAACAGTATTTGGCAGAGGCACTCGCAATGAAAAAAAAAACAACAAAAAAAAAACAGTAATGGAATGGAGAGCCACAATTCCCCATTTCAATATTCATACAGATGAAAAAGAATGCACTCGAATTCTCCTTGTCCTGAAATGCCACATCAGTCACCACTGTACTGCAGCGAGACACTAGGTTATGATAACTTGTGATTTAAAAAAATCTGTTAACATTGCTGCATTTATATAACTGAAGCAAAACTTCAAGTTACAACTGCATACTGAAAGTACCTAAAAAGCATCAATAAGCAATTCAAAGCCTCTATAAAAGGCCACAGTGAGTGATCTGATAAAACTGTTAGTCAGTTCTTACAAATAACGGGTACAAATGACTGTCCTGAAAAGATTACCTAAATATAAGTCAGCATTTTCTCTTTGAAAATTTTTCTAGTTGACTCTTTAAAGGATAAGTTCACTTCTACAGATGTAGAAGTTTTGTTACAATGCATAATATGTATTAAGCTGGGTAACAATCAGAAAAAATTGCTGCAGTTGTAGCTGTAACAGCTCTGATTGCCTCCTAGCTTTAAAAGCCTTCTTTTTCTGCTGAGCAGCAACTAGTTGACATTTCACACTAAGAAAAATACTGTTTAGCTTACCTTGTTTATTGCATGAAAACAATCCAGCAATGTTAGATGAAAACTGCAAGTACCAAAGGAAGCATCCCTGTAACATATGATGATCAAAAGTGTAAAATGTTCCCATTTTAATCCAACTGAATACAATTGAAGATATTTCTCTAAAGCAACATTAAAAGATAAATTCAATTTCTATAATAGCAAAATAATTATGTCAAATCATTAAATTCCCCCCTTGTATCTTATAATAAAAACAACACAGAAAATATTTTTCTCCAGTTATGCTTGGTGTTAAATGTGACATGTTCAGTGTACATGTCAACAAAGAACAGAAATATCTGAAAAATAACAGAAACTCGCTTTGGCAAAAACTAATGCCTAAAGATCCATCATATTGTAACATACACTCTTAAAACATTTCCTTCTGAAGTTCGCTTTCAAAAATATCAAATTGTAATACACTGACATCTTTTTCTTCAAATTCCATTTAAAAGCAAAAAGATGCTTCACAAACACATTTTTTAATATAAGTGAATAGTATCTTCTTGAAAAAACTGTCAAGATAGACATTTGTATGGATACATTGAAAGACTTTCCCTAAGATGTATAGAATAATATGCTTAAACTTGAGAAACTGGTTTTCATCACAACTCTTTCAGCTAATTTTTTCTTTAATCTTCTTGATGCAAAAATAGTATGCTCTTGGTATATGACCATTACCAAGCTCCGTAAGCACAGTCAAATAAGCATTCTACAGGACTACTACAGTCAGGTAAAAAATAAATTTAAGTGGAATCAATATCAGATGATATTTTATCTTGTCAGAACAGCTACTTCTAAAAACATGCAGCTCTTATCAGAACACAGGGAATCATTACTGTTACATAAAAGTAAAAACCAGACCATCTTCAAACTCAAACTGAAAGGAGGAAGTTCTGAAGAACCGGAATGTCTGCCTCTACACTTTATTTCTATTCTTTTCTCTCTTATGAGTAAGTGTGAAGGTGAAAAAAAAAAAATTCCGCAGGAGACAGTGATAACAGAACACAGCTCAGGTAAGTGGAAAGCATTCACTTCATACTGTTAACAAGTTTTACTGCCAGTAATGACCAGAAATAACAACTAGCTTTCTGTTATTCTGTTGAAAGGCAATGCTTTTTGCAGAGATGAAGAGGACAGTAATCTCAATTCAGTAGTAAATTCTACTGAATTCAAGAAAATAGAAAAATTCCCAGATGCTTCAGCATATCATGCATATTATACTGGAGTCTAAACATGTTTTTGGAAGTCGGCTCTCAGTAATTCTTGTTCTAGAACATATATTTGCATTTGTTTTCAGTATGTCTGTCAAAGTGATAATCTGGGGATTTGGTCACGCTGTATGACCTGAGTGAAAAGCTGCTATCTCAGCTACCCACATACATCTTTAGGATTTTTAGAAACACGGACGTCTTTAAAGAGGCCTTTTTATTTCTGGGAGTTAAAAGAAAAAATGGAATTAAAAAAGAGAAATGGGATGATGGAAGTATGCAAGTAAAGACAAGTGCTACACACTTATACTGTGAAGAAGTAAATGAAATTCAAATCATCAAAAGCTCAGCTCTTGGACAGGAGCTAGAAAACACAAACAAGCAAGGACTGAATTAATCACCAGCAACCAGACAGCAAACTTCCATTCTACAAAGATTTTGGCTATCCTCTTCTGCATACTAAAACAGCCAATGGAACTTTAGTTCGATCCAACTTTCTTCTTTGGAAGAATTTATGAAGTTTTTTCTATGAATGATGGATCAACTTTATTCAGTAAATTAAGCTGCATAGCACTCAGAGAAGCCTATCATCTGAAAAAGCTTGGGGTCAAGCAACCACAAACAGGTAGTTTTATATATTTCCTCATTGGTAAAAATGAATTCTTTGAAGTTAACACTAAATCACAAGAGGCTAGGTAGCATTCTTGAGGCACAAAACAGTTATTTGTAGATTGCTTTGTACATTTATTAAGTGAAAAAATAAAAGGAGCAATAAAAGTATTGTAAGTTTTGTGTGATTACTGGACGATATTTTAACTGTTAACTGCTAGCATAAAAACAATGCCAAGTAGAAAGCAACGTAGATCAAAAAGCTCAACAAAGAGTATATGATATACAGTGTGGCTTCTTCACACTTTGCATTGGTGCACTTCAAAACCAGACACTATGCTTCTGTTAAGTTTGCACTTAAAATCAAGCAGTGAACATGAGGTGTGACCTTTTAAACTACAGAAAAAACAACAACAAAACAAGAAAGAAAAAACTAAACAACAACAACAAAAAACAACAACCCACAACTGTATTGCTAAATGCTATATTCTTCAAATTATCAAGCTACAAAAAGTTATAACATATTATTGTTTACCTGAAAGGAAGATAGAAAACACTTCCAGCCAATACAAGCCTGTACACATCTTCTGGTGATACTCTCAGATATATTATCTGTTTTTATGGGAAAAAAAGGGAAAAATTACCTTAAGGTTCATAGAAATAAAGTCATTTGTTCACAACAGACAAAATTGTCAGGGAATTCATAAGTGCTGCGAAAGACTGTCATGAAGAGCAAAATAATACAAGTGTGCAACAATAAAATTAAGCAAAACAATAAAAAATACTGTATATGAACATAGATCCTTAAGCAAAATATGTCAAATTTCATTTATTTTTGACTAATATGAAGTTGTAGGCAAATGTATGAATTTTATGATATACAAAACAGTGCATGTGCTCAACAGGTAAGATTAAAATAATAACTTGTATATGTTCTGATTTTCCAATAGCATTACATTTGCTTTATTCTAAATCTCAGACTTCCTCCTTTGTTCTCGTGAAGCAGTGTTCAGTAATTAAGCCCAGATGTCATAAAGGAAGAAAATTTACCTATAGTTCTAGAATCCTAGGAACAGAATGAATACGCTTGAAACACTACAAATCACTTTCCACTGTCAAAGCTACTCAAAAAAGATAAGTACCACCTAATGACTAGTATACGGACACAAAATTGTCCATATACAAAACATCTTATCCCTCCCGTAAATCCTCTAACACTAAGGTGAGTCTGCTTAGGGAATATTGCATAACTCTTTTATTATGCAAATCACATCTTCCAGTAATCAAAAAACATCCCCACATGGCCAGGAGAAAATAACGGTTAATAACAAAGCAGTCATTAGCCGGTTAAATAATTTCATGTTAATACTTTTTCTTCAGAAATGCATTAGCTAAGCATTAAAATGCTCCGGGAAGTTATTGTTTCATTAAAGTTCCATACGTTTATTTACATCTCCTATATAAATGACCTTTTATGTTACAGTTTTTCTTCTATGGAGAAATCCTAATAAGTACTAACCAACTACTTATCTATGACTAGGATGCAGCCCAGAGCAGGGCAGGCTGAGGGGAGCCCTGATGGCGGCTGCAGCTCTCACAGGGAGCAGAGGGCAGCGCTGAGCTCTGCTCTGTGTGACAGCGACAGGGCCCGAGGGAACGGCATGGAGCTGTGTCAGGGGAGGGGCAGCTGGGGGTTAGGGACAGGATCTGCACCAGAGGCCAGTGGGCATGGAACCGGCCTGCCAGAATTCAAGGAGTGCTTGGACACACCTTCCAGGTATAGGGTTTAGATTTTTGGGTGGTGCTGTGGGGACCCAGGGCTTGGACTCAAATGGTCCTTGTGGGTTCTTGAGAATTCAGTCATCCTATGACTTTATGATTTGAAATACTCACAGAAATTTACATAATTTTTGCTCTTGGCTGCTTTCTTTTTTTCTTTTTTTTTTTTTTTTCCTCCCCATACAAATTTATTTTTCCTGTTGCAAACCCAGTTTGAACAAATGGCCTTGTTTGTGTTGGCAGCATCTTCCTGCTCCACACACACATGCATTCCTGTGAGATGAGACAGGGAGGTGGAATAGATATTGCTAAAAAAAAAAAAAAAAAAAAAAAACCCAAAAACTTGAAATACATCTTCAACAGACAGCTAAAATAGAAATGTCAACAGGTGACCTCTCCTGTTTTTTCCTCTGATTTGATAACGTTAAGTATTTTCTGAGCATTCTTCCTGAGCAATTAGCAAAACAAAACGAAAAAAAAAACAACCCACATCTGTTTTATTTAAGTAATTTACTGTGGTAATGAAAACAGCATTTTTTTGTGTGTGTTCACTGAAGTGGTGTAAGTGAAGTTTATATTTCAATTCAAGAGCACATACCTAGGATAAAAAAAGGACTTAAAAAATTTAGATAAGTAGGTAGATCATTTAAGAGCTACTCCTCAGTTGTTTTCTATTCTTCAGGCATACATCATATGTAGTTGATTGCCTGAATTAGACTTGATGGTCATGTTAAAAAAAAATTCCAAGTTGTGTTCTTTGATACAGTCATATTTAATAGCTCAGAACACAATGAACACAGACTTCCAGAAGCCACACAAACAAAGTAGCGCTAGCTTATCAGAGAAAGCGTGCTTCACCAGAAAAACTTACATACTAGAGACATAAAATGGCACTATTCAACGGCAGAAATAGAGTCTGTACCCAGAAATGAGTCACTTGGAAAAAAGCTGTGATTCAGTGTTGCCAGGCTGGGTAGTAGAGAGCAATACTTGTACAACAGGCAAATAGAAAGGCAGCTAACATTAGCTAATCCTTTAAACACCTGTAGCTAACAAAGGAAAAGGATTGCTCTCACATCTCAGTTGAGCTTTTAACGGCTTCTTGAGTAATACAAGCTTCAACATAAAAGCATGTTTGCAAATGTAACAGCAGCAAGAGGAAGTTTCTGTTGCCCTAATGGACGTGTTATAATAAACTAAGACTGCATAACATCACGCGGTATTGAAACACATTAGTTCTTAAGCACAGACCATACTCACGAAATGACATTACTAGTGAAGCAGCACACGAGAATGGATGTTCCTTGACATAGTTACACGAACACCCGCCACAGACAAGAACACTTGAAAAAGCTGACATGATTTCTGAGCATTGGAATGTCTACCATTGCTCAGTAGGTAGAAAAAACACACCGTAAGGAGATGTGTAAACAAGCTTAAAGGAACAAGTACTAAGCAAAAAGTGCACAATACTTCCATTGCACATTTACAGAACAAAAGCAGACTGTGGTACATTCTAGCTGTGACTACACATTTAAGATGTAATGTGTGGAACAGTTACAGGGGCAACATTTCATGAAAGTGTTGGATGGAGTTCTCAGTGAAAAGTGGTCAATAAAAACATTCAGGTTAGTAAGAGGATATCTGAGCAGGTGTGATAGAATGGAGTATTTCAAAAGGAATTATGGCATTCAATCTTCACTGTGAATGGGAAAGACTATAAACTGAAACTTAATTCACAAGGAAAGTATCCCAGCAGTAACACAAGAAGCGTTCCATCGAAGTGGAAAAGAGATCTTTTCTGGAAGTTTAAGATCACAAGAGAATCTCAGCAGGAAATCTTGGATGTGTGGAAGCCTGGATCAAGGATGAATCTGTGCGAGTTGATTCAGGTTGCTGGTAGACAAGGCTCCAAATATACATAGATTGTTCTGAAAGTAATGCCTTTTATTTCCATGGAAACTATAACAGATCGAAAGATTACAAAACACTACTTGATACAGCAAATTCTCATCTACTGAACTCCTTTTTTCAACACAGTCACTACCACTAGCAATGCATTTTCACCAGGGATGAACAAGAACTGCATGCCAATCTTGTAGAAATCTACATCTCTACTTTTGCTTATTATCACTGCTGAAATACATCACCCACTGCCTCGCTGTGCTCTCATCTATTGTTTGGTCTCCTTGTTCAACAAGCATCAATGAATATCAACAGGTGTTATTTTTATAGCATGGAGGAATTCAGCGACATCCTTTTGCTTCACATGCACTTCCATGCCAGATGCCACTCTTGTCAGACCGACCCTCTGCTGCCATCTGTCAGTCACGTGGCAACAAAATGTAATGAAATACTAGTGGGAAGATTCAGCCTTTACTGCCATACTATTAACATCTTCCTCTGACACTGTGGGACAACATAATCAAACGGGAGGCACTAATTTTGGAGCATCCCTCACAGAAAGTGATTGTAGGTAGGACTAAACGAGTGAGAGGTGGAGCAGCAAAGCACAGGGAAGTAGCTGACATCAAAGCAGCAGTGGCCACATCTGTGTTATGATGTGTGTCAACTAGCAGAAGTGCGTCTGTGAACTGAAAGCTGGCAACACTTTGTTGACATCTGTACTGCAGACTTAAAGAATTTTATTTATTTTAACTTCATGCTAATCCTAGTCTGATCCTGTGGACTGGACACCCATTAGCTGTTGGGATTGCTCAATGACTGCTTTCTGAAGTGGACCAGAATGCACCAGCCAAGGGTTTAAGGAGAAATTCACTTCGAACACACACTGCTGATATAAACCTAAACTTTAACAGACACACTGAGAAATACCTCATAGTTTAAGGTCACTGGCAGCTACTTTTTCTGATGAGGAGGAGGTCACCAAAACCTTAAAGACAAATTATTTCACCAGAATGATGTGAAAGGCAGTAAATGAGAGAGGAAGTAAAAGTTGTTAGAGTGACCTTTAAGCCGACAGGATTGTTCTAAGTAAGAAGAGTTACATAAGGCACTCAGCAGAACTCAAGTTTCAGAAAAAATGAAAATGTAAATGTTGACCTGATAAGCAGAAAAACAAAGATATTTACAGATGCATTTGTAAACTGATGAAGCATGTATAAGGGGAGGACGTGAAAGGGGAAAAGACACCTCTAGAAATATACAGCACTTGAAACCAGTTTGACTAAATGCCAAATCTAAGCTTGGCTACTTACATTTCTGCAGGATTACACAAATTTTCACATATAAAGCTGTTTCCTGAAGCTGATGCCAATAAAACAAACACCATGAGCCACCACTATAAAGAGATGTGCGAGTATAAATTTTAAGCAATTAAATTGTTGTTTAGTGTAAACCAGTGTTTCCTGGGTACTTTTCAAGTATCACTGTACATACACATAGAGGAAAGTTCATTCAAATTTTACGTTCATATCACAATGGGCTCTCCTTCCTCAGGCCAAACATTCAAACCAAGCAGCTTTTTAAAAGAAACTTGAAAACTCTGCTTTGTGAAGATCTGAAAGAAAGCATGCAAAAGTACAGCTGTGTTGGTTTTAATATTTTTCTACAATCTCATACAAGTGCAGATGTATGCACATACATCCCTACACCTACCCTTTTCCATACGTTTTCCGTAAGTAAGAATACTGTTGTAATAAAGAACTCGCTCACTTTACAATAACATACTGTTTTTTCACCCTGTGTAATCATTTAAGTACTACTTCTTTAGAAATTCATTTTCTTTATGCATGGAAAAAATATATCCCACTGAACTTCAAAATATAGCCAGAAATTTGCCATTAGGAGTTAAACCATTATCACTGCTCTAAACATCCTTTTCATTTAGGACATCTGTTTCTAATTAAAGGACTGGATGTAGCTCTGTGAATGGTCAAGGGCCACCTAAGCATTATGTACTTTCAAGCAATGTTCCTGCCAATATTGCTATGTATATCCAACAGCCACTAGGATGTTCACTGAATGAAATCGAAAAGCTTGTCAAACTAGGCTACTGAATCCTCATTAATGAGCGCTCAAAATCAACCAGTGAATGAGAGTTATTGTAGCAATAAAATCTTACATGATTATCTACTAATTTCAAACCAGTTCTGTTTTAAATACAGGTCTTCTAGATTTGTGTTGCTCCTACAAAAACACTATTTGCAATAGGTAGAAAAGTTTTGGTATTTTCACCAAAAGTTACCAAGTAAAATAGTGATGCTGCACCCAAGACAGAACACATTTGATAATAAAGATACCTGATATAATTTGTTGCTTTTTCAGGAAAATAAAGATATTTAAAGAAGCTGTACTGTTAGAGATTGTATCAACCCGAGTCTGCAAACAGCCCTTAAAATTCATGTTGATGACGCACTTAATAACCAACTTTATTCTCCTGATCAACCCTTAAATGAAATATCTACTTAAGGTTGCTGTCTTCACCACGCATTTTACCCCACTGACTTAAAAGGAATACAACAATGAGAAGATTCAACTTAAACTGCTTACAAGCATATTTCATGCGATACAATTTTGTTTCAAAAATGTCACTCACTTAAAATAATCTGAACTACTGTAAACTACAAATAAATACAAAACACCCAGTTCTGAACACAGTTGCTGCTACATGACCAAACATAAACTGACACACATGCATAATTTCACTATAAAAGTATCAAATATGTTTGTTATTAAAACCTAACTTGAACATACTAGACATTTAACACACTAAACTTTCTAGCAACATTTCTTAGAAGAGAAGTTCACACAAACAAATTAAAACAAATATATTAGAAGGCTCTCGTATGCAGGTGTACTGTACTAAAGAAATGCACACATAGCCAACTATCATTTTATCAGCTGAAACACAATTGTTAAGTAGCTAGAAACTTTCAATTGTTTTTAAAACAGTGGAGACAGGCATAAAAAACCCTTCTAGCTTGGAACATCAGTACTTCACAACAGCTGAGAAAGTAGCATAGTACTACTATAGTGATGAACCCCAAGTGAACAACCCTATCCAGAAATGCAGCCTGGAAAGAACATGGTAAGGAAGAATCTAGCAGAAAAAGCAAGAAAAACTGCCATTATGAAAACTAATCATGATTTCCAATATACAATTCAGAGGAATTTTTTAGAGGTCTTGAACACAGACTGACATACAACAACTTTTGCTTGTATTAAGTGCCAGTACTACTTGGTTCATCTCCTCTCCTCCATTCAACAGTCAAGCATAAACTTTCTTCACCAAAATGTAGCTGAGAGCAAACGGTTTACCCACATCTAATTTTAGCACTGTGACTGTTACCCATTTACTACCACTCACCTTGGACCAATGAGCAGACTGATCTCCATTTCTACATCTTAGCTAGAGGTAACTTTGCAAGTGTCACAGTAAAAGCACAGCAGCTCAACATTACATAGGCTGGTGTTAACTGCTTCTACCCTTTCCAACTCCTATCTTGTTAGGCCCACAGTTAGGAAGGCCACTATCAAATTGGATAAGCAAAAGCAGTACTACAGATCAGAACGGATGAAGGACATGCTGCTTACCCTGAAGAAACAAGATGAGAAAATAGACAAAGTACTGAGAAGAGTTCTGGAGAAGGTGACCTGAATTACAGCAGTTCATGGGGCAGTACCCCCAAAAGGGTTACCCTCCAAGTACATAATCAGTGCCAGGCCTGAGAAAAGAAACACTGTTTCTAAGGTAATGCAGCCAAGGGGAGAGGGGAATCTTGGGAATTGGGTGGTCAGCACATAGATGGTACATTTTTTTTTCTTAAAACAGAAGGAGCAATAGTGAAAGAAGCAGATTTTCCTCACCCACAGCCAAGTCCTGGCAAAAATCAAGAGAAGCCACTGTAGAGATCAACTCGGAAGATCCCTGTTGCTTTGGTAGAGTGGTAAGGCCTGAACAGTACAGACAGCTTATAAAGAAAAGCAGCTTTTCTTCCCCCTCCCATCTTTCCCCTCACCCTATCCATCCCACATCATTTGTAACCATTCAATTAAAACTAACCAAACGTGGCTATGCTTTGTGTGGCTGAACATACCAAGTTTATGATAATCTACATGGAAGAATATTATTCTCATTAAGCAGCATATCACATGTAACAAGTAAAGAAAATACAGAACTATGAGGGCTGCTCCAAAAGTAATGCCTCCAATTTGATTACATTGGCTCATGATGTTAGAGGCAGACATTGGTGGTATGGTAGTAGAGGTTAAACCTTCCCACCAGTTTTCCATTACATTTTGTTTCCAGGCAGCAGAAGCACAGCCTGACAAAATGGAAATGCATGTGAACAGAGGAGTGCCACTGAATTCCTCCAGGCAGAAAAAAAAATAATGCCCACTGACATTCAGTGACACTTGCTCAACGTTTAAGGAGACCAAACAGGGGATGTGAGCACAGAGAGGTGGAGGGTGATGCATACCAGCAGTGGTAACAGCCATGCACAGCTGTGACACCATGAAATGAAGAACATCTTGCTCAGCTCATCCATGCAAATCAGCAGGTCACAACCAAGGAACTGTGTAAGCAGCTGACTGTCAGCTTCAAGCACTGGAAATAACAGTGGCAGAGTTGAAATACTGCCAAGTCTGGACCAGGTCGTTCCCACAAATGCTCACACAGACTTGCCGTATGCAAATCTTTCAGGATCTATTGAACCAATATGAGGCTGAAAGTGAGTTTCCTTGATAGTGTCATTACTGGTGACAAGAGGTAGTATCACCACTTAAAGCTGCAGTAAAAACAGCAGTCTAGGGAGTGAATTTCCCACTGAAGTAAAAGTTCAAGGTGAAGATCTCAACAGGCAAAGTGATGTGCACTGTCTTCTGGGACAAGAAAGGGACATCCTTCTGGATTTCCAGCTGAAGGCTCAAAATTCCAGTGTCAGATCAGAGAAGATGACAACCTTTCTCTTGCAACATGATCATGCCAGGCTCATACCAGGATGAAGACCATGGCGCACACTGCCAGACTAAACTGGACGGCCCTGCTATATACTCAGCAGATGGTTCTGATTTGGCATCTTCTGATTTCCACCTGTTTGGGATGATGAAGAATGGACTGTATAGGCAAGTGTACTATATAAGTATGTTCTATAGTTGACAATTTGTGCTATCTCATGCTCTTTCAATCTGTTGTAGTTTCCATGGAAGGAAATAGGAGACATTAACTTTAGAGTGACCTACATAGATGAAAGATGAATAATATAGGAAATAAGATCTAAACTGTGAATATTTACTCTAAAATATCCTAAAAGCTACATGTACAACACTGTACTGGAAACTATGTTCTTCATCTTCAAGGCCTTGTTACATTGAAGAACCCTGCAGCTTGAGTTAGGCTGTGCTGTCATATCAAAGTATACCTGGAAGGAAGCAGCAGATACAGGAGTGAAAATAAGTAAGCGTGTAGCCTGAATGACCCCTGAAGAGTCATTATCTCCACTAAGGAGGAAAGGAAGACAAGTTAGGTGAAGATGGGAGATGTGGGAATATCATAAAACACCGACTGTGAGGAAAAGATTGGTAACAGACTTTGCTTGTAAACCAGAACACTAACAACTGCCCTCCTACTTCACTGTTAATGAAGATCTTTACAATTGCAGTATTTGTCAAAATGAGCACATCTCCACGCTGTTAATATACACATACATACATATTTAAACAAAAATGATGAATGGTAAATCATGCCAACATATTGCAATTCCTATGAACAGAAGTTAAATAACACTGTGTTTAGGATCTCAAAATTCAGATCAATGAGCCTTTAAAAACAGACTTCTTAGTCACTAGTATAAAAGTACTGAAAGCTTATGAAGACATGCAAGTGCCTGACAGTTACGTACAGTTTGTTATAGTCTTAATGCATTTGTATGTTCAAGTGTGATTATGTTAAAAAAAAAAAAGAGTACGCAGAAACTTACCATATCTGTGCTATTTCTAAAAAGTGGCAGCCTGTTATTCCAAACAAGTAGGAATTCCTTGACTACACCACAGCCTGAATTCAAAACTATGCATATGCTATCAAAGGCCTTATAACACACACAGATGAGCACTATTTTCATGACTCACTCCATGGACACTATTTTCCCTTTCTATTTCCTTTTTCTTCCCACCCAAACTCCCTCAAAATGATGCAATGCCACATAGCTCCTTGATCTAAGGATACCAGCTGAAGTGGGAACCCATTATGAAGCTAAAAACAAAAATAAAAAATGTATCAAACATGAAAGAAAACATTCAACCCACAGAAGACAAAATATAGAATGGCAATCTGTCAATCTATCACTTCTACAGTATGGGATGAGAAATAAAATGACGAAATTCAGTTAAAAAAATGAAAAGCATTACCAAATGGTAGATTCTTCTTCATCAAAAAGCTATGCACTCTGAACTGAAGAAATAGCTGGATGCTTAAGTCTACTTATGTTCAAATTAAAAAGGCCCTTAATATATTTCCTTCCAGTCAGGAAGTACAATTATAGACATATATTTATCAGATGTTCTAAATAGATCCTAAACCACTGTGTGCTTCACAGAGAACAATGCAGAAAGCAGGAATGTGGGATATGTATGTCTGAAAATTTCATCACTGTTTCCTGTTATTAAGCCTGCCTCTTCATGAAAGCTCATCAAAGTACACCAAGAAAAATAGTAGGCCTTAGGCCTGTGATCTTTCTTCACTGTAATCCCTCCCACATTAATCTGGGAAGAAATTATATCTCACTTTATAGAAAAGGTAGTACAAAAGCCAAGAACTACTGCACTGGAGAGAAAAAAAGGATCCAGCTAGAGCTACCTCAGCATCTATGACTCATAATTATCCTGAAGACAAACCTCCCTACCCAAGAAGAGAATGAATACTCACATAGTGCTTCCTTTCATTAAGAAACTGCTCAAAGACTGAACCTGTACAATGCAATAAAATAAATGCAGGTTTCTGAACTCTAAAAAATTATCTGTGGCTTTGACTAGCCTCTTTCTGTCACACATCAGCTACCCACAACTAACCCTCCCATACACACTGGCTAGAGAGTCATAACCTCTCTTCACACCTCAGCTGGAACTGTGCTCTGTAACTCCCATATTCTTTACTGTGGTTCTCTGAAGCAAAAATTTGCTATTATTTACTCTACTTTGTACTGCCATAATCTGTAGTATCCATTATCTTAAGCTTATGCATTTATACAAGCCGGTCCCAGCATTCCTTCTCACTGCATATTGTTAATGTGGCATGGCAAGGCTAATGGATGATGATCCAGATATTTGTTAGGATTGTTTTTTTGTTGTTGTTGCTGCTTTTTTTTTTTTTTTTGTAAATTTTTAAATAATTAACCACAGCATTTTCTTATCCAATTGTTTCGCTGTCTGTGAATTTTCTATATTGCACATTCCGCTCAAAATGTCAGGTGCCAGGCTGCACAGGGAAGAACAAAAACCTTGCAAATAACAGATGATAACTGAAATAATTCCAGTCTTGCTTTCTAGACCTGTAATACAATTGAGTCACTTGGAAGAAGTTAACTAAAATAGCATCTTAACAGCAAACAAGTTTAGTAACTCATATTGCCAGTTTCTCAAGAATACAATTGTAAGGCACCTTTATTTCAGATAGCAAAAGCGGCTGATTTTCAAGTTCTTTATTCATAATGATAACTGCAGAAAACAGACAAAACAGATAAACCTAGGAAGCAACAAATAGGACTTATCTATAAAGTAGGGAAGCAGCAAGAAGGCCGTTAGCATCACAACAAGTACTGAATAGCTGCACAGCTGGTAAACCAGAGTTACCTAAGGCTTAACGAGCTCTGATCCCTCAAATTTTCAACATAAAAAAAACCACACAGATCATCACTTCATTTCAAAAGCAAATGAACAAGAGAGAGAGAGAGTGTTAAAATCAAGGCATACTAAAAGTCAAAGCACAACAGGAACACAGTATATCACATATTTCATACTTAAGCTGATTGTGTTTTACTCCTTAGCTACAGTTTTGTGTACAAAATACTGATTCTTTCAGATGTCGTTGCAATGGAAAGAACAATTTTTTTTCCATTTTTGTAGCCAGGGATCTGACTCAGTGTATCCACAGCCACCTCTTACACTCCCAAGCTGTACACTGGCTTTACTACACAATCTTATGCCTCCTCATAGGTTAAGTGAAGAGATCATCTCATAGCAAAAAAGAAGACAGTGGGGAAGAAAAGATGTATTTAAATGTTTACAAAAAGGAGATGATATACTGCACTTTGTCCGAGATAGTATTTGTGGAAAAAAGGAGAAAAAAAATCAAGCAGTCTTTTTTTCTAAATAAAAATATGCATATATTTTTTGAAATTTTAAAACTATGACAAGTAATGAAGCTAAATAATTTTTTAAGAGGTGATTTTTTTTCCCCTTTTCCTTTTAGAAGCAGAGATCACACTGTACAAACAAAGCAAATCCAACCATATACCTGCTGGACATTAAAAGTTCTAGTAGAAGGTGACACTTTACTGTAAGATACATTAGTAACAGTATTATTCACAAGAAAACAAGTGTTTTTATCTATCCATTTTAAAAAGTGAATATGAAACAATTAATACATTGAACCTTCTGATATAATGGTAAAAAAAAAATTAATACTTACTGCGTAGGAGCCTATGAGAAATGCAGCATTTGCTTGCTTTTTTTGATCAAAGCCAGTATAATGAACTATTTTCTTCTTTATCAATGAAAATGACTGTATCAAGAAATGAACAAGATTATAATTCTGCAGTTTAAATGTTTCATGTTTCCTTTTCTCGAACTAGAGGAATGCAAAGCTCACTTCACCTACTTTCAACCATTTGTATTGAGTAGACAGAGTACATGGTACTTGTGTTGCTCCAGAGCATCCTGTAAAGCAGGCACATCCAACCTGCATCCCTGCACGGGTGGTAACATGACCCACTCCCTGCCCCTCTGCTTCAAAGGCAGAGGCTCTTCACTGCACAGTAGCCCCGGGCAAGCACCCACCGCTCGGCAACAACCAAATCATCAGTGTGCTTTTAACGCTGTGTCGACTGAAAGCAAGGCATAAGGAGAACAGTGTTGACTCAAGTGATGACAAATAACTGCATGTATTTTGATACACTGGTTGAACACAGTGCTCTGAACAGTGAAGAACACACAGTTGTGCTTTCTGGTTCAATAAAAGAATTTGAAAATAGGTTTCAAGACTGAAGAAAAAAAACCTACATCAATTTGTGCTTGCAACACCATTTTCAGCTGATATAAACGCATTACCTGCAGACTTTCAAGTGGAAAATTGCATAGAGTTGCAATCAAATATTCACTTCAAAAATCACGTATCTTTACCAGACTTTTATAAGCTCCCTCTTATCAAAGAAATATCTTTCGCTTCACAACCACACCTTGTTCATGTCATCACCTTTTGGCAGTATGCATATTTACGCATATTTGTGAACAATTGTCAAGGATTGTGTACCAGAAGAATAAAATTTCATTTTACCTTGTGAGTACACTAAGAATTGCAACCACTGTCATCAAATCAGACTTATGCATTAGCTTCACTACAATAAAGGTCACATATCCCACTAGTTTTATGTTTACATTCCACTCCTTTTTCAGTGTTTTAAGAAAAACATAAACATTAACATGTTTTGTTACTTACATAGTAATGATATTGTATACTTTACAAGGTCCTGCTCTAAAAGTAATGCCTCCTGTATTATTGTGTTGGTGGTATGGCAGCAGAGGCTGAACCTTCCCACCAATACCCCACTAAATTTTGTGGCCAAGTGACAGATGGCAGCAGTCTGAGAAAATTGTGTCTGAAGCAAAGGTGTGTCACTGAAGTGCTCTGTGTGGAAAAAATGGTACCCCTGGCATTCACTGATGCTTTCTGAACGTTCATTATGGAGACCAAACAGTGGGTGTCGAGTACAGTGAGGCAGTGGGTGGTACATTTCAGCAGCGGTGACAGCAGGTCATCTCTGCTGGTGCAGTTTTGATAGCACAGCAGGCAGCTCTTGTTCACTGCTGGCAGAAATGCATAGCTAATGGTGGTGACTGTTGAAAAAAATACTGTTCTATAGATGAGAATTTGCTCTACCAAACAGCATTATTGCGCTCTTTGTATTAGTTGTAGTTTCCACGGAAATAAATAGAAAGCATTACTTTCAGAGCAACTTATGTATATATAACCCAAGACAATTCACAGAATCACATAATGGCCCAGGTTAGAAGGGACCTCAGGGATCACTCCTCCAACCCCCCTGCCACAGGCAGGGCCACCAACCTCCCCATTTAATATTAGATCAGGTTGCCCAGGGCCCCATCCAGTCTGGCCTTGAACACTCCAGGGACAGAGTATCCACAGCCTCTCTGGGCAGCCCGTTCCAGCACCTCACCACTCTCATAGTAAAGAACTTCCCCCTGACATCCAACCTAAATCTTTCCTCCTTCAACTTAAAACCATTTCCCTTTGTCCTGCTGTTATCTACCCTTTCGAAGAGTTGACTCCCCTCCTGTTTATAGGCTCCCTTAAGGTACTGAAAGACTGCAATTAGGTCACCCCACAGCCTTTTTTTCTTCAGGCTGAATGAGCCCAGCTCCCTCAGCCTGTCTTCATAAGCCTGTCTCCAGCCCCCCCCGATCATCATTGTGGTCCTCCTCTGGACCCTCTCCAACAGCTCCCCATCTTTCCTCTGTTCTCAATGCACCCCAGGCAAGACAAAAGGTATGACACCCATGCTGCACACAGAAATAAGAGAACCCTGTCTCAGGCAAACCTGTTCTTAGTGCTATAGAAACAATGAGAGACAGATTTACGTAAATTGATGCCAGTGACAGACACCAAGTAATGCCCACTGCCAAAAACAAAACAAAACAAACAAAACAAAACAAACAAACAAAAAAAAACCCCAAACACTTCAACTCTTTTAAACTACTACTTTCTGCACGCTTTCCAATTTTCATTGCTCAGTGGTGGTTTTGACATCTAAGCGGTTTTGAAGAGTCAAACTGTGATTCACATTAATGCTAATGAGCTTTATATCTGCCTAACAGGTTTTATAGTCCAGCTTGTGTTAGAGGTCAACTAACTTGAAGTCACTGATTTTACTAATACAGGAAGTCTCTGTTTTATAGATGTATGTCCTATTGGAACTCCAATTACCAAGCACTTCTATGAGAAGAGTGGATGCATGACAAGTCTTCTTTAGGGCCATGCAAAACATACTATTAAAGATCAAATACTGCTTCTTACAGAAGAGATGTCAGTACCAGAAGGAGAATAAAAGTTTTAATAAAAAATCTGCCATTACAAATCTAACTGCATCTGTACCCATTTAGCAACTCCGTTTTTCAGAGCTTACTATTAATCCCTGCAACAAGAGAGTGTATTTTAAAGGCAGGTGGCTTTTCCCTCCCCTAAAAGCATGTAAGGGAACTTTGCATGTGTTTTCAAAACTTAGCTTCATTAGGAACACACAGAAACACCTCAACAGAAGAAACTTCTATTTGCTTTCGTCCTTTAAAAAGACGTGAATATTGAATAGTAAAACACGTATTACCTTTAATTTCTTATTTAGCTTGCAGCAGTATTTGTAGACCATTGCCAGATTGAGTGGCCCAAAATCTCCATAGAAGCTAGTAAAAGAGAGGGTAAAAATTAGAAATGAAAAAAGAATTTAGTTTAAGCTAGATGCACAAAGTAAGAAGTAGTAATATACACACGTATCATCCTGAGCACATAAATGTCTTCCTATATACATAGTATTTTAACTGGAACTACAGCTGTTTCCTGTTTTCCACACAGCATCACACAAAGTAAAAAAAAAAAAAGATTCAAAAAATCCTCAATACTTGATCACTCTGTGAGACCAGTTCAGAAAGTAAGTCAAATATTTTGGAGAAATGTCTGTCTTGTACACATATACCTAATGTTCTTGTACACTCTATGGTAAATTACCTCAATTAATTAAAGATGCAGTATGCATCACTGCTAGAGAAAAGCAAACACAGAGAATATATCAGTCCTTTTAAAAATAGCGTGTTTTTGATAAAAACATTTCAAGAATTAGCAGCGTTCCAGATCGCATACAAATACGTATGCTACTTAATACTGGGGAAATAATATATCCACTCTTGGCTCATAAAAGCTTGAGTTAATTTTATCAACATTTTTACTTATTCCAGGAAGTTCAGACACTGCTCTTAATACTTCAGTGACTAAAGACATCCCCTTCTGCTCAATAGGTGAATGTGCATTTCAGAGTATATGTTGCTGCAACATGCTCCAGCGTCTTCTAACATGTCTGGGTATAAGGAAAGCTCTGAAGAGGTTTTTAAGAAATTCTGATGGAAAGCCAAGAAACCATTCTAAGACTTATAAATCATTACAGCAAATAAGTCTGAGAGGACAGACTCATTAGCTCTGTAGTGGGAACAGTATGTTTCCCTCAGCTACGTTTAAACACAGAACGTCAATTATACTGTCTTCTTAATACTGTCGTTCTAATTTATTCCAATAATCTGCAAAAAAAAAATAAATAAATAAAAGCAGAAAAAGTAAGTCTGTACTTACTTCTCATAAACAAGTTCATTGTCTATGCAGAAATAATGGGTATCTGCAGCTCCACTCTTTGGTTTTTGGCAGAGAATTGCGAAATAAAGGCGATCTGAAGAGGAAGGAAAACACAGAGCTTTAACAAACACCCTATTTCTGCGCAGCACAACTGCCTGCAGCACAACTCCAGAGCGCTCTCTCCCGCCTCCTCAGGTGGCAGCGGCACGGCTCCGCGCTCACACCGCTCTGCGGGCCGACAGCGCCCGGACATGGACGGCGGGGCTGGGCCGGCTCCTCCTCCAAGCGGCGGAGGCCAGGCCGCACAGCAACCCTCCAAACGCGGCGGCCCCGAGCTGCACCCCAAGCGCCGCGGCACCGACGTTAAGCGGAGACGCAAAATGTCTCCGAACCGCGCTGGGGCGCGGCGCTCCACAGCGGAGCCCCGTAGAGCGCGGCCGGCCCCCGCCATCCACCTCGGGGGCCCGCGCAGAGGCAGGCAACACGCCCGGTGCCTACGTTCTTTGTCGGCACCCTTCGCTGAACGGGTTAAAGCCACCCCTTTACACACTGAAAAAAAAAAAAAAAAAAAGAAAGAAATCCAACAACAACAAAAAAAACCACCAAGAAAACAAATAAGAAAAACACTGAAACAAAACTGTCTCTAAGGGCAGGGCAGCTGCAGCCCCAGTGAACTATAAACACGGACTGTGCTGCAGCTGAACATCGCTGTGCCTCTTGTAATCGGTCAATAAAAACAGAGGCCTTGTAGCAGCACAGCCATACTTCTGTTCTTGCTGCTGGGAAGAAAAAATACATATATATATATATATATACACACACACACTGTATTTAAAAGTACACATAATATTTATATACACACATACATGTATATACACACATGTGCGTACATGTATAATGTATCCATATATATCTTAAAATATGGGAAGCAAAATTCAGACGTAAAAATAAACGGCTTTCTTCCAGTAGTTGCCTAGAATGAATACATTTACCTAAATCTCTGAATATCACCTGTATATATGCACAGAGGTATAACTTTGTAAGGAGCAGCTATCTTCTCTTCCTGAGAGGAGAAAAAAAGTGACTATGTTTTAAACCAAAATGATTAGCACTTCAAAGTCATTGCTTGTATTTTACAGGAGAGAAGACAGGAAACCCTAGAGAAGCGTTTGTGCCAAGACCTCATGGAGGGAGCCATGGCTCCAGCTCCCCCGTGCCTCTCCCCACTGCAGAGTTCTTTCTCCTACTCTGTACAGCTGTATGTATCAGGGGCTGCAGCAGGTATCCTGGCTCACTTAAAGGAGAAGGGATATATTTAAAAAAAAAAAAAAAAGCTGCTCTGCTGATTTACTCCCAACTTCCCTGAAAAAGAGCATGAACTTCCACAGGGAGGAGGACTGAGAGCACCGAAGAAAACAAAACTGAGAAAGGTGAGGATACAGTATCTAGGGATTGTGTTTAAACTGTTGTTGCTAGATGAAATCCAAGTCAAACTACAGCCCTAAGCTACAATTTCACACTGCTTCTGAACTGATTTAATGGCTAGCTGCCACGAGGTTTATTACAAGGAAAAGTTTTCTGTTGAATTAGACGGCTGGACATGCCCACAGTGGGCTAGCACTGCCAAAACATAGACAGTATTTCCCCCCCAGTGGCACCGACCCCTTAGACTCACTCGTTTTTGACTGGGACCGAGGCCTCGGTGCACTCAAACAACAAGCACACCGAAGTCTGGACAGAATGGCTGTAGTGCTTGGGCTGGCACCTTGCAAGTCAACTTCTTCACATAAGCTGTACATCACTTCTGAAAATATGAAAGCTGCACAGAAGTAATCCCAAATCCTTCAATACTAAAGAAGGAACAAAAAAGGCGAAGAAATACATTTGCATAGGTCCAAAGCCCAAATGTAGCATTTTATTCTAAAACAGGATTTGGAGTACATGAATCACTTGCTTCCTCAATGCTCCAAATTTTACTGAAAATTTTCTGCAGCTTTTGTGAAAACGTCCAACAAAAATAAGAATTCATCTCCTGAGTGAACAGAGTGCACGTGGCCTTTTGAATTACTGTTGGCATTCAGTTCCGCGCTGGTATCTTTGGATTGCGTTAATTGATGCTATTCTAAAACACCTGAAAGAATTTAGCAAGGAACTCAAGCTTAATGGCTGTACAGAACCACCTCACAATAAGAGCAGCATGTGTCAAATGCCAACATCCTGACAAGCTGTCCTTTCCAGCACACTACTAACAATTGCTCCCCATTATGTAAACAGCAGGCTCCGTCTTTTTAAAAACGTTTCCTACAAGGGGATTTTAGTAATAAGCTGCGCAGAGTGGTCTTTTCCCATAAACCTATTTGCCTTTCTACTGGCTAACCAGCCTGATAGCTTACAAATGGTGAACTGCTCACCACGTCTGTTTTTAATCGGTGTTCTGCAATCATAGTCCCAGTTCTGTTTACAGCTATCAAGGATTAGTGTTGATTTCTGAATATGAGTATCCAACGCTGTGAAGCAAGGATTCCTCCACTATGGATCTTATTGCAGGACCAGGGTCTATACATGAAACACACTAGAACACTGATAAATTTATTTAGTAGGACTCCACAGCAGCTTGGGCTGCAGACGCAAAGCTTCCACTTAAATATTTTTATGCATCCTTCATTAATTTTAGCTTTTCAGTACCTCATTTACATATAATGTAATTTAGTACTTCCAGATTCTCTCAAATTTCTGATAAAAGGTCATCATGAAATTATCATAAACTAGAGCAGATCCTTCTGATCGTCTCTCAGAAGAGCAGGGCTTACTGCCTTACAGGCTGCGTCTGCACTGCAATTAGAAGATATGACTGCAGTACATTAGATGTACTTCAATTATCTTTGATTTTGTTTGCCTCAAATAACAAAACAGTTAAAATACAGAAACATGGACTTTACCGGTGGCAATTAATTTTAGTAGCAACTGATGTAAAACAAAGTAAGTCTGCAGACCCCTACCCGAGGGCTGTGATCTCACAGCTTCGCTACTCCTGCTACCAAACCAGTGAGATTAAAGCTAGAACGAGCATGTCTACACAGGCTATAATAATCACACATCTGATTTTGATGTGCAAACAGAAAGAAAAGCACTTTGCCTATCTTTCTGCCCTACAGTGTTCCATGGAAGCATAGGTATACAACACTAAGAGCTACCATTTCACAACTGTGTTCACTGGAAAACAGAGATGACAGAATAACCTCCTTTCTTTACCTTCGGAAAGCCTGACACTTCCATGGGTCCACTGTGGAGGCCTGGAGGAAAGCAATTTCACTAACTCGGGAGGCAACTAAACACCAAGCAGGCACTCACTAAGGCAGGACAAGTCTGCATACCAGCAGCAAAGATTATTTCACCAAAAGAGAGACTCGGCAGTGCTATTGTTAAACAGATGCCTCAGATGAGAAATTCAGAGGAGACTGACAGTATAACAAAATACAACGCCCGTCTGTTTTGAATTATCAAGAATTCAACTACAGAGTTATTTACTATTCTAAAAGAACTGTATTTCTAAATTCAGAGTTAGTGTATAGTATTTAGTTACATTAAAAAGTCCAAAATAACAGAAAAACATATGAGAAAACAAAAGGATAAATTCTGTGGCAATATTAAGATTAGAAGTAAAATTGCATAGTATTTTCCTGTTAGTCATCTTATTCTTGAAACATTCACTCACTCATCTTTACAATATAATTCATATTTAAGTGATAATACATTTGGCAATAACAACAATTGCTTGGCCTTCTGAGAAAAGAAAATGTCATGCTAAAAAGCTAAAAGAAATTTTTATTTACCATGAAAAAAATATTTTCAGGGCCACATCATGATTGATGAACGACACTATGTTACTTAAACGTAGTCCTTGATCTCGGCTGCTCTTGTCTGATTTATAAGACTACACTGCAAGTGCTCACATGCTGTCAGAACTGTGTTAGGTATTAAAAGCCTTAAATTTGGCTTTAAAAATCTTAATTTTGAGACATGCTCACAGCGAGATCATACTGATAGAAGACTAAATACAACTTTTATACTAAGATTTATCTGTATAATAAAACTTGAGTGTGTGATTGAGAGTGGGGATAGTCAAAATTTCCCCAAAAATCTTTTCATAATTAAAAAAAAAAAAAATTGGCTTCTCTGTAACATAAAAAATCTATGACGTCAAACCAACAATAAGGGAAAAACAAAGCAAAATTATCAATGAGTACATCTAACCAGATGTTCTTTTATAAATCTCCAAGTGACAGTGAAATGATTCCCTATTAAAGGGGAAAAAAAAAAAAAAAGGTGGGGAGGAATATATGGCACAGCTTAGGACATTCTGGAGTTAGTTCCACACTGCAACCAACTGAACCCCCTGAAAAGGAAGACAAGCAAACATCTGGAAAGATTCCCCATGGTGTTCTATCACTAAACATTTAATTCCATGTTTTGTAACAAGAGTTCCTTCATTTTGGAATTAACTGCTAAGAGAGAGGTGAGAGAGAAACACAAACTTCTTGTGCAAAGTTTATGCCTTATAACATTTTCTTTTAGATGTTCCTTGAAAAACCAGAGCAAAGACAACTTGGCAACGAAAGGAAGTAATGAGTTTTTAAGCTTCTCAGATGCAACTGCTACATTTCCTTTAGATCAAATAAATTATTTCTTTCAGAGATCAGAAGGATATGGGAATATGTTTCCAATAAACAGAAGAAATGCATTCAGTACCAGCAAATTGAATTCATACCAGCCAGGCTCACACATTAGTTGACAAAGACAAAACAGTAAGATTTACCGTGCAGCTTAAAAGACCGAAATAAACAGTTTTCCAGAAGCACAGCTTCCCTGAACTACTCTTAGCAGCAAACAAAAATATTTAGATTGATAAGTACAACTGAGTAAGAAATAAGCACAATAATTGTTATATTAAGTATAAAACCTATGCATAATAAAGGATTACCAACTCTGTTACATATCAGTTTAACATCAGGCAAGATAAAATCCATACATTTTTATGGCTGTTTGGGTTAGTTTACGCTTGTTGCCTTCCACAAAGATGAAAATGAGCGCAGCCTGCATTGTTCTTAATGAGTTTGGGGCTGTTCTGTAACTGAGAAGGTAATGCTGGTATTCAGCCTAAAGGCCACTAGAATATTTTTCGGTGTGCCCAATTGCAAGAGTTAGGCCTGATGCTTTAATCTGCTTCCAGTCCAGAACCATTAATTCATTTCTCAGAACTGCATTATGAGAAGGCAAAACTGACAGTTCAGAATCTGAAATAACTTTTAAAGCAGTCTAAGGAAAAGGTGAGCTTATTGCTATCATTCTCTCTTAGGGTTTCTCTACTGAAAAAAAAAAATAAAGAAAGAAAAGAAAATCTGTCATACCAACGCAATGAAGATTAGGATGTAATTGTTCCATTATTAGAAGCTTGTAAACAGGAGCCACGGTGAGCAGTAAGAAAAGATTAAGGGAACATGAATTATTATTAAATACAAGAACCTACTGCTTTTTAATTGAGTTTGTTATGCTGTGTACTGATGCACATGCTGAACTCCCACTGAAAAAGTCAAATCCTGGGTGACGTGCTGCACTATTTGTACAAGCGAGCATTTCCTTGGAAGGGAAAACACAGTAATGTGAAGGGCCTGTTCAGTGCTGGAGGTGTGCCCTGGCCCCGAAAAGATGCTGCCCATGGCTGGTCATAGAGTTGTCTGTGGGGCTGGGCAGGTCTACACAGCATTCCAGCGTGGGGAGGTACTTTGGTGCCAAAAAAGCAGCACCTGCCTAATCAATCAGAGGTTTCTACACTGAACCCTAAAACAGTATAATTCCTGTGCAAATAGTTACGGCTAAGAAACTATAGAAAAATAAATACTTACAGAATTACAGTTCTGTATATAAATACACCATTGTGTCCCTTTGTAGATTAGACCAGAAGAACTGTATTTTAGGCTGGAGTACTGCAGTTTTATTCCATGGCTCTATTACAGCTTTTTAAAGAGAGGATTCTGCTATGCTTTGGGAATTTAGATTCTTCCTACATCACTATGCCCAGTTTCCAAAACACTGACCAGAATCTTAGGATTTTCTAAATGCATCACTACTTAGGAGCCGTGGCAGTTTATCTACAGACTCCTGCTTCTCAGCAAGGATGAGATCGGTGCTTTTTTTTTTTTTTTTTTTTCTGCTCGTGATTGCTGTCAGTATTCCTGCTGCTCTCTTTACACACGGTTCCCCAACTGCCCTTCGTAGAAAAAAAGGTGAGGCTCATTTCTTGTGTTTTTAAAGAGAAGTTGTAAATAATGCAATTCGCAAATGTGACACAGCACACAAAAAGCCAGTTTCTGCGTTTGTCCCCATGCAAACTAAACCCAGGTGCGCCTCTTAGACGAGGAATTGAGGGAGTTACTTCGGCCGCTCCTCCGCGGGTGCCACGCAGGGTACCGGCTGCTGTCGCAGTGCCAGCACGGGCAGCGCAGGGGCACCGCGCGGGGCCGGGACAGGGCACAGCGGGACGGGCCGGTACGAGCGCTGCGCCCACCCACCGGCACGGACGGACACCAGCCCCCAGCGCAAGCACAAACCGAACTGCTTCTGCGCTCCGTTTCGCAGATACGCATTTTGCCGGTTTAAATACTCTTTCCGCACCGTTCCAAGACAAACCCCCAGAGCGAGGCACCTCTCGGCGCTGCCAAACAAAGTTACTCAGCGCACACTGCGTGTATTGTTCCGAAACGCTCCCAGCGACACCGAACCCGGCTCGCCCCGCTCCCCTACCACCCCCACCCCGCACACGTCGCGCCCCTCTCCCCGCCGCCTCCAACTTTCCCCCGGACCGACCGAGACCGCCCGGCGGGAGCCCCGGAGCGGCGCTGCGGGACGCGGCGGGGAGGGGGGCGTCGCCCCGCCTCGCTGTCCCGGCCCCGAGTTGCGGCGCCCCGCAGGGCAGCCCGCCCAGCCCCGGCACGCCCCCCTCACCGGCGATCTGCACGCAGATCTCGGGCCAGGCGGCGGCGGCCGTCTGCCGCCGCTCGTCCTCTTGCTCCTCGCCGCCCGCCGCTCTCGACGCTGCGCTCCGAGTTCTCTTCAGTGCCGGCGGCGGGCTGGCGCGGCGCCGGGCCTCGGCCCAGCTCTTCCGCTTCATGGCGGAGGCGGCCCGGTTCACCCCCACCGCGCCGCTCCCCGCGGGGCTAGGGCTGCCAGGGGAGGGACCGGCGGCGGCGGCTGACGCATCTCCATGGACACCGCCCCCTCCCGCCGCCCCGTGCACCTTCGCCCCATCCCCACCCCCCCCCCTCCCGCCCCCCCTCTGCCGCCGCTGATTGGGTCGGGGCGGTGTGGCGTCACCGGCGCGGAACGGTGGGGACAGTGATGTCATAGCGGCAGCGGTAACAGGTGGGCCGGGCCGAGCTTTGCCGCCGCCCGACCCCAGCGCTCCGGACACGAGACGGGTCCTCGGGGGCATCCCGCTGCCTGCGCCCTTCTGCTCGGGGTTTGGAAAGTTTAAAGAGCTGCCTTTGTATCTTAACGCGCAGCATCGCGTCTGCTACGCGCGCCTTTCAGTACACCGACATAGGTGGGCCACTCCCAGTCCGCCTCTGCCTTCCTCGGCCCGGGTCCGGCCGTCTGTGTGGTGTGAAGCTAGTGGATGTCGCCCGCTTTTTGCTGCGTAACTTTTTAAAAGCATTGCTTTTAAATAACGCGAAAGGGCCTGAAGCTACCCGTGGTCGTTCATTGTGCACGTGGGGCCAGAGTCACATGGGCTATGGCATGCAGTGGGTGTGTGATGGATGCAGAGCCGATGTTTTCCTTAAAGTCGTGTTTCTGCTGAGCCTCCTGTGGTGTAGTTCTTCCTCTTTGTTGGCCTTCACCCTGCGATTCTATCTGAAGAGCCTGCTGGGATAACACAAAATCTCACGGCCTGTCAGCACTGAGGTGCCAGGGACGAGTGAGAGCTGGCAAATGGCAGCTTCTGTTGTTCTGACCTCCTTAGGAGTGCACAGCTGTGTCCAGTTCATTATTGAGTTAAAACACCACGATAGAGCTATTCCCACCGTGTGCTTTCTGAGGAATCAGAAAGCAAAACAGTTTTAGAAATGACAAGAAAAACACTTCCTTTAGAGCTGAAAGCACCGGACACATGAACATGAAATGACTGGAAAACAGAAGCAGAACTGGAACTAGCGTTATGACTGGGATGACCAGGAGCATGAATCAGCATGGAAGTGCTACAGTGCACTGGGTTCCCTGCATCCTTTCATTTCCTAAATACTTTAAGATTTCAGTCTGTCCCTCTTCCCCCTCATGTGCCCGTAGCACTGCTGGGTCTGTGGACTGCTGAGAGCCCAGGCTGGATGCTGCTGGCTTAAGCAGGGAGTCACATGTTGCTTTCACATTAATAGCATCCTTCTCTTAAACACATGCTATCAAAACGTGTGGGTCATTAATAAGGTGCTAAGGGATGTTACCTCCACATGTAATTACATTACTCAGTGTCATTATTGTTTCTCAAGCAAGCCTTTTATTTCTCATCTAGGAGCACCATGTTAATTTCATTTGATCTTAATGGTGTAGAGCTCTCAGGAGTTTGGCCATGGCATGCCAACGACCCTAATGGACACGGGGACAAGCCTTTCAATTTTACGTAGGCTTTACCTGTGTGGTACTGCTCAGGCTGACGACTGGTCAGATTCTGCATAAGAGTGGTGTACGAACAGCAGCAGTTTACAGGAACGGTCAAAGATCAGCAGCTGCAGAGGAGGATACGCTGCTCTATAAATCTTGGAAAATCTCATTTTGAAAGTGCTAGAACGTGGCTCATGCCTCAAAAGAGGGCAAATTCTGCTTTATTGAAAGCAATAGATTCTGAACATAAGCTCTAATAGAAAAACGGTTACTACAAAACTTGACAGAACCACAAAATGCAGTGTCCTCACCTCAGCGGTCTATGACAGAAATAACTAAGGATGTTTGTCTTTTCAGACATACACAGAGTATTTACTGCTGCAAAAATTAACAGGAAAACAAGAAACCAACTGTGGCCTATTCCAAAACCAACTACCTGATCACAAATACATTTCAGACACACCCCTCTCTGTTTTAACAGATCTGTGCTTTTATATGACAAAATAAATTCAAGCAACAGCTGACAAATTTAAATTGTTTATTCAAAAATAGAAAACGAACACCTGCCCTTGCCAGATGCAAAAGTACATGACAGCTTAAGTCCCAGTGTGATTTTTTGAAGTTCATTTTTTATACAAGATTGCCACAAAGTGCTGGAGGTTTTAAAGCCCTGAAAAGTTTTGGATTTGAGTGCAGTTTGTTTAACTGAAAGGCAAGAAACCCAAGTTCCTCCTCAGCAAAAACATTTTAGTTCAGTGTATTCAGAACAATGATTCTTAAAATGCATTAGCAAGGTCATTATATGAGAAAGCAATAAGCTACAGAAATTTCTGCAGTAAGTCTCAGTTGTGTTTTAGTTTTTATTATCCTGTACTCCATGGAAACAGCACTTTAGAGTCCACCTTCAGTGCCAGGTATGATAATCTGTGCTCTGGTATTCCAGATACAGTTTCAGATGTCCTAAAAAGATGGAACACTGAAGTTGTTGGGAATTCACTGGGCTGTTGTTCTTGTAGAACACACACAAAAAAAATGACACACTGTATTAGTGTTATATGTCAATGATCTGGGGTCTGTTTGTGAAATTTACTGTTTTAACTCCTGCCAGCTGCAAAACTGAATTAATGGGAACATGATCCAATCTGTTTCTATCATGATGCAAAAAATGAACGTGATTACCTGGAAGGGAATGAAAATAAATGAGCAAGTAGTTGAATACAGTACTTATAAGTGAATCAAAGAAGCGTTCTGATTTCCTACAGGCTCTTAAGTGTCTTGTAGACTGCACAGTAAATCCTATTTTAAATTATGACATGGATTTTTTAAATTAAGTTGTAGAAACAAGGGGCACTGAAGCATCTAACTGAATTAAATCTGCTGAAGAATAGCGAGTCCTAATAACATGATATGACTTTGTCATGCGGTAGCCCTCTTCATGCTTTATTCCTTTATTACAAACACTTTAAGTGCCTCAAATCAAATTGAAAGCAGAATATGAGTTTATACCGCTCAGAAATACCTTCTAAACTTCAGGCCATCAGCACCACTATTGATTTCTATAGGACAGAGAACAGCTTTGTGCTCTCTCTGTAAAAGGTAAGACCACACAATGACACCTCCACAGGTTCATTCTGCTAGCAGAACCGCAGAGACTACACAGGACTGTCCTTCTCCTTGTGAGTCCACAGGGAAAACAGCAGAGATGGCAGCGCTAAAGCAAACAATGTAAGGAGTAGCCTATCACTATCAGACGAAAAAAGTGAGATCACCTGGGCCTAAAATCAAAGTTCCTCCCTGTTGAGCAGGGTCTCCTTGGAAGTCAAAAGCTGGGCCAGTCATTGCTCTCCACATACTTCTAATACTGCCCAAGAGCATGCTTGATTTTACGTGAGGGCTCTTCACTAAATGAAACAGCAAAGACTTTGTCACATAGACGTACAAAAGTACATAGCAAGAACAACAAAATCAAGCAGTTACTGGGATTATTGGAGGAAGTGGTGGTTTGAGAAGGTGCAGCCTACCAGAGATGGTCTGGTGTATAGGCTCCCTTCCTATTCCCATTGTGATCATGCAATTTTTTTCTGAGCACTCTTGCTCTGTAAGTCATGTCAATATGAGAAAATTATTCTTACCTGATATGCCATTACCTTCACCTCTTTTCATGCCAAGTATTCTATAAATTTCCCTTTGTGGATCTACATACATTTCATGTGTATACCCAGTTAAACTGCAAAAGGGCTGCAAAATATGTACATAAGAGATAATAATATTTTTAAGGTTAAGATAGTTATTTAGTTAGTGAAAAAAATCCTGAAAAATACCCTAATTTTAAAACCTGTGACTTTGTCACGCTAAATGAAAGTAAAGGCCAAAAATTTTTAGCCCTACAGCTTTTACAAAAACAAACCTTCCGTTGAAATCAGGAAAAGATCTTCCCTTAACAAGTCTCTGTGGATTTTAATCTGAAGGCTTTAGTTATTTGCTTTATTCAAACATTACTATTAGAATTGCTTCATCAAAAAGAACACCGTCCTGGTTTTCTGTGGCTGCTAATCGACTGTCTTTTCACTCTGAAGAAAATCTCTCAATGCAGATCATTAAGGCACTGTAGAGCATACAATTTATTTAATAACTACCTTATTTACCTTGATGTGATGATAAGACGACTGTCCAATAACTATAAGCCTCACGTTTGCTTCCTAGAACAAAACACAGGTATCGAAACTGAGAAAGAGGAACTCTGTCTTTCTGCTTGGCTGCAAAGCATTAGCAGTCTAATGTTCTGAGATAATGATCATGGTGTACTGCGTTAAAATTATTCAAAATTAATGTCACTGACATTCTTGGAACAAAAATGCTTTTATCTGTCATCCACAGTTAGTAGCTATATTAATTTATTAAGCAGTAAATTACTTTTGAAAGGTAACTTTTAAGTTACAGGTTTGTGAACAATACACTTTCATTAGTAGCATCATCTTTCCTATTGAATGCAACCTGTTTATGAATGGAAATGCAAAATTTCACCACAGCTGCATGCATCTATGGATGCAGCATGCAAATATTGGTGCACAAACAAGTTTAACTGTGATTTCCATACACCGATGGCCCTCAGTATATACAACTTCACTCAGTGTGTAGTGCTGTCTTCTGCAGTCTCACCATTACAACTGAATGTAAAACACAGGCCAAACCTTGTTTGTTTAGATGCCAGTAACACAGTTAATGATGTATCAGGGTGTGGGTTTTTTGGTTTTTGTTTTTAATATTCGGGTATAACACTTGCCTATCCGAAACAGAACCATTTTTCTTGTTAGGAAAATAAGCCAACCTAAAAATAGTCACAGTAAATGAAAAAAAAAAAAAAAAAAGTGGAAGAATTTGACTCTCTGTATTAACTTAAGCATCCAAATTAATGTCATTCTGAGTAACATTACTTCAGCAGTTTAGAAAAACAATCCAGTGAACAGAGACTATTTTTAATTCAGAGTGCTATTCTGATTTAGTCCCATGCACACCCAGAGGCCAACTGTACCAGCATGGTGGAAGGGCAGAAGCAGTCTGAGCAGACAGCTGCCCAGGGCATCACTAAAGCCAAGAGAAAAGCACATCACCCAATGTTGTCTTAACAGTTTGGAATACAGTAGAAAAAACAGCATCAAGCTAACAGCGCTTGGAGAAATAATGCCGCTGCTACCGAGCATGCCGTGCAATTACTCCCTTCATGCGTCTCCTTGGCAGATACATTATGTCAATTGTAGCAAACAAGCAAACATTAACTTTACTCTGAGCCTTCCTTTGATTCCTGGAAGGTTTAAGCCTGCAGCAGGAGATAATTGAGCAGTCTGACTGCAAAGCACATATGGGGGTGTGGCACTTACTTGTAAATAACTCCTAGGGACTTTTGCCAGGTCTTCTACATATTCCTTACAGGTGTAACACAAAAAATTCTGCAACACAGACAGATGGACGTATAAGAAACAGACATTATTGCATAGCAGTGAAGAACCAGATTCTCACTTCAGGCACAAACTGGTTTGGAGGTGACCAGGAAATAGATGTAGGAAAGACCGAAGTCCACTGCAGCCTCAAAATTTGGGTTAGGAACCTGAGTCTGAGCACAGACTCTGCGCTAGGGGCCTTGCTCGTCTTCTGTCTACCGAACTGCCCTGTCAGCTGGGACACGGAGCAGCAGTACACTTGATTACCTGAACACACGGACTTATTTGCTATGTATCTGCCACTCTGCGCACCCAGGTCCCCCCCCCCCAGCTCCCACCTTCCCAGCTCAGAACTCCCCAAGGGGGAGCGTGGCTCCGCCCAGCCCCTGGCAGCCCGCCCAGCCCGCCACCGCTTTCCTCACCCGCACGAACACCACGACGGCTTTCTGCCGCCTGTACAGTGTCCCGAAGGGGACCCTCCTCCCGTCCTCGTCCACCACCATGCAGCGGGCGGCATCCCGCAGCTCCGCGGGCTCCGAGTGTGGCACGGCGGGCACGGGTCGGACCTGTTGCACGACGGGGAACATGGGCGGGCGGGACGTGACCGCGGCTCCGCCGTTCCGTCCGTCCTTCCCGAAGGAGAGCGAGGCGGAGCCAGTCGGTGGAGCGAGAGGGCTGCGAGGGGGCGCCGAGGCGGGATAAATGAGGGCAGCGTCCGGTCCCGGCTGCTGGATCCGATCCACCGCCAGTAGCGGCCGGCGCTGCCCTGCTGGCGGGGGAGTTGGCCAGTGAGGGCCTCTGAAGGAGCAGGGAGGGAGATCTGCTGCCAAAAGTGCTGCCTATCAGCGGGAACCGGAATGCGGTTACTTGTAGAGAAGGCGGCGGAGCCAAACGGAAGCTCCCAGAAACGATGCGTGAGCAGAAGCGGCGGTACTGTCAACCAGCCGCTGGTCGGGGCTGCCTCTGCAGTGTGCCACAGCGCTTCGGAGGACCGCCAGCGAACCAGAAACTGCCGTTTTCTAGGAAGTGCTGAACTGCTGCACCAGAAAATGCATAACCCGTTCCCTCACGGGATTAAAAACAGTACTGCGCGGGACGTGGGCACGTGACCAGAAGTGGATGCTGAGCAGCACAGGAGTGCGTAAGAAGTGCACACAGAAATATAGGAATTGAATAGATACCCTTTAAAATAGGAGCACCAAGCTAGACATGAACAGTATTTTAGCTTGTTGTTAACTGATAGTCTACAAGGAAGGCGGCGCCTTCCTTCTCATAGGATGCTGAAAAAATGAGGTATCAGAAGGAATACAGCTAGATGGAACAAGACTGGAGTTATTCTCCTTCATGAAGCCCTCCCCCGAAGTTAATTCAAGAGATTCTCTTGGCAAACTTCCACAGTTTCTACAGTGTTAATGTCACATCAACTCCAGAAATTTGGGTTAAGCCCATTGGTTTCATGAGAGAATGCAAAGAACAGGTTAATCCACTCAACAACCACCTTTTTTGGCTATACACAGGCCAGACTGCTTGCCTTCAATCTTTTGTTTTGTACGCTGAACAATCCCCCCTTTTTTTTTTTTTTTTTTTTTAACAATTCCTATTGCTCTCTAGTATTTCTAGGATTTTGTATTTTCCTCCATATGTTTTAGGTTATTTCTGTCATTCCTGAAGTTCAGGACCTAGAACTAGATGTAGTATTTCAGCCAAGTGTAGCTTTAGTCCATGTCTTGGGTCTGTACACCTATTTACACATGCCACTGTGATTGTGCTTCTTTCAACAATACTGTATTATTGACTTATTTTCAACCTAAGAGCCATTGCAATTCCCAGTGCTTCTGCTCCAGACCTTCCTTAAAAGAGAGTGCATTAGCAACATGTTTCCAGTAATTCACTTGAAAGAAATTCTCTCTGACTGCACAATATTTGACAGATTGAATTAGGTCTATTTAATATGGTACAACAGAGTTTACACCCCAGCTGGGATATTCCCTAACTCTGTTTTAAAACTTGTCAGATATTTTTCAGGGCACATCACGTGCTTTATGTCAGGTTAACAATAAAGGCAAGTCAGCTCTACATGGTAAACAGCAACATGAGGGAAAGTGAACCCTGGCTGATAAAGTGCTTATAGTGAATTAGATTTCTGGCACATACCTATGGTGGAACTTGTATAGCCCTCCTGTTTCATCAGTAAAAGTTCATTTCATTTTATGAATCCATCTTGTAGCCTTGTCGGGTAAAATGTGGTCGTCATCACAGCACTTTGCTGAGAGAGCAAATTGTTGTTCAAATGTTAGTAAAGTTGTATATTTGCTTATGTCTGTTTGCTTGAAAGACTAATCTTGTAGTCCACTATGCCCCCACAGTGACCTCAAATTTGTACAGGATTTCTGAAAATTGTGAGACATGCTTTCAGTTAGATAGGCGTTTGGGCAGTATTAATTCCATGTTGCAATTGTCAGACATCTTCGTACACATAGCAGTTTCTGTGGTCAGACAGATCCCTTCAGCCAGCAGCCCAGGAGCTAGATTTGTTTCTTCCAACACTGAGAGGGAATGGCCTGCCTACCTTACCTACCATAAGATGTAGAAAAGCAAGGAGAACTGGTGACCTTTGATATGCTTTGTTCTTTGTCAGGCTGAAGTGGGCAGACTGGCCACATAGCCTAGCCATGTTATGATTGCAGCAAAGCCCCTGGATAGCCCAGGCCTCAGTATGCAGGGCACGAGGGCACAGCAGAGCTGGGAGCAGACCTTCATCTCTGCAGATAGAAATTAGAGCCTACAGCGGAGCTGTGGTGCTCCTGCAGAGGATGAGCAGTCAGCTGCTCTTTGAGGTGTAGGTATAGGCGGACCTGCTGATGATTTATTGGACAGGGGGTTTGCAGTACACTGTCCCATCTCAGTCTTCACAGTGCTGCTCATGAGCCTAGACTACAGAGAAGCCATTCTCTCTTGATTGGAAGTGAAATTTCTGAGGAGCCCACCACATCTGTTAGAGCTGATACACATTTCTTCCTAAAAGTCTGCCAGTAAACTTCACTTTTTTACACTGTTTGGAATGCCTTAGCTGGGAATGCCTATCATTAACACCTGGTATCAACAGTGTGTGCTGATGAGTAGCATCTTTCTCCCAAGGATCTCTTCCAAAATATTCTTTAAAGCCCCTCAAGCAGCATGGCCCCCATTTTTGATAACACCTCTTGCTTTTTTACTCTTCCTGGAATGTATTCACTATCTTGTGATGTCATTTCTCTTTATCATTCCCTCCCTCATTTTTTTTTTTTCCACTTATCTTTTTTTTTTTTTTTCCTTCCTCTAAGGGAGGATATATTGTTTCAAAACTCGACAAAGTTTTGCACTTTGATTTTTCACTCCTTTTTGAAGTTGCTCAGAATTATTTACGTATTAAGCATTTCTTAAGTCTGCTTGAAGTGTTGGTGTGTGTTGTGCACTGATTAGCTGTTACCTCATAAAGCAAATACTTAAAAAAGTCTTAAAAAATCTACTGTAATAGTTAGTGCTTACAGAGAGAAATTTTTTCTCCTGTTAAGTTGGGAGCACCAGTTCTACAGGGAGCGCTGCAACAGGTAGCCTTACTACAAAACAGATTGTGACAATTTTAAGTGAAATGCATGATACTTTGATTAATACAGCTTCAAGGCATGAAAAGACTTTGAGGAATTTATTCAGAGCTTTTCATATTTGATCTTTTTCTGTTTTGCATCTGTCTACTTTGTGTGCTGTAGATGAAAACCAGAGATGACCAGCTGCATGTCAAGAATGTAAATTATATAACAGAGAAACTGTTTTGTGTCTGAGTGCCATGAGTTGAAATGCTGCTTTAACGCACTGAGAGGGAACGAGTCTCTCACCTGAAGAACTCATTACTTACGTAGATTAATCACAAGCAAGAAACAAATAAAAGATACCTTACAGTTAGAACCAGCTAAATAGGCTTGCCTTATATCTTGTTAGCAGTAAGGTTCTTAGAAAGTAAGCTAATTATTTTTAGTGTTCAAATTACAGTGTAAATTAGCTCAGGGGATTGTGGGGCAAAGAGTGAAAAGTGGATCACATGGGGTATTCATGACAGATTAAACCTTGTTATTTGAGGCCTGCACTTGTCTCACAAAGTGAACAAATCTTTCCTGAAAATGATAGATAGTGGGTTTTTTTGTTGGTGTTCTTTTTTGTTATTGTTGTTTTGTTTGTTTGTTTTTGTTTTTATTCCAGAAAACATCATTTGCTTTTGGCAGAGCAATCTAATATTGTTTCCTTTAGATTTGCCTTCCCTCCCTCCCTTTCTCACACAGTCTTCTGCTCTTTTTAACAGTGCAGAGTAAGTGTACCACAAGAAGGCTGTATTTCTCCAGTGCTATTTCTGTTTTCTGTGTTCATAGAGAGCTGGGTGTCTACTTGAGCAGTAGATTCAGATCACATGACTCTGTTACAGATGATAACTTGGATATTTAACTACAGTGAGGAATCCTCTTCTTGAGGAAACTGAATGGTATAACGTATTTGTTGAAGGCTAATAGCTGGGTCTAATTTTAGCAGACTTGAAACAGATCTCATTCATTCTTGGTACATAATCATATGTAACAAATTCTGATATCTCTTCTCTTTGCTTCAGGGATTAGTTAGGAACTCAGACCAATTCTATTGCCCCAGATTTTTAGCTACTTATTTTTATTTTGCTAACATTTGGGCCTGATTGACTTCCTGCAGCCTGCAGACCACAAATTCATGGCCTGTGCTTACCCTTCTTCCTTTCAAAATGACTAAGTTTTGTTACCAAACTGATTATTGTTCACCTGACTGGGATGATGCATGTACTAGACATGAGGAAAGAAAGCAAGCTGTGTTTAGAAGGGCCTTCCTAAAGAAATGATTTATACAAGGAAAAGCTGTTCAAGGTAAAGTGTCAAATGGTCATCATGCTCATCCTAAATGTTCAATTATAAAGATCTCAGCTTTTCAAATGGGTCTCTTCAGAGGATCTCTAAAAATATCTCTAATGGAAATCGTGTGTTTGGTGAAACTCTCACCATAGGCAGTGCAATGCATGCCAAAGCTGGGACTGAATTCCAGCCCTAAGCCTCCGTGGCCTGGCTTTCAGACTGGCATCAGGGTGAGCCCCCTGCTTGGTGCCCTGGGGACTGATCCTTGATTGAGAAATCTAGTCCCTGTTGTATGGGTCTGTGTTTAAACAAGAAAACTGTTTTTCTTTCTGCTGTTTGCATCATAATTACTTGTTTCAACAAAGACTCTGCTTAATTTGCTTCGGAATACTTCTACTTCTTCATGAAGTCTTTTGTCTTATTTTTCATTTGCAGTTGTGACTCTCTTCTCTCCATACACGTATTTCTATTGCGGTTGTTTGTTTATGCACAAAACTAGAAATGAAAAGTACAAAAAAAAAAAAAAAAAAAAAAACAAACCCAAAAAAACCCACAGAAGTAGAAAAGAAGGACGGAATGAAAGGAGGGAATACAAGTATGTTCAGTTATGGGGAAATGTGATGAATAAAAATGCATTAAGGTATCAGCTAAAACAGACTTCTCTTAACAAAAACATCTACTGTTATGTTTTTTGTTTTTTCTTTGCAGATTGGTGAAAGGTCACTTAAATTAGTTCCAATTCATAGAATCACAGAATCTTAGGGGTTGGAAGGGACCAATTAATGTCCTATTGTTCCGTTACATCATTTTATTTCATGTTCTGAGTTAGCACATGTAACACCCTTCTGTTTGCAACCTAAGATCTCACACATAAGAGCTGAAGAATAAAATACCAACAGGAATAGTAAAAAAGAGAAAAGAGTATGGTAAGGGAATGAAAAGTGGCTGATTACATTATATTTTCTATCAATTCCTGTCCTTAATACCAGTTAATTTAATTGTCTTTTGTATGATTTCCATATTGTTCTTCTATAAGATGTCTAAAACAATCTGCACTGAATTTATTATCATGCATCATCCATTTGTAAAATGTAGCTTTTGACCTTTCTGCATGGCAGTGCATTATTCTCATATCAGATGAAATTCTCAGACAGAAATAACCTGCATTCTTGGTTCAGGAAAGAGTGATCAACAGCCATTGCTTAAAAAGTCTCGTTAAGTACTCAGACATTAAAGCTGTGGTTCTGCCATGATATCCTAGGTTCTGACACCTAACTCTATTGACCTCAATATAGTTTTGATCAGACAGAAAAATGAAGTGGGGATCATAACAGTCATCAGTAAAACTTATTTATTTTTATGCTGTTACTCTTAACCCTACAAAGGGAAGTTCTTTATAAAACGATAGTCATGCGAGTATTCAGATCAGGGATTAAATCAAATAGGATTATTCACACTTGAAAGTTAATTTTTATTAAAGTAGTCATAAATTCAATTTTTGTGGCTATAGCTGAGCAACTCCACTTACAGATGTGCTTATTTGAATTCTGCTTATCTGAAATAACAATGAGGTTAAATCAGAATAAGGGATAATCACTCAGGAAAAGGCATGTACAATGTGATGTTGTTCAGAATACTTATACCTGGTATTGTAGGACAAGGAGTTCTGTTGCACTATTTTAGCTCAATACAGGAATTTCAGGTAATAAAAATATATTTTCTTTGTTCTCTGATGTAATTTAAACAGAAGATTTAATTTATAATTTAACTAAATTGAGTACTTAATTTGAAAAAAAAAAAAAATGATGATAATCTTCTGGTGTTAGTTGTTTACTGGGTTCCAGTTGTAGAAAGAAACTGCATGAAGACAACCATGAAGAACAAAATGTCAGCTGTTGGATTGTTGTGCCAAAAAATATAGCCTTGCACCCTCAGTAAGATGACACCAAGCTGAAAGGGAGTGCTGATCTGTCGGAGACTAGAAATGCACTACAGAGTCCTGGATAGACTGGGGATAATCACTGTGCTGTCATATTAGTGTAATGCAAATGCGGGGGTATGAACACTAGCTATAGAGTCTATTAGTAATACCTGCTATCTACCTTCAAGCAGGTGCCATTTGGCAGTTATCTGCTGCCTTAAAAAGAGTGAACTATTCAGCATATATTCTATATACGTTAGTAGACTTTCAAAAGTAATTGTCTTTTGGAGGATCAGAACCGCAGTCAGAGAAAACAATTAGTAAAACATGAGAGCTGCGACTGAGTCTAGTCTGACTGAAGTACTTGCTCAAGGTTGAAGTTCTACTTTAAGTTCCAGATGTCCTGCTTACCTAGGATAAACAACCTTCCCCGGACAGGGTGTTTCTCTTTAAAGATCCAAGACTGCTATAACTAAGAAATGAGGACAGACAGCTTTGAGATGAGAGCACAAGTCTGAAGCAGTGACCAATCCAAATAGACTAAGTGCCCTTGTGCCCAAATATGGATAAAGTGAGGAGTGGGCTATCTCTCCAAACAACCAGCAAAGATCAGAAAAGATACCCATGCAAACGTAGAAGATTCAAATATGTTATGTAACCTTGTACTTACATAATCCTATGCGCATGTAAGAGCTAGGTGTAACTTAGGTAGATAGAAGCTGGTGTAAAGACTTGGCACACTTGAATTGTGGGAATATTCCACTCTGTGCACTGTGCAGGAATATATCACTCTCCTCCCTAAACTCTTGTGTTTTTGAATGTGTTTTTGGAGCTGTAAAAGTGCTGCCACTTCCAGCTGTGTCTTCAGCCGTGTCCCCTTCCATACATCTACTCTGTTCCTCCTCCGTTGTGACTGTCAGAAGGCAGCAAGTGAATTCCTCCTGTGAAGGGCATTCTTGAGGGCCCTGGAAATCTGACATTTGTGCCCAGTTTAGCTGAATGCAGCCTCTTGACAATAGCATGCTGTATCCCTGCAAGCCAGACTCTAATTGAGTGGTCTCCCAAAACATCTCAGGGTAGTTCAGAGCCTTCCTAAATAGCAACTTCTGTTTTGTTTATTCTGTGGTAATATATTGTAGCTTCACATCCATGAAAAGTTGAACACTGAAGTATGAATCACAAAAAAAGTTGTCTCTTTCAAAAATGGCTCTTCCTCCAAGATGTCCAGTGTACAGCAGAACAGTTTAAAAACAGAGAAGGAAGAAATAATGTAAATGAAATTTGAAGTGAGTGTATTCAGAAATGAAGTGCAGTAAGGATTTGTCACAAAATTGTCTTTCATCAAAGGTATGTATCTACCTTTGATTACCAAAAGTGAACCTAGCAAAACTGAATTAGTATGATGTCTGAGTGATGCTTTCTTTCACATCTAGCTTGCTAGGCAAAAGTTGGTATCTTCTTTACAAGAAAATACTGATGTTAATCCTTGTCTGTGATCATCACCTCAGCTAAGACTGCTGTCATTAACTATATCTGAAGCTTGTGATAGGTTGATGTAAACACTGAAGTCAATTTTCCTCATATAAGAAGTGCATAACCAGCAGGTTGCTATAGTTCCCAGGATCTTCCATAGCCTTGTTTGACTCCTAACATCCATTCAGAAGCCCATAATCAGTTTTTCTTTATTGCTAGAGTAATGGTAAAGCTATGCTCTCAGCAACCCAGTGTTTTAAAGGCTCAGAACAGATAAGAAAGGCTCTTGGTTGAAGGTCACTTGCCTGTGGAAGCTAATGGATGGGAAAATAAAAGAATTTAAACTGCAATTTAAAAAGTTTACCTGCTACGAAAATCTTTTTGGTGTTACTGCAGACTGAATTATATTAACAGAAATGTCAGAAATTAAAGAAATGAGCAGGCAAGTGAAAATTTGGACATATTTGGCTTAATACAGAGAGACACAGAGCATAGGGTCCACCGTGAAGAATTTATTAACTTAAAAATGTGCAGGAATTGTTGAGGACAGACACACAGGAAGAGAAATAAACATGATTGTACTCATTTTAACTGTTTATTGGACATGGAAATTCAAAGGAAAATGGGATATTTCCTCCCCTCAATCCTGATCAAAATAGGTGAATAGTAGCAGATATTTTACTGTTGAGAAAGTCTGAAGACATCTGGGTCCCAATAATCATTACCTTTGAAAATCAATTGGTCTGAAGAAAATGACAATTGTGTTGGTGCTTTTTTAAAAATTATTTTTATTTGCTAATACATATTAGTTTCTGACTTCTATAATAGCAGCAGGGGAGCGGATGTCTGTTCAATGTCAGTCATAGTTTCAGCTTCTGTTGTTTAAGAGTTCCTTTTAAAATATACTGCGTAGATATTTATTAACTTCCACAGGATGTGGATTTGGTTTCTGTTGCAGCATCACGGGAGCTGGGATGTTTTAAAATGCTTAATCTAATTTCTGTATTCAGCAATATATTCAGCAATAGTATGAATATATGGAAATTTCTTTGGAAAGTGAAGATGACAGTGTGAAACAAATAAAATTAGTTAACATTATGTTACATTCTTATAAAACACCATCTTAGGATCTGTAACTTAATCAAGAGTGGGGAAAGGAGAATTGTCTGTATGAGAGCCTTTAATTATAACCCCCTTCTAACAGCCATTCGAACCTGCAGCATTTTTGAGAGCAACAGAGTGCACCTTTGCGGTTTAACCACTTGGTGTCAGGAAAGCACAGCCTAGCAGTGCTCTGAGGTTGTGATGCAGATGAGGTTTGTTTTTAAGATTTGGCTTCAAGCAAAAGGCTGACTCTTCCTTTTATAATCATTATTTATTTTTATTATTATTAATACTGGTAATTTTATGTCTCTATTGAACTTTTTACATTTTCATCATTAATGCTTTTATGTATGTATGTATGTATGTTTGTATGTATGTATGTATTTATTTTCCCTCATCTCTATCTTACACTTTTGCCAGACATTTTTGTTTACTAAGATGCTGGTAAGAACAAATCCTCTTGGAAAACTGGCACAATTTGTGTTCAAGAGATCATAATTTGAATTCAAGCAATCTTTTCCTGGGGTTGTTTTCTCTGCTCAGATTTTGACCCCATAATTGCATCTTGAAATAATGTGCCTTTAAATGACCTTATTAACATTTGTAAAGGGAAGTTTAGAATAGCTTGTCATCTACTAAAAAATTAAAAAAAAACCCTCCCCACTGTTCTAATTAGGTGGAAGGATACTACAAAGTGACCAAAGAGAATCAAGGTCAGCCTGATGTTCTCCTTAAGGACTTTTATTTATTTATTTTTAATCGTATATTATTTTGTTATCTTTTATCCTATACTAGATTTTTTTTCTAATCTTTGCATGAGCATGCAGCATGATAGTAAACTGCGTGGCTCAGTTCTTCTTACTTTATGAACATTTTGCAAGGCTAGTGTAGCAGCAGCTTTGTGGTAGAAGTGGCTTATGGTGCAGCCACAGCTTCCCTGCCACTGTACTGCTCTGGAGCATGCTGATTTGGAAGAAAAAAAAAAAAAAAAAAAAAGGAACAGGCCTGATCTGCCAAGAAGGGAGTGTAATATAGGAGTATGGAGCAGTAGGCATAATTCTATCAAGGAGCTTCCTCTGGGGACAAATATAGGGTGCTGTATTTCATATACCTCAAATTAAAATGAAGTCTCAGATCTAATGGTATGGTGTCAAGGTATTTTAGAGTGTTCAAAATCTAGGTCCATCCCCAAGCTTTACTGCGTGTGTTCTCTTTGAACTATTACATCTTCTTAGAGCCCCTGTCTTCTCTTTCAGAACTTAATCTGACACCCAGTTGCTGCCTGCTCACCTGTCTAATTGTAATTCAGGTGCTCACGCTTTTGTGCCAAGATATTCATCAGAGAATCCACTGCTAATGTTCCAGTTCACTTCAGTGTGAATTTTGTGCAAGTTCTCTTTGTGTCAGAAATGAAATTTAGGTTGTGATTGCCTTTTCAAGGAAGAACTCTTCAGAAGATATGTTCATCTGGTAACATTCTAAGTTTAAATGAGGACTTACTGAAGTGATAATCTGGGGGGGGATACCCTCTGAGAGCATACATGCACAGAAACAGAACACAATTAGCTTTACCGTAGCCTAAGGCATACACCATTTGGATGCTTCTTCCGTTACACATTAAAACACACACAGAGACAAAAAAACCCACAAGAAACAAAACAAAACCCCCCACCACTTTCAAGTTAATAAACGGAAACTGCAGTGAACTCCAGAAAGCAAAGTCCTCCTGCTGTATTGCTGGCTGAGGCATTAGCTGTGTTACATTTCAGAAAATGGAAGAAAGTAAGATATGGTAATTTCTAAGTAACAGTATGTTGTGTATAAATGCTTTCTAGTTATGTTAATTATTGACTGTCGTATCACCTGCTTGCTATCTCCTGACAAAACATACGCATTTGATCTTCCTGCTTCTTTAGCACTGTAATTCTTTGAAATCTGATGCAAATATATTTAGAAGGCAAATACGAAGCTATAGGAACAGTGGCTTACAGGCTTGCAGGGAGATTCCACTTTTCACAAGGCACTGCATCCATTTCCTCCGTGACTCAGCTGGTCAGTTCAGTCTCTGACATGGTGTTCTGGTATGTGGCAGATTTTTCCTTTTTCTAAATCTTTCTAACAATGCCTGTGAGTGTGTTAGCAGAGTAGGCTGTGGAAATAACATTTTCTGTCTTGTGAGAGTTTCAGAAATCATCTAATTTGGAAAAAAAAAATGTCTGGCCTGCTTGAAATAAAGAAGAAAGGAAAGGAATATGTAAGAATACAGGAAAATCTTGTACTATTGTGTGCCACATCCCTGACGCTGCCCTGTCTCTTTACACATCCGCTCTAAATTAGTTTAAATAGTCATTAGCATTCCAAAGAGGGCTTGTATAATAGGGATGGCAGTGCTGATTCCAGG
Organism: Oreortyx pictus; assembly: GCA_036925125.1. NCBI lineage: Eukaryota > Metazoa > Chordata > Aves > Galliformes > Odontophoridae > Oreortyx > Oreortyx pictus. The sequence continues at coordinate 17,043,971 of JAUPFR010000004.1, forward strand.
CAAGTGGCAACAGGAACTTCAGGAGTTTAATATTCATGGTGCTCGCTTTATAAGAAGACAGAGCACGTTTTTCAGACTTCGCTGCACATCTGTGCATCCTTGTATGTGTATTGCAGGCCCTCATGGCCACTGAACAAGCTGGGCCAAATTTGCCCTCAGCTGTGTGGATAAAAATCTGGATGAGTGTGATTCTTTTGAAAACGGAGACACCCTATTTTTTCCACTGTGGGGAAGGCAGATTATGCCTGCTGTTTGCCCCTGGCTGCTGTGGTTGCCTGATAGTCTGTGCTTAACAATATTACAGGCCTACAGGGGAGTTTGTACTACAGTCTCAATTCAATGTGCTCATTTTAAATAAACACACTGCACTTCAACTCTTGTTAGGAAGAAATAAAACAGGAAAAAAGGAGGCATGCCAGCATCCTCAGATTTCAGAAACATCTCTTGTTGTATCCTGCTATTCTTGAACCTTTCCTATACCTTTTCAGACAGCTGCTCCCCAGAGAGCTTTTCCTCCTTGGAGTCAAGATTAGTCACTTGGAGCCAAGATTAGTCACTTGTGGATTTTCTTGTCTGTCGTGATGTCTTTCTAGGCAAAGGCATGGTGGTCGCTCATCATCCTTAGATAAGTCCATCTTTTAACTCCTGTTACTGAGTATGTTTGGAGCTGTGCTGTGTGCTAGATCTGAGCACAGGTCTTATGGAGCAGAACATGCCACTGCACGCAGAAAGATGTGTCAAGCAGCCCACTACACTGATTCTGTTCTTAATTTGTTCTGGGTTGTGTTATTCTGTTCACACTCCTCCAATTTGCTCCAGTTTTTGCAACCACCCCTTCATACAATTCTTGCTGCCCCCACAGGAGTGCCAGGGTTAACACTGAGCAGAGTTGCATTCAAGGGAAACTCAAACACATGAGCATGTTACGAGGATGAGTGATTTCTGTTTGTTCTTGTATGTCTTGCCAATAGAAATGATGCTAGTAAAGTACACATGAGATAAGATTCTTGACTTCATGGTCCTTGGTGCTTAGAAATGGAACATGTCTGAACTGGCTGTAAATAAGAAAAATCTTTTATGCCAACTACCATCAATAACTACTTCACTGTGTTAGTGTAATGTATGATGGTTGTAAGAGATGCTCTGTGAGTATGGGTAAGATGCATTATTTTTAGATGCCACTTTCGGAATTAGAGGAATATAGTGAATCACCTTTACACAGTGACTGAGAAAATGATCTAAGATATTTTTCTAACCTCTGCCACCACAGTTTATAGGAATTGGCTTTTATAGCACTTCATTCTGAGTCACTGAATTCGAGTGATAAGATACTTATTCTTTCAATACTGCTGGCAACAAATTTGCTCAGTAATTACGTGATTTCTTTTTTTCTTTTCTCTCTAGCTGCCAGCACTACTTGAGATCTGAATCCTGAGCATTCTTTCCGAATTTCATTGGCTGTATTCAGTTTGGTAACAATGATCATGCTAGTGAAAGTGCATGAGAAAGTTTATACAGGTCTCTCCTTGGATCAGAGGTTAAGGAAAAGCGCTGTAGTAAAAATTTGAATGCAAAACGTTAAATTGATAAAGATGTGTAATGCAAGATGTTATTGATTTGTGCAGAATTGCCATCAGTGGATGTAGTTTAGTCTGAGAGTTTGATGAATTTAGAGACAGTTAACATATTTTCCACTAGAAACTGTCACTGTTAGCGTGTATTTCTGTTGTTTTCATTTTTTTTGTCTCACTCCTTCTATTTACATGAAGCAGCTAAATAATTAAGTGCTTTGCCAGAAATAGCCAAATAAGTTCTTGCTTGCAATAGAACCTGCAAGCTCCACTTCTAGCTATTGCTCAAATAATACTTCATGTGGCTGCAAACCTGTGGTTCTGCTTCTGCTAGATAAACAGTAATAATAGTGTTATTTCTGCCATTGTAATGCTCTATGCGTCTGTGATGTTCCTCCCTGATGCCTCTGACAAGCCCTTGCAACACAGAGTGACTGTCATCCTCTGCCTTGTTGGTAGTCTACAAAGGAGAACACATCCAGCAGTGAATTTGTTTACTACTGTAGGCTGAGGAGCACATAAAATTCTGCTTTGCACTGATTCTGAGTGGATCTTTATCTTTACTCAAACCTGAAGGTGTCACTGAGTGACCTTGAGGACACCTGTCAAGTGCAATAGATTTATCCTTGATCCTTTCTGCAGCCACGTTTACTTGCTCACCCAAATGGCTACATTGTCTGCTGAGAAGCCCATTTGCCTCATTTCCATGTGGTGACTTTCATCCTTTCTCTCATGTTAGTCTTCTTGACCACACTGTAACTGCTAATCAGCTTTACTCTTTCTGGAGTTCTGCTTCTGCCAGATCTCCAGCTAAGTGTTGATTTAAGTCAAGTACTATGAAACCTGTGCGAGATCATCCTTTTTCTTGTAAAGAATTTGCAGAAGAAGGTGTAATCTCTGATGCTACTGCTGTCTCTGGCACAGCTCTGATTTACCAGCTGTCTTGGCTGACACACTTGAGGAGTGATAATGCTAGAGAGTGGTCTGAACTTCTGTTACTTCATAGTGAAAAGGCTTTAAAACTAATACTAGATGACTCAGGGGAAGAAAACTTCAGGAAATTGGAGTTTAGAGGTCGTTTAATACCATATCAGGAATACAAATCCTTCATCTGTGAGTCAGCTCTATAGAAAATTGTCATTAAAGAAACTAAAATTGAAGTGCAATAGCTGCAAATTACTCTGAATGATAAGGAAACAAACAAACAGGCAAAAACAGAACAAGAGAATAAGATCTAGAAGGGCTATGTCTGTTATTTCTTTGGTGTTATGGTGATATGACTCATCTCTCTGTGGCGTTTTTATTTGTCATTCATTAATTAATCCCCAAATAACTTCCTGACTCATCTGAGCTTGAGGCTAAATTTTTCAAGTAAGTTTCATGTCTGGGGGAGCTGCCAGCCTAACAGAATTATGCAAGATCTATGTCTATGAACTGCTGGATCTCTAGGAAAGTTTCAGATTTTCCAGCACTGCCTACTGTTCTTCAAACCTGCACTAAAAGATACATCTCTGTGAGCATGACAGATGTTCAGACACCTTGCTTGAGGGTTGGGTTCCGTAATGTGAAACAAACACTTTAATAGTCATACACGTCTCATAAAATGGGACAAAGAATTGTATTTGTTTTACTTTTGATTTAAAGTACTGCTTCAAGGTTAAAAGGCTCCCAGTTGAGATATCCCAACTAAGATTCAGCTGAACAGAATTGTAAAATCATTTATATCTGTGCAACCTGTGTTGAGGACTCACTGTTGCTTATCTATCTTAGTGAAATTTTTCTGTTATTCAGGGGCTTTAATTGCTCCTGGGTAGAGTCGAAAGGCTGCAGTATACTCCGCTGCACAAGTCTCCACTAGATGGAAGTGTTTATCCAGATTCTATTTCTGTCAGCTGTGGTAGGATATCTTTTAAATGCATCAGATCTTGCTGGTGGAATAAAAGGTTTAAGGGTCCGTAAGGCAAAAATCCAAAAACAATCCCAGAAGAACTCAACAGCTTTATTTAATTAAATCATCTTGATCATTTTTTTTCTGTTCTTTAAGTTAAAATCATAACACTTTGCTTTAATGTGGCCAGATTAATACATAAGAAAACATTTTTTTTGGACAGTTTGTTTTCTTTTCCTCTTATGTTCCATATCATAAAATATTTCATTGTTCATACAGTATTGTGTTATTGAGACACATTAATCTGCATTGCAAATACAAGTGATAATGTTCATGTATAATTCAAATGATACTTCTTTTTAGCAAAGAAAACATTGCAATTTGTGTCTATCTCTGCATCACTTCTCATCTCTGCTCTAGCTTAATTGAAGATTGGTTTTGAGAGCATCCTGACTCATACACATAAACTGCAAACCACCAGTCTGCCCCCACAGATGAAGGAGGTCTCTTTGGGGCAGCAAGATGAGCAGGAGGTAAGTTCTCTTGTCAAAAAAGATAGATAGGATTTACTTTCCCAGTGTTGAAAGACTGGAGGAAGTCCCCTTTTGAGCCTGTAGAAGCTATACCTTACTCTTTTTTACTATTGGGCTCTGGTACCTTTCTTCTTCACATGGAGTAACTGGATAACTAGAGGCCTTAAGGGCTGAATAAATTAATGCATGAGGAGCAGAGGTACTCATAAGGCCTCATTTCAGCACATAAGCAAAGCAGAATCAGGGTGTTACTGATGGAAGCTTTTTTAGCTGTTCATCACACACAGAAAATGAAGCTGGTTTTTAAGACAGTGGAAGAAAAAGGAATAGGGCTGTGGGAGAAAGAAAAAACAGTTGCTCTATGAATCAGAAGTATTAATGCCTGATTCCTAGTAGAAGTCTGTATTTTATAGGGTACAATAAGTGTGAACTCCAAACTAATGTTTGAATGCATGCTTCGTCCTTTCATCTCTGGTGCACTTAAGTAATCTCTCATTTCATTCCCTTCCTATTTTCAAGCTACTTCCTTTGAGATCCCTTTGTCTCTTAAATATTTTCTAAGAGAGCAGAAGAGACAGCTTCAGGTATGAACACTTAGCATAAGTATGTAAAAACAAGTTTTTATCCCTCATTGTTGAGAGCCGAAGAACAGAATAAAATTCCAGTTTCTGCTCCACATCTGTAACTCTTCAGGAGACATGAGGTCAGTACTGAGGAACTGAGACTGAACTGTCTGTCCTTCTACACATGATATGAATGCCTTATAACAAAGATGCAAATATTTCGGGTGATGGATATTCTCCTGAATTTGGTTCCTTGAGATGAATTGAAAATAACTTACTAAGTACACTGATGGGCTGGTTGTCCCTCTTTTTACCCTTCTTCAGGACTCCTGAACTGGCAAGACTCTGCTTGTTTTCACCACTAGAGCATTTTTTCTTACGAGACACAATCAGCAGTTTTCCAGTAGCAAAGACAAATGTGTACAAGTGCACACTACTGAGGGAATTTGGAAGACTTGCTTCTATAGAACTGAATCTTTGAACTGTGAGCAAGCACCTTGAAATATTTAATTCTGTCAAATCTTAGGGTTTGTTTTAATATCTTTAGCAGGGTAAGAAACATTTCAAGAAATGTTGTTGGTCTACCCCGTAGTTGTCTGTGGAGACTATCTAGGAATTTAGCCATAAGTGGGAGCATCTCAGTTTTCAGTTCCTTAAAAGCACTGAGCATTTTTACAACAGTGTTTCAATCATCTGCTTTTTGGTAACATAAATGTAAGAGCTGGCATGTGACCTTCAGTATCTGAGATACTGGAGAAAAAATCCTCTTTACACATATTTCTGTCTAACTGGTAGCACAATTGAATGAAAATTACTCAAACAAAAGAAGACATAAAATAAAGCTATATTTAATTACTTAAGAGTCTGGAGGTATGTATCTGCGGTGCAAGATGGATGTGCAAAGCTTTTCAAGAAACAATAGCTGATATGGAGAGGTATCTTGCAGTAATATAATATAATATAATATAATATAATATAATATAATATAATATAATATAATATAAAAAATATAATGCCTAATTATAGTGTTAGACTAAACAGGATTCTCAAAAGCCTGCCTGTACTTCCTACATACGTACCTTTAATAACTCTATTCCTATGTGAATTGATTGATGACGCCTTGGACAATGCAGACATTGAACTGCTTTCTATATGCAGGTCTTGACAGTACCACTGAACTTCATTTTTTATGCAATGCAATAATACAATGAAATATCTTATTCATGATAGATACCTCATGTGAAATATGGCCTTATGACCCTGGTTGTTGCATATTTGAAAATATTTAATGACATATCCTTTCTGCAGAGGCCTACAAGGAGGTAACTGCAATTGCTGAAAAAGAGTACACAAATTAAAATCATACCCTGAAACAACTTTGGGAAAAACAGAACCCAGCATGGTCACAACAAACAGAAATACCCCCTCCAATCTGCCACCTGATGTCCCATAATTTGTTCTCTGATTTATTCACCAACACAAACCAGCCAGTCTGTGCACACTGAATGTTCTTGCCATGCATGATGCCAAACTGCAAATGGGCTCCTTGCAAGATAACCAACCCAGAACTTAAACACTTAAAACTGGAGATGTGATAGAGTACAACGTCAGCAACATATGCTGCATGGCATATGAATGTCAAACCCCATCCACTGCTAATGAAAGGCTTTTCGGTACTCTTAACACTAAATTTCTTTTGATTAAAAAGCTTATTGGAGAGACAAATGTAAACTATTGCTAGGTACACTCACATTAGACAGTTATGTACTGAATCTAATTTGAAATGGATAAGAGCTAACACATTTAATTTCCTGCATACTCAGTGAGACAGTGTTCACATTTTTAAAACCGTAATTTCAAGTCAGTCTTTCAAAGTGCTTGAGTCAGCAGCACAGAAGGAGTGTTTGGAAAGATGATCATGCAAATGGAGCTGCAAGTGATTTAATATGCTCACCATTGCAGGTAGATAGCTTGATCTATGGCATACTTTGAATGATGAAACAAACTGTGTACATCAGTGGCATATTTAAAGTTGTTGGTATTCTTAGCAAATGATGTTTAATTTGGATTTATCAAAACTGAACAGGAAATGTGATAAACAGCAAAATTATGGGAACAGGTACATGAGAGGGTTTATCTGGATGTGATAGCAGAAATGACAGAAAGCACGCTGGAGTGGCTATGTCATAGCTGTTTTCAAACACATTGTGCAACACTGTATGAGAATGGTGTTTTCTTATGAGTATTCTTCAGACTGCAGTCGAGCAATAGAAGAGGAATAACATGTAGGGACAGTCATTTCTTGAAGGGAAGTATTCAGCTGGGAAAAGAAATAAAATACAGAGATCATAATCAAAGGGATGAAACAAGTACCTGTCTGTTGTACCAGTGGTAATGGAATATTTGGGAACCGGTTACATTTGAATCAGAGAAAGAAGCTTTCACATGTTAAACATCTTGAGGTAAAAGTTACTTTTTTTCTTTACCAAAAATCTATTGCTGTGGATTATTCGTACCGACCATTTTATTGCACACAGTAAACTGGATAAAGTTATCCAGAACCTCCTCAAGCAGACTATTCAGTATTTCCAGCAAAAGAGATCTCATCGTTTTGAGAGTTCAGCTGTTAGTGAATCAAAGAATGTACAGCATTGAAAGGGATCCCTGGAAGCCATCTGATCCAAACCTTCTGGTCAAGCAGGTTGCTCAGGACTGTGTCCTCACAGCAAGCAACTTTTTTCCTACATCCTGATGGAGTTTCCCCCAAAGTAACTTGTGTATGTTTACTCTTCTGGCACTGTGCATTCTTGTGTAGACAATACCTTTATCTCCCCTGCGCCTAATCTTTAGCTATTGGAAGACTGTCATTACATCTCTCTTGAGCCCTCTTTTCTATAGGCTGAACAAATCCCATTTCTTCAACATGGTAAGTCCATACACATACACTCTAAATTGATGTCTGCATTTTCTGCAGTCTGGAGGAGAATGCCTTGTTATCAGGACAAAGGAAGCAAATAGAAGAAACCATTACTGTATACTTCTCTTTCATACCGCTGTTATGCATCATCTGAATGCCACAGAAGCACTTCCTGATATTCAGAGGGAACCTCTTGTGTTTCTGTTTGTGCCCACTACCTCTTGTCATGGAACTTCATGCTACTGAAAATGAGCCTGGTCCCACCTTCCTTGCATCCTCCCTTCAGTTATTTACACATATTAGTGAGATCTCTGCTGAGTCTCCTCTGCTCCAGCCTAAGCAGTCCCAGCTTTCTCAGTCTTTCCTCACAGGAGAGGTGCTCCTGTCCCTTCATTATCCAGTGGCCCTTCACTGATCTTGCTCAAGTATCTCCAGCTCCCTCTTGAACTGGGTGGCCCAGAGCTGAACACAGGTCTCCAGGTGCAGTCTTACCAATACTAAGTAGAGGGGAAGGATCACCTCTCTTGACCTGCTGGTCATACTTTTCCCAGTGCTGCCAAGAATACCACTGGTCTTCTCATTGACAAGGGCACATTGCTTGCTCGTGTTCATCTTAGTGTGTTCCAGTATTCCTAGACTTTTTCTGCAGAGATGCTTTCCAGCTGAGTGGCCCCCTTGGGGTTGTTCCTCCCTGTAAAACAGGACTTTGCACTTCCTCTTGCTGAACCTTCTAAGGGTCTTGTCAGCCCACTTCTCTGTCCTGTCCAGGTCTCTCTGGATGGCTGCACTGTCTTCTGGTGAACCAGTGACTTCCTCCAGTTTTGTGTTATCCACCAATTTTTGAAACATCATGCAAATCTGAACTCTGCTTTAATAGAAATACAAGGAAGAAGTTAACATTAGATGAGGTAAATGTTCATATTATAACATTATAATAATTTAATTAATATAATTTATATATAATTTTATATATATTATAAATTATTATAATTTATAATATTATAGTTATTATAATCTATAATTATTATAATTTAATTATCTGAAATAAAACACAGAAGAAGAGATGGCTTAAAGTTTTAACAGGGGCTGAGTTTTATCAGATCAACCCCCATTATACAGCTGGGTATAAAAGTTACATAACTAGAAAAACTAGAAAAATTTTAAGGGAGAAGTCAACACAACAGTAAGTATTGAGCAGCAGCTAATGATTTTTTCAGAGCAGTATGTGTTCTGTTAGTATATGATGTCATCCTTCCATAGCACTTCATTTTTCCACTACTTGCAGCTATGGAAGTGGGTCAGCACACATCCTGCATGGCATACAGCTCTCACCAGTCATTTCTTCATTTTTTTGCAGAACATGCTCAGCTCTTCTCTTAGGCTGCAGTAGTCAGTGAGGACACAGGTACATGTAACCTCATTTGAAATCTTTCCACATACAGCTAACACCAGTGGTGGTAACCCTTCTTGGTTTCTTGGCAACAGCTCTGCTTATGAGGCTTAACAACACTGAAGACATGGAAAATGAGATTCTGGGAGGCTGGGAGTGTGGAGCCTTGTGAGACAAGTCTGACACAGGAGTAAGGGCTGAGATTTAGATAACAGTCTAGTTACTATAGTGACGAAGGGGAGTATATATTGAATCTGACAGTTTTCTTTTCAGCACTTGACATAATACATATCCTTTCTAAAATAACAATATGATTTACAACAGTAAAAAAAAAAGGCAAATCTGTATACAGTGTGTGCTGCATTCTGTATATGCATATTCAGTTTGCAGAGCAGTGACAGGAGAAAACATTACAAAATATCAAGCCTAGTAACATAAAACCCTATGTAAATAGGTGTAGATTGTTTTTACATCAGTGAAGTAGTGACTCACTAACACTAATTATTGCATGTAGGTTCTTTGGTTATGTTGCAGTATGTGGAATGTAGTTTGATCAGGAAAAATCCTGTTTCTGAAATCATCTCTCTGTTTCTCTTTTCTTTGTAAACACCTCCTATTAGCCTCCTTCATGATACAGCTCCTACAGAGTGCATAAAAATCTGCATTATCAATTATTTTCATTGCTGTGAAGACTAGCTCCAGGGAAGGTAAGACTGCACTGGGCAAGGGATCTGAAGTGAAAAGGGTGACAAAGAAACTCTTTTTAGGGCTTTTTGAAGCCAGCAAAATTACTGTGCTGGGTGGGTGGCAGCTTGTGGGCAGGTTGCTGAACTAGCAGGGGTGAGCTGGCAGTGCCCAGTCTTGACCTTGACCTTGACCAGGCTGCTAGGCTATGAGTAGGGAAGGGAAAGAAGGGAATAAAACCTGACCTGCTGGAGATGAGCCTAGGAAAGGAAACTCTTTTACAAGTATGTTAACAGTAAGAGGAGAACCAAAGAGAATCTCCGTTCTTTACTGATGCAGGTGGGAATATGACCACTGAGGATAAGGAAAAGGCTGAGGTTCTCAATGCCTTCTTTACATCTGTCTTCAGAAGTCAGATTTGCTTTACCTCTTGACCTGGAAGTCTTGGATGGGGAGCAAAATAAAGCCCCTGTGATTCAGGTGGAAACAGACCTACTATTCCACCTGAACTGCCACAAGTCCATGGGGCCAGATGAGATATATCTGAGAGTGCAGAGGGAACTGGTAGAGGTGACAGCCAAGCTGCTTTCCATCATCTGTCAGTGTTCGTGGTCTACTGAAGAGGTCCCAGAAGACTGGAGACTTGCCAGTGTGACTCCCATCTACAAAAAGGATCATAAGGAGGATCCAGGGAACTACAGGCCTGTCAGCCTGACCTTGGTGCCAGGGAAGGTTATTGAGCAGATTATCTTGAGGGAGATCACATGCTATGTGCAGGACAACTGTGGGATCAGGCCCAGCCAGTATGGGTTCATGAAGAGAAGGTCCTGCTTGGCCAGTCTAATCTTCTATGACTGGGTGACCCACCTGGTGGATGAGGGAAAGCCTGTTGATGTGGTCTATGCTGACTTCAGCAAAGCCTTTGACACTCTCTCCCACAGTGTTCTCCTGGAGAAACTGACAGCCTGTGTCTTGAACAGGTACACTCTTCACTGGGTTAAGAGCTGGCTGGAGGGCTAGGCCCAGTGGTGAATGGAGTTAAATCCAGCTGAAAACCGGTCATGAGTGCTGTTTCCCAAGGGTCAGTACTGGAGCCTGTCTTCTTCAGTATCTTTATTGATGACCTGAGTGAGGGCATAGGGTGCCCCCTCAGTAAGTTTGCAGATGACACCAAGCTGGGAGTAAGTGTTGATCTGCCTGTGGGTAGGAAGACCCTACAGGGGGATCTGGACAGGCTGGATCTCTGGGCTGAAGCCAATGGGATGAGGCTCAACAACATCAAGTGCTGGGCCCTGCACTTTGGACACAACAACTCCAGACAGCATTTACAGACTTTGGGCAGAATGGCTGGAAGACTGTGCAGAGGAAATGGACCTGGGGGTATTAGTTGATCTTCAACTGAACATGAGCCAGCAGAGACCCCAGGTAGACAAGAAGGACAATGGCATTCTGGCCTGTATCAGAATAGTGTTGCCAGCAGGAGCAGGGAAGTAATCATACCCCTGTACTCAGCACTGGTGAGGCCATACCTCAAGTACTGTATTCAGTTTTGGGCCCCTCACTGCAAGAAAGATTTTGTTTCACTTCAATTAATAGGAAGGAGAGGAGGTTCTTTTGATAATATGTGTACCCGACAGTGAGATTAAGACACAGTGGGTCAAATGTTAGCTTGACCAGTTTATTATGAATCCTAGTTGGTTAGGGAGATGGGGAAGAGAAGATGGGCTGTAGAAAAGAGATAGGAAATTAAAGAAAAGAGTCTTTGTGGAAAGCAAGAGAGATATAGTCACCACCAGGATTCCAGCATTGCTTATTGTTCAGACAACCTATCACATTCCAGTAGTGATAGGTTGTTAGCGGTTATGTTGTTTGATTGAAAATGACTTCTTCTTTCTTCTTAACAACAGTACAAACTTATTTTATAAGTCCAAATTGGTCAAATCAACTCTTTTTGGAGTGTCAGCTTCTGTTTTGTGGACCTCAGCAGGAACCCCTTTGTTCCCATCTCCCAGGCCTTGCCAGCAGGTAAGAGGGAGCAGGGAGATGCCAAATTGTATCTTATCTTGCAGGATACAGCGGTGTCATCCAACAGTCTCCCATACCAGTTATTTGTTCCCATGCCAGATCTTCTGCCAGTAGACAGTCCTGAGCACTCGCTTTTGAAGGTGAACAGTTCCAAAGAAATGCTTTCAAATATAAAACTGTCCACAAAATGATGCCCACCATCACATGGCAACACCAACCACTTAGGTAAGCCAGTCCTATTTCAAGAAATGTCTCAGAAAGAGAGCTTTGAACCAAAAAAGACAAGAAAGGTTCACATACCACCCCGTGGCTGGAAGGTTGCTTGAAATCAATGGGTAAGTGACCATCCACGGTGGTGAAGAAGAGAGAAAAAAGAAAAAAACAATAGAAGAATGGAAGGGTTGGGGGAGCTGAGTGTTACACAGTCACTACACAGGATTCCTTGGGCTGACTTGTCCTCAGTTGAAGTGGTTACAAAGTACAACACATTGAATAAAACAGAATCATACAAGGAACAAATATAAGAGTTGTAACAACACATGATAAATAAAATAGGATGTTTCGCCCACAGGCAATTTGTTTAACAACTTTACCATTATCATTCAATTAGAGTAATTCAATTTGCCACTTAAGTAACAACACTGTCTGGTTTTGCAATGCTATCATCAGTACCTGTTGCACTTGCAAGTTTAGTTCTCCAGCGTCATATTTAGTCCAATTCAACAATACGTGGACTTGCTGAGTAGTGTTTTCAAAGATGACTAGGTGTTTTGCTAGGACTGTAGATGGAGCAAATGTTTTCTAATATAGAGATTTCTCTGTCCTGAATTTAGCAAAACTGAATACCCTATTTAGGCAAAGTGAAGGTATTACTATACCACACTGCAACGCTGCATGTTGCTCCAAAGTTAAATATGAATATAATTTTCCATTTGAGCATTTCCAAAATAATTCAAAAGCAGAGATGTATAGACAAACTAGTCTTGACTAGACAAACTAGCCAAACTAGGCAAGTTCAAGTATAGTTTTAAACTGTAGAACTTGAATGGGATAGTGTGCAGCTGGGGGTTACGGTTCCTTCTAATGTTGCCCTGGCTCTTTCTCCCCAAGACAGAACTTGCATTTTTCCTTGTATTTGTATACCTATTTATATTAACTATTCTGGAAGCCTCCTAATTAAAGGGGTCATCTTCTTGGGATAGACATGCATCATCATGGGTGATTCATGTTGTGGCTGCAGCTTTCTATCATACATCATTTGGAGACTAGCTACTAGTTGACCAACAGTCCCAATAATGGCAAGAAATTCTCTCCTTTCCAGAGCATTAAGACTGTCCGCCCAATAGGCAGCCCTCTGCATTAAGAATCATTAAATCATACCATTTAGGGCACAACTGTTGCCAGTAGTTAAAAACACTACTGGTCCCCAGTAACCCCTTAGCTTTCTTTTCAGTTAATAGTATTTGGTCTCCATCAATGGGTCTAGATCCTCCATGTTATCAAATATATATTCAGGTTTTGTCAAAGGATGCGACTGGGCTAGTGAAGCCTCTACTTGTCTAACCTTGCCTTTATTTCTCTCAATCCTTCCAGAGGATAATTTTTTTTCTTGAGGTGAACTGTGGATAACAGTGTTACTGGTATCCTTACATATTAACAGTTCCTTTAAGGCTGTTTGCAACAAAGCTGTACCACATTTCTCGCTTTCCAATTGTCCTTCAATATTACTGTACGATTCTGCAGAGTTTTAACCAATTCCTGTGTTACCTGCAATGCTTGCATAATTTGGTTTTCTGACAAATGGTTTTCAACTTGGAACTCAATGACAGCTTTTAAAGCAGCCCAAGTACTGCACAAATAAATTATTTTCCTTTTCTGGCTTGCTTGGGTATGACCCTCATTATGTAGGGCACTAATATGGTCCGAAACACCCCACAAGTTATGCCTGTTCTGTGGTGCCCAATCCACCCTTATTAAGGAGTTCACAGCACCATGCTTTTCTAAAAGGTCAAATAACACATCCTCACTTTTCATAGTGACTATACTGTAACTCATTTCTAAAGATCATCACGGAGAATAGCATATAAATTCAAAGCTCAAGTAACTCCTCAACTAAAGAGAGGCACACACCTACCAAACAAATGCAAATGAATCACTCCTCCTTTTACTGAGGAGGTCATGCAAAAGACAAAGATGCTCAATTGACCCCTTTAGGTTTCAATATGAGGAGTGATATTCTTGGAGAGATACACACATGCAATGAAAGTTCTTGAATCTCTCCTCTGTTGCCCACGAGGTACACACAGGGAAATGTTCAACAGTATAAACGTTAGTAAGCAGAGTGATCTTGGAGAGGCACACACATTTAAGTAAAAAAAAATCCCCCCTCTCAACTCCAAGAGGCACACACAGAAAAATATTCAAATTACACACTTAATCCTTTAGTATATTCTCATACAATTCATGCCTTAATATTGTTATTTAATGTTTTTCTACTCAAAGATAATATTTCAAAGACAGTTAAATTGTTATAATCCTGTAGTATTTTATTCAGTTTTCATAAAATGGTTATATCTTTTAACAACCCCTCATCATGGCGCTGAATGAGGAGTTCTACACTCTTCTTTTGGGAAGGTTTATTATACTTCTCCCAAGTCTGAATCTTCACTTAAAAAAAAAAAGAGTTGTAATTACCTAAAGATCTATCATCCTATGTGGAGCATTAATACAGGCATTAAACTTTTATCTGTCTAACAGGATAAATGTTTATGAAGGAACAGTTGGGAGGAGCTGATGTAGTGTCAGTACAAAATAGCTACAAGTGATTGTGTGAGGGGTGCCATCAGCTCTATTATAGGGCTGTATCTCAAAAAAAGCCCTATCCTACATGTCCGCAGTTTGGATAAATGACTTCTACAGTGTGAAATCTCATGGACATGCAGTTATGTTATCTCCGGATGACTTGCTGATATTGCTGGCAGACTGGAGAATATGAGCAATTTGCAGTTACCATGTTCTGGTGTACAGCTTTGCTGCAGGATCTGGGCTATGAAGGCCAACTCATTTTATATAGTTTACCCCCAAACCTTCTGATGCATCAGTGTTGGTTGTCACTGACCTTGTTGAGATTCTAACTGGCAGTGAAAATGTGAAAAGCTCCATATGCCAGTATTTCTCCTGAGCCATTAGGTGACATATGGTTTAATTCTGAGGAAAATAATGTTAAGTTGATCCAAAATTACATTTGCGAAGGTTAAAGACATCTCTTGCCATACGTTTTGGGAACTTTGTACAGATATTTATATCACAGGGGAGAAATCCACAGTGAGGAGATTATAAATTCCTTCTTTCATTTAGTATTCTTATTAATTTTAATCTGAATGATTTGTGGTATCCTAAAGTGACTGAAACAGGCATCAGGCATTAGGTTTTTGATGCTGTTGTTTTGGTGAGGGTATTTTTGTGTAGAGTGAGGGTAAAGAAGAATACATTAATTTGTTCTGTTTTCATCCAGCTACATTAATTGCTTATGAAAAATAAATCTATCCATTTATTTTCCATGTTCAGTTGTCATCTTACCTACCCAGAGTTCTGTTATAGCCTGGGCAGCTGTTATAGCTGATTACCATTTTGTTCTGTTGAACAAAAGTGTGGTCAGAAATACATCTTGCAAAGGTTTTACCAACAGCTGTACTTACCAATACTGGTAGACACTTAAAATGCTTATGACATAAATACTTTAAGTTGCAAATATTGAACAAAATATGAAGTAGAGGCACTGACTTCACTGAGAATTCTGTTATACATATTCCTATTCTGCTCACATTTCCTTCTTCTTAGTATGCGACAAAGGTGCAGATACTACAGTGGGGTTAGGAATCATGTCATTATTCTCAGACATGGGTCTACAGTGGTTGCACCACAGAAATGTTACTTCTGATTCCCCTGAACTTTTGTTGTAAATATGTCCCCAGAAGAAGAAAATATGCTTGTTAGGGGACGAAAATTATATGTGAGAGTATGCCCCAAGAGTAAGCAGAGCATGATTGAAGTTTCAAGAGAAAGCCATAAGAGAAAATGTCTTTTTATAAACCACAGAGAAGCCTGGAGCATTCTCTGTGGGATATAGGTGGAGAGATAAAACTAAGGAATAAAACATGTGTGCTGATAGAGTGATGTAAACGAAGAGGAGAAAGAGGAAGTGGTTCTGAAGAATGAAAATATATATCAAACACCTGCTGGAAATAAAGGTGGCAGACTGGGAAATGATTTAGAAAGTGATACTGCTGCTAACTCAGAACTTGGTAGCTATCAGAAGAATCACTTTCCAAATCAGGTGATAAGGGATATGGGTGGAAAAAGTGGTTTTAGACATTACAGTAAGTAATTTGCTGATTTGATAATTCATATGTATTTTTGCAATTTTATTATAAAATATTGTTAAGCCAAATTATTTGAGTCAGGAATTTCAGACCACTGAAGATAAGTAAAAGGATTCTGAGGGTAAACAGAATAATTCAGAGGGCTGAAACTATAAGAAATGTTATGTATAGAATCACACACAATGTATTTTGCTTCACACTGATTCTGCACCATGTTAGTCTTTTTATTTCTTTTTCTGCACCATGGTGTCTGGTATAATTAACTGCAGGGTTTGTTTTTTTTTACTTAGAACCATCTACAAAAACACCTGCTTGATGTGTTTGTGCAGCTCTTCTCAGCAGAACCATGAAAAGAGCTGTCAAAAAGCTGTCATGAGCTGGGCAGGGGTCAGTGCTAATTAAGAGAAGGACTTGGAAGAGGAATAGTTTGATTCTGAGATCAAGCCTGAGAGGTCTGGACAGAAAAGAGATTGGCAACACAATTGTTTGTTTTAGTTTGAGAGCTTGCAAAGGCAGAGAGAAGGAGGCTGCAAGAGTAAAGATGAAGAGATGAAATGGATGTGTGTGGATTTCAACAGTGATGCACTTTATGTAGTGATGTTCCCAAACTGCTATCTGCAGGGCAGTGAGAAAGAAAAGAAGGCAGACAGACAGCTCAAAGATCAAGTTCAAGGTTCAAAATCAGGTCAGATTTTTTACTTGCTTTATGTTTTTGCACTTTATTTTAATTTTAAGGGTAAATCAGCACATTTTCACTTATGGAGTCTAGAAGGCCTGAAGGCATAGTTGAGAAGGAAGTGAGGAAAAAAAGCACAGAATTTGTTCAAGAGAGAAAGAGAAGGGAGAGAAATCAGCATGTGGCCATACCAAAGCACCTTCCAAAAAGCAAGTGTAGTTGAAGATTTGGTGTCCCTACCTACAGCAGATGATGTTAAAGTTCCTTTCAAACCCAAACAATTCTATGATTCTATGACTATTTTTAATAGGTGACTCTGATTTTTACTGCTTTGCACTCCAGGGCAATGAATCTTTACTACTTTCCAGTGTTTACCCCTTAAATAGGCTCATTTTTAAGTTATACAAAAATCTAAATTTTGACATAATTACAAAACATGAAACACCCTTTAAAATTTTTTTAAACTTTATGTAGCTAAAAGAACATGAGTGATAAATGATTATTTTACACAGATTAACTGAAGTGTTTTCATTTGTACTATTATCAATAGGTGGCACTCTAGCAATTTTTGTAAATGTCACGCTGCTCAAAGCTGAAACAAAAGCAGGCAACTATGCACAAATAATGAAAAATTGATTTCTAATTCTTTTACTTTAGACATCACACCAAAATTTTATGGATTTATGAATTATATGTTCAAAGCAGTAAACTGGAGAAATAACCAAGGAGGAGGAGAAGGAAATTTGTGAAATTGTTAGTTTAAAAAGTGCTGTGAAATGCACTATGGTACTTTGATTTAGTATTCTACAGTCATTTCCCAAGACTATTACATTTCTCGCCTGGCAAGGCTGGAGTGCCTGACATGAAGCAGCTCTCCTGTATGGGATTCTCTGGCACCTTATTTGGCAACACAGGGACACTTCCAGCTCTCAGAAGAGCTACTGCTAGTCAGAGAGAAAATGAAAGAGTAGAGGAAAAAGAGAGATCAGATTGCTTAAGGACAAAAGAAAAAGCTATAAGGCTGGATTTGCCTAAATTCCTGCTAGTATTGAGTAGGTCAATGTTCTTGCTTCTGAAGATGAGCTGACTCCAGCTTCTTATAAACATTTTTACTGATATTCAAAGCTGGGGTGACTCAATGGTAGAACTTCACTAAGTTGAAAGGGGCTGAGATTTTCCCTCGTGGCACATTCTCCATCCATTTGTAGCCATCACCTGTGGTATGAAGAATAGCAAAATGATAAAAAATACAACTTGTTCTGAACATCAGATAAATATATTATAGCTAGAAGAAGGAAAGCAAATTTGTGACGCTTCATTTTACAAAGAACAAACCTAGTGATTCAGTGAGGACACTCTGCATGCCTAACCAAGGAAGATCATACAATTTAGTGAACTGGAGCACCAAGAATAGCTTGATACATCAATCTCTGGCATTGTTATGCTGCTTGTATTACATGTTTCCCAGGGATCTTTATTTCTTTTTCTTAAATGCAGTCTTCACAGTGGAACTTTGAAGAAGTTAAAATGCCTTAGTGAATAGTTTGTGGGGGCTAATTTAGACATATAGCCTATCATTTTGGTTAATAGTTTATCCCTTCCCATTCCCCAGAATAAGCAAATATGAAAGGAAGATATGTTTCTGAAACTGTACAGAGTATTGTCAATTTCCTAAGAGATAGTTTGGCACGGTTAATGGAAGTGGCAATCAAAATTCCTGAAGGTTAAATATGTTTTTAGCTAAAATTACTGAAATCTGGCAAACACGAGGTAGAAGTATTCCTTCCTTCCACCCTTCCTCCCTTCCTCCCTTCCCCTCTTCCTCCCTTCCCCTCTTCCTGCCTGCCTTCCTCCCCGCCTTCCTTCCTTCCTTCCCTCCTTTCTTCTTTCCTTCTTTTTAGTAAAAGGAATGGGATTTGTCCTCTCTGCAAGTTTACTTGGAACACAGAGTTTTTTACTCAATATCAAATGTATTATTTTTAATTTTCATAGAATGAGTGAGCATCAATATGTGAAAACAATAAATCAACATGCATTGTCTCATTGAAAATAACTGGTTATAGGCACATAATAGGGAACATTTTGTAACAGTAGAAGTGTTGCAGAAAGTCAATGCTTTTGACAGCTGCTTAGATTGCTCCTTTGCCATGCCTTTTAAATCATATTTGGTCAAAACACCTCACTGTCTTTTTGCGTTGCCTATATTTGTGTTTATCAATCTGTCATGCCAAGTTAAACAACACTACAACTGGAATATGCAGTATACTTTATTTTTAGGTTTCTGGAAAAGATTTGTGTAGTGTGTGAGAGCTGTGGAGGAAAGACATCATTATGGAGGAATCCTAATTGTAAACCGAACCACCTCCACCCCCAAATTAGCAATATAAGGTAAGAGAGATTGGATTTCAAAAGCTGTAGCATTCATCTCTCTGTTCCAGTTTACTTGTCCTTGATTCATCATACTAGAAAACAAGCATGTTAAAAGACAGCATCAAGCAGGTAACTTCCATGAGCAAATATGCATGATCCAGCCTCATGTGAGCTGGAAAATCTCAGATACTTACCGTGCTACATCCTTGCTCCTGGTCTAGTTTCAGATTTCAAAGCAATACGTTCATACTTATCAGGCAGCGGAGTGAGTTTGTCGTTGTGCCTTCCTAGTGAAGGGTTCAACAGCTTAGCTTCTCCTTTTCCAGTTTTGTTCATCTCTCTTGCTCTTCTCTACCCTTATATTCTTAAAATGTCTACAATTTGGCTCCTTTGCTAATTCACTTTTAAAAAATCAGGGAACGATTGGATTAATAGACTAATCTCACAGACAAAAATCCTCACATGAAATTTTAGGAATATTTTTAGAAGTCCTATAATAAAGCAATGCCTCACATGCTCTGGAGGTTAGTATTATGTTACAGCAAAACTTTTCTTCTGGGAGTAGGTAAAATTATGTCAGTACATTACCTGGCAGTTGGGAGAAGAGATGCATTTAAAATTGCTAATTAAACATGAATTCTGTTACCTAAGAATGTTAGCCTGTCTCTAATTAGCAAGGCAAAAAAGCCCTGAATTTTGGGAACTGAACTTTGTTGTGTTAAATTTTTTCCCCTGTGAGAATTGTTAAGATGCATCTTTTAATGATGCTTCTTCTCTTTGGAGACAAAGAAATGTTAAGTGCTGTCAGTACCCTCCTTCCTTTTAGAGAAATTCTCTATTCTCTATTTGAATAACTTCCTTCTTCTACTTATTCCCTCGATGTAAATTTTATTGAAATCTCATTTTTATCTAGAGAAAACACAAAGCTAGTAAGAATGACTACTGTTTTTGTCTCTCTTCATGAACTTTCACTTACTCCAGAGACAGTAAATTATTATTTTACTTACTGTATGGCACTTTTGCTTTGTTAGCTCTCTAAGATATTTATGTGTAGTACTGTATATGTATACGTAAATATTTTGAAGGTCATTAATACTGGACTCTGAGAAACTGTCAATGAAGAAGAAATTTAACCTTTTAACCAGTCCTGCTCTCTGATGAAGAAGACACACTTAATCAATAGAAATTTATTATGAAGTCATTGGATTTTCTCTGCTCTTAGAAGTAGCTGTAATTAGAGACTCAGAGTTTTGAGTCCCCCAAGAAGGGCTTCCCAGTCAACCCCCAAAGCCAGAACTGCAGCAGGAAAAGGTGAGCCACAAGATGTCTGCTCATCCCCAAGTCAAAGTCCTCCCCTTGGACAGAGCAAAGGGGTTGGCATGCCATGGCTGTATGTTCACTATTAGTGCTGTTAAGATGGAAGTAGGAAACTATATTCTGCAAATACTACAGGGGAACTTCCTGTGTGTCTGGACATTCCTTATGTAATGCTTCAGGTTTAAGACAGCAAAACAACATTGCTAGATGTTGGAGATCCTTGAGTGCAAATGACTGTTCTGTGCATACATTTATTACATGTGCAAATTTGTGTTGTGAATACAGCATGTTAATATTCCTGGGAATTGTAACATGAAACAATGTGAATGAGAACTCGTGCTGTGTAACTCTCCATGACTGGTCATCTCCCGGTTGCACTTCACTGACATTACGTTGTGCTGACTACAGTGCTCATCAAAACCCTTGGTGCACCTGAGTCCAGTCAAGTTCTCACCAGCATAAGTGTTTTAGGCAGTGCTGGGCATATGCAGGGCTGGAGGGAATATAGCCCTTCTGGCAACTCTGAACTGCCATGCTAGCTCCTTCGTTCTGCATGACTGCCCAAAAAGTGATCCCAAAAAGGGATGGCACTAGGGCAAGCCTCTCTGTTAAAAGCAGTCCTAACAAACCAATTTGCTGCTGGGCCAGGGTTGAAATAGCCTTTTGTCTTCTTCTGTTTGCAGCATAATTTTTTTGCCTATTTTAACTTACAATCAGCACTGACAACTTTTACAACTGCTTCTTAGACATCGGGATGCTTGGATCTCTTCTAATAAAAACTGCTATTGAAAGACTGCACATAGATTGAAAGTAATGTTTAAAGGCTGTTAAGAGACTTAAGATGCAAAACACGATTGTATCCTGCCGAGCTGTAGGGAAAGGCTCAACAGCTTGAAACTCCAGAATAATAGGAACTCAGTGTTTTTAATGACAGTTCTCATGATTTTTTTGAAATTATTTTGAGTTTTAGTAAGGTTATTTCATTAAGTTTGACTACTAAAGACTGACAATACCTCATAACGGCTGTGGGTATTTTTCTGTGCTGTTCGGGTTAAAAATTAGCATGAGTTTAATGAGAACTCTGCAGTAAATTCTGAGAAATTCTAACGTAGGAAAAAGGGCACCTGAGAAAGCAGACTTCAAAGTATGCATTCAAAACTTTCATTTGAAGTCTTTTTGTTTGCCAAGATAAATGTACAGAAGAAGTTTAAAAGATTTTTAATCATTTTTTTTCCCATTGTTTTTAACTTCTTATTTTCTACCTGCCTCTAGAGCACCTGTTACTACTTAGCACTTTATTCTGGCACCATTGCCACCTCTTTATTTCCCATTTCCCCTTTTATCTCTTGCTTATACATTCCTCCTCTTGCCACAGCGTGGGTGGGAATGATGTAGGGGATTTTACCTAGCATGCAGTATCTGGGTTTTGTGCTGCGATAGCTCTTTTGCTGGAGTTGGTTGCACCAGGGACCTCATGAGAGCAGCCTGCAGGTTTCTAGAAGCTTCTATCATGTACAGTTTCATGGTATGTAGATACAGATACATACATATAGAAAGACATGTTAAATCTGGTTTCCTGTTTTCAGAGCACCTTCCCACACTGTTTCTCATAACTCTACCAGGCTGTTGCTATTATGGCTAATACTTGAAATGCAGCTTTAATGAGCTGGGGAAGACTGTGACAAGTGGAGTAGAAAGAGCTGGTGGCAGGATTGACTCTTCTTTTATTGGTGGGACGGCAGTTGAGATGATAGCTGCCCTGGATTACAATCATGACCTTCTCGCTCAGATCTGTTTATCTATTTCTTTGAGATGATGGTGGAGATATTTTCAGTGACAATCATACAGGTTTGTTGAATGCATCCTGGAGGAAAAGGTAAAATGTGGTTCCCACCTGAGGGAACCGCTCAGCTAACCAATGCCATCATGGGCTCTTGGATGTCTCTTCTTGGACCTTGCTCCTCTGGCAGAATCCAAACCTGAAAAAGCAAACAAAATGAAACAAAATAAAAACAAAACAAAAAACCAACCAACCAAAGAAACAAAAACAAACAAACAAAAAAGCAATGCGCCCGCACACACAGAACAAGTCAAAACAACAAGAACAGTGACAAAATTATTTTGCTATGGAAGTAGCTTAGTATTTAAAAATTCCAAGAACCTGTGTGTCTGTGGCTGCTGGGGAGGTGTGCTAGGTCAGTGTTTTACATCCCAAACATGGTTGTCTGTTCTCATGCACTGCTTCTGTGGCTGGCACACAGCCAGGTGAAACTGTGCACAACACCAAATGTTAAGTAAATGAGAGACAGAGCAGTGTCTCTGTGCTACAATTAGATTGGAGATGGGGAATTATTAACTGATATGTTCCTGAACATGAGGCAGAAATTGCTGAAGGATTTTGGGTCTTATGTCTATGTGTGCTACAATTTGGATGACAAAAAAAAAAAAAGTGTTTTTAACTGTAGTTCAAGCCCTCAATGTGTAAGGCTTTCATTGCTTCTGTTACACCTCATTAAATGTGCTATGCTTTGTGATGTTGCTAGAAAAACTATTTTGCACAGGTAAAATTCACATATATTTGTTTAGTTTGGTTTACATTTTAATTTACTGCGAATCCAGAGTAATTTGAATCATAAGATGGCAGAACTGCTTGGTTTTATTTATGTTTGTTTTCGATGGTTACAAATTAATTTTCTGAGATAAGGCTTTCAAGAGCGATTTTCTTGTTAGAAAATGTATGTGTGTGCAAGTCAGGAGCAGCTTTGATGCTTAGGGAATACAACTTGCAGATCAGGGATACATAGTAATTACATGCCAGATCAGAGCAAAACTCAAGATGCCTGTCACACTGGCGAGAACTTAAGGTAGAAAGCCATTTTTCCCAATTCATATTTTTCTCTTATCTCTTGATGACTCTTTTTTAAAAAAGAAAAGAAAAAAGGAAAAGCTTTTCTATTCAAAAATTCTGTAACCTAATCGTGAATTCTTGTTTCCTGAGTGCTGATAGGAATAGCAGACCTCACTAATGTATGTTGAAGACTGGTAGCCAGGAGAATTTGCACTTGAATAGGAGCTTTTACAAATACATGCCAGAAATTCCAAGCAAGAGGGTACCTGAATGAGAAAGTAGTACTAATGGAATCAGGTAACGTACATGCTGAATTTTTCTGTCTTTTGTTGAAAACGATTATTCAAATCCAGCAGGGTGTAGAATGGTCTGTATTTTATTTTTAAAAATTAACTTTCTAGAAGAGATGCTGGCCTCTAGCTCTAGATTTTCTTTTTCTCCCTTGTTGTATTTAGGGTATGCACTGGTAGAGTTCAAGTGAAACTACAAATTGAGCAGCTAATGAAGTTGTCGGTATCCTTGTTTTCTGTATTTATGTATATTTTCTGTATTTATATATTAGCTGAGTGCTCTCAAAATCCCTGCAATAAAATTATAAGATACAACTTTATGTTCATTGAAACCTTCCTCAGAGGTGACATGATAAAAATGTTTTGGTTTTGAAAGAGTGCATACCATCAATTACCATGAGATATTGGTATTTTGTCAGAATATACCAAAGTATTACATATGAATTACTTTCGTGGATTATAGTCAAGTTAACCAAACTGGAAATAAACATATCACATGCAGAAACTGTCTTGACCAAACACATCCTGTGGAATTGCAGCAAGGGGGTTTATAGGGGTTTATTATGAGTTGGAAGTGCTGAAACTTGTCTGTGTTTTAGGCATAAAACTTTTCAGACATGGCTACACTCCTTTAGCTTGTTGACAAACTCACTCTATACAATTGTCAGGCTCTTTGTACATATTACAGAGGTGACATCAGTTCTGGGAACGTAGAATTTTTGTCATCACTGCAGCAGAAGTGTGTACATATCATAAATGGAGCCTGAGGGGATCTAGTTCCAGGTTATTAAGTAAGTTCTCTTAAGTAAGTGGATAATAACTGCTGTTTCTGATGTTTTAGATTAGGCTGTCATTACTGCTTGTAGGTCTTATTTTCAGTAGCTGTTAGTCTTTCTATTATAATTACATATTAATCAGTAAAATTGTGTACTATCAAAAAACTGCGAAGTATCAACTCATAAGTTAACATTTTATCATTAATTAAACTCTAACACAAACTCTGCTGCATTAATATCCAGTAATGAGTGAGAAAACACTATTATTTGTAACTTTTTATGAGTAAAATGGGCGATTTTGTTAGTTTCAATTATTAGAATACATTAGGAGACATTGAGAATAGATTTCTGTAAGAGAAGCTGCAGTGGAATTAATGTTACCCTGGATACACTAAGGCTAAGATGTAAATATAGGCATATTTTTTCAAAAGGTTGTTCTGAAATACCTCTGTTGGTCACTATGAAGATTTTGTGTTCTACCTCATAGCCTATAGTGCAGCCTCATACCCTTGAATAAAGCATTGCAGTTGTTAATCAGTTACACCTTGGAGGGTGAAAA
The DNA here is from genome assembly GCA_036925125.1 of Oreortyx pictus. Taxonomy (NCBI): domain Eukaryota; kingdom Metazoa; phylum Chordata; class Aves; order Galliformes; family Odontophoridae; genus Oreortyx; species Oreortyx pictus. The sequence continues at coordinate 17,068,760 of JAUPFR010000004.1, forward strand.
ATGACATTCATTTTGGTCAAAGTTCTTTGAAAGCATAATTTTCTACCTCATATTTACAAATTAATGCAGATTGACTTTTTCCTTTCTGTATTTTGCATGATTTTTCTGTTATTTGATAAAGCTATTAGAACTGGGAACTATTCATTACTAGGCTTGTTATTTTGACTGCTCCCTTTGATTGAAAAGTCAAGTCACTAGGTACTGGATGGTTGAAATTCTGATCAAATGGCACCTGTGTTCAGATTGCTATGTAATGTGAATGTAGTAAAACATTGTAAGTGTTTTTACAAAAACATTTGTAAACAAAACAAAACAAACAAAACAACAAAAAACTGAAGTTTTTAGAGTTGGCCAACTTATGAAGTTAGGTAAGCTGTGTGTTATCTTTCAGCTTTCCTACATCTTTTTTTTTTTTTCTGTTGTTACTGATAGATGATTATTTTATTACTACTGTTGGTTGAAATCATAATTCTCACTGCCTCTGCTGCTGATTACTATGGAAAAAATAACGGCCCTGACTGTGAACTTCCGAGGTCATGTAGCTGTAAGCAGACCCATTGAAGCTGACAAGTGGTACTAAGTGCCAGTCATGGACTGGGACAATAGCCTCCCACATTTCAATGGTCACTAGTGGGAAAATGTTGCTTCATTTAAACAATTAGATTTGAAACATGTACGTAGTAACTATCGTTACTTTTGTCTTCACTGGTAGTGTAACATTTCTCAGACTGATTCTTGGACTGTAATTTTTTGAGGCTGGAGTTTTACCTGATTTCTGTCTACATTATTTTAAAATATGTTTGAAATTCTGGCTGCTAAACAGTAACAAAAGATGCATTTGAGAGCACATGGAATAAATATACTCAGCTGCTGTAGATAAGAAATATGAAAACTGAATAGAATTTTATACTGTCAGTCCTGACTACTGAATATTTATATGCAGTTTTGTAACAATTACATAGCACCATAGATATCTCCTGTCCTTCCCTGTATGAAATAAATAACATAAAAATGCTTAATTAATGAAGAGGTGCATCCTCAACATGAAAAAGATTTTCTGAAACTAGTCTTTGTTTCATCCTCATTTATCTACAGATGTGTCATAGTTTTGGCATGGGTAGAATTAATATTCTTCATAGAGGCCTGTTTGAAGCTGTCAGTTTTTGGTCAAAATAGCACTGATAATTCACCACAAATTTTAACTGTTGCTGATCACTGCTGCAGGGAACCAATGACATTCATCTCCTCACACTGCCCTAACCCTGCCAGCAAAGAGTTGGCAGTGCACAAGGAGCTGAGATGGGGCAGAATCAGGGCAGCTGACCCAAACTGACCAAAGGGGTGTCCCTTAACGTAAGGCATCATACTGAACAACAAAATTGGAAGAAAGGAGGAAAGGGGATTCTTTTGCACTGATGGCATTTGTCTTTCCAGTAAGTCCTTATGCATGATCGGTCCTGTTTTATTGGAAGTGGCTGAACATCTGCCTTCCAATGGGAAATAGCAAATTAATTACTTATTTTGATTTTGTGGATGTGAGGCTTTTGCTTTACTTAGTAAGCCATCTTAATTTGTAATTTCTCACAGATTTACCTTTCCAATTCTCTTCTCTATTCCACCTGTAGAGAGCGAGTAAGCTGAACTACCTAAGGAGTTTAAATGCAACAAGTTGCCCTTTTCAGTCTAGAAGTATTTTAATGTACAATCTTTATGTGTTTTCCTAGTGCTTATTCACACTGTGGCAGTGAAGCCCCAGTGAAGTTGTATTTAATGGGCAAGGTAGAGAACAACGTCCCCCTGGACACAGACATTTTGTAATTAGGAAAAACATTTTGGCTAGGAAATTGGTAATTATCCACTTATTCCTATCAGTTAACTGTAGATCTGAGCCATGCAGAGTTGCTTTATGGTTCTAGAAGTGTTCTGTGATTCTATGCTAAGTTTTATAGCAGTGCGGGTAAAGTTTATGTTCCAAAGTATGCTTACATCAATAGGCCAGCATGTAAATTTATGCATGCTGCCACCCCTATATAATAATCTTTTGTTTCTGAGCTCAGTCATTGTGTCTGCTAAGGTCCACTTTTGGATCTGCACACCACTTATTTGTGTTCTTTGATTCCACATCTGTTGTTTTGGTTGGATAGACATATTTGCATTAGCAGATGATTCAGCACAGTGTGAGCAGCTCAGTAGATCAAAGCATCTGATGCTGAGGTCCTTATATTGGACTAAGTATGGTTCAAATTTTACATCATATTCTATTTGGTTCATTGGTCCATACATTGCTACTGTGTGGGTGTCTCAAAACTGAAGAACTAATGCTTGTCTCAGATCCTGAGAGGGTAGGGCCTGGTATTTGGAGCCAGGCTGTTGGTCTAGTTTAATTTTCTTGGGAATAAATTGAGTTTGTGTGCCTTAAATCTGTACTCTAATTCAAATCGGGTAAAAGCAAAGACAAAGCAAAACAAACAACAACAACAACAACAACAAAGCAATAAAATAAAGTGGCCTGCTTAATAAAGGCTGTGAATTCAAGTACTAATTTATATGTTGCAGCTGACAGGGGTTGAGCTGCTGTTTCTTTGGTATATCTTTGAATGATTATGTGACTTCTGGATAATCTTTGACTGATTATGTAAGTTCTTTTGGATAGTGTTCGAATGTAGTGACTAGCTGAATTTAGTTTAAATTCACCTTTTTAACTTGACTGTCTTTGAGCAAGGCAGACTTGTCACAGTTCAGAGGCAATTTACAAAAGCACGCCTTGCTATCGACCATTAGCCACTGATTTCCAAGTCAGACATAGCACTTATTAGTAGGCCTGTGAGCAAGTTCAGAATGTACTCATGTTATCTGCCATGCCCATAAATCTGGGCATACAGCCAGGTGCACTGCAGCTGACAACAGTACTTCAGCTCTGGGGCATTTCTTCATAGAAGTGATCTTCAACTATTGCATCATCAGTCATATGATTACAGTCTCATGACCAAAAAACGTCACCCTTTGACAAATACTGTGCAATTTTGGTTGTTCCACACTGGCATATATAAGTGCTGTACTGAACACAGCAATTCCTTGCTGGTGTGGGCTGACGATAGAACTGATTATGCAGACTGACATTTCCAATTCTGTTTCTATTAGGCAAATTAATACACTTCAAAGCAATAATATCTTGATAATTAATTTTTCTTCTCAAATAGCTTGTCCAATTTTATTAATATAGCTAATGTAATCTAAAATTTCATTTGTATCCCCCCCCTCCTTTTTTTTTTTTCCTCATTAAAGAGCTTGAGGAACTGAGGTTCAGGGAGGAAAATTGCATTCAGCTAAAAGGGCCTGCTTTCTCCAGATTTTATGCTGACTGGATATCCTGTTTCATCAAAGAAAGCTGTGTACATGAATGAGATAAGTGTTCTATTTCATGTAATGATTCAAATGGAACTGATTGCTTTGTTTGCTTGCTTTTATAAACAAGACAAGGTTTCATATTTTCAGGCATGCTTGAGATGACTAAATTCAGGAATGAATTTTCACAGTTAGTAACTAAAGCAAAAGGATAAAATATTACCCTTCACCTTACCATCTGCCTTCAGCTTTGCAATTTGCAGACAATATATCTGGGGACAACTGGCTGCTAGACTTTATTATTTCTAGTACTCAATTATTTTCTCAGTCGGCACAGTAGCAATGAAAATGGAAGAACATCATTTGTTTTGGGGAAGAAAAATCATCACATATTCAGTATCACAGAGGTGCCAGTACTCTGCTGTTGTGTAAACTATGTCTGAGAAATGTTAAGCACGACAAATGCAAATGCACTTGAAGAACACACAAAAATCTGTTTTTCAGCAAGTGTGGGTAGAATTTCATCTTTCATACATGTCACACTGGCCTGCAGTGGAAGCATCAGGAGCACATTCACAATTGAAATAGTTTGCTTGTGGTTGCTGAGATAAACAATGCCCGTGACAGTCCTCTGGTGTGTTGTCAGTGTGTGCCACAGGCCTGCAGTGGAAATGATTTCACACCTCCCTGAGCCCCTCAGAGACATGGATGGAAAAGGAGCTGAGAGAGGGAGCTACAACTGTGACTTAATCTGCTGACATGCTCTCTTTTTTGCATCTTGTTCAAAATCAGTGATTACTTCATACACAACAGGATATGTTGTCATAAAATTGTTTCTAACACTTAAAATTTTTGATTTTAACTGGAAAAGAACAACAGAAGCTATCTGGGCCTGCCTTGCGCAGACCATCTTCAGTCACTCTGGCTAATGTGTAGATGAGCTGCACTGTTGCAGGTGGTGTCACAGCACTGTGAGTCAGTGGTTAAGTTGGCAAATGAAGCTGATCTGATTTTATGACCTCACTCTGTTTCAGTACACATTGTCTACATCCTTTTGCAACCACTATCGAGCAATGTAGTATTGCTGCTATAGAGCAATGGAGTGTTGTGAGTTTAATGTACAAAGAAACAGATTCAAGTTCTTCCTGATTTTCTGCACCAGAGATAATACTTAACTTAGGTCACAGCAAAATAACTTTTTGAAGAGTTTGTGGGAAATAAATGAACATAGAGAAAGGAGATGAGACTGCAAAGGCAAAAGGAGATAAATTTTTATTACTGTTCTGTTCAGCATTGCTTTTCGAAGAGAGAAAGAGAAAATAAAAAACCAAAAAACCCAAACAAAAACAAACAAACAAACACTGTAAGAAACAATTACTTTCTGGGTTAGGTTGTATGAAAAGAGGGTGATTCTTCTTTCCCTTCAGCTTCCACTAAATAAAGAATAAAACATTGCAGAAATTTGTAAATAGATATAATCCTTTATAAAGCATACATGGTTTTTTTTTTGGACAAGAGAATAGTTGCTATGTAAAAGTGAGAATGTACTGTAAAACTGAGTGCTTTATTGAAATACTGTCTTAAAGGCATAAAAAAATCCACAACACATTTCTATGAGATCGAAGGGATATTATGGTATTTAGATACAGAGACTTTTAGGTAAATAAAATGCACTACTATTATCCTGTGTTTAGTTAGTTCTTCCTGTATGTCACCTGACCTAGAAAAAGTAAAGCAGCAAGTATTTGGATTAATGCAAACTATGGCAAGCAATACACTGCATAGCATTCCTGTGCTATTATGATGAACTGATTTGCTTCCATTTACTTCAAACTCTCCTTCCTGTTAGTCAGATGCCTCTCAAACTAGTTCAAAGACTTTTTTCTTACCCATCCCATCAAAGAAAAATCTTTCCCTCTTTTCATTTAATGATTCAGATCTGAAACTTTTCCTACATCTTGACCAAAAAATCCTTTTTTCTTTCTCTTGATTCCATTAGAAAATATATTTATTCTGTCCAGCTCTTCTGAGTAATTCTCAACTCTCTTCACTGTTGCCATCAAGATAGGCAGCATGCCTTAAGTGTGCATTAAGCCAGAATATGAGATGTGCAAATGGAAACATGCAACTTCACACACAGACATCTGAATGTATTATACCTATTAACCAAATAATACTCTTTCTGAAATAATGTTGTTATTTGAAAATGTTGTTACATAAGGAAGTTCTGCTACATCAGTGTAATAATATATCATGCAGAATTATGGTGCCTATTTCTCACCTCTCTGCATTTTCAAGAGAATATGTACTGTGGCCTTATTCTTGCAGTGAATTTCAATAGAACTATACTTCTAGCTCTGGTAGCTGGTCTGGAAAAGGGCAAGAGTCTGACTTCTTGCTTGTTCTGCAAGTGTAACTTCTTTATATTTGGTGAGGAAGATCAGTGTCAATTCCAATGCTTTCCTTATTTTCACAGTAAATTTAAGCTACGGTTTTATCTGACGAAGGATGAGCTTCAATGGACAACAGTGTCATCTTCTCCTTCTGCTTTTTCATGTGTGCCTGGACCAGCTTTGCTCTGCCTTCCAGCCTCTCAGTCCACTCATGGCGAAGCCTGCAAAGATAGGACAAGCACTTAGCAAGCACCGAGCCAAATCCTTCGCATACATCCAGGGCTTTTCAGCAGGATTGAAGCTTTCCTCTCTTTCATCACCACAGCACTTGTCCTGTATTTGTTTACTGTCTACACATCTCTACAGCTTGCTAGATAGGGAATGCAGGGGAGAAAAGGATAGTGCTGATGGTATCAGTGGGTGACATTGCTAGATTCCTGATGAGTCAAACAACTGCTGAAACTGTCCGCTCTGTTTTTTACTCTGGGGTATTCTCAAAGCCACAGAGAAGTACACTGCCTTTGAGGTAAGGTCATTCAATGTGAAAAGTGGAATTACAATTAATATCCTCTCCACAATGCTTTGCAGAAAAGCAAGCAGGACTTCACGTCTCCTCATCTTCTTCTTCTCTTCTCTCTTCTCTTCTCTTCTCTTCTCTTCTCTTCTCTTCTCTTCTCTTCTCTTCTCTTCTCTTCTCTTCTCTTCTCTTCTCTTCTCTTCTCTTCTCTTCTCTTCTCTTCTCTTCTCTTCTCTTCTCTTCTCTTCTCTTCTTCTCTCTCTTCTCCTCTTTATTTTTCTTTTTTTTTTTCTTTAAATAACAATTATAAAAATCTGGTGAAAATGTAGTTATTTGGGATCCAAAATCTCTGTAGACCTTGTACGTATTTCATGAAAGGAACTGATGTCACATGCAAGAGGAGCCACATAACTTCAAATCACTAGTTTAGTACAGACAGAAGAGGAGATCACTAGGGGCCAGTGCAAGATACTGTTGGTTGGATTATTTTCCAAAGGAAATGTTATTATGAAGCACCTGACCCAGCAATGCTATAGGATTAGATGTCGTATAGTAGTGCCAAGTGCAACATATAATACATGGGCTTTATTTTACATCTAATGTAGTAAAAAGAACAGCAGCTAATAATTTCATCTGAGAATAACTTAGCAGTAGTTGTTTCACATTGGTGTTTATGTTCATTTGGTTCCTGAGTTTGACTGCAGCTTGTGTTCTAAACTTCTCCCACTTGGTCTGCCCTCTCTTGACTTTGCTATTCTCTTGTTAGTGTAGTCAAGCCTCTAAAAAGCAGTGTAATTATTTAGTAAATATTTACTGTATAAAGAGCTGCTATTTCTTGTTAACTAGCAATCTAGGAGTCCCAGAGGGAGTGCCTGGCTATACTTAGAGCTGTTTAATTCTTCCAAGTGCCGCTTGTATGAGGTAGTGAACCTGTACATTTTGTAATGACAGCATCTATTATCTCCTGAATGTCCCTTTATAAAAAAGGGAACATATTTTGATCAGCTTGGGTGTTTGTGGTGTGACCTTGAAGGAGCTTGCTTGGGTCTATTTCAGTTGTAGTAATTAAGACACATTCAAAGATCTTTTGCTACATTTTTTTTCCTACCCAGACAAAATTGTGGTAAAGCTTTTCACATTTAATTGTTAAATTAAAAATACTAGTCTCACACATAACTGCTATTATTTAGTGATATCTTTATTAGTTTTTTTTGAAGCTAGAATACAAAACTTTCCAGCCAAACACTTTCCTGGCTTTTCTCTTAAAAAACTGAGTGAACTATGTTTGAAAAACATACTGGCTAGCTGGAATATCATAGTATCATAGAAACATAAAATACTCTAAGCTGAAAGAGATCCACCTGGATCATTGAGTCCAACTCTTTTCTTCACACAGGATCAACCCAAATGTCTGACAGAGTTGTCCAAACACTCCTTGAACTCTGACATCTTGTGGCTGTGACAACTTCCCCCAGGGAGACTGTTCCATACCCATTAATCACTGGTGAAGACTATTATTGTTATAAACAATATAATACTGACTTCTGATGCTGCTGGGACATACAGCCTACACAGATACTGATTTCCTCATGTTTTTAGCTTCCTCCTTGGGTATCAAGTTTGGAGTAATTTGATATATTTTTGAAAGACACAGACCTTTACCTGTACATTCCAGTTTGGTGGAATCAAGTAAATTTATACAAATGTACTAGTTCTGAGGAAAGTTTGTGTGAGAAAACCTTTCCAACTTCAAGAGAAAAGTCCACTGAAGAAATACAAGAGAGACATGACCTTCTTATCCCGTTGCACTGACTGTTAGGGGATTAACTTAATTTGGGGAGATGTTGATTCAGTCTTCTAAGACGTAGCAGTCTGGCCAAGTATTTGAGGCATCTACCATAGCTGACTGGAGTGTCTATATTGCAGCCCCAGCTCTTCCAAGATAGTGAATGCTATTGATGGTGTATTGGCAAAACAGAACATAATAAAAATAATTGAATAAATGTATCTTCTTATTTATCTGCATTCTTTTGTACACCAAGAATAATAGTGAAATATGTTTCATGGGATAGGTGGACTTTATTGTAACATTTCTAACCTTGGGGTTATATGATGTAAAGGACAGATGGAAATGATAAATATGCTACATATTTATTTATATTACTCATTAAATGGGTATTTTGTTATCTCTTCAATTCGATATAATTTTATTTATTTGCTGTAGCTGTATTAGTTCCAGGTAAAATTTCTGATACTTTTTAGCTGTGACAAGACCTTGTGCCAAGGTGCTTTATTTTTATGTGGGTATGCTCCAAGGCCTTTGAAGAATGTTCATGAGATTCAGAGGTGAGGGGTATCTGAGTTTCCGTGCAGAAGAGCCATGGAAATTTGAGACAAGCAGCTGTGAGAGGAAAGGTGCCAAGGACCCAGAATACAATCTGTGCTATGAATAAAGTAGTACAATAAGGGGTTATCTTATTTTAAAGCACGTGGTGACAGGCCTGATCTCCTGGGCAAAAGAAAATACACCACTTACTTGTTCAGAGCACTTTTGCTTAACCTAGACTCTTCACTTTCTCGTTGCCTAGTTTGCTCTTGAATGGCTTTTTCCCAGAAGTTCTTCAGCTCTACTGTGTCATGGCCATGCATCTTGTGGCGTTCAAAGTTGGTACACTTGCTCATTTTCTGAAAGGCAATTTGGAGGTCAGAGCAGTCGGAAGATTAACTTGAGGCAGATACTGTGTTGCTTAGCCACTTGCAATTTCTTTCCCATGAAGTGCTATTAAAATAAAGTATGTTACCCAAAGAAACAAAGAAAACTAAAGCTTACCCTGCCTTGAAGCTAAATATCAGGCACTGAAACATGCCTGTGGTGGCAGTTAAATGCCATACCTATATTTTTGTTATGTAGTAATGACTATGCACGGCGGAGTTCTCTGAAATACTGAGTAAGCCTCACAATGTGAGAGATATTTTGTGTTTTGCAAGAATTTAAAAAAATACTTGCAATTTTAGCAATACAGTCGCTAATATCTAGATGAACTGTAGTGAAGGATTTGCTCTTTTCCTTATTTCTGTAGTTTTAAAAAGTGATCAGAGATGGCTGTTATCCAAGGGAAGTGCATTACTATTAAATGATTCCTATTACAAACTGAAATGTTATCAGGCACAAAATATGCAGGGGAATTATGAATCTAAAGTTGAAGCACATCAAGTGCAAAGCACTCAGGAGCTTGTTATTACCTTGTTCTTTAATTTATCAAAATTCAGACTTAAATACTGCTAAAAGTAGAGCTTATAAAAATGTAGACATCAGTTCAAATAAATGAGAAAAGGAAGTGGGGGAATTTCCTTGCTAAATGTGTAGTATTCAAAAATGGATGGTTTTATAATGCTCAGATATCTAAGACACTTTCTGATATGATCAAATGCATGTTCAAAACTTAATGCTGTATTGAAAAGTTAAGTTCCTTTATTTATTCCCACAGGAAATCAGAATATTTATATCATATCCTGTATTTGTTGCTGGCCAAAATTGCTTTGCTATGAAATTAAATAAGTATCATGGTTTTATGTTTTTTTTTTTTTTTTTTTTTTTAATTCAGCATTATGTGTTTACCATGGCAGAGACAACCACTGGGTGTCTTGAAACATATGCAGTACTCATTGCTACTTCCCAAAGCTTCACATAAGGTCTCAAGAAACAAATCCTGTGGTGACACGGCACTCCGGAAAGAACTGAATCAGATAATGGGAGATACATTTCAAAACTTCTTTTGTAAGATGATTGCATTGAGTGGATTTATCATGTCCCCTCTCATGCATCGGCTTCTGGTAATATCAAATGACACAATGAATTCTTTAAAATTATGTTGAAAGCAATGAGTCAAATATCACTGCAAGAAGCATTTGTAGAAGCCACTGGTCAATACTTGAGGAGCTATCAACTGAGATAGTCCTCACCAACCCAGCTCCCTACATAAGGTAGAAAGAGAAAAGATCCCTGTAGTACATGTAGCAAGCGTGTTGGAAAAAGTGTTTTGGAACTTTCTGGCTTATGGAAAGGGAAAACCTCTCTGTGGAACTGTTTTTGCTCAGGAACCTGGGTCCACTTGGTGAGTGATGCAGAAAAATGGGGATGTTCAATGTGTACCACAAACAAATTTATGTTGTGGAAGTGAAATCACTAAATCCATGTATATATATATGTTTTTTTTTTTTGTGTTTGTGTTAAATCCATGTTAATTATTGGTTGTATACATATTAAGTATGATGTAGTGAAGTGGAATAAGGTGTGAAATGTCATTGTTTTATGATTTCTGTTATCAGTACTCCATAACTTAACCTCATGTAGTTCACTGGGAATTAAAGAGTTAGTGCTCCAGTTCCATGGATGGTTAATGGTTTCTGGGTACTTTACTCAGGAGAGAAGAACTACATCTCCCAGGTGTCTTCACTGTTCTCTTTCCATTTTCTGTTTGGAGGGAAAAATAAAATGCCTTGGGAGCCATGAGGCTGCCCCTTCTTTCACTGCTCGTCACTGTGATGTGTACTCCCTAGCATTCTCTCCTTCAGCATTAGAGTAAGGCCTTCAGTTTTGGATCCTCTCTCTCTCATTTTATTTGATTTATTTGCTTCAGTTCCAACTACATTGTATTATGCACTGTTACCTCACATTTTGCTATCATTTGTAGTTAATTAATTTTCTCCCTTACCTCATTGCTGCTGCTTTGTTTTTAGGCCCATCTCCCTTCCTTTCACCTTTATCCCCTTCCCCCTCTCCCATTGCATGAGTTTATGGGTCCCCCCCATCCTATTCAGTCATGGAGCCAGGCTGAACCAGACCAGGAACTGTTGACAATGAGATACTAGCAACTCTTTATGCTTCAGTCCCAAACATGAAGCACTATTTCCTCCTTCACTCTCCTACAAGTGGGAGCTCTCTCTAGCAAAGGGGAAGGTGGGAGAAAGAAGCAAAACATGCTCCTGGATTGGAGCATGGTATCCAGATATAAATGGATTGGTACATAGTTTGGGAGTTCCTATGAAATGCCTTTTGTTCCTTGTGTTTGTCTACATTCTGCTGCCACTAGATACTTTTGCTAGCTGTTCACTCTCATCAGCATTTCCTGATGGACATATATCTTATAGACTCTAATATATACTTGAGAGTCTGTCTTATAGACAGTGTCATATTTTATGATCTGTATTTAGGAAATATTAGAAAGACTACTGAAGTGTGGGTCAATCAGAACAAACCTTTGATTTGTGCAGTGTTGTAATCAGAAGATCAGAAAAATAGGAAGGAAGTATTAGATGTAACCCAGTGAAAGACTTGTGCGATATCTTTGTATGAAATACTGTATTTTAAACTTCTGATATTTTAGAAGAGTACATAAGCCAGATCTTGGGGTTTTACTAGATAAAATATTTGGATTTGGCTTAAATATCATAAAATTATTTTTGAAGAAGTAAAACAAATACATTATCCAAGCTGGATGCTAAGTCTTGGAAAAAAACAAGCAAACACACAAACAAATAAATTGCTGAATAGAAAGAAAAATCTCTGCCAGTTCTATACTCAGTATTTTTTTCCAGAGGTAAACTTGGATGTTTAAAGACAAGCACAGTTCACCAAGAGTAGTAGGGGCTGGTTAGTACATGCAATGTAATCTCCTAAACAAAGGAATGGAGTATCAGTCATGCCTTGGTGGTTATGAATGGTTAGGATAGTGATCGATTTTCCTGACCTCCACAAGGTCAGGAAAAAGTGCAGTATCACCAAAACAGTCAGATTTTCCTCTAAGGCAGATAGCAGTTTTCTTTTCTTCCTCAGGCTGTGGAATGGGAATGATATAGTACAATGGGATACAGCAAGAATTGCTACATCGCTGAGGGTACTGCCATTCTACTACCATCTTTTCCTAAAATACTTTGTGTATCAATGATGCAGGGATGCAGGAAATCTTTTAATAATCTTTTGTCTCATTCTGAGGAAGTAAAATTGCAGTATTATTTAAGTCTTTGTCTTGCAAAAAGAGATGAATGTCATGGACATATTGGAACATGCCCTATCTGTACCTTTAGGCTCTCACAATAGTTTGTTGGAGTAATGGAATGTGATTATTTCATAATTCCTGGACTAGCAGGTCACTTAGGTCTTTGCACCATTTGAAGGCTTCTTCTGTCAATGGCAGTTGACCACTTGACACTCTTCAGATAATTGTCCTGATTGCTCAGAACCCAATTGCAGGCTCCTGACAAATGATCTGAATAGATTTGCCCTCAAAATGCTGTCATATTTTGCCTCACATAAGAGTCGGTAATAACACATTAGCTTTTCATTAGAAATGAAGATTTTATAACTATTAAACTTCTGCAGTAATTTCCACAAGTGGTGCAAGGAGTGCCTTCTGTGTTTTTCTGAGATCTAAACTTGGTATTTTTTTAGGATACATGAAGATTTTGGCTGCCTCAAATCTTGGCTACTCTGCTCAGAGGCTCACACTGTGATCAAGCAGGTATCCCAGAGAGGGAGGAACTTCTGCAAATGTTAGTCTAGCATGTTTCTTGGAGTCTCTGGAAGCCAAGGACATTTAGCTTGGTAATAATTCCTTGGAATGTCAGTAACAATGAATATTTCACATGGGATCACTGTGATCCTTGCTAAGACAAATTCTTGATGTAAGACTTCTGAAGATTATGACATCTGGCATTATTAGACTGCATCTCTCATATTGTGAAATGCCAGTGATTTTTTTTTTTTTTTTGTGAACCTCATGTTACAGTATGTATTTATTGAAAGTTTGGATCCCACAAACACTCTGTAATACTTTTTTTTTTTTTTTTTTTTTTTTTCTAGTTGAAAGATTCTACTTAGGAGATTGCTTTCTGAGTCCTTAATACTGCTCTAGAGAACTTAAATATTTTGTTCCATTTCTGTTCCCTTTCAAATGTCCCAATAAGATAAAAGTAATTACACTGACATTTTTATTTAATTTTGCCAGACTAGCTTGTTCTTGATTTCTTGCCTCAGATACCTCAGTGTTCACATTAAAAAAGCAGGACTGATTTTGACTTCTTTGGCAGTCAAAAACACTGTTTCCTTCTGATACCTCAGCATTCAGATAAAAAAAGCAGGACTGTTTTTGAGTTCTTTGTCAGTCAAAAACACTGTTTCTTCAAATCACTGTACTTGACTTGCCTCAGCAGAAAGTGAAAAGGAAAAAGGACTCTTTCTTGTCTTTATATATTCAACTAGTGAGAAATCATCACAGGGAAATAAAAGGAAAATTGAGGAGGGGTTTTTCTGGTCATGAATGGCAGAGTGATTTAACATGTTTTTCCACTGATGCAAAAGTAAAATAGGTAACAACATATCCATGTGTTCATAATGATTAATTTAGATGACTTGAATTTATGTGAGTGCCCTTTATGGTAAAAAAAAAAAGGTACTATAGATCAAACATTCTGTGATACATTTCTTACAAAAGACCATTCATGAGTGCATAATACTGGTGCAAAATGAACTGCTATTAAACTTACTAAATTTTCAAGTAGTATTGGTTGTATGGTTTTATAGGTTTGTTTTGTTTGTGGAGTTCCACCTGCCAATATGAACTATATTTGGCTGACATTTTTATGAGCCAAGCTTGTAAAGCAACTTTTAAAAAAAGGTAAAATCATATCTTGCCAGAAAGAACTCACATGTTATGCAGTTCTGAAACTAATATTTCAGAAATGTGTGTATGTGTTTAAGGATTGGTACAACATTGGTCATTTACAGGAATTATTTTTTATGTTCGTGAATTGCTAGTTAATAGAGAATGGCCATGCAGTAATGTGTGAGACAGCTGTCATTGGTAAAGGTACAAAGAACATCTACAGACAGATGTGTTGGTTTATATTTTTTGATCTGCTGCATATTGAAAGGAAATTCAAAGTGCGGTTAACAAGGAGATATCCTTCAGCAGACCTCTCCTGTGCTGTGGGGAAGAAACTTTGCTTCCAGCTGGGTGGTAGTATGTACACAGCTTTTATTCACTTCCACAGCATTAATGTAGAAACAGACAGAGGTACAACCTTCTGTCTTTTAAATTTGTTTTCAGACTGAATGTGCTTTGGAAAGTTGTTAAAAGTAGTATATTTCCTTTTCTGGTCTGTACAGTTTGTATTATCATAATCTCATACAACTTCCATTGAGGTACCAAGAGGAGATTTAAAAAACATATAATGCAAGGAATTTCTGTTCTGCATCCTTCACAGCTATGTTTCTACTTTGGAATCTTACCAGAGACATTTTTTTGATCCAGAAATTACTCTTTCTGTTTTGAACAGAAGTGCTATTTTCAGTAAACTTATATAAAATGAGTAAGTAAAAGAAGAAAATCTTGTCTGAAATAACAGAATTTTTTTTTTTACTTAATTTCCATTTTTCCATTTTAATTTAGATGATTCAAAATAAACACAATCAGTTTGTTTAGCTATCAAAAAGAAATGAACATAGTATTTTCTTTCTTAGATGGGAATATTTTAGCTGTCATGACGAAAAATATTTACTTGATTCTAAACTTCATTTCCAAAATGTATTTTTTAAAGTGCTTCTTTTCTAGAAGTGGGATACTGGGATACTTTTAAAACTTTCTGTAAGCTAATGATTTCCTCCAATTTTAACACTGAGAATAAACCTTTTTGTTTCTGAAAGATATTCTGCACTTACTTTGGAGCTTTCCAGTGTTCACTGTAAGCAATGAAAGACTATATTTGAATACAAGTGGAACCAGTCCCTGGGGTCATGTCATGAACAGGAGCTATTTTATCTTTATCAGGTCACCAATTAATCTCTTATTTCTTTTGCCCTTCAGCGGGATTTGCTTGCCTAAACATACATCATTTTTCAATATTATAAAATTGTTGTTACATTATAGTTAATGTGTTCAGAGACAGATTTTTTTTAATGAAAAGCTTTTTTTTTCTGAAAAGTTAGTCTGCAATATTATATATTTATTATTTATTATTTTTTTTTCTTTCATCTGAAGCATGTATAGTACAGAAGGACTCTAATGACTTCCAAATTACATGGGAACAAACAACAGGTTAATAACTGAAGAAGCAAGAAGTTAAAAGAGAGGCAGAATACCTTTGAGATTTCATAAATCAGACATTATTGGATAATCTTCCGATAAAATATAATATAATACACAATATTCAAGGTCATGGGGGGGAGGGAGGGAAGGGGAGGAAGTATAAAGCATTATTAATATTCAAACAACTTAATAAAAATAAAATAAATGCAAGTGCATGTATGTCTGGGTGAGTTTAATAAGGCATGAAGAGAAAACCTTATTTTGCCCAAAATACAAGAACGTAAATGCTTACTTTGATTGTATAGTAGCTTCTTCTTCTGTCAAAGTATGGATTTCTTGAGTGATTACTGAATACTGTCACTTTTACCTCTGGGTTCCCCTTTTCAAGAGGACTCCAAGTGCCAGGAATAGCTGATAAAATCTTTTCATCTGTCACTCGTTTGTATTTGGGAGTGATGACATCTGCTATTACGAATTGGTTTAACAGCAGAAGCAAAAAACCAAACCCATAGCCTTATTCTGTGAAGACAGTAACACAACAAGTGTGGTGGCTAGACAGTTACAGGGCACAAACTTTGAATGCCACATTTGATCTGTGCTATATTTTTTGGCAGGTGCCACTGGTGTCATAACTTGGCTCTTGAGAAACAGTTATTCTTTGACAAGTGCAGATCACTGGAACATAACTTAGTTATGACTGGCAAAAACTCAATACTGTCCCCTCCAAGAGAATGAGTAAAAAAAATCTGGAGAAAATATGTTGAGTAAAACAGTCTATCTCAGATTGAGCTACTGAGTGTCTGACAGAATAATAGATTACCCCCACCCACCTCTTCTGAAGTGTTGCTTTGTAGAAGAGCACCTGGTAGGTTACATGACAGGATTCCAGCTAAGCTGTTAATGCTGTGAATGGCACAGGAATCTGAACTCAGTCGGCTGCTAGCTAGAATAATATTGTATATAATTTGTTCAGGAATTTAGCACTTCCATTTTCTTGGACAGATTCTTCTTCCCTCCACTGGTACCACTGTATGAAGAGAAAAGCATAATGGATTAAGGTGTTGCTTACTCTGTCAAAGGGAGAAAAAATTGAAAGGGTCATCCTCATCTCATCTGCTATTAGCAACCTGACTGCATAACCCTGTTAACTTGACAATTCTAAATGAGTTCTGTTTCTGGCTCCTGATATTTCCACTGACAGATTGATTTATTTGAGACAATTACCCCTTGACTTGATTCCATGGTGTATATAAAAGAAAATCTCTTCCTTGTTTTGAAAATAAATCAGGTGAGTGGATTAGACTCCTCTGGTACCTGTTCTCTTGATACATCTCCTACTCTTGCTCTATACCTGCTCCAGCTTTAATTCAGTCTCAGTGAACACAGCTTATGAGAACTGTATGTAATATTCCAGCTGTGTGCTAGGACCTTTTACATGATACAAACACTTCATTATTCTGTTTGACTTATTCTAGAATTATATTTATCTTTTCCAGAGAAATTATGTTATAAATTCCAGCTTGTAACAAAATTTTAACTAGATAATAAGTTAATGACTTGTCTTTTATGCCTCTTTTTCTATTTCAGTCTCTCAGATCATCTGTTTCTTTTGTCTTTGATATTCAATGCCCTCTGTGGATGACAACATTTCTGTTCTCTGGAAAATTTCTTCAACTCACTACTACATTTTGTACCAAATGTCACCACTCAAAGCAGCAATAAGACTTCTAAAAGGATTTTGGAATAACTCCACTTCTAGTGTTCTTGCACTTGGGGCAGTCTCACTAAAAGATGTGCTTGATTTTGGCCATGTCTCACCCACTAAAATGTCTGGTAAAAGACATTTTATTTTATTATATTTTATTTTATTTTATTTTATTTTATTTTATTTTATTTTATTTTATTTTATTTTATTTTATTTTATTTTATTTTATTTTATTTTATTTTATTTTAAACTGTGTATTTTACAGTATATCTAACTTTCTTCCTGGGGACTTATGTTAAATAAAGTATGTAGCTTATCTGGTCCAAGTTTACCTACCCGCATTTATCTTGGTCCAAGAAAAGCAATGAAATAATGAGTCATGACTGACTTTTGACAAATCCTCTTTCCATTTATTACATTTGCCTTCAAATCTTTAATTGCTAAATCCTCCAAAGCTTGTCTGAAAGCCTTAAATGTCATTAAGGTAGACCAATGTGTCTGTTTAAATGTAAGAGAATGTAGCTCCACATATAACTGTAGACTGTATTCCAGTTTTCTGTCAGTGCCTGAAATTTGGATGAAAGTCATATGCGGAGGTTACACCTTTTTTCTAGACCAGCTAGTATAAGCTGGAGAAAATACTTAAGGTCTGAAATAGCTGCAGTTAAGAACAACTGCATCAGAGAGAAAAGTTAGTACATCTGTGGGAAAGAGAAGATAGGAAAGAAGAGGTGATAAAGCTCACTTTATATTTTACAATAGTGAGAAATAATTTATTTTTTGGTGGGTGCAGTTAACATATGAGGAGAATGGAAGAGAAAGGAAGATGAAGAGCCATCAAATATCCCTATCAAGTCCATAGTTTAGATGAATTACAAAATTAATTTTCTGTTGACCATTCAGGATGGCACTCAGGACCACTACTATCTGTGGAAGATAGCCACAAAACATAACATGGAGTGAGTAACTTACTGCTCTAGGGTAGACTGCTGCATCTGATAGCTGATCCAAAACCCAAGGCAAAGGCTCAGGTTCGCTGCTGATGGTGTCAGACTCTTGCAGTTTCTCTTTTTGGAACTGTCCACTTCTTAAAAATATAAAATTATTTGAGTTTGAGAGGCAGTCAATAGCATGTTTGAATAATCTCCTGTATGACTCAGAGGGTGCATTATTATTATTTTTTTAATCTTCCTGTATATTGAGCAGACTGTTTCACATTTTGGCTGCTAGATATTCTAAGGCAAATGTTTTCATGGCAAAGGAGGTATGTGAAATTTCTTTTGAAAAGTCTTGATTTCATTGCAGCATTGATAAAAAGACTGCAAAATCCTACCCTAATCTGGGTAGTTTTTTGTTTGAACATCTCTGAGCACTCACAGTTCTGCTGTGTAATTTCACTGCTGCATAACAAGAATGAATAGGAAATTTTAGGCAGAGGACTAGACTACTACAAGGTATGCATAGAATTATAGAGATCTTTTTGACCTTTGTAATTGAAGTGAAACTGCAGTCTCTTTTGGGTCACACTTAGGAATCCATTTTCCTAATCTGCTTTGGAATAGTGAATGACTCCAGCCCCACAGAGTCACAGAATTGTAGGGTTTGGAAGTTGATCTCCAGAGATCATCGAGTCCAGCCACCCTGCAAAGAAGGCCCCCTACAGCAGGTTGCAAAGGTACGTTTCTAGGCAGGTCTTGAATATCTCCAGAGAAGAAAAATCTACACCCTCCCTGGCCAGCCTGTTCCAGTGCTCTGCATATTAGTGCAGAATTTCCTATGCTCCAGTTTGAGACCATTTCCTCTTCTTCTGTCCCCACAGACCACTGAAAATAGGTTGACCTAATTCTTTTGCCTCCTGCACCTTAGATATTAATAGAAGTGAATCAAATCCCCTCTGAGTCTTCTTTTCTCAAGGCTGAACAGACCCATGTTGCTCAGCCTTTCCTCATAAGAGGGGTGTTCCAGGCCCTTTATCATCTTTGTGGCCCTCTGATGGATTCGTTGCAGGAGATTGCTGTCTTTTTTTGTACCAGGGAGTCCAAAACAGGATGTAATACCACAGGTGAAACCTGACCAGGGCAGAATAGAGGGGGAAGTATCACCTCCCTTGACCTGCTGGCCATGCTCCTTTTAATGCACCTCAGGATCCCATTGTCCTTGGCCACTGGGGCACACTGCTGGCTCACTGCCAACCTGTCAACCACCAGGAGACCCAGGTCCCTCTCCTCAGAGCTCTTCTCCAGCAGGTCATCCCCCAACCTGTACCAGTGCATGGAGTTATTTCTCCCTAGGTGCAAGTCCCTAAGCTTGCTGTTGTTAAACCTCACCTGGTTTCTTACTGCCCAGCTCTCCAGTCTGTCCAGGTCTTGATGAATGGTAGCACAGCTTTCAGGTGTGTCAGTCTCTCCTTTTAGCTTTGTATTATCACCGTACTTGCTGAGGGTGAACGTTATCTCCTCATCAAGGTTGTCAATGAAGATATTGAGAAAGAACGGATCCAGCATCAACCCCTGGGGAACACCACTAGTCATAGACCTCGAACTGGACTCTGCAACACTGATCATCACCCTCTGAGCTCAGTCAGTCAGCAAGTTCTCAACCCACCTCACCATCCATCATCTATCACCTTCCCAGGGACAGTTGAGGAGCTGTATCTGGTATTTCTGTTTTTCCATGATGTGGGATTATCACTGTTTGTCTTGCCTTCTTATCTTGGAACCATATCCTCCTTTTCTTTACTCCCACGTTTTCAACTATTCTTCTATGGGGATATGCCTTCAGATGTGTGGCTTTGACCAGTAAGGTCAAGATTCCTTAAATATGACAAGAAGGATGATGAATGTTTTCTCCACAACTGCATAGGCAAACAGTACCTAGGATTTAAAGATTATTACATTTTCTTTTGTGTATTGGGGGCATTGCTGTTAGTGGCAGAGTCAACTTTGGTGCTATCTGTGTGCAGCAGGAGGGGAGACATAATGTGGACAATTTCCAGGAAGAACACACCAGGATGAGTACAAAATTGGGGTCAAGGTGAAAACAGTGCAGTGTGTTGGCCCAGTGAATGATATCTCTAATGTTATGTAAGCAATTATCATGCTGGATGACATGATATTATGTCATTTATATTGCTCCAGGCTGGAAGTCAGCTTGACTTCAATCACTGATCCTGTATGAGCTGACTGAAGAAATATTAAATTCTTGGATGGTAATAGTAATTGGAGAAGTCTGATCATTTGAGAACTAGGAGATTTTGAAATACTACTTTGATCTGCATCTTAAGGGAAAACTTGATGGGCTTATCAATGTGAGGCAGAAGTCTGGATGCAGAAAATATCCCAAAAGACAAAAGAGGCTCTATATGACAAAGGGTGCAGGGTCATGAGAGGACCAAAAAAGATTAATGTCTGTGAAAAATCTAGTCAAAATTTGGCATGAACATGTATCAGTGGGGCCAACATAAAATCTTCCAGTGCAAAATCAGTCTGAAAAACTGTTTTGAACAAATTTGTCAGTCTGACTTGATACTTGATCAGCGTTTTATTCTGTGGAGCTGTCCTATTGGAACTAGAATCTGGCTTTGCTATTGCAAGGAAAAGTGGCTTAAGAATGCCTAAGAGACTGCAACAAGGTATCCAATTCGCAGAATCACAGAATCACATCATGTAGGGGCTGGAGATCACCTCTACAGCTCATCTAGTCCAACCCCAGTGCCAAAGGAGGCAACCCAAACAAGGTTGCACATAATTAAAAATACAATCTTAATAACTTCATAATTCTCCAGAATAGAGAAGCACTGAATGGATTGTTTTATCTGTAAAATCTGGGAAAACAAGCAGTGTAGATGAACCTATGCTTTAGGTGACAATGAGGAAGAAGTTGCATAAGAATTGTTAATTTCAACTTGATTTTTTCATTATATGATGAAGTTCATTAATTTCTCTTTGGTAAATGTGTCAGCATTTTTTTTTTTTTTTTTTTCCCATTTAACTAGTTCATCTGCAGAAAAAATGTTAATCTCTTTGAATGTTAGGCCAATTCTGCTTCTTGGCACTTACAACTAATTTATATTCTCAAAGCAGTTCAGGAAATCACTTCATGGACAAGTATATTTTAAGCACCTTGTGTTTAAAATATTTTCTGACAGACAAATTCCATGCCCCATGTCACCCACTGTACTGAGCCATTTGAATTGCTTGTTATTTGATTTACCTTAACTTATTTTATCAGGGCAGTAAGCTGTTCAGGATGCAAACCACCTTTCACATAGTGTACATATTGTACAGTATCGTCAGTTCTTCATCCCAGTCTTAGTCTTCAATATGCTACTGCAATACAAATAAATAAAAATATTAAAAATCTTCATTTATTTTTATTATTAAAGAACTATTAACTGGCTTTTAAATCTTTGTACATATGCTGTAAATATCTAAGTGTTTAAGTACACAGAAAAATGTCCTATAATCTCTGGTAACATTTTCTTCATATTATCCTACGCAGTGGCAAAAGTACTTTGAGTATACTCAACAGGCATGGGGTAGTCATCTCTAATAATAAGTACTGCATAATCGAGAAGCAATGACAGAGCAAGGCATTTGGTGGTGAGACCCTGAAGATCACAGTCTGAGCATTTCAGAGTCTGTAAATGGCTCACATGTCCTCTTCAGATCATCTCTTGCCTGAAATTGTGTTAACATCAGCATGTGCTGTGTGGGTTTTTGGAACATACCTTTTTGTTTAGACTTACCTGAAAGGTATGAAGTTTGGTAAGTGAGAACTGGGGAGTTCACTTCAATAGTGCTCTTTGGTTCCAAGCAATAGTGCTAAAGTAAAAGCAGTTTAAATGCATTTCAGTTACTGTTTCTTATGTGCTAAGAATGTGGATCTGTGGAATTAATATGAATCAAATAATACGTAGTAACTTCCTATTCTTGGCAATGTATCTGAGTATTGAAACTCTTTATTTTAATTTAGTTTGGTAGGTATGTATATCTATATATAATAATAATGAGCTGGTTCAGCAATTGTGCAAGAATATAGTCTTCTTCCTTACAATTTGTTTTTCTTTTTACTTGAGAAAACTAGTACAAGAACGTTACTGCCACAAACATTTTAAGTTATATTGGGCTAAGCAACATCAACTGAACTGAGAAATCAGAATAAAATGGCAATGAAACTGATTAAATGACCTTACAGAGGTATTTTCCATTTATGATTTTTATGGTTCAACATCCCTATACGTTTGTTGTTGTTGTTGTTGTTGTTTTTTTGTGACAGAAAGTCTAAAAGTAAGTAAGATAAAATTCTTCCTATGAGCTACAGAATTCAATATTGGAAAGGTTAGAATTTTTTTCCCCATATCTAACATTACACAATTGGACAGATGTAATGCGTATAATATGCATTTTTCTTTTTCTTTCTTTTTTTTTTTTTGTGTTCTGGAAGCTTGGTATAAGATTTGATGAATGAAATTCATGGTGTGAAATGTGTCTGGCAACAGTAAAACAAATCATAATCAAATTAAGTCCCTGAAATGCCTAGGTCAAGGGAAAAATAGCCATTTTCATAAAGCAGTTCTCTTCAACAAAACCTCCTTTTCTTTCTGAAGTGGTACTGCACAGCTTTACAATCACTCTGCCAGTTCCAGTAATTTGCATAGGTTCTTTGTGTGACTAGGGTAAACAATACTTTGTCCTGAAAATGGGACAACAGCTTAGCCAACATTCTCTGAGTACTTGGGTCCTAAATATTTCAAATACAGTGGTTGGCAATGTTTAAATTTCTAGCGCTAACAAAGCTCATTTTTCTGGCCAGATATGAACTACAAGAATTCCATTTTCATTTTCCTGTCTATATGGCTGGATAAAAGGAAGGCATACCACAGTGGAGACTCCTTTGGCTGCCATGCAAGCCTTGTAATGTATCTAAAGAGGTTCATCTTTCTATCCATTTGTTAATTAGCAGTAGATGCCTCAACCTGAAAAATAATTTCATATTGGCAGGAGATCTGTTGACATTTGTTAAGCCCCTTAATGGGTAACCTTGTTGTTTGTTTAGGTAATGGAAGGGTCAGTGTCTTTATATTGAACATAGAGGTTCCTTGAGACTTTGTATTGAATAGATAAGGAAGGTCCCATGACTCTTTGTATGGAAAGACCTCTAAATGTATGTAAATTGAAAAACTTTGTGTGCATGGTATGCATGAGAAGAGGAGAATACCTTAAGCATCCAGTGCTGTTATTAAAGAATGCCTACTTTCTAACACTCCAACTTGAATCTTAGAGTTTCTCGTTTGGTCACTTTACAGTAACAGTTTGGCACCTAGGATAGAGCTTCTGTGCCTTGATGATTCCTGGGATCAAAGGACCTCAGATGGCATGAAAGTATTCTTGGGAAGACCCTGATCCCTGAACTGAAAAGCCCAGGAGCAAAGACCGCTGACTAGTGAGTATTAAAGCATTCCTTTATTTTATTTTTATTTTTATTTTTATTTTATTTTATTTTATTTTATTTTATTTTATTTTATTTTATTTTATTTTATTTTATTTTATTTTATTTTATTTTATTTTATTTTATTTTATTTTATTTTTATTGCCTGCCCATCTGACATTATGAAAGTTGTGCAGGACAGGGGGGAAAACCAGGGTAAGGGTTTAGAGTCCCCTGGCAATTATGCCAACACAATTAGGACAGTTATGGCCCAGACTAGCCAGGGTGGAGTATGTGCAGACAAAATACTTTGTACTATCATTATGTAGATGAATCAGGCAGAATAGAATAAGTTATTTCACACCACGTGGGGTTTAGAGAAGGTCTAGGATAAGCTGATGTCATGACTACCTGATTGGTTTTGGTTGAAGAAACTGTTTTTGGTTATTGTTTTTGTTATTACTGTATGCATAATTGTGTATGTAATGATGCAGTGTTGCAATTGTTCTGACTGTTATTGGAGATACAATAAATCGATGCTGTGAGTGTTGAAACATATAAGATGCAAACCTGCAAAAAGAAAAGGGGGACTGATACAAGTTGCAGCTTGTTAAGTCCCTTAATGGACAACCATCTAGTTTGTTAATATAATGAGAAGTGTCTATGTCTTTGTACTGAACACACAAGGGAGGTTCCAGGAGACTTTGTTTTGAATAGATATGGGAGGCTCTACCAGACTGTACTGGAATAGATGAGGATGGTTCTGCAACATTTTTTATGGAATATTTCTGTACCTCGAAGGAGACCTCTGAATGTATGTAACCTAAAGACCATTTTGTGCAAGGGATGTGCTACAGGAGCAGAGTTTCCTTGTGCATCCAGTGTTGATATTAAAGAATACCTACCTTCTAACACTCCAGTTTGAGTCTTAGAATGTTTCTTGATTGACTATTTTACAGTAAGGTGGAGTACCTGTTATGGTTCAGCAAAAATATTATTATTATTATTATTATTATTATTATTATTATTATTATTATTATTTCCTAGAGCTTCCTCCCCCAATATTCAGGAGACCTCTGACTTAATTGTTACTGTGTTTTTCCTTGTTTTATATTTTATTTAACATTATGCAACAATGTCAGTTGTGTTACTGACACTCCAGTGAATAAGTTTTTCACTTCCACTGATCTACACTCTGACTGTAGCTGCATGCAATGGCCCCCACCACCTTACCTAAACCACTCATCATCTCCCTGTCAATGGCCTCCACTCCTCCACTCCTGCTCTGCCAGATGTAATGGAGTCCCTGCACTGGTTATCTGATGCAACCCAGAGTAAATCAAAAGAGCAGATCTGTGCTCACACAAATGTTTTGGTGGAAATGATTTTGGGAGAGCTCTTAAGAGAAGCTCAGATAGCAGGCTGAAGAGGACTGTTTCGTGGCAGACCAAATACGTTATGGTAATAGGGAGGAAATAGGTCATGTCCACTGCCAGCCCTCTGCAGCTAAAACTCACATGTGCTGGCCGATCTCAAACATGAAGGACAATGGAGGTCTCTCTTTATTTTCTCATTTTAACGAGACCACATCTCTGGTCACATTGATGTACTGCATAACATGTTTCTCTATTTAAATGTGTTTTAAATTTTGTTCCGGTTATAGTGTACTTCAGAATAGTACTTTAAGAATTTAGGAGGAAGTGGCAAAAGTAACAAGTAATTTTAAAATAACAAAACATCACCTGAGAATGGAGAAATAAAATCAATCGCAAATTTTTAAAGGATCAAAATACTCAACATGATGATGTGAGAACATTGAAAATTGCAAGTATCAGTATCTGGAGTGATCATATGTACTACCTTAAACATAAGGAGGGAAAACAAAGTCAAACTGAAGATGGATGTGCCCTATCAGGACATTCCACAGAAACCAAATTTAGAGAGGAGAGAAACACCTAAAAGACCATACTCCTGATGTTTGGGGTCAACATCTAGGGGTGATGAAGACTTATCAGCCTTCCTCCTTCCAGATGACCACCACTATCCCCAAATGACCACCAAAAAGATCAGCAAGCAATGAGTAAGCAACATGGCCAGGCATGCATCGTCCAAATGGTTCCTGCAATGCACAGAAGATAATTTTCTCATGCAGGTGGTGGAGGAGCTGAGAAGGCAGAGGGTGCTTCTGGACCTTGTTCACTCCAACAGGGATGGGCTTGCTAGGGACATGAGGGTTGTGGGCAGCTTGGGATGTACCGATCATGAGATGGTGGATTTCAAGATCTTGAGTGTAAGAAGTAAGGCAAAAAGTAGGATTGCTACCCTGGGCTCTCAGAGACCCAACTTCTATCTTTTCTGGGACCTACTTGGAAGTATCTGACAGGCTAGAGTGCTTGAAAGTAAGGGGATCTGTGAGAGAAAGGCAAGATTTAAATAGCACTTCTACCAAGCTCAAGATCACTGCAGAGGCCTATTTTTCAGTGGTCTGTGGGGACAGGAGGAGGATAAATGGCCTCAAACTGGAGCATACGAAGCTCTGCACCAATATGCCAAGGAACTTCATATTGAGGGTGACAGAGCACTGGAACAGGCTGCCCAGGGAGGTTGTGGATTTTCCTTCTCTGGAGATAATCAAGACCTGCCTGGACACCTACCTTAGCAGCCTGCTGTAGGGGGCCTTCTTTGCAGGGTGGCTGGACTCAATGATCTCTGGAGATCAACTTCCAGCCCCTACAATTCTGTGACTCTGTGATTTCCAGATTCAGGTTCTCCATTTTCTGACAATCTTCTTACATTTTGCATTCATCCCATGAACCCCAGCATAAGAAGGAAACTTACTTGGGTTTAAGCATTCATATTTAGGCATCTGATTTTGGTAACTGCATATATACAACTGATCACAAACAATTCCAGAATCTACGAACCATTAAGTTTTTTGGACACCCTGTGATTCTGTGGTTCTGTGAAATAATTTCTTTCTGATATCTGGTCTAAATCTACCCTCTTCCAGTTTATAACCATTTCACTTCATCCTGTCACTACATGCCCTTGAATCTCCAAGAATTTTTAGGAAAATCATCTTACTTTCGTTTGAGATTATCAGGCTCCTGTCTGAACTCTCTCAAAGGGCAAACGTTCTAAGTACTTAGGAAAGTATAAATAGAGAAAAAAATCAAAGATAATTATATATATGGGTATACTAAAACTTTTTTACCCATTCTACTACTGTTGTGCATTTCAGATTGGTTATTAAATGTATTTGTGGTGGAATATTATATGCAGATCAGTTTAAAATTCTATCTGAATCTGTTTTCTATTTTAAATGCAGTAATTGTCCTTTATAGTCAAATGACTTTAAAGTGTAGTCCTCAGAAAAAAAGCAGACTAATATATCAAATACTGCATTAACTTGCTTGACATTTTAATTTACAAATCTTTATTAATAGTTTGGCCTCTTGATTATTAATTACTTGAAAAACACATCATTTTTGATGCCTTATATAAACAAATACAAGAAAAGAAGTCAGACTTTAATATCTGTGAAACCAGCATAATTCAAAGATAACTGCATGAAGTGATTGAAAATTTACCCCAGTCTAAGACAGAGGAACAGATCCCCTTGTATCTAAGCAGACACAAATTAAAGTATGTTTCAAGCATTACACAGAAAATATATTAATTCTTCACTTAGATTTAAGCTAAGTCAGATTTGTCTTGACAGCAAAAGAGACTGTTTTTCTCTTTTGTTTCTTCAGTAGTAAAATCAAAGTTTCATCCAGTTTCTCAGCTGTTGTGTTGATTCCAGTCAAGCTATGTCTTGGAAACATTTCATGCAGGGACATACAAGTCATGTTCTGAAGCCTATAAACAAGGGCTTATTGAGCAGAAGGAAAAACTATAATGATCTCTGTGATGGGGCATGTGCTCTTATTTTATTGAAAACTATAAGTTATTCATTTTAGCTGGAAAGACTTGGCACTAGTAGAATGTTAATTGTCTCTTGATTCCACTTTTTTGACTGTGACTACCAAACCAGTTAAAAATTTGCAAGCTATATGTAAACAAATTCACCCAAGTCCTCAAAGTACATTGGCAGTGTAGAACATAAGATGTTGAGCTCATTTAACAAGCTGACCTGGAAAACACAGTACGTAAACCTTTTTGTTCATATCTCAAGCACTCTAAAGAATGGAAAAACTCAGTGAGGAAGTGATACTGAAAATGTGATTATTTTTTTCCCCAGAAATTTGGAGAAAGGAATGAAGGCACATTTATTAGTGCTAGAAGAATAAGGAATAATGAACTCATATACAGAAATTTTCTTCTTGTAACTTATGTCCTAATATTTCAATTTTATAGTTGGGAGAAATGAGACTTTGAAGAGTAAAGATGTGCAAAGCAACTCCATAGTTGATCCTATCCCATACTTGCAGTGGGAACGGAGATAGAAAGTTTTGCTTTCTCTGCATCTCCTTTCTCATCTTAATGTGCTTTCTTGGGATCACTTTTGGACATGAAGAAATGCTGGGATAGATTATGTTGCTGTAATATTTCTAATGTGGGTAAACTTGGAAGTGTTAGAAATCTTGCATGTTCTGATTTTTTTTTATTATTATTATTTTCCTATAGAAGCTCAATACCCCACAGATAAGACTGATGTGGTGATCTCACCAGTGAGTACTAAATTTTCTCTGTTTCTTCTGCTATCTTTTTCATTTTTTTCGTCTCACTATATTCTGAATTGCCATAATTAGACTTTAATAGCCTGGCTGTTTTAGAGAAAGAGAGAAAAAAAATCTTTCAGCCTAATATCTGACTGACTTCACAGCCTTTATTGAGCACTTTAGAGAATGTCAGTGCGTGTTATGAAAGCTACGTTACTGCTTTACTGTGGGAAGCCAGGGCATAGATAACTGGCATATTATTACCACTGCATTTTGTCTGTGGACATACCAAAATAAGTTACTGGCATGATCAGTATTTTTTTCTTAGCATGTCTCACATTCTCACTCATTTTTTTTTTCGATGGTTATCATCTATATTTCCAGATAGTGTTCAAGATCTTTAACTTAAATAACTCAAAGAAAAACATGCATTATACCTGCACTTGATTATACTTGATTATACCTGCACATTTCAGCATTTATTTTGTGGCAGTTTATTTCTCTGTGTGACGTACACAGGTTTATGATTCATCATGTCTACATATTATTCTATTTTTTGTTATTATTTTCTATATAAATACATCTCAGTCAGACTTATCTCTCACGTATACAGTGTCCAGATTCAATCTGGGGGAAGAGCTGAATCTAATGTTATGTTTTATTATGATTAATTTTTTTCCTTCAGTCCATATTTGGTGGCATGCTATAATTTCAACACAGTAGTTAATTAAAATTAAATGTTATTTTAAAAGGAAACTACTTCTAGCGGCTTTAATTAATCAGTCCAAATCCTGTACCACTTCCTACCAAGGAGAAGAAGCACTCATCCACTTAATTGGAAGAGGAGATTCCAGATTTAGAAACAAGCGTAGAGAGCTATATTTGCTACAGGGTTCCTGAGTTGTGTCAAGTGAATGGGAACAAGAGGATAGAGGAAAAATCTGCAATGAGAGAATGGGAAGAGGATGAAGAAAATGAAACTATGAAAGTGGAAAGAGTGAAGTGAGTGTTTTATTTATATACTCTGAGTAATGAGTGTGTGGCTTGGAAAGGCTACTTTCCCTGCTTCTCTTTTTCAAGCTGAGTTTTTAGCCTTACTATAAATGACTTAACATGCAGCTTTAATTATAGTAAAACACGACAACAGAAATGCATTCCCATGGTCAACAGGTCATAAGACTGCATTGCAGTCCTTAAGTAATGAGATGATGAAGACTCAAATGATTGCAGATAGTGCAGGTGCTGAAAACCAATATGAGGTTATATAATTTCTTGACCAGAGAAATGACAACTCATGTCTTGGAGCATTGTGGTGTGTGACAGTATTTTTTTCTTGTGACAATTTGCAGACAGGGAAAAAGATCTTTGATCTCATTGCAGCTGGCAACCTTTACATGTCATATTCACTCATCACCATCTCAGATGTGCTAGTATTCAGGCAGAAGTAAAAAGACTAAGAATTCAAGGCATCTGATTGTGCTGCAAGATTTTAAAGAATACATACAGTTCGTGTAAATAAATAGTAGCCCATTATGTACAAAATATTGCTGTTACCAGTTCATTAACTATTTTGGTGTGACTGGAGATCTAATGCAGTTCAGTAACTACTGTTTATGTGAGTGACAGAAGATGGACAGGAGAGCAGAAAAAATGATGGATAGGTAATGTTAAATATGATAGTTGACGATAATTAGTACAAATGTAGTGATCCAGAAATAATCCATAGTCATTTTTCCTTGAGGACATAAGACGGGTGTGAAAAAATTGAGTATCAGTGACAGAGGCACCATTTAACTGTACCATTCAACCATTGAACCGGCACCATTTAACTGAACAGATTTTATACTATGATTTGTAATTTTTTGTTCACTGCTGGCCTCCAGGTATAAAGCTGAATTTGTTCTCTCTTGTCTGGTCAGGCTTGTGATCCTCAGGGCTCAACTGAGCATCAGAAATACCAGATTTTAAGGGGTGTTTGAAAAGGTATGCAATACTTTTAGTGCAGTATTTCCAGGAACTTTTATCTGCAGCTTCATTTGAATTTATCTTTCTGAAAAAACTTGTGTGTCTGTGGTACTACAAACAAAAATATTACTTCTGTAATTGCTTACTCAAGCTTTCAAAATGTTGCAGCAGTGTAATTTTAAATCAAATGACAAGTTATTTCACTTAAAGCTGTTGCTGTGAATTGTATTGAGGTTCCTCTGTAATCTAGATTAACTGCTCTCCTTATTGTGAGCAGGCATGAACAAACATGAAACAGTTTTCTGTAATTGGATAAAAAAGAAATAAAATGTTTCAAAACCTCCTATGAGATGGCAAGGTCAGCCCTATATCACTGAATAATTTACTGAGCATCTGCTCACTCTGGCTGCTATTGTGTATAACAGTACAGGTTATGTTATAAATTATAACGATGGTACCCTTTTCTGGGGTCTAAGCCTGCAAATGTACCTTTTGCAGAAGTCCTGCTGAACAACATGGAGTTTAGAACATGGAAATTTTATGGGAATTGGTGATGATTTCAGATTGATCATAAAAATCAGCACACTGCTTGACCTTTACTGCAGTGACAAATAAGCCTGAAATCTCAAGTGTAGCAACACAAAAAGAAAAACAATATGTTACTATGTCCCAACACAGGGAAATAGCTGTCCTCTTCATAACTGGACTTTGTAGAAGACTAGGGTTTGGAATGCGATGGCCTTAACATTTGGCATCTTTTAACTGGAACACAATAAAAATCTCATGGCAGACTTCACTCATAAGTGTTTCTCAATTGACTTATGCAGGTCGCTTTCAATGTCAAGATCATCAAATACATCAAGAAAACACGGACCAGCAAATTTACAATCCCTTTTTACGGAATTAATAATAAAGATTCTATCCCATAATTACATACTACATGATGGAATTTCTGCTGTTTCATAGAATCATATAGTCATCAAGGCTGGAAAAGACCTCAAAGATCATCCTGTCCAACTGTTTCTACATTTGTACAGTTAAGACTTACTTATGCTGTACACTGGCATACATACTCATTCTTTCTCAGGGACTCATATATATGTGCTACCCGTTGGGCATGCTCAGTGTATGTAGGGTGGTCAAGTGCCCACCCACTTCTTCCCCTTTTTTCACCATAAGATTAATTGCTGAAACCTTTGACTCTCTTTCATCCACTTTTCCCCAGTTTGGAAGATTTCCATTGCTTATCAGACCATAGTGAGCCACTTTTTAAAAACAATGTCTGTGGAACCCAAGGAAAATGTCCTTGCACATTTTGTGGCAAAATATATAAGTATTCTATTATGTACCCAGTGGAAAATTATTGAGGAAAACAAGACTGTTTACCCACTAAAACGGAAATGGAAAGTTTTAGTACTATTACTTATTGATTCTTTTTGCTAAACTATTATATTGGATCCTAAACTAAGGTACTAATTCCTATTACTAAGTAAGCTAACCTATATCAATATCTAGTTCAAAACCTGCTTAATGAGTCCTGCCAGCTCCTGTGCTAGGATCCTTTTCCTTCTTTGAGAGAGGTGAGAACCGTCTGCAGCCATCAGGCTAGCTGGTTCTCACCATTACCCCATGGTCAAGAAAACGAAAATTCCTGTGATGGGTTTTCCTGGCCTTCTCATCCCTCACTGCCACTGAGGATAGAGGAAAAACCACATTTACTCCCTCTCTGTCACCTAACTGCTCCAATGCCCTGAAGCCTCTTTTGATAGTCCTCAAGCTTCCCTCAGTGACTTCACCACTGCTGCCTGAGCGATCATTAAAAGATAATAATCACAGGGGAAAATCAGACTGTGAAGTTTCCTAGAAATATCCCTGACCTGTGCTCGAGGGAGGCAGAATACTTCCCTACAGGTAGGGTCAGGCTGACATACAGAACCCTCCATTCCTCTCAGAAGGGAGTTGCTTATGACAATTATCCTTCTTTCCTTGTTGGTGGAGGCAGACTTGAGGTATGGAGTTAACTGCCTCAGGGGTGGACCTACCACCACATCCTCACTCACCTCCCCCTTAAGTTCAGAAACTGAAACCTGTTGTGTAGGGGCGACTGTGGAACTGAGGTAGGTAGGGATGGGATCTGGTTATGATGCTGAGCTGGGACATGTTTCCACTGTTCCTCTTCTCTTAAATCTTCTCCCACTGCTTGACAATGACAGGGTAGAGGGTCCACCACTGTTTGTTACAATCTATGTCAGGTAGAATAGACATCTTGAAAGTATTTTTAATAATAACTCCAGAAACATATTTTCTCATGCAAATGTGTATTTCTACAAAATGAGAAAGTCCTGAGCTAGACATTAGTGCCTCATCCCTAGTCTGGTGACTCATAGCTTGTGTTTCCAGCAACCCGTCTTATTTCCCTTCAAGAGAGAAAAATTGTCTGAAATAGCAACAGCACAAACCTTGTGTACAGCTGCCAACACCATCTTTCTGACCAGGGGCTCTGTTTCTGATGCTGTCACAGCACATAACACTCCAAGCAAGTCCGTGAAGTGTCTGCTGAAGGCTGTAGTTTTACTAAGATAATTTAGTGGTGAGCAAATCCTGGGTTAATCAGGTGTTTCAGGATATCTTCAATGCTGAAAATTATGGTGACATGCTGCAACAGCTCCCTTAGGGAATGCTGAAGATGTCACATATCTGAGGTCTTAGAAAGGTACACACAGCTATATTTATGGTCCAGACCGAAATATGAGTCTGTCATTAGTCTAGCCCCATGAAAAGAGTGAAAGTTAAAGAACTGAAATGCACTCATTGCTTCACTTGAAAGAAGGAGGATTGGCCAGTTGTTTTCAGCTGAAGAGACAAGCCTTTACTTATGGTGACTAGTGAAATCTGGCATTTCTCACAGTTCTATGAGGATGTGAGAAGGGAAAAACAATAAAAAATAAAAACGGGAATCTTAATATACTGAATACTTAGGGTGATGAATGAAAAAACTCTATTTTGTAAGAATGAGAAAAGTCACTTGGATGATTGTTAGTGATAAACGAGCTGCAATGAATAAATTTCATCAGAAAAACAGAAGGACAAATATTTGTCATCTTTTGACTAATACTTCCAGTCTAGTGCATTTCTAGTGCATTTCCTCTTCTGTTATTTAATAAAAACTAATAACTGCTTCCACAATGTGATATTATGTACAGTTGGATGATGTATTCTATCAAAACTAAGTGTGACTAAGGTAGATGAACATTCTTCTCTCTAACAGCTTTGATTCTCTGATTAGATTTCCAAAGGAATAACAATGGATTATAAGAATGCTGGAAGGACACAAGGTGATATAGAAGGACGTGTCTATCAGGCAGTCAATGGGGGTGGATAGGATAATGAATCTGAGAATGCAGTGAATATGTAATACATGTGAAAACATAACCTGTTCACCAACGTTCAACTGGAGGAGTGTTCTTGGTGAGTCATCTCCATGCTACCCCAAAGCTGCCAATAAAGAATACCTTTATTAATGGTAAAAAAAACTTTGCCGTTAAGTTTCTACAAAATGATTTCTTTGAATCAGTGCAGTATGACCCAGCTGGCTATGAACATATGTTGTTTTTCATACCCATATCTCACAGATTGATGGGGTGACAGACAAGGAACTTGTGTGTGTGTAGGAGTATACACAAGATAATGTATCATAGAGCTTCCTGTGTTAGGACAGACAAAAATTTTTATTCCAGTCTACAGAAAACACTTCTTGGAAGTAAAGAAGTCACTGAATATGTTGAGAACTAATAAAACAACTAGAATTCAAGGGTGTTGCAATTGCTTTAAATAAAGAATGATTTTGATAATTGTAGCACAATTATCTATACATATTGAATGTGTTTCTAATATTGGTAGATATACCAGTTTTTCATTTGATTGTTGGTATTTTTTCAGTCATCACCATGAATAAATAAATAGCAATAAACCCCAATTGAATGTATATTTTAGGTTTTGACCTCAACAATATCTTAGACATGCTGAGGTTGGCATAGGTACAAATCTGCTCTATAATTCTTCCAGATTGCCCAATAAATGATACAACTACTAAAAATGTGGGAACAAGATTGAACTTTGAGATTCTTGACCTGTTTCAAATGACTCTTTAAAATAGAAAGTAAAAAAATTGATAGGAAAACAAACAAATAAACAAACAAAAAAAAACCCAAACAAACAAAAAAACCCCACCAGAAATATTGAAGATGCAAACTTTAAAACTGGGATGAAAGAGAAAACTTTCTGAAATAAAGCCCCAAAAGTAACTATACACATAACACCATGAAAACAATTCTAATTTTATATCTTCAATTAAATTGGCAAAAAGTTTACAATAAGTTATAAAAATATATATCAAGCACACAAATATTTTTTCCGCACAAACTTTAGATTTCTAAAAAATAAGTCAGTTGCTGAATGTAAGAAAGCCCTTTGAAGATGCAGAGACACGTGGTTTTTTTTTGCCTTTCTTTTAGTTTCCAGGAGTCATGCTATATCACTAGTACTGTAGCCCCTCCATTCCTGCAGTTGTAGAGAAGCTAAGCGTTGGGTTGTCCTGCAATCCTCCCACCACGTGCAGATAATCCACCAGGCATGGAGCTGACAGCTACCTGGATCTTCATATTTGCTCTGTTTTCTCTGTAAGGTTGTTCTGTTCCTTTCTGACGCTCGTCAGAAAAGCTGCCTAAGCAATGGGAGCAGGGATTGAGCAGTAAGAAGGCAGGCATTCTGCTGAAGCTTCAGTATCTCAGACCTGGGTTCCACTTGCATCCAAACAGGGAGATTTTATTTTGAGGGACCTGAACAAACAAAAAACTGCCATTTAAATATTTAAATACTTCTCTTTAATTTTAACATAAACGGGAAAAAAAACCACGAATAATTTGCCTCGTCTGTTTCAGGTTCTTTATTGCCCTAAACTACTTCCTTTCAGCCTTTCCAGAAGCTACTTCAAGTGAACAGGCAGTGACTGAGGATTCTTAAAGACAGTGTTCAGAGTTTTGAAAAAACAGCAAAATGCAGCAGTCAGAACATTTAAGAAATGACTGATGAGATTTTATGGTGCTTAGGAGAGAAAATATCTGAGTATTCATATGTAAATCTCACATATTCACCAGAATGTTGCTTTTTAAGTACTGCCATATTTCTCTTTGCGAGTGCATATTGAATAAGTAGCTGGAGGTAATGTTCCCTCTGGAGACTCAGAATTTGTTTTAACTGTGAAACAAAAATGTCAGAGTACTACAGCATTCAGGCTTTTTCGTTCCTTTGCAATAAAGTCCTCCAGGGAAACCAGATAGAAAAAATTCATTCTGAGAAGATTAACAAAATCCAATTAACGTGGTAAAACCATTAAGTAAATTAGCAAACTTGGTAATCAGAATGTTGTCTTTTTTTTTTTTTTTTGTCTGCTTAATTCAAACATTAGAAGCTTAACATGGTAAATGTAAAAGAAGAACTCATTCTCTCTCTCTTTTTTCTTTGGTCACACATAGATAAGCTTATGAACTTGAGAGTCTTGTTTAAACTGAAGAGTATCTGAAAGAAGAGCACCATATTAGTTCAAGAACCGAATGTGATAAACATTAACAGATGTGGGTAAAGAAATTGTTGTTCTTCTCTTGTAGTATATTGTGTGCATATATACACATCACATACAGATAATATACAAAGACAAATAAATAGAACCGTATATTAATGTATCTGCATGTGCATGTAGGTGCATATGTCCTCACATACATTCATTAGATCTCTTCTTAAATTTCCTGTATACCATTTGAATTAGAATTTCTCATAACTGAAAGTAGTAAAATCGAAGTGTTCTTTTCTGTTTACTTTCATACAAAGGATAAACTTCACACTTTGTATAAATACATGGACTCTAGGTCTCTTAAAGAGCATGGTTTAGTGAACAACACTGGTAACACTGGTAGGAGGTGAACAGCTGCACTAGAAGGTCTTAGAGATTTGTTCCAATCTTTAAGATTTATGATTCTGTTGAATCATGAGAATTTTGTGAGGACAACTTGAGCAGATACAAGCTGAAGGACAGGAGGCTTGTGTAAATGCAAGCTGAAGAACAAAATGTGGAGGTTGAAAAACTCGTTGTCAAATGAAGGTAAGTAGAATAGATTTCCTGTTTTTGAAGATAAGATGACAAAACAGATACATCAGTTCAATGTAACATCAGTAGGAACCAGTTGAGGCTACTCCCTCTTAAAAGTTGGGAATTTACAGTGAAAATGACTCCTAGCCCAGGACCACCAGACATGACAATCATTCTTGGAATTTCTGTCCATGTCCTTGGAATGTAATAAATATGTATGTACTATGCCTTTAAGTAGGTACTTGTTTCTCTGTTTGGTATGCATGTTTGGTGAGGGATTCTCATGCACCCAGCACTGTAATAAGGGGAATACCTGCTTGACATAACTCACTAACATGTCAAGTTATTTTATTGATTTTCTCAGCTTCACTTTACATGTTTCACATTGTATTTAGTGTAAAAAAGAATCAAAAAAGCAACCTTATTCTGTTCTGAAATAAAATCCAAAATAAGAATTCTTACAAGTTATATCCTTCATATGCCTCAAATGTGGACTTAAAGGATAGAATGACTATGCAGGAAAGTCTCTGTACTACAGCCAAATGACAAATATTCCTAATGCAGAAGAGATCTGGCAACCGGTAAAACTTAGGTAATGTAACGACTGCAAGTCTTCCCCCATAATGTCACATCTGCAACCTTATCTGTGAAGACAGTAACAACAGCTTTGTAGCGACGTAGCTGTCGCATTGATTATGAGGGCGATAAGGACCTGGTAGTCGTTGGTGGCACATTTAACTAAATGCCTACGTGCATTTAAGCCCTGTTGCAGCCGTAAGTAATTACCGTAATCAATTTGCCTCTATTCTAGTCAGATGAACTGACTCAATGGCAAAGGCAGGAACTATTCTAGTCAGGTGAATTGACTCAATGACAGAGGCAGGAACGGCAGGAACATGGCTGCTGGGTACAAGGTACAAGGGCTGGTACAGGAACCTGATTGTCTCTCACCACAGCCATCTCTCAGGCGTGATGATAACAGTGAAGGACCCCCATGCACTCACTTGCAGAGTTGTCCTTGGTCCACTCCCTTGTCTCTCATTGCTATATTGTTCACTGACAGAAAACAGGAAAACAGCTGCAGTAATGAGAATAATTAGAAAAGTGGAATCACGTGTCTTGAAATTAAGCTTGTTATTATTTCTAGTGACCTGGCATGTTCACAATATCTGCCTATAAAATACTTTAGGCACATGCAGAAAGTCTGCAGGAAGCAGTTTCCCTCATTTTGACAGCAGTTCTTATTTAGCTTGCATTCTAGAGTCAGAAATAAACAGTTATCTTAGGAACTAGACTGCTGAGCAAATAAACCAACTTCTTTAGCTGCAGGTAACTAGGTGACCAGTTCTGATCTGATATTTTTCAGGTTTGATTTGTTTGCCTGTTGTAAAAATATACTGATTTATCCTATTTGCTGATGGACTCAACAGGTCTAATATTATATTCAGCATCACCCTTATGAGTTTAATTACCTTTTCAGTAATGGATACTATTTCCTTAAGGCTTTTTTCTTTTTTTTCCATGATTAAATCTCAGAGGCAATTAGTCAAATATCTTTCATAGATGTTCCTTAAAAACACAGCAAGATTAACTTGCCTTGATCTAGTTCCCTAGTTACCAAGTCTGGAAAAGACATACAAAATCTGGTGGCCAAACTGATTATCTCTCTCCAGCGGACATTTCTGGGCTAATAATAGCTTAATGGGTTAATAAAGGGAGCGGGCAGGAATATATGGCACCAAGATGACTGTTTTCAGAATTGCCTTGGAAGATGTTAAAAGAGAATGAAGAGAGGCAAATGTCATATATATCTAGTGAGCAGGCACTGCACATACAACTGCAGTTGAAGCTAGTAACACACATCTTTCATCAAGTGTAAAAGTATCAGTTCTTTATACTCTCCACGGGAGCCGGGAGAAATGTTAGAAAACATAAAAGGAAATAGCTTTCCCTGAATCAGGGCAATAGCCTTCAGTGCAGATCCCTTGATATTCCTGTGGCAAGCAAAGTACTCTGACTTCAGTAATTGCACTGAGAGCAGGATATGAGAAGCATCTCGACTACTACTATTTTATGATTTATTTATTTTTTTCCCTTTAGAAATTTAGAGCTAGAAATTTAGGTGTTTCCCTTAGATGGGAGGAGAATTTACAGGCATCAATAGCCAATGCTTTGATGATGCATGCTTCAAAGTACTGACCTGTGGGTCTTAGATCTGCCCTTTGGTGTATGAAATACAAAGCAACTCTTTAAAAGCTGACTTTCTGAGTGTGAAACTATTTCCATGTCTAAAAATTAGGAGCATGTAGTGAAAAGTGCTTTTCTGCACATGTAAAATCCAGGGTTTAATTTGGAGTCCCACTTGACTTTGCTGCTTTACCTCTGAAAGGGGGAGGATTTGGCGTATGATTCTGAGCTGACTCCTGCCTCTGTTTCCAAACAAATTGTCAGCTTTTCCTGGCTTTCTTTATTAATTAAAACACAGAGTAATAAAATAAAGTTGCAGCACTTCGAGTTTGTCCATCCATATTTCAAGTACTCAGACAGTTACAGGCATTGTGACATCTTCAGGAGTGCAGAAGTGCACGTTCATGGAACGTTTTGCCACCTGTGTAGCCAACGACAGCTCACAAATAATTACCAGGCTCTGCACAAGCAAGGACTTCCTGATATCTGTTAAAGAAACCACGCTGTGATGAAAACAAACTCGGCAAAGAGACTGCAAAGTTTCCTTAACATATGAGTCAAAGAAATCAATATGAAGAGGCTTAACAGCAATTGTATTACTTTTAAAAAAGTATCCTTACCGTCAGCACTGGGGCAGCACTGGGATTTTTCTCTGTAAATGTACCACAGTTTGATTGTTCACGAACAGATTAAATTTTCACTTGCATTACATATTCATTACATTCCCAAAATTATTATCCTATCCACTTCCAATGATTGCTCAACAGATACAGCCTTATTTGGTGGTCTCCGATGTCATATAGCGTCTTGCTAGTATCATAACGGTCCATTCCTTAGTTCTTCGGGGTCATTTACTTCCTTCAACAATCTAACATTAAAAAAAAACAAAACTCCTTTTGTCCCTAAGATTGCTGTGGATTGCACGGACAACCGGAGGAAACTCCGCACACATAGATAAGGAAGACAGAGGGGAATGTCTTGACGCCTGTCTGTCGCATTCTAGGCTAATTCGGCCTGGTGTGGGGAATCCTGTCTTCTTTTGATGTTGATAAGTCTAACTGTTGAGAAGGACTCAGCAAAAAACAAGATTGCAGTTCTTCTGTTGTTGTGTTTCTTTTGTCTCGTTAAAGCGGAGCAGTCTTGGAACATGCATCCCTATCTAAAATGCTACATCAAAATTATCATCCTCAACATCTAAAGGCTACTATGGGGTTGCAAGCAAGCATTAATCACATTATACAATTCAGTGGCTATCCCCATCAACAGAATATTTTGTGGAATTATTTCTTCAAATCATATAGCAATCTTCTGTGTAATTTGATTTTTAATTTTAAACAGTGTACATCTCAGTAAGCACCAATGCATTATTTGTTAGAGAAATTTCTTTAGAATACAGATTATGAGACCTTTATGTCCTCCCCCCAACCCCCAATAAATAAAAAAACCTTCACAATGAACCTGAAAATTATATATCAATGTGCTGAACAATTTAACATTTATTAACCAAATGAAAGGTAGGATCTCAGAAAGGTTTCTCCTTTTCCTCTTGTAATTGAAGATATTAATTTCCTTAAAGGTGTTTAAAGATGCACTCCAATTTTCCTGGTTTGGGGAGTTGTTACAATTTTCCCCTTTGCACCCTTTAAACATACATACTGAAAAATAATTATAACTAAACCACAGAATTAACATATATCAGTAGTTAGTATAATAATTAGAATAGTTAGAATAATAATAAACTCTTATGAAAGTAATGAGTTTAATCTGTAATTTTAGAAAATGATAGTGAGATGTTTGTTTTGTATCTTGTGTTAGTTATTTCTCTTTCTGCTCTATGTTTCAGCCCAATGTAATTATGTTGATTCAGGAAGTTGTGGAATAGTAAAACGAAACAGAAATACTTGAAATATTAATCATGTTAAAAGAAGCATCAAGGGTATAGGGCAGATACTGTGGGTCCTGAAGTAAAAACAGTCGGACCCATAACCAGATCATTCTGGAACTCCACCTGGTTCTCTTGCATTGCATACCATGCTATAGATCCTGTCCCCCTGAAGAAGTCAGGGAACAACATTACAGGAAAATCTGAATTCAAAGACATGAGTGTAATGTTGCTCACAAAAGTAATCCCATTCATGCACAAAGCTGTCTGAAAGCTGAGACTATAAGACAGCATTTGTTCTTACGATAGTTATTTACAAAATCACAGACTTCAGTGTTTTGCTTACTTGACAGAACCACCAGTGGTTAAAAACAAGCAAACAAAAAAAATGCCAAGAAATAAAGTAATGCCTGACAGTTTTTAAACTGGAGCACTTGTAAAGGTGGTGACATACAAAGAATCTGCAATTCAAAGATAAAGACAAGCGAAGAAATGGATTCATGAAATGCTTACTAAATTAAAGCATGAAATTAGTGAGATGTAATTATAAATACAGTTCTGGAGCACATAAGTGAATGGGAATGAAACGATTACGTAGGCACAACAGAAATACTCCAAGAGAAGAGATTCCCCAAGTTTAAGGAACTACTTGGAAAAGAAGTGTGAAAGCTATGAAATACAAAATGTTACGAGCAAGACTGATATATTTCATTTTTTTCCTGTAACCAGTAGCAAATGTTTTAAAGACTGCATTATTAGTATTTAAAAAATATGATCTCTTACCTAAAAAGTTGCATTTTTCCTTCTGTTCTCTGTATTACAGTCCTTTCTTTTCACGTGAAATTTCTCCATGATAACATTACACTGCTGTGTACACACGTAACAAAAGAATTAGTTTAACAGGGAAGTTCTGGTGAAATACAGACATGAAAGTAAAGTAAATTCTCTGCTTTTATCCAAGAAGAAATTGGAGTACTTCACTCTTAGAGCTTTAACAGCATACTCCCTGCAGCAAGTCATTTACAGATGATCAACATCTACTCTCGTCTCCCATTTCACTACCTGACCTTTCTTCATTAACCTAGCAATTTACAATGGCACTAGGTAGTGGATTTATCACAGGGCCTGATATGAAGTAGTCTCTGGGGGCAAGAGAGTTAAAAGCAAATTGAATTTCTCACCTAAAGGGTTCTTTTTTTTTTTTATTATCTATCCTGTATCACAAAGTGTAATGTCATTGTTGTGACCCAGGTCTGGTTAATGATAAAAACACAGAGCTATGGGCCAACAAATTATAATCACTAGAATAAATAAGAAATTTACCAGAAAGGTAATACGTTATACTTCAGTCTTTATAATAATGTGTATTTTCTACCTAGTTCTTCATTTTAGATTACATTTTTTATGTTATACAATATTGTCAAGATTATTTTAGATTTTGCATTTAATTTTAGGGTCTTGATGCTGTTCTAGGAGGTAGGAATAGAGACTTTGATTGTGGTTGGTTGAGATTTAATCTAAGGTAAAAATACATAATGTATTAAAATTTGCCTTATTTTAACAAAGAAAATGTTACTAAGCCATCAGAAGTTTCTGTAGAAACAGTCAACATGAAAACAATTTTACCTCTGGACATTGGGAGCTTTTCTTTCATAATCATTTGTGTTTATATCAAACCTCAGTCTTTTTGAAGTAACTGGTTGACCTAACCACATTTTTAGTTAAAAGAGTTAGGCCTGAACCATTCATATTCATTTGTTTCTCATTCTGTTCCTTCACATTTAATGAATCTTTTGGGGCTTCTGTTTTCAGAAGATTTTTCTACACTTCCACAGACATGTCACTCAATGAAGACAGGGTTCTTCACATGACTCTGTGGCACTAGGAGTATAGATTAACAGCAGACTGACGTTGGAAAGAAAGACCCATGTGTTTTACATTAAAAAATTACTTTTCACATTTATTTGATGAACTATGGAAATTCTACCAGAGACGGAGCTGTTTATAACAATCCTGTTTGGTTGCTTGATTTGCCCTTGGAGCTCAATAAGGAAGGCTTCCTATTCAAAAGCCTTAATGATGAGAAGTAACTTTACCTTGTTGCACTCATGTCTCACAGCAACTCATTCAAGCTCCAAGGATTTAGTCTCCCAAGACTAATCTTACTTTTTTAACTACACCTTCCACTTACACCCTACAACCTACTTAGAAACAATTATCCTTATAATCCTGGAACAATTTAACTTGCAAAATTAAGTGCTGTTCATTTCTATCGACTTTGATTTAGCTAATGATAGTAAATAATAATTAGTAGCTGATGCTTAAACACCTTGTCATTGAGAGGTCTCCTATGCTTACATAACATCCAAGGTATTAAGACAATCTATTCTGTTCATTCCAATGCAAATGAACAGAATTTGTGGTTGAAAACCCGCATACCTTGAATAATCCCACTGAAAGTGTTTCAGTGAACTTTATTGGGTTATTTTGGGTGAATTACTGTTTCACAGTTTCACTTCTCAGGATGAAAATTTGGTCAACCCACAACAAGTATGACTTTAAAATCTAAAGTTTCACTTTTGATTATTTGCAATAAATATTATCTATCTTTCAAAATTAGATTTAAATTAAAAAAAATGAATATGCAGCTGCTGAATTAAGCAACATCATTGCTATATTATTTGGATCAATGAGTGTTCACTTTCTCTACATTTCTGATATCTTTTTTTTCTTTAAGTTTTATCTTTGCTAAGGCTTATTTGTAGGGTATTTATTTTGACCAAATATTTTCTCAGAAATATATAGAGAATCAGCTTATTGAAGACTGTTCTGAAATACCAACAGAGATAAGAGTAAACAAACAAACAAAAAGAAATATCAGTAAACCTTAGAGGTAACCTTGTTTTGTAATGCTACCCTGTAAAATAAAAAAATCATGATTTATTGCTTTCTGTTTGAATGGGTCTTTGATTTTTTGTTCTTCATGGCAAAACTAGATGTAGATGCTTTTAAGTAGGTGCAATGAAACTTTTAAAACCTTTGACAGTCAGGGAGGGGTATGTGTGTGTGCATGGTTACAGAGAGGTGGTGATGGATGACTTTGAAACAGCAAGATTGTTGACCTAAAGACTGTTCGAGTTCATCACTTGTTTTTTATCACCTGCCTGTATAAACCTGGTGTAGTTTGTCAGAAGCATTGGTTTAATCACAAGATAATTAAGAAGATAATTAAGACGCAATAATAAACTTTTTTAATCGTTATGAGGGCACGTTCATTCATATATGTTATGAGTTACATAAAGATGTTCATAATCATATTGCTGAGAAAATAGAGATTGAAATGTCTTCAGGATAATGGTTAAAACCCTTTCGAAGACAGTTATTAAGATTATGGTTTTCATGTTTTTGATACACATACTCTAGCGGGAAAGTGCAGCTGTTTGAGTATTCTAGAGACAAAGTATAACTC
Source organism: Oreortyx pictus (assembly GCA_036925125.1). NCBI lineage: Eukaryota > Metazoa > Chordata > Aves > Galliformes > Odontophoridae > Oreortyx > Oreortyx pictus. The sequence continues at coordinate 17,112,547 of JAUPFR010000004.1, forward strand.
CTTCCTTTGTATACTCATGGATATTTTAACCTGGGTTTTTGTTGCCAAATAGCAGTTTCATATTCTACAGTTGGCTAGTGGTAATTTACAGGCTCACCTGCATGTTTTGTTCAACCATGATAATCGCATTACTATTTAGGCATTTCTGCATGTGCTTTTTAAAAAAAGGAAAAGAAGGCTTGCTCTTAAGGTTCTTGAGGCACTTGTAGATTAAAGAGTAGGAGAGGAGAGAATCTTAAGAGATGGGAGTCATCAAAGTATAGGTCCTTTATATAAGTTAAGTCAAGACACTAAAGCAAACAAGAGGAAAAAAAACCCCTTAACATCTGATCTAATTTTTTTTTTACCAGTTTAGAATTGTCAAGCAAAACTTTATGAGGGCTGCTCCGAAAGTAATGCTTCCTGATTTTATTATGTTGGCCCATAACATCAGAGACATAACAAACATAGCTAATTGTGATGACTTTTGAAAAACAGTATTTCCTATCTGAGAATCTTTTTTTTTTTCCCCCTAATGTTGTCATGCTTTTCGTATCCATTGTAGTTTCCATGGAAATAAATGGGAGGCATTATGTCTGGAGTGACCCACATGTGTGGATAATTATGCACATACTTTAAACATTTTCTTTATATCATCAAAACAGCTTTTGGGGGAATTGGAAACGTCTTCTCCCTTTAATGGAGTTAAATAAGGAGAACATGCACTCATGAGGGCCTAGCTGGAGTACTGTGCCCAAGTCTGAGGCCCCCAACATGGGAAAGATTGGACCTTTTGGAGAGGGTCCAGAGGAGGGCTAAGAGGATGATCCAAGGGCTGCAGCACCACTGCTGTGAAGGCAAACTGAAGGAGCTTGGCTTGCTCAGCTGGGAAAAAAGAAGCCTGAACGAAGACCTCACTGAGTCCTTCCATTATTTAGAGAGACTATAAACATGACAAAAATAAACTTTTCACACAGGTAAATACTGATAGGGCAAGGGGGAATGGTTTTAAACTAAAGGAGGCAAGATTTAGATTAGATGTTGGGGAAAGTGCTTTACTGAAAGGGTGGTGAAGTTCTGGAACAGGCTGCCCAGAGAGGTTCTGCATGCCCCATCCCTGGAGGTGTTCAAGGCCAAGTTGGATGGGTCAGTCTGATCTAGTACTTGACCTGTGATTGGCAACTCTGCTGTGTCAGGGGGCTTTGGAACTTGACGATCCTTGTTGTCATTTCCAACACAAGCCATTATATGATCCTATGAACTTGCTGTATACATATTTTGGAATCTTAGATTTCAAGTTTGGCTCATTCTGTAAGTGTATGTCAACACTGCTTAGACATTATGATTCTTTAAACTAATGGGATTTTCTTTGTAATGTGATCAAACAAGTCATCTGATAACAAGAACTAGCATATTTAATCTCCAAAAGGCATCAATTTATAAAACTGTTTTCTCCTTACAGTATGTCAGTTTTTAATCCCATGTGTTTTGACAAATGTACCATACTATTATAGTAGATATGTCCTGATGCTGTATCGGCAATGTCCAGTCAAACAAACAGAAACTGAAACTTACTAATGGACCTTTAGAAAAACATATTTTCCACTCATGTTCAAAATGAGAATGCAGTGCTCTGCTTTTCAAGAGCTTTCTATTTCAAGGAGAGGTCATGTATAGTACTGACACAAATAAAGTGAGAGTTAATTTCCTGGTAATGAGTTAAATATGTCAAAAGGAGAATAGCTTCAGGGCTTAATTATGTCTATGCAGAAATAGATGAGAGTGGAGAGGAGAACATCAGTTTAGTGTGTTTTTCCTACCCAGTTATATGTTATCACAGAAATGTCAGTGAGTTCTTCCTGAAATACTTTGGGTTCACGCATGTTGCTTACCAAATAAATCATGTGCAATTTGAAAATGTAGAAGTTAAGGCCTATTCACATTTTTTTTTAACTGATTATTTTTGTGATCTGTGTTACAGTTTGACAACACATGTTTATAGCAGCCATCTGAATACATATAAAGCTGTAAAATATGGGTATTGGAGACTCCATCTTGTAGTTGTACCAGTTGTCCTCTTCAGGACAAAATAGGTTTTTTTTTTTTCCTTCTCTTTCTTTTCACAAAAAGGTTTGTGATAGAGTACTGATGTGAAGTCTAGATAATGTCCCATGATGTGCAGCTCTTGCACCTGTAGGGACCCCTCCTGGTAACTCTGCTCATAGACTTTGTCACTTGGAGCAGTCTTTACTTACAAATTAACAGGCAGTCCAAGAGAAGGTCTGAAAGTATCCCCATCTGTGATGTGTAAAAATTATTCCCCAGGATTGTAGGATATATCATATTGGCCACCCATAAAAATATTCTATGTAGTCTGAATGAAAACTGTCAAAGAGAGCTCACTACCAACTACTGTGGAAATGCTACTGAGTGAGCATTTTTCTCTGAATGCTTTATGCAATGTTACACTGAACTGTAATGGAGATTTTCAGCTATTTCCTTCAGGGATTAATTATACACTGCAGTAAGAGATGGAAGTAAGAATATTTGTCTGAATACTCATGGTCTAAACCTTCCCTTGCAGCAATGAGTATGTATCTTCACTCTAGGCTTGAAGGTTTAAACCTATTTACCTGGTATATTAACTTTACCTTAACTTACTTTTGTCACACATAGTTTCTACTCTTGCTTATCCTATCACTTTCCATTTGTACATTATTCCCCTGCTCACATATGCTCTAAAATGGATGTTATTTGGTCTGGTAGTTAAATATGTCTCTTGTTATTACGTTTGAAGATTAAGAAGGCATAGAAATAGAGTTGAATATAAATACAAAAATGCCTGAAATGTTGCTAGTGCACAGGATCTTTTCTGCAGATGAGATCAAATGAAACATTTCTCTAGTCAGTATCTTTACAGAGATTTTCAACTTGGAACGACAATTAAGGAAACTGCTCATTTGTGCTGAATCATTGATTTTATAAACAAGAAAACCAACTGAAAATTTTAAGAAATGGTTTAGATTTCCACAGCTTTGTAAGGAAAAATATATCTTTGAGATTAGTAATAGAGCTCCTACTCCTTTTGCCCTCTTACATTTGTTGAGAGCACAATATCCAGTTCCACGTCATTCTATTCAATCTACAGGATTTTTTCAGTAATTAGGCAAGATGCTTGCAGATTTGGCCCTTTACTTCATTTTTTTTTTCCAGCGTTGTTCACAAAGACTTTGTATCTCCAGATAATCCCACAATTCTCTCAGGCCTTGCAGAGGAAATATAAAGATGCCGTTTTTGCCAAGTGAAGAAAGCTTCCCTCCAGTTGGCTGCAAAACAATCGTTACTTTCTCAAATAAACTTGGAACTCATTCCCTCACTTCTACCTTCTCCTCCCCCATAATTATATGTCTTATGGCCACCAGTATGTAAGTGGCTAAGATGTCTGCAGTGCAGCTGCAGTCTGTCTGTAAACTCCAGAAAACAGCAAAAAAGTTGTCCTTGCCACTGTTTCCTTCAAGGAGAAATTTCATAAGAGTTCTGCTGCTATGTTTCCACAGAGCCAGAGCCTGGCATGTGCTTCCACTTAGCCTCTGGGACCTACAAATTATTCTTTGTTTGCCGGTCCTTCATCTCTGCATGACTACTCTTTCCTATATATCATTTACAGATGACAACACCCTGTAGTGGCTCTTCCCCAAATCAGATTTGTCCAGATATACTTTTTTGCCAAAGTAAATATTACATTTAAATCTCCTGCTCCTCCTCTTCTTCCATTAGTTGAGTCAGAGTAGCATCTGCATCTCTGTGATACAGCTGAGTCAAATCCAGCCAGCTGCATCACTGCAAATATGTGCCATCTGTTTCTTATTTAGGAATGTCAAAATCACATCATTCAGAATTGCATCTTTGTTGCCAGATAAGCTGTTTAGAAGTGGCACTAGGAAAATGATGAATGCCAAGAAGGCAATTGGAGGAATATGTTAGTTTTATGTCTAATATAAGTTTTACAGTTGCTTTTAGACATTTTACAATGTATGAGGTTAAAAAAGGAAGAGATAATTTTTCCATTGTAGAATATCTGCCTGTAGAACAAACTACCTTTGTGCCTATTAACCAGAGCTGTGGAAAGGCAAAGGGTTATAAAAACAAAAATCACATTTGGTAGTATAACAAGGTGTGGTAGATTCTCCTGAACATATCTGTTCTGCACTTTCCTGCATATGAAAAAGGAAGATTAATGAAGTACTGTCGTGGAGATATGTCCTTAAGTGACACTACTATGTTATCAAAAAGCTTTGTGAATCACTGAACTGTTCCCACATGGTAGACATTCAGAAGCACAAAAAAAGGGTGGACTTTGATTCCCACTAAGACTGTGGTGGTGTGAGCTTCACCTTGATAGGGAGTTCAGCTAATTATTAGTCCTTCATTTTCTTCCCAAATCTGGATAGTCATAGTTCAAAGATTTAAATATGTACATGCAGATGGAAAATGTGAATGTGCCAGCAATCTCTGATGAATTTTTTTTGTTAGAAGAGGTGATCTCTAATCTGGGGGGGGTAGAGGGGGAGGAGAAGTGTAGAACCATCATAGTAGAATCACTGAATCATTTTAGTTGGAAGGTTCTTCAAAGGTCATTTTGTCCAACTCCCCTGCAATGAACAGGGACACCTACATCTAGGTCAGATTGCTAAAAGCCCTGTGCAGCCTGCACGTGAACATCTCCAAGAATGAGGATCCATTTCCGTAAGAAGCTAGAACAATTTTTGGCTCAAAGCTTGCTCAGGGACACCCAACTGAGACATAACCTGCTCAAAAAGCTTTTCGGGTTAATGGTTATCAAGAACACAGCAGTAAGAGAAGTATACAAGGTGGGGCAACCAGGACAAATCTCTGCTCTTGCTTGTTTAAGGCATTCAAGCTGGTTTATGGGGGTCAACTCAGAGGAGAGGGCCACCATGTAGTCAGTGCACATACCAAACAGCTCACCACACAACCATTGCGTTATCAACTGTTGATTACTCAAAGGGAAGGCATGTACTACAGACATGCTGTTTCAAGTACCGTTGCCCCTGACGAACAAAACAGAAGTGCCCCTGACAACCAGTTGCTTCCCATGGCAATTGAAGGAACACCATGGAGAGGACAAAAACTGGAGGAGTTCCAAGGAAAAATGGGTACCCTCTCCACCAAGCTGCAGCTGTGTGGGTTAACGAGACATTGCTGACTAACTTGCTGCGTCCCTATGGACCAACAAGACAGACATTTCTGGATCTCTGGATCCCTGCTTTGTAAAATGTCTGCTAGGATTTTGCTCTTTAATATCACTAACTTCCCCACCTTCCCCGCATTCCGAAGTTGCTTAAATTAGTAATAAATCACTGGACTCATTTGCTGCCTTTATCTTCTTCCTGATACCTTCATACTGAAGCATCTCCTCCAATAATTGGTTCAAGATAACCACTTCTCCAGGCAGCCTGTTCCAATGCTTCACTACTCTTGCAATAAAAATATATTATAACCAATCTAAATATCTTTTTTAGTTGGCAACCATTTTCCCTTTTCCTATCACAATAGACCCTGCTGAAGAAGTCTGTCCCCTACTTTCGTATAGTCCTCCTTTTGATACAGAAAAGCTGCCATCAGAACTCCCTGGATCCTTCTCTTCTCTTGTCTGTGCATTCCCAGCTCGCTCAGCCTGTTTTTGTAGGAGAGATTTTCCATTCCTTGGATCATTTCTGCATTTCCTCTGGATGCATTCTAACTATTGCTGAACAAAAATGTCAGTCTGAAAGACCAAAGTGGTATTAAGAAGCAGTATCCTTTAATACAGTGCCAGTTGCATAGGAATCACTCCACATGAATTGAATCCCCAGCACAGAAAAACTTCAGATTATATATATTTTACCTGATGCATTTTAAAGTTACATAAGCATTACTGATTGGTTGCTACAATTTGGTACAATCTGATTGGATTCAGGACACTTGGTGTGTTTTGTTTGGCTGTACATTCAATTGTCAAATCTAGTGGATATGTTTAGTTGTTACTCATTTTTACTTCCCAGTCTAAATGCTGCCTTGCTTCCTTATGTTTTACTACCGTGATTACTCAAAGCACTTCAAACTGTAGACAGCTCAAGACATGTTACAAAATATATGGGATAGTACAGTGCAGGCATGGAAGGTGTAAAAATGTACAATGTGATGTACTGGTGTAGCTGTTACATTTTCCCCCTTAGAGACTGTCAAATTTATGTAACTTTAGTAGTCTTACTTCCACATAGCTTGCATCATTGCCAATTTTACATACCTTATAATTATTGCTACCACTGTTATTATTTTCAGGACCATCATCAATGTCTACAGCAAATCTGATAGCCATCCAGAAAGAGAAATCCCAAATTTTCCAAGGACTTTCCCTATCTAATACTTTTTCTACTACTTCCCTGATCTCTTGACTGGATGTAGCCAACCTTTTACACATTTATGCACATTTGGACTCAAACCATTATCTCATTTTCTCCTTCATGCAGGGCTTGCCACATAAGTGAAAGGTTAAAAGTCAAGATTTCCCCCACTAAAGAAGTCTGGCTGCGTGCAGGTTAGGTACAGTGAGACTACTAGTATTATGCATATTCCCAAACGATTGCAATAGTTTCAAAATCATATTTTCTCTAGCTTTTAATAGTCCTCACAGCAGCAGTAAAAACACTAAGATAAGTCTTTCCATTGTTCCCACACTAATTAATCTGTCATTTACAACATTTTTATAGTTCTTTACCATCCCTTATTTTGAACATTGCTTTTACCCTAACAGTGGGGTTAAACAGCTCACATTTACACAGTGTATGTTTACAAAACAAATTCACACTAAATTACCACAATTACCAGTCCCAAAAAATACGACATGCCCACAGTCATGGCTAACATATGTTGCAATACTTGATCAGTAGTAGTTCATCTGTTTTTCCAGTTAAATTTAAACTTCAGAGGACCTCCTCCCTCCATGATGCTCCACTCTTCTTCCGGAGCCAATGGCTGTGATGAATCCTTTCCTGAATCTGGTGGGCTTAATCTGAGAATAGTGGATCCATGATTCTTCCCTGAAAACCTTGACAGACATGTAGCTGGTAAGTAGTACTTGATAAGATTCTTTCCACTTTTCCAGCAGGGACTCAGAGTTCCAAATCTTCAAATAAAAGTAATCCCCAGGCTGGACTGAATGCACCAGACTGTCTTAAGTCACAGGTTAATTCAATATGATGTGGCATTTTTCCTTGAGGAAATTAAACAAGACTGTAAAACTGCCTCCCCTATCCTGAGTTCATTTCCAGAAAATAATGGAACTTGATATGGTCTACCATACAAAAACTCATAGTTTTGTCTGAATCCCTGTCTGAGATTGTATCTTAATTCTCAACAGAGCCAGGCCTGTGGCCATTTCAAATTGGATTACTGGCAAATCTTGATAATTTGTCACTTCAGGGTCAGATTCATTCTCTCTACCCTCCCGTTAGCTTGGGGTTGCCAAGGAGTATGTAAGTACCATTCCATTCCTAAAGTTGCACTTGGTTTATTACCACAGTGATGAAATGGAATCCCCTATCGGAAGACATCCCTAAAGTGACCTGAAATCTTGGGATTACTTTGAAAAGCCACTTTACTTCTTCCTTTGCTTTGTTGGTGCTACAAGAAAAGGTTTCTAGCTGTCCTGATTAGGTATCTGCCTAGGATGCTAGGATATTCAAATCTAATAGATATCAGCAAATATTTTGTTGGGGTAATTCTAAGAAATAAATTTGCCAACTGTCTCCTGGGGCATTTTCCTTTTTTTTGTTTTTGCCAAGAAGATGTTCTTTCTACTTATGGGGTTAGACCTTGAACAGACCTGGCACCTCCTGACTATGGCTGTAGCAATTTTTGTCATTCTGGACCTGATCCCATAAGTTAATAACTAATGCCTCACTGCTCCAGTGGGTTGCCTTGTGCCTATCCCATATTAACCTCATCATTATCAGGAGGGTAAAAATCACCTGGCCTTTAGGAGCCTCCATCCATTGTCCTGCATTTGGAATGGCCTGTAACTCTTCAGCAATCCACTCATCATCTTTCCCATGTAAGGTTAATTCTAACTTCCTGACTGGTATAAGGGCCAGGATACTTTGTTCAGTTACTTCTTTTGTGGTTTTGTCTTCTAATCTATTTCTGTACAAGCTGGTGGGTTTTACAAAATTTCCAGGATCTGACAGTGTGCAGCAGACAAAGAATATCCTACTTGTATGTTACTACATTGTGCACCCAACAATCATCTTTCTTTCTGTACTGCTCTGTGAGCATAGACAACTCCAAAGGCATACTTAGAGTCCAACCATACATTTACTCTCTTTCCTTCAGCTAATTCCAGAGCCTGTGTCAATGCTATCAGTTCCACCCTTTGAACTGAAGTATTTTCCTCCAGGGTTTTAGCTTCCACCACTTCACTGGTTGCAACTATTATGAACTCTGCTTACTGCCATGGCTCCTAGACAGAGCTACAGCTGTTAATGAACAGCTCTATGGCTCATTCAAGGAGAGGCTTGTCCTTCAAATGGTTGGAGTATACTTTTTCAATAGTCTACAAACAGTCACAATTTAATACACACCTTAAAAATTTTAGGTTATGTGCAATAACCTCAGAACAGGATCTGACATTAACGCTACCACTAACTCCTTCAAGACTTTCTGACACTCAGGTGTCCCTACCAAATGTCTCCCTGAGTCTCATAGAGAAGCTCTCCTAGCAATCTGTATCTTGGCATCCACAATCTGCACCAACTCATCATCTGAAGGAAGGCTCTAAGTTCTCTAGAGATTGAAGGTTCTGGAAATTGGCAGCTAATCTGTCCAAAGCTGTTGCTGCCTTTGCAAAATCTCAAGTTCAAGATACACAACATCCTCTTTACTCACTTGGGCTTCTTCTTTTAGTATTTGGTATCTTCCTTGTCCTAGGAAGTTTAGTAAATTGATCATCATGCATATGCATTTCTCCTTTGTTTCTGCAGCTAGGAGTATGCTGTCCCCATACCGTAAAAACACTAAGCATCCTTGTAAGGTCTCCTTTTTCCATATCTCAAGCTCTAATTTGTTAACAAAAATAGTTGGCCAATTCTTAAAACCTTGTGATAAGACTGTCCACTTGAATGGAGCTTTACAATCTAGATATGAATTTTCCCATTCAAAACCAAAAATCAGCTGACCTTGCATCTTGAGTTATGAAGAAGAAAGCATCCTTTAAGTCTAACACTGTAAACCATCTCTGGTGCTCTTTCAGAGCCGTAAACAAGTATAGGGCATGGATGCCCAACCTTTTCATTTGCCTGGGCTGCACTGAGTGAATTACCACCAACATCTGCCTCTGATGTCATGGATCAGCATAACAAATACTTTCAGAGAAGGCTTTGTACATATACCTATATGCACACTTTCCATGAATCACTTTATCCAGTAAATTCCATGTCAATACCAGATTTCTTCAGAGTGTAGAATATAGGATATCTATAAGCCATTAAATAAATAAATAAAATATATCACTTTAAAAAGTAATGACTGTTACTGTTAAAAACATACTTTTGAACATTAATTTATCTCAAGAGACATAGTAGGTTTCCTTGCTAAAAATAAATAGACAAAAAATTGTTACCTAATAAAACAATATTCAGACTTACTTAGGGATTGAATTACAACCTTAACATATTTCCTTATTTTTAAATAGAGCACATTTCTCTTTTTCTATGTATAGTATTTCTTGTTAAATTTGATTAAAATTTCTGTTTTTGCTAGCATATTTGAGGAATAGACCAGGGACAGAGAAAATGATTTTTTTTGCAAAGTGGGACTTAAGCCTCAGTTACAGCGATTTTCTAAAACAAAACAAGATTAGTCGGTACTTAATGCAGGAACAAATTAAAGTCAAAATTCCTACATTTTCACATAAAGATCACAAAAGGTAGAAAAAAATTCTTCGCTGTTTCTAGAAGACACATAATCTTCATTCCTTTCTTAAAAAAGAAGAAAGACTGCCATTAACTCAGATGACGTAGTAGGCTGTTTTGACAACATCATTATCCAGATTTATATACGTGTCTTTCAACTTCACTCAAGGTCTAACTCTCCTCTGTCACTCCAAAGGCTTGAGGACTAGTAATTGTTCTAGTCCTCCATGGATTACCCCAGTCCTCAAAGACATAAGAGCAACTCCAAATTAACTTCCAAATACATTAATGTAAACTGTGTGTCCTGTCACAGAAAGAATAACCCACTACATTCACATATAAACAGAACCTTTAAGTATGAAACAGATGTTCTTTTTTTTTTTTTTTTTGTGAAACTCTTGAATTCTTTGACAGGCCTTTGACTAAAATGATTAATTAATTTGTTCAGGGGAGATTTCATAAATCCTGTAATAATTCTTGCCCTTACACTTCTTGACTTGATTTCTGAGATCTACAGCATGTGTTTTAAAACATTTAAAACGTTTTAAAAACCTTTACTATTTCAATTAGTTTACATTTATTTAAGGACTATGCGTCAGTCACTGAAACATATAGCTGACTGGGAAGTAAAATCCAATTTGTCAGTTAAACAAAGTCCTCTACATCTGAAATAAGAAGATATAATTCTGTATTACTGGATCCCTGAAATTCTTAGAGGTTTTGATGTCAATTTCCCTTTCAAGAAGTGCTGGATTGCGAAGCATTGCTGAATGCCTAACTGATATGCAGGATACTGCTGTCACTACACTTATATAAAGCTTATATTCTGGGATAGTTTCAACATAAACATTTAACTTTATGCTGAGATTTATTTGCTTCTTCTAAAGATATATATATTAATTATCAGAAGTTAGGTAACATTTTAAACAGCGATAAAATTAGCCAGAAGAACAAGTTTTTTCTTAAGATACTTGCTTTGGAGAGGTCTTATACAGTAGTAATGCCTCCAGTATAAATACATCAAATAGTTTAAAAGGCTTTCATTGACAGATGTGCAATAAAATGTGCATACAGAAAGATTTTTATCTTTCTTTGGTAGACAACTGGCATGCTGGCTGCCCACTCAATAAATCCTTAGATGTTTTCAGTAATGGACATTCAGAGGTCATAATTTACAGTCTGTAAGATATGATATAAATATAATACATCTATGGTATATTTATTGTTTGTGAAAACCTTTAACAGATCAAAAGTTCACTTTTTTCCTCTTTGATAAGGTTTGTTGTCATTTGGAATAGATGTTCTGTGGACTTTTCTGAACCATCATAAAAAATATATGAATGTAAAGATTTATATTAACAATACTTACTGTTTATTCTCCTGAATTTAACTAGTAAATTCCTCAAAATCTCAGGTGCTTCTGTGTGAAATCACCTGCCTCCTCTATATGCCTTCCAGGTCTGAAATGCCAACTCTTATACTTCCATTTTTTACCAGTAATAAAATGCTTGTGGACATATGTGTAGACATTAAAATTCAACAGAATTACAAAATACATTTGGTAGAGTTCAATTTTTAAATTAGAAATGTATTGCACTGACATGAAATTCTGTAATATCTAAAATAGTCTAAAGAGCTCAGATATCTTCTGTAAGAGTTTAAATTGAAATTGTAATAGGACGCTGTAGTCTTGAATTTGGTGTTTCATAATCCTAGCTCTAGCACTTAATTCTAGGTTTAGAAAAGTTTTACTATTCAGATTTGCTGAGTTTGTGTTAGTAGTCCCCAGTTGTATGAACCCACAGAGTTTGTTTTGTATTACGACCCAATAAAGAAAACTAAAATCCACCCTATAGCAACTGACATTTCTTACTCTGAAACATTTCTAAATGAATGCTGCACTGAGTGCAATGATGAACTTGTAAGAGTAGCAAGATTAAACAATATTTAGCAAAAACGAATCAATCCATCGGCATCCTGCCTTCAAAATAAACTGAATCTTATCTAAAAATCTATCTATGTGCTTTACATTTAATTGAAGAAGGTTTGCATTGTTTTATTTTATTTTATTTTATTTTTTCCTGGTTTCTATTCACACACACAAGCTCTTATTTCTTATATCTCTACTGTGAACATGTTGTTCATGAAGTGGAACTCCGTTAGAGAAAAACAGCTGAAATACCAAATTCATACTTTCAATCTTTTATTCATTTAGACTCCCCACCCACATTCAACAAAAAGAACAAATAAATCCAACCAAAAAAAACCATAACATATAAAAGTAACCAAATAAGAAACCAAGCCATCCAGAAACAGGAGACCTTAAAAAGCTTGTTCATTTTTCTCTTGATATTGTCCACCAGGTTCTTTCTTGACAGTTTCTCCATTGCAATCAGGTCCTCTACAGGCTGTGAACTGGAGAGGTCAGCCAAAATTTCTTCATGTATTCTTTGTTTTATATATTGCATTTGGCACACTGGTTCTATCCTTGAAATTCTGAGAAACTAACTATTAAGCCTCAGAAAGTAGCTACTTTTGCCTTACGCACTACAGGGAATGTCCTGCAGGGTACATCTAGATTAGTTTTCCCGGGGACTGAGATTGATGCTAATGTGCTACTCACATCACAGCAATAAGGAAAACAGACCTCTTGCCTTTGAATTGCTCTCCAGAAACAAATGTAGCCACTGGGGGAAAACGCCTAGAGGAATTTTCAAATTGTTGTCAGACACCGTAGTCTAGATGAACTTTAGAATGTTGTAGAAACAACTCTGCAATTAAGCAATTGCTTTATTACCAACTCTGAAACATACCAATGAAAAATAGGTGATAGGATAAACCTGCAACTGAAAATTAAATACAACATTAATTACGGGATTTTGTTAATTATATATATCTATATACATTCAAATACTTTACTTAATATTAACATGTTCTGTCACAGCATCTCTGATACTTAATTAGTAACACTGCTGCAGATACTGAGGACAGCAAAGCATTTACTGCTAGGCAGCCAAGTGTGGGGAAGCTGAGTGAAACAATGCCTCAGGGAATAAAGAATACTTAAAAGTAACAAAAGGTTTTAAAAAATCCTTTGATTCTTCGTTTCCTATTTCAAAACTCCGGATTCTCCTTGCTAAACTCGAACTCTAATATAAGCTTTTACTTTTGTGTATTACTTCCTGCTAAAAAATTGAATTTCAGAGATTAGTCAACAAACACCCTTTTCAAGGCAAGTTAAGCTGCAGAAATACAAAATAAAAATCTTCCTGAAATAACATAATTCATACTAGGACTAGTTAAAACAATTTTGTACCAACACAGAAGTTGTTTTCTAATGTCAGCTACAGTGGATGTAGTCAGTTTGCAACAGACCATAGAGAAGATCATACTGTCAGTGACTGACTCAGTGCTCTTAGTTTTGGAATGACTGTGCCTCTAAGCAAAGAAAATGGAGTACTATTTCAGTGTGCATACCATTTTCAATGGAAATATACTGCCACAAGCAGCCACTGTCATTTAACACATGCAGTTCACCTGACAAAACCAGTTAGTCTGCATGTATGAAAAGCTGAGGACTTCTGCAGTACTGTGATATAAATAGTATAATATCTAATGATACATTTAGACTAAAAATTATTGATATAGTTTGCCTAAGCAAATAAGGTGAGTTATACAAAACAAGTCATCTATCGTCAGTGCAGAAGAGTTTCCATGTATAGCTAGAAAGATAATTGTGCCAGGAAACACGCCTTTCAAGTTACCTACAGCGATGAAGTTTTAAATGAGTCAGCTGGGATGTCAAGAAGCCACATCAGCTCAGTGAGAGTGGGGTTTTGTATTTTTTTGTGGCAACTTTGCAGTCTGCATTATGCTCTGTCTTGCTGAAAAGAAAACAGTAACTGCACACAAGTAAGCCAATTTAAGGGTAGATTAGACTATTTAGTATCCAGTGATATTCAAAACTTCTAGCTGTGTGTTGTGACAGTTTGTGATGCATGCTTTCAGATGCATCATAGCTGAGGTGTCCTAGGATGAGTAATAGCACATTGACTGAGTCCAGGAGAAAAGACTTGTCCACGTGGTCAGCTCCTATAGAATTCCTATTCTTTTTTTCTCCCTAAAAACATTACACATTTATTCTAATGAGTTATAACAGGCTAACAATTTAAAACATTTCCTTAGCATTGGAGTCAACAAAGAAGGCTTAAGGCACAGGTACTCCAACCACATCAAAATCTGATATTTTAAGAAAGCCTTATTGTAATTTCAAATGCATGAATGTGTAAAACAAGTATAAAGCAGATCAGATAACTGGAGTTAAGACATACAGTCTCACTTTTATTTCCTTATCTTCCCTTTTCCCTCTTTTCACTTCAGAAAAGGTTCCAGAGGGGGGCTAGAATTAGAGGCCTAATGTGTAAACTCGGGCTTTTAAAAAGACCTGCAAGAAAGGCCAGGGCTGACACACAGATACATACAGTATTTCCTGACTCACAAAATTATTTATGTCCAAGCTTCCTACAGGTGGAGCTGGAATGCAGTTTATAAGGGCCTGTTATCTTTCATAACAGATAAAGGGGTGACACCTCTACAAATGTTTAATGACAAGTGGTTTTTTGAGGTTGCTGACATTCTTTTCCTTCCCATTTAATGCTAATGTAGTTATCTTATTACATCCTTCAAATACTCTCTTCAATGCAGCGAGTAATGCAGAAGGAGAAAAAAAAAAATGTATTTGAAGTATACAGAGAGAAATAGGCTCATTCTTGTTGATACATCATTTTGCTATAGCTGTGTACCTTGTGATATTTTGCCTTTTCTGTTCTCTATATTACTGACTTTTTTGATTGAAGCCATTTTCTCCACACATGTGAACAACATTGTAAAACATTTGGTTTCAAAAAGGACAAATGTCTGTAATTTGATTTCTCTTGAATTTCTCCAGAAGAATAAAGAAACATGTTAAATAGTGTCTTTCAAATTCTTCAGATGCTTTATCTGCAAGTATTCTTCCTTCCCTTTTTTTGTGCCTCTTACTAGCAGACATTACAGCAAGAAAGAAAACGCCTCAGCTTGCGCCACAGACGAAGTCCCCCTGTGAAGAAGCTAGAGTTAGAGATAGAGGATGACAGGGATCTCTGGATAATTTCTATCTCAATTTGTGACATACAGTTCTGAAAATGTCATGCTACAGTCATAGCATGGTGTTTATAAAACAGGGGTTGCTCTAAAGTAATGCCTCCTATTGATTTCCATAAACATATGCAAACATACAAAGAGCAGAGTAACACTATTTGATAGAGCTAATTCACGACTACAGAGAACTATTTTTCAGCACTGTCACCAACATTAACTACGCATTTTTGCCAGTGATGAACAAGACCTACATGCTATGCTCAGAAAAAGTTCATGTTTGGAACATGGAAATTTAACAAAGTCTTTCATTTGGAGAGTCAAGGCAGTAATACTACACAGTTGCATTAAAAACTGCTTTAACAACATTAAACTAGCCCTGAGCTCTAAGTAGTTGTCCTCATGTCAGCAAAACACCATACCATTTGCGAATAACTTTCAGATGCTATTCATGCTCTGGTCAAAAAAAACCAACCAAACCAAACCAAAACAACAACAACAAAACAAACAAACAAACAACAACAACAACAACAACAACAAAACCCCCCCAAAAAACAGATTCAGGAACATATCTCTCCAACATAAAATAAAATTAGGCTGCAGGCACCTAAACAAGACATACTGATTTACACATATCTATTATTGAGTCAAGTGTCAAATAGGGTATCAAAAGCTTCTATAGATCAGAATACAACAAAATGATTTGCAGATCAAGTTTGCAGAGTAAACTAACTGTCCTCCTTTGCTTACTGAACAACTCACATCAAAGCCAATGTTGATGAAATCATAAAGTATTGTAGAAAAGCTTCCAGAGCTATCATATCAATGGACCAACAATATGAGAAAATAAAGAAGACCCCTTCTGCCTGAAAGAATAAACCTAGTGTGCAAATGTGATTTTTTAGATGAAAGAGAAAGGAAGTTCTAGATGTACTCCACTTCCTTTAGGTAGAGAAGCTTTGCACAGCAGGACAACTCTTCATTGGCGTGTAGGATAAGCATGTTCTAAACAGGTACCAGACAGACATGTATCTATTGCAGAGTTCAGGACCTGGAGAATTCAGCAATAGAAAGATAGGAATCTGATTTTGCCAAAATTGATTGGGCAACTTTATGAGACAGCTGAAATATAGCATGCTCTGATAAACTCACTGACTGATTAAATATATATATATATAAATATATATACACTTAAATATACTTAGGGTGTGTAAGTGATTCAATCTGATGACATAAATGTTCAGTACTGAGGCACCATCCCTAGCGCTGTTCAAGAAGCGTTTAGATGAGGTGCTAAGGGATTTGATTTAGTAGCTTGATGGGTAGGGATGGTGATGTGAGGATGGTTGGACTAGATGATCTTGTAGGTCCTTTCCAACCTAATGAATCTATGAATCTATGAATCTCTATTAAAATATTTCCTCTTTGTTTTGATACCAGCTAATATTTACCATTTAAGCATTGAAAAAATACAGAAAATCCATTTGAGTCACACAATAAAAATACATGAGTACAAAATTATCTCATTTTCCTCATAAAAGTAAATAAAATAAATCACATTATCAAGGCTTTTATCTATCAAGTGAACTAATATGGGAATATATTTTTTTGTGATAAGGTAAGGAGTAGCAATGTATTACTTTAACTTACCTCACTTATTTCTATTGTCTTTACATTCAGAAAGTAAAGAGATGGCTAGTGTTCCCCCTTGGAATCCCAAGCATTGAGTTAAAGCCTCTGGTAACCAGTAGTCATATCAAGTAAACATGATAATACAACATTTCTATTCATATTGCAGTCTGTTCTTCTCCTCTTTAGATACATATCCTTAGTGTGGAAATTATCAGAACTGCACTCAGACCTTATCTGAAGTTGGACATTCTTCCTTCATCGTCTTGTACCTGAGACATAAGACATGTTGTTCAGGATAACTGCTCATGACAGTAAAAACTATTTTGCATTCAGGAGTTTTTCACTAGAATGTACTTCCACAGGATGCAAATACTCATTCCACTTATAAATGGTGACAACTCACTGAGTAATTTGTAACATTTACTTTAATAGCTTACAGTACTGTTTTACCACTTCTTAGTTCAGAAAGGGTCCAAAACATCCACTTAATCTGCAAAGGCCTCTGGAAGGACATGTCTGAAAACTCCAAATTGAAATTTAACTAAAATATGATTTTTTCATTTGGAGTGACAAGACAATATCTGTCACACTAATGGTGATAATTTCATTTTAAAGCTCAAAAGAATTAGCAATTATCTGCTAAAAAAGAATTTATTAAAGTAGATTTTTCCAAGTGCATAGTGGAGACAAAACTATTCCCTTGAAGATCATTGCTAATTCTCAGAGCAACTAGCCTAATCTTAAACCTAACCCCAACAGTAACACTAATCACAACCTCTAACCATAACCCTAATCCTAAACATAGCCTATAAGCATAACCCTAACCACAACCCACAAAACTAACCGTAAGCCCTAACTCTAAACGTAATGTTAGTTATTAACCCCAGCACTAAGCCCAAACCTTAACCCCTAATCATAACTATAAACTTAAGCCCTGACATTAATCTTATTCCCTAATCAGAATGCTAATGTTAACCATAACCACTAACCCTAGCACTGTCCCTAACTTTAACCCCAACTGTAAAAAAAGATCTAAGCTCTACCACTAACCATAACCTGTAATCATAGCCTTAAGTCCCAATGGTAACCATTAACCAATGATCATATCTCTAACCCTAATTCCTAACCTTGACCATAACCCCTAACCGTAACACTAAAATGAATTCCTAACCCTAAAACAAAAGCCTAACCCTACCCCTAAACCTGACCAATACCAAAACCCTAATAACCTTAATCCTAACCCTAAACCTATCCCTGACCTTAAAAAAACCCAGATAACCTTAATTATAAACCTAGCCCTAAACCTAATAACCTAATCCTAAATCTAATCGTGATCCTATAAAAAACAAATAACACTAATTTTAACTATAATTTAACTGTAACCAACCTTTAATAATATAAATAAATAAAAATAATAAACAAATAAATAAATAAAAATTAATAGTTTAACTTACCATAACCCTAACCCTAACCAAAACACTAATGCATAATTAAACTTAACCCCTAATCCTAACCACCAAACTAACCCTACTAATGCTATTCCTAACTCAAACCCTAGATCTAACCTGACACAAACATATAACCCTAACTCTAACAAGAACCCTAAAAACTCTAGCCCCAACTGTAACACTAATAATCTAAACCTGACTCCTAATTCTAACCCTAATTTCTAATCCTAATTCTAACCATAATCTTAACCCCTAATTCTGACCATAATAAAAACCCTAATAAGACTAATGTTTAGCTTGATCCTAACAAAAACATTAATAATCCCAATTCTAACTGTAATCCTAACCCAACACTAAGACCTAACCTTTAACCTAAACCTGACCCTAACAAAAACCCTGTTACATCTAACTGTAACTGTAACCCTGACCTTATGGTTATACCCTTTCCTGAGTCCTAAAATTAACTCCTAATCCTAAATCAAAACTCTAACATTCCTAAACCTAACTGCAATCCTGACCCAAACCAGAAGCCTAATAACACTAATCCTAACCACAATCCTAACCCTATCTCTGAACCTAACTCTAACCTCTAACATTAAACATAAGCCTAGCCTTAGCCATAATTGTAACCCTTAGCTCTGGTCCTATAACTGATACTAATTCCTAAAGCTAACTTTAATCCTAACCAAAATCCTAACCCCTTACCTTGACCAAAACACTGATAACCCTAACCATAATCCTGACCATAATACCTAACCCGAAATCTGTTACTCTGACTCTAACCAAAAGCCTAATAACGCTAAACCTAACCACAATTCTAACACTATAACTAAACCTAACTAAAACCCCTAACACTAACCATAACCCTAACTATATCCCTAGACCTAACTGACACTGTACATCTGTTGATCAGGAAACCCCCAAAGAGTGACTGCTGGAGTATTAGAAAGCAGGCATTCTGTATTATCAGAGCTGGGTGCATGGGGGTTGAGCATCAGGCATATGTTGCACAAAAGATATTCAGCTCATATATTACTTGTATTAAATATGCAAAAGTTTTCCTGGAGGTATGCTATTTACTCAGTAACTGATTCCAAGCAGAGCTTCCTTATTTTCTTGGTACAAAGACTTCCTTATCTAGTTGGTACAGAGACACAGCTCTCTGTTATCTAAACAAACTGCAAGGCCATTTGTCAATGAACACTATCAAGGTTAAGAATATAATTACAACTTGTATCATAAACATAACCCCAAACCTACTGTAATCCTAGCCAAAACCCTAATAACAATATTCCTAAATGTAACCCAAACTTTAAAATCCCTCACTGTGATGCCAACCATATCCCTAAAACTAACCTGAGGAAGCTCCTCCTGTGGTGGGCTAGCTATATTGCTGGGCTGAGAGTTGGTAACTGGAGACTCAAAAGCGGCACCTGAGGTCTGGTTGTCACCTGGTGGCATCAGGGAGAGGGCTGGCAGCTGGCACTGTTCACTCCTTGCTGCTGCAGCAAGGCCCAGCAGGCTTGAAGCAGTACTGTCTTGGACTCAGGTAGGGACTCTATTACAGCACTTGTGTGGCAGGGGCCACATGCGTGCCACTGTCATTCTGCCTTCTTCCTTTTCTGTTGCCAGTGGGCATCCCTGTTGCCTAGCAGTTACTCCCCTCTTGGGTTGAATACTTGGGTTCTTGTTCAGATCATCCTGCTGGGCCGGGGCAGTCGGGGCTCCTCCCTTCAGGGCAGCCCTTGGATTGCAGTATTCAAGCAGCTATTGATCATCTTTCTTGAAGTTATAGCAGAAGATTAACTAAAAAATTACAAAGGAGAAGAGTTAATTGGTAGCCATTTGGAACTGAAAGAAAACAAGATGGAGGAACTGAGGCCTGTAACTGCTCAATCCAAACATGGATATTGAAAAAGTCTATTGGTCAGTGTAATCCTACAGTTTAGGTTGTTTTAACATGCTGAGTTGCAAGTACATTGAAACAAATAGACTCATCATACCCTGATTTATTTGTATTTTCATTTTGTGGGTTAAAAGTCAGATAGAGTCCAAATACATTTGATCCATATTTCTACTACAGCAATGCTACCTCTAAGATACTTGGAAACAGACAAAGAAAAAGGAAGATCAGAACATTTGATGTCATGTGCAGATCTTCGATTACAAAGGCTGTCATGGATTTACAATTTTTTGTTATCAGTATTAAGCAACACAGCATCATGTAAGACATTGGGAGTTAAAGAGTTAATGCTCCAGTTTTGTGGATCATCAGTAGTTCCAGGCATATCTGTCTTGGAAGAGAAGAACTACGTACCCTAGAGGACTTTGTGCTCCCTAGCCATCTAGCCTTCACCATTAGAGTAAGGCATTCAGTTTTTGGACACTCTCTCATTTTATTTGATTTATTAACTTCAATTCCAGTTATATTATATTTTATTATTTTGCATTCTGATATCTTATTTAGTAAATTAGCTTTCCTCCTCAGATTGTTGCTGTCATTTTTAGGCCCATAACCCTATCCTTTTCCCTTTCTGGGGTGTGGATCTGTGGGTTACCCCACCCCATTTGTGATGGAACTGGCCCATAAACTGTTGACTTTTTGGTGGAGAGTGCAGGCAGTGGATGCCCTGGCTCAGTAAAGACGTACTTGTAGAACAAATCTCTGTCTGCACTTGGAGAGCTTCTTTGGAAAGCTTATCAGTACTTCAGTACTGCAGCTTATCAGTGAGATACTGAAAACATGGCCTTGAAGTCCAGACTACCAATATTCTGGGATATTCGTAAACTTTATTGGGAGCTGCCAGCTTGCTTCTGTTAAGAGAAAAAAATGTTTTCTCTTTTAAAACTGTTCTTAACGAGATTACATTTAATCATTTTTTCCCTTCTAATGCTCAGAACGTACTGGGCCTTAATTCAGTTTGCCACTCGGCTCTATGGAGCTATATGTATATATGGTAAGTGAAAAACACAGATGGAAATACCTACCTGGTATCTGTATACATTGTGGCATACAGCTCCAGAAGGAGTTGCTAATTCTACAGTACTTGTGATTTTTAAATAGTCTCCCAGTCTCTCCCCTGAATCCTTTATAGATTGATTGTTTGAGGGCATGACTGTTGATTGTTCCAGGCTGCCTTTTTCAGAAGAGAAGAACTACATCTCCCAGAAGAATTCATTGTTCCGTTTCCATTTTCTGTTCAGAAAGAAAGATAAAAAAACTCAGGAGCCATGTTTATCTTTTTTATCTGCTTGTCTCTGGAGTGTGTGCTCCCTAGCTGTCTTGCCTTCAGCTTTAGAATAAGGCCTTCAGGTTTTGGATACTCTTTCTCTCATTTTCTTTGTTTTATTAGCTTCAGTTCCAATTATATTGCATTATATTGTGTTATCTTGCATTGCGCTATCATTTTTAGTAAATTAGTAAATTAGACCCAACTCAAGGTGTGGTTTTGTGGGTCTCCTCACCCCATTTAGTCATGGAATCAGACCAAATCAGGACAGAACCGTGACAGGAAGATAAATCATTTGCACCACAGAAGAACCAACTCACAATATTCTGGTGGGGGAGATGGAGTTTCCCTTAAAATAAGCCTTTGTCAACAGTTTACAGGATGGTTTGATCCAGTTCTGTGACAAATAGGGCTGGGGGAGCCATGGACACATGCCCTGGGAAAAGGAAAAGGGAAAAGGGTGGGGAGATGGGCCTAAAAACAGCAGCAACGATCTGATCTAGCCCTCTGAGCTAGAAATCATAGAATTGTAGAATTGTCCAGGTTAGAAAAATCCTTCAAGATCATCAAGTCCAACCATGTAACCACACTATAACTACGCTGTATAACTATACTATAACAGTACAAATAATTCACTCTTCTGATGCCTGTCCACCTCAATTTTGGCTGCTCAATCTACCTGACGATTAATTGGTTTAGTAGCCCAACTCTTGGGCACATGAGCATCTGCATGATGCACCTTTACAACCATATTCTTTATTTGGGGAGCAATGTCTTTCCCCAGTTCAGCAGCCCAAATATGTTTACCCCTCTGTTGCCAGTTGTTTTGTGTCCACTGCTGTAATCACTCCCATGAGGCATTTTACATCCTGTAAAAACTCCTATCTGTACTGGCCCCAGGACTACGGCATAGGCTATCTGCTGTTTAATTTGCTTAAAAATCTGTTGCTGCTCATTAAGCCATATAAAATTATTCAGTGTCATCTGCTGGGATGTGATGATGCCCGTCTTGACACTTTATACCTAGGAACTGAATTTCCTGTGCAGGTCCTTTCACTTTATTTTGCTTAATAGCGAAACCAGTCCGCAGAAGAAGTTGGATTATTCACTCCCCTTTCTTGAAAACTTCCTCAGCTATACCACCCCACACAATAACGTCATCATTTTACTGTAGGTGCTTGAAGGCACGCCCTGTTCCAGTGCAGTTTGGATCAGCACATGGAGAACTGCTGGACTATATTTCTACCCCTGGGGCAAATGGTTCCAGGTATATGCAACACCCCTTGAGGTGAAAGCAAACTGTGGGCCGCATTCTGTGGCCAAAGAAATGGAGGAAAAGGCGTTAGCAATGTCAGTGGTGATGTACCACTTGGCTGCTTTTTACTCCAATTGGTTTATGATTTCCATTATTGGTATTCCACATCATAATATCATGTAGTGCATTGGGAGTTAAATAATTAATGTTTAATATTAAACAATTAATTCCAAGGACTGTCAATATTTTCTGGGTGCCTTTCTCAGAAGAGAGCTACATCTCCCAGAAGACTTCACCACTCAATTTCCATTTTCTGGTTGTTGGAAAAGTTAAAACTGCTTGGGAGTCATGAGACTGCTCATCCTTTTTTCCTGCTTATCTGTGTCTTGTGTGCTCCCTAGCCATCTCACCTACAGGATTAGAGTAAGTCCTTCTGTTTTTGGTCATACTCTCTATTATATTGTGTTATCTTGCATTCCACTGTCATATTTAGTAAATCAGTTTTCTCCCTTAGCTCATTGCCAGTGTTTTGTTTTTAGGCCCATCTCTGTACCTTTTCCCTACCCCCATTCCTCTCCCTTGGCACATGGTTCCATGGGTACCTCAATTTCACTAGTCATGGAACCAGGCTGAAAAGAACTGGTGACAACTTCAAATAACATAAAACAGTTGAGGCTTTTTGAAAGAGACGCAGGAATCTACTGGGGTTCAGAATCACCTGGGTGACTTCCTTGCTGCAGGTGCGTCCTATCTACTAACCAGAGTACCTCAGCTAATGAAATGCAGAGGATTATCTCTATGATTTTTTTTTTTTTTTTGTATCCCTTCAGTACAAGATAACATTTTTTTCTAGGAAAAATGGTCTTGACACAAGCAAAAAATTTGTCAGCAGCACTGGCCTTATCAGAAGACTCTGCTGCCTTGTCTATTTTAATGTCTGAGTGAGGTGTGACTGGAAAGCCTAATGGCTCAGGCAGCTCTGGGCAGTCAGAAGCAGAGCTGAGGGCTTGTGGGGAGCATTTAGGCTAAAATGAGAGAGGTTTGGGAAATAGATCTTACAGAGTTGTGCAACTGCTGCATTTTAATCTTACATGCCTGGTCATTTTGGTTCAGCATGCTCTGTGTCCTAAGTCTTGGGAGAAACAGATGAAATTAAATAAGAAAGTAAATATTAGTCCAAGATGAGCTTGAAAACACATCTAGTTGCAAAGGATAAAGTAGTAGCCTCTTAGCTAAATCAATCTTCCAGCTCAGCTATATCGTGTTTGATTCTTTCTGGAGTACAAAAATAAGGAAATATTACATCAGTATTACTCAAGGAGGCAAGCTTTTGCTCCTGAAAACCTCTTTGTTCAGATAAAGCCATGTCACTTTCATATCATTTGTATTGTAAAGCTGAGGAATTTTATTTACATTTCCTTGGAAAGATATTGCTCTTCAGCTGAAAGAATTTGTAAAAGTGATCAAGGTCATCATAATCATAACTTATGTGTAAAGGTGGATCATTTGGTATGGAATAATAGTTTCTGACCTGAGATGGCCACTTGCTTGAATAACCTATTCTAATGTGAATTTATATTTGATGAATTAATCCTTTATACAGAAGACAGTCAAAACTAAGAATCACAAAATTACGGAATTGTTGGGGTTGGAAGGGACATCTAGAGATCATCTAGTCCAAGCCCCCCACCAGAGCAGCTCCCTAGCCCAGGTTGCACAGGTAGGTGTCCAGGTGGGTCTTGAACATCTCCAGAGAAGGAGACTCCACCACCTCTCTGTGCAGCCTGTGCCTGTGCTCCGTCACCCCCACGGTGAAGAAGTTCCCATGCACTATGCTTCAGTTTGTGGCCATTTCCCCTTGTCCTACTGCCACACACAACCTGGATCAATATTCATAAAGGACTGCTAAATTCTATGTTACATTTTTCTTTACTAATTACTTTACAGATTTTGGAGGGAATGAACGGCAAATTGATGTTTAAAAAAGGATGTTTTCTCCCCACACATGGAGATGAAACATGGCTTCAAAGAGTACCAAAGACCTTGTCCAGGACAGGTTTGCTGTCTGTATTATTACCATACAAAGCATTTACTTCAGAGAAAGAGATGGATCAAGTAAATCATAGTACCAAAGCACATAATTAAAAAATGTGTAAAAACCATACCAACAAAAAGTTTACAACATTTGAATCAGTTTGGATACATTTTGACTATATTTGGTAAAAAGACCTGGAGTAGTGCATGTGTCTAGTAATACAACCAAGCTCTACCACTGGGCAGTTTTGTGTCTTAAGACATTACAGCTCTTGTTTAAACCATTTAAAGCAATTATGAATTATTTGCTTTCATACTGGTGGTAGCATATTTAACAGCTTGTATGTAGGTGGACAGAATTCTGCCTGAAGCTCAGGCTTAAAAATGGCTGCTCTGCACTCCATCAGCCACACTGGCTCCTCTGCAATAACGTGAGCAGGAAGAGAATAAGATCAAGGAGCAGATCTAACTGAAAATCGTCCAAGCAAAAATCTATGTATATCCATTTATTTAAGCTAGATGAGTTCTCTGATGTGCTTCACTGCACAGCCTCCTCAGCAGCTGTGCAGGCACAAGGAGGAAAGCAGGGGTGGATGGAAGGGAAGGCAAAACTTATGGTAAGGAGAGCTACCACAAACAGTGCTTGTGTTTGTTGGCTCACTTATTCATTAAAGTGCAGATCAAGGATCACCCTGCAAACTTATACTGAGTAATCCAAAGAAAAAGGCCAGTGTTCTGACCCTCCGAAATTTCCAGTCAGCTTCCAATGTGAAGATCACAGCAAAGCTCCAAAGGATTTTGCAATACATGAAAGATCTCATGGCTGAGACATGAGCAAGGAGTCTTGTGTCTGGCTCTTTTCTAGCACTTCTCTTGAGCTCAGCTGCTTCTCTTTGAACTTTGCATCAGCTGCCTAAATGGTCTGTGTTCCCACAGATCAGAGAAAAGCATTCATATTTCTGACTTGTTGCTTCTTTCTGATATGACTGCTTTTGAGATGCTGTGTTATGCCACGAAGACTAAATAAGAGTGCCTAGGTTTTTTGGTACCATTTCAGTATGTAAATCTATGTATATATAGCTTTAGTAACCACCGAGGAAAAGTTTGCTCTGCTCCTTTTTCAGGTGGAAGCTGATATTCATGGGACCACTCAACCACATCCAGAATCATAGAATCATAGATTTGCTCGGGTTGGAAAAAACCTTCAAGATCATCAAGTCCAACCGCAATCTAACCATGGTACCCTAACTCTAACAACCCACCACTAAATCACGTCCATGAGCACCACATCCAAATGGTTTTTAAACACAACCAGGGATGCTGACTCAACCACTTCCCTGAAGAGCCTGTTTCAGAGCTTAACAAACATTTCTTTAAATAAGTTCTTCCTGATATCCAACCTAAACCTTCCATAGTACGACTTGAGGCCATTTCCCCTTGTCCAGTCACCTGTCACCAGTGAGAAGAGACCAACCCTGCTCTCACTGCAATCTCCTTTCAGGTATTTGAAGAGAGTAATAAGATTTTCCCAGATTAAAGAGCCCCAGTTCCTTCAGCCTCTCCTCATAGGGCATATTCTCCAAGCCCTTCACAAGCCTTGTTGCCCTTCTTTGGACCTGCTCCAGCACCTCAGTGTCTTTTTCTGTATTGTGGTGACCAAAACTGAACACAGTACTTGAGGTGGGGCCTCACCAGTGCTGAGTACAGGGGAAGGATTACTTCCCTACTCCTGCTCACTGCACCATTCCTGACACAAGCCAGGATGGCTTCATGGCCACCTGGGCACACTGCTAGCTCACGTTCAGTCAACCAAGTACACCAAGGTCCCTTACTGTCAGGCAGCTTTCCAGCCACTCCTCCACAAGCCTGTAGGGTTATCTGAGGTTGTGACTAAAATGCAGGACCTGACACTTGGCCCTTCTGAAACTCACACAGTTTGTCTCAGTCGATAGATCCAGTCTATCCCTCCAGCAGATCAGTACTCCCTCCTAACCAGATGTCATCCATGAACTTAGTGAGGGTACGTTCAAACCCTCATCAAGATCATTGATACAGATGTAAAGTAGGAGTGGCCCCCAGGGGACACCACTTGTGACTGACCACCAACTGGATTTAACTCCATTGACCACAGCTCTTTGGGCAGGGCCATCCAGCAGAGTGTATGTCCATCCAAACCATGGGCTGCCAGGTTCTCCATGAGGATTTTGTGTGGGACAGTGTCAAAGGCTTTACTGAAGTCAGGATGGACAACACTGACAAGGGTGACTTGCTGGAGAGGAGCACTTCGGAGAGGGACCTGGGGGTCCTAGTGGACTACAGGTTGGCCATGAACCAGCAGTGTGCCCTGGTGGCTAAGAAGGCCATTGTCATCCTGAAGTGCATAAAAAGAGTGTGGCCAGCAGAATGGTTTAGGTGATCCTCTCCCTCTACTCTGTCCTGGTGAAGCCTCACCTGGAGTACTGTGTCCAGTTCTGGGCTCCACTGTACAAAGAAACCAAGGGATCTCCTTGATAGAGTCCAGCTGCAAAGATGACGAAGAGCTTAGAACACCTTATGAGGAAAGGCTGAGATACCTAGGTCTGTTCAGCCTTGAAAAAAGAAGACTCAGAGGGGATCTGATCCATGTCAACAAATATCTAAGCTGTGGGAGGCAAGAGGACAAGATCGGACTCTTCTCAGCGGTGTGTGGTTATAGAATGAGAGGAAATGGTCACAAAATTCAAGCACAGGAAATTCTGCACTAATGTGCATGGAAACTACTTCACAGTGGGGGTGGCGGAGCCCTGGAGCAGGCTGCTCAGAGAGGTCACAGAGTCTCCTTCTCTGGAGATGTTCAAGACGTGCCTGGACACCTACCTGTGCAACCTGATCTAGGCAGCTGCTTTGGCAGGAGGTTTGAACTAGATCTCCAGAGGTCCCTTCCAATCCCTACAATTATTCTGTAGTTTACTTTCATCCACTAGGCACGTCACCTTACACAGAACGAAATCAAGTTTGTCAAGCAGGATCTACCATTCGTGAACCCATGCTGACTGGGCTGATCCTCTGGTTGATCTGTAATTAATCCATGATAGCTGTCAAGATTATCCATTCCATAACCTTCCCTGGCACCAAGGTGAGACTGATAGGTATGTAGCTACCAGATCGTTATTCCAACCCTTTTTGAAGATGTAGATTTATAGATTCATTAGGTTGGAAAGGACCTACAAGATCATCTAGTCCAACCATCCTCACACCACCATCCCTACCCTTCAAGCTACTAAATCAAATCCCTTAGCACCTCATCTAAACGCTTCTTGAACAGCGCTAGGGACGGTGCCTCAACCACCTCCCTAGACAGGCCATTCCAGTGCCGGACCACTCTCTCAGAGAAAAAATTTTTCCTCAAATCTAATCTAAATCTTCCCCGGCGCAACTTGTGGCCATTCCCTCTTGTCCTGTCATTAGTTACCTGGGAGAAGAGGCTGACCCCCTCCTCACCACAGCCTCCCTTCAGGAAGTGGTAGAGTGCAATGAGGTCTCCCCTGAGCCTCCTTTTCTCCAGACTAAACAATCCCAGCTCCCTCAGCCGCTCCTCGTAAGACTTGTGTTCCAGACCCCTCACCAGTTTTGTTGCCCTTCTCTGAACACACTCCAGTGCCTCGATGTCTTTCTTGTAGTGAGGGGCCCAAAACTGAACACAGTACTCGAGGTGCGGCCGCACCAGAGCTGAGTACAGGGGGATGATCACCTCCCTGCTCCTGCTGGCCACACTATTCCTGATACAGGCCAGGATGCCATTGGCCTTCTTGGCCACCTGGGCACACTGCCGGCTCATGTTGAGCTGAGCATCAACCAACACCCCCAGGTCCTTTTCCTCTATACACTCCTCAAGCCATTCTGCCCCAAGCATTGCATGGGGTTATTGTGGCCAACGTGCAGGACCCGGCACTTGGCCTTATTGAACCTCATCCCATTGACCTCAGCCCAACTGTCCAGTTGGAGACTGTGCGTCTCATTTGCCAGTCTCCAGTCCACTAGACATCCCCAGTTAGTGAGGACTGTTGAAGGATGATGGAGAGTGGCTTGGCAACCTCATCATGGATTATGCAGGGTCTATTCTGTTCTCCAAACCTATCATCCAGTGCATGGAGTTGTGTGCCCAGGGAACAGCTAGTCTTACTATTAAAGACTGAGGCAAAGAAGGCATTAAGTAGAATTATTTAATCATAGAACCATAGAATTGCTCAGATTGGAAAAGACCTTCAAGATCATTAAGTCCAACCACAACTTAACCATACTACCCTAACTCTAATAACCCACTGCTAAATCATATCACTGAGCACCACATGCAAACGGATTTTAAACACATTTAGGGATGGTTACTCAACCACGTCCCTGGGGAGCCTGTACCTCAGGCTTATCCTGATACTTAGTCACTGTGCTCCCCTCTGCGACCAGCTAGGGATGGAGATTCTCCCAAGCCTTCCTCTCACTGATGAAATATTTATAGAAATATTTATTCTTGTCTTTCGCCATAGTGGCCAAGTTCAGTTCTAGCTGGGCTTTGTCCTTTCTAGTTTTCTCCCTGCACAGCTTCACTACATATTTGTAATCCTCATATGTTGCTCGTCCCTCTTCCAAAGACCATAAACTTTCCTTTTGTTTCTGAGTTCCAGACAAAGATCTCTGCTCAGACAGACCGCTCATCTCCTGTCCCATTAAAATTACTTCCTTAAAGTATTTTCAGCCTTCCTTGGTTCCTATGTCCTCCAGAACTACCTCCCAAGGGACTCTCTCAACCATGGTCCAGAAGAGACCAAATCCTGCCCTCTGGAAGTCCAAGGTAACAATTCTGCTGACTCCCCTCCATGATTCAGCAGGGAACAAAAAATCTGTAATGTTTTGATTGCTTTATCGCAGATGCTCTCCAACCTTTGCATCCTCTACCAGACCTTCTCTGTAAACAAGAAGTAGGTCCAGGAGTGTGCTTCCCCTAATAGGCTCCCTTACCTTCTGTGTAAGGAAGTTATCTCCCACACACTCTAGGAACCTCCAGGACTGTTTTCTTTCTGCTGTATTATATTTCCAGCAGACATCTGGGAAGTTGATGTCCCCCATGAGAACACGAGGTAGAGACTCAAATGTCTATTAACTATCTTATCCAACTCTTCATCCTGGTTGGGTGGCCTGTAGCAGACTCGCATGTTAATGTCAGTCTTATTGGCCTTTACTTTGATTCTGACCCATAAGATCTCAATCCTGTTACTACCATCATTAATTCCCAGACATTTTCAACTTTTCCTTAACATAGAGGGCCACACCACCACCTTTCCTACCTTTCCTATCTCTTTTGAAAAGTTGGTATGCATCAATCACAGCACTCCAGCTGTGTAAGTCATCCCACCATGTTTCCATGATGATGACTATATCGTAGTTTTCCAACTACACAATGGCCACCAGCTCCTCTTGTTTGTTATGCATCCTGCATGCATTGGTGTGAATGCACCTAAGCTGGGCCACCTTTTGGGTGGGAGAAGCCTTAGTACCCTCTTGACCATACTCAGGTGTTTCTGTACTAGCCAACTTCATACCAACACTTGTGTCCTTCCAGCAAAAAGATGTTTTGTTCTCATCCTTCACCAAAGAAACAAGACTGCGGGATCTTAACTAGCTCATCTGTCTTCCACAAACACTGGCTTGTTACATACAGGCTCCTTTATAGTTACCCCAGTTTCACTCCCACTCCATACCTAGTTCAAAGCTCTCTCCCACTGCCCCTGCTTTTGGCAAAAATGATCCACAGCATTGAGCCTGTTCTTTGTGGGGAAAAAGGCTATATAATCTTTTGGCCTTCAGTGTAACACTGCCTGCTAATATTCTGCAGGCAGAACAGTGATTGTATATGCTTATTTCTGTTTGCTTTTCTTTTTCAGTAGACTACTTGATAATTTCTCATGTCTTCTGTGAAAACATGATCTGAATCATAAAACCCTGCTTAAATATTCTGAAAACAGTATTTAATTTGGGTAAATCAAGTCAAACACAATTTTTTTTTTAATTTGGTTCCTGTTGAAGCCTTTTTAAATTACAGTAATGTTAAATGACACGTTAAGTTTCATTCGTTCCCTTGGACATTAAATGAGCTATTAGGTAGTGTAGGATTAAAACAACATCAAAGCCCTGATAAATTTTCAGTATTATGCAAAGCCTCTCATTTTCCTTTTGACTTACAGTGCCATGAAGATTATAGGTTGCACTGAGTAATTATACCAGCACTATTCTCTTCTGCTTACAGATAAGGCTGTGTCAGCATTTCCATTATAATCCCCCTAGTTTCAAAGGACTTTATTACTTGTCCATAAAAACTTGTTCTGGGATGGAATTTGGTACTGAACTCTCTCAGGATAAAAACGAGAAGTATTTAAACACTTGATGACTACTCCCTGGTTTGTAGGTAGTAGGTGTGTGTTAAAGCACGCATGGTTGGTGCCTGAAAATTCTCTACCAGTTTTACAGTATAAAACTAGCTCTGTTTTCTACAGTGGATGTTGACAGGTTGTTATTAGACTGCTTGGTGGATTTGTTCTTTTTCTTTCCTGATGTGGAGAAGGGGCAGAGGGCCACACATACAAAACACTCAGAGCTCAGAGTAAACTTCACCAATGTCTTCTGGCACCAGGGCTACTCCACTCAATCCTCTGGGACAGTAGAGTTGTGTGATTATAAAAAGGAGCGTGTGCAAGATGTGAGATGGGGAGAAAAACAAGTCTCTGTGAGAGGCTCAGTGCTTTTAAAGCAGCTGCAGCCAAGGACATGCACATCATGCTCACTATGAGAAAATGGTTGTAGAAGAGGATGAAGAAATGAGGAATTCTTTTCTTTGTGAGGGATACTCTTGGAGTGTTTGTGTTAGCAATACGTATCTTAAAAGTAGGATGAGCTGTAGAAATATTGGCTAGATTGAGAGTGCTGTATTTACTCTCTAGCAAAAATAGACTACATTGATAGAAGAGTAAGCTAAAATATTTAAATAGGGTATCCTGTGACAGGATGTTGTAAACTATCCTTCCAAAGAGCTAATTCCCCAAAACGGCTACCACCAACCCAAGACAGCAGGTGGCTGATAGAGAATTGCCCTGGAAATGTAAAGCAACAATCAAAGGAGCAGTGAGCTAGGTATGTCACAGTCATCCTCTTTATAGACTTTCAGACTTATCATTTGGGTTTTACCTGGTTTTATTTTCCCTTCTGGGAACTGACCCTGTACTGTCTTTTGTCTTCAGAGCTCCATGATCAGAATGAGATTCTTGTACTATAGGAGATAAATTTAGGCCTTTAAATTCAAAGTCCATTCAAAATAATATCTATTTTGGCATATTTTGTAGTGGATTTGAATGTTCGTCATCATCCTTGAAATTTCAGGGCTCTCTTGCCAGTCTCGCTTGTATGATGTGAATCAGTTAGCTGCAAACCTTACACAGTTCAAGCAGGCCAAGAACAGTTTTCTATACTGTGCTGGGACAATCTCAAGTACAAATACAGGCTGTGCAGAGAATGGACAGAGAGCAGCTCTGATGAGGACTTTGGAATTTTGGTTGAAGAAAAACTCAAGATGTGCAGTCAGTGAGCGCTTGAAGCCCAAAAAAACAAACTGTATCCTGGGCTGCACCAAAAGAGACATGGCTGGCAGATCAAGGGAGAAGAGTTTCCCCCTTTACTTCCCTCTTGTGAAGTCCCTACTGGCTGAATTGTATTCAGCTCAACATAAGAATGCCATGGATCTGTTGGATCAGGTCCAAAGGAGAGCCACAAAGATGGTCTGGAGGATCTCTGTTATGAAGACAGAAAGTGGGCTGGGATTGTTCAGGAGAAGGCTTTGGGAGCTTTTACAGTGGCCTTCCAGTATCTATAAATGGGCCTGTGGAAAAGCTGGGAGGGACTCCTTATTAGGAAGGTGTAACAGCTTTAAATTAAAAACCAGAAGATTTAGATTAGAATAATAGAATCACAGAATCACCAAGGTTGGAAAAGACCTACAAGATCATCCAGTCCAACCATCCAACTATTCCCAATAGCTATCACTAAGCCATGTCCCTCAACACAATTTCAAACATTCTTCCAGAGTCAGTGACTCCACCACATCCTTGGGCATCCCATTCTAGCACCTACTACTCTTTTGGAAAAGTAGTATTTCCTAACATTTAGTCTGAATTTCTCCTGCTGCAAATTAAAGCCATTCCCTCTTGTCCTATAACTAGTTACACAAGAGAAGAGGCTGATCCCCAGCTCACTACAACCTCCCTTCTGTTAGTTTTAGAGAGTCATATGGATTAGATATTAAGTAGAATTTTTACCTTAAAAGATGGTAAGGCGCAAGAACAGGTTGACCAGATAAGTTTTTAATCCCAGGAAGTGTTCAAGGTTGGATAGGATCCTGAGAAGCTGATGAAGTGGGAGATATTCCTGCATCAGCAGAAGGGTGGAACTGGGCGATCTTTAAGGTCCATTCCAACACGGAACATTCTATACTTCTGTAAAATTGAGACCTCTTTGTGTAAGAATGTGATTGCAGCTTTCAGCCTAGAGTCATCTAATGTAAGTATAGAAAGACCTTCAAAACAATGTGATGTACTGTTTGAATCTAACTCAAATGTAAATTTCGCTGAAAAGTGACTGCAGACCATGTATGCAAGTGCATGTGACTGAGGTATTGCCAGCACTGATATGTTAAAGGCTTCATGTATAAAACAGAAAGGTGAGAGGATAAGTTGAAAACAGTACAACCTGTAATCAGTATTAGGCATTCTGCCAAACTCCTTCAAACTCTTTCAGTTTAAGACATTATCATTTTTCCATCTTCTTTGACTTTCTTACCAAAATATATTTATCTATCAAACTTTTCCAGATGTAACGGTCTTTTGTTCTCTTAATGAATCTGGCATTCCAGTAGCATCTGACTCTTCATTTTCCACGAAATTCACTGTGAATCCAGCTGCGTAAGTAGCATGATTCCTTCAATATCTGGTATGTTCTGCCACAGCAATAGCAATTTTCACGGATTGAGTTGAGGATGTTTTTATTTGTAAGACCTTTTATTAAAGAAACAACCTATTGATTTCAGTTCCAGCTGGAGGGCTTGTTACTCTGAAAGTAGACCTCATTATCCAAAGTGTGAATCCACTGCCTGGTACCAGACCCAGGGAGCACAACTTTTCCCTAACTTGGCTCATCCTTCCACTCACCTCCATGGTTTCTGTCATGTTTACATGGTGATCTCTGTGTGTCAGGGGTTATTTCTCATGTAGCTTATGTATTAAGTGATTCAAATCTTGGAGGCAACTTATAGACTTTTCCAGAATGCAACAAATATTTTATTTGTCCTTAACACTACTCATTGCTACTGAGGCAATCCTCATTAATTTATTTTTCTCCAGCCCCTCACTGCAAGAAAGACAATGAGGCCATGAAGCATGTCCAGAGAAGGGCAACAATACTGGTGAAGGGTCTGGAGAACAGGTCCTATGGGGAGTGTCTGGGGGAGCTAGGATTGTTCAGTCTGAAGAAGAGAAGGCTCAGGGGAAACTTTATTGCCCTCTATAACTACCTGATGGGAGGTTGCAGTGAGCTTGGGGTCGGCCTCTTCTCTTGCATATAGTAGTTATAGGACAAGAGGGAATGACCTCTGTAAAGCAAGCAAAGGCGGTGACAGAGCTTTTATCTGAGGTAGAGGCGCTACAGAAAGAGATGTCAGAGATAAGGGGGATGAACTCACCCCTCCCGGCGACCGTTTAGGCGAAGGAACGCAGCCGCCTCTCGTTCGAACACTGGCGCGCCGGAAGGAGGAGAGCCAGGAAGGGTGAAGGCAACCCGCGCAGGCTCTGAGTGTATCTGTGCTCCCGGAAGCACCGCCGGAAGCACCACCGAGAGGGAGAGAGCGAGAGGTCGGGTGGACCTGGGCTCTTCCGCCCCGCTCACTCCGATGCTCATTCACTGGTTCAGGTTGTGACCAGGCAACCCCACTACAGCCTCCAATTGCGCCAGGGGCAATTCAGGCTGGATGTTAGGAAATACTACTTTTCCAAAAGAGTAGTAGGTGCTAGAATGGGGTGCCCAAGAATGTGGTGGAGTCACTGACTCTGGAAGAATGTTTGAAATTGTGTTGAGGGGCATGGTTTAGTGATAGCTATTGGGAATAGTTGGATGGTTGGACTGGATGATCTTGTAGGTCTTTTCCAACCTTGGTGATTCTGTGATTCTATGATTCTGTACTACAATACACACAGAGTACAGTATGTGAACTTGGTATTGTATGGTGGGTTTATTTCAGGGCTGAAAACTTAAATGCTTCACAAATGAGCAACAGATCAATCTCATTTTCAGTGAATGTTACCAGAAGCCCAAACAGGCATGACTTTATGAAGAAGTGACTGCACAATGGGTAATATGTGACCATGGTTGTCACACCATGCATGGTTAGCTGGATGCTTTTGCTCTGGGTTGCAGAAATTCTTCTGTAACAGGGCTGGGTAGTTTCACCCAGGCACAATGGAACCATGCCCCTGATTTGACTCCACCATCTTACTAAAAAGGTTCCCTTCCTTTTCCCTGACCAGCATCCTTTGGTCAGTCTGGCTACAAATGTCTCCTCTTAATTAGAGAGCTCCAGAGAGGAGTTTCTTTGCTAGGAGAGGACATTGGTCAGGAATGATTACTGTGTGGGCTAAACTGCTATGAGGTCTGTTAAGTTACAGACAGAGTCATTCTTCATAGTTCTCATTCATGTACCAGAACGGTCATTAATACAGCTAAAATGGGGTATCTGTCAGTTTTGTGCTAGCATGCAGAACAGTTCCCATAAGTAGTATTTAAAAAGATTCAAATTATTGAGTGTTTATTTCAGAGGATGATAAAATATTTGATTATTGTAAGAATTTAAAAGCTTTTTCCAACAGTAAGGTACCATACATTTATAGGGAGAAAGTGACATGCATGTTCTTGCTAGTCAGGACAGGGTGAAGCAAAGGAAGGGCTAAATAATGAAAGTCCAGATGACAAGCAAGTATCTAACACATTTTAATTACAAATCTATTAAAAGCAGATGGTTGTAACTCAAAATCTCTAGCTACTACACTTGAAAACAACGTGAAAATATAGATAGAATAAAATCAAGAGAAATGAAGTATGTCTTTAAATA
The DNA here is from genome assembly GCA_036925125.1 of Oreortyx pictus. Lineage (NCBI taxonomy): Eukaryota > Metazoa > Chordata > Aves > Galliformes > Odontophoridae > Oreortyx > Oreortyx pictus. Next base: position 17,148,408 of record JAUPFR010000004.1, read on the forward strand.
GCTGTATTATAAATATTTGAGATACTGTGTTTAACATAATTAACTAAATGTTGCACTCCATTGAAACTGCATACCAGTGAAGAACAGTCTGAAGAGTGTCTAAGCGTCCTCTGTAGCTATGATTCTTTTACTAATTTAAATGATTTTATCAGTTTTTAGCTGATGACTTTTATGGTGCTATGGTCAAGTTCTCTATACCATTTGATGTAATTTTTATAGCATTATGGATCATGTCTGAGTCTTTCTAAATTTTTAATTTACTTTTTTTTTTTTTTTGACTCCTTTTAATTTCCTGTACAACATTCAAGGTGAGTTGAACTTCTTGTTTTTGGGTTTTTTTTAATGTTTTCAAATTTCTGGAGTCATTTTAATCATACAGTCTACTGCAGCTTCTGATGCAATTTGTTTCTTGACATTAAGACTTGGATTTTAATGTTATTGCACTTATTTAGTTTTGCTGATTAATTCTAGATTATTTCTCTCATTATATATTCTTTAGTTGACAGTAATTTATAAACCTTTTTGGTAGATTATCCCTGCAAAATTGACCAAGGATTCATCTATGTATGTTGCTAGCACCTAGATAAATAAAGATTACACGGCCTGAATCTAGCACTGTGGAATCTGAAATAATTAATCTGAACATTAAAGATGAAATTGCAATGCTCAGAACAAAAGTGAATTAATTCTGGAAATGCATCCTAAGGACTCCTCCTGATCTTCGTCTGGAAAAGCAGTTTGGACAAAATGAGCTCCGTGTTATCAGTTTAAGAGATGATTTTGTGATGTTCTGTCTTGATAGAGATGTATTCCAAAACATTCTTTGTGACATAACCATGCAAAATGTACAATGAAGAATGACTGGGCAGGGAGTGGGGCGCACCATACTTTAGAATATTTTTTTCTTGACATTTGTTTTCCTGTCTTCTCGTGGGTTTTCTTCATTGTGACTTACTAGATGAGAAGAAGAATCATGTGAGATGAAAAGGAAAGCTTACTACAGGAGTGACGTCTTCATTTTTAAATTACCTAAACTTCAATTTTCTCTGTTTTGCACTTTGTGTTGTCACTTATACAGTTATTAAGGGGGCAGAAAATGTTGCTCTTACCTTAGTTAAAGCTCTTTTTTCAGTCAAATTGTTGTAAAAGCAATTCAGCTGCACTGTGGAATTCAGAAAGCAAGAAGCACAGACAGATAATGGGAGAACTGAAGAGTGAGAACTGACATTTTTAAAGAAAACTTTCATTAAAATTTTATATTAAACTATGCTTCCCTGGAGGAATTCAGGGCAAGGTTGGATGGGCCACTGGGCTGCCTGGTCTAGTGGCTGGTAACCCTGCCTATGGCAGGGGGATTGAAACTAGATGATCTTTGAAGTCCTTTTCAACCCAGGCCATTCTGTGATTTTATGGTATGATTATGATTCTGTGTGTCTGCATGGGAGTTGTTTGGTTACAAAATAGCTATACTGTAATTATACTATTATCTTCTGGATTGGATGAGAATTTGTATTTCCAATTGATGTTGCATTAAATACTGCTAGAGAGATTCTGATGAAAAATGTGAGTTCAGCAGCTTCCTCATCTGCTAGGCAAACTATTCTTCATTTTGGTGTAATACCTACTGATGCCTTGATTTCCAAATACATACTTCAAGGGCATGTTTTTTCCATGTCTAGTGGATTTCTGAGGTTTCCCAAAAATTATTTGTTTGGAAATTCTTTCAATGATTTAAATCTCATAATACGTCTTATTTGACTTAGGGACAAACAGAAGTGAAATTAAAAGGCTATATATAAAGACAGAACAAACTGCATTTGAATTTTTTGTTTTCTTAAAGAAAGAAAGAAACAAACAAAAAAAGACATATGTGCTAAATAATTTTAAACACCGGTTTTTCCTCAGTTCACTTCTTGTCCCCCAGCAATTCAAATAGTTACTATGAAAAAAAAGAAAAAGGAACTACCAGAGAACTAGTGAAATGCTCATATGAAAGGGACTGAAAAATTAAGCAGCTGACGTAAGATTTTTAGAGTATTCAGAACAGCCCATTATTATTGCCATGTAAGACCCCACTTGTTGTGGTGCCAACAAAGAAGTCATCTTAAGAAGGAAATAATTTTTTTATGTTGATTATTGATGTACTTTGCTGAGAGAGACATTACATCCTTATGAAGCATTTGAGAAGCATGCTCACCACTCAGGGTGTCAGACAGCTGTGAAGATGCATCAGGTTGCTCTATGCAACACATATCAGTCCAGCTCTAGACAACTTTGATTGAATACCAGAAACAGCGTAAAATCTCTAAGTCGTTTTGCCTCTTGATTTAGCTAATTTGGATTAAGAAGTAAAGCTTTTCTTTTTATTGTATCACAAAGCCTGTATCTCAGAATATGTATTAATGGCTTTACAAATATTTAGTATGGCAAGCAGGATCTATAATGTCTATCAAGTTTGTCAGTACTTCTGGTCTGAGGTGTAATGATATATTCATACATGTCCTCACTTTCTTAGTCTGAGTAGGGCTCTATTGTATTTAAAAACAAAAAAAAAGCAAAACCAAAAACATAATCACTCAACTACTCGTTAAGCACTTTTTGCAAAACAAAAAAAAAAAAAGAAGAAGAAGAAGAAAAAGTAAAAGAAGCCTACTGCATTAAATCGCCACCAATGTTGTTTGGAGAGAAAATTATAGTATCCTGGAATAGCATAGTGCAGCCAAATGCCTTTTTTTTTTTTCCCCATGCATCTACTGCTCAGTGATTTTTTTTTTGTTGTTGTTTGAACACTTCAGAGTATTTCAGTCTCTGTTTATCGAATGAGATGATGGATACTTAACTTTAAAAGCAGCAATTCACATGCGAAACTTCTGACAATGACAGCTAATTATTTATAGCTCATTGAAGCCACAATGTAAAATTCACTTGAGTTTTTGCATCCCACTGTTATACTCTCCCACAAAACAATTCTCTTCCCATACATGCAGTGACTGTGGGATCTTCAACTAGATGTGTCTTCAGGTTGGGTCCTCAACATCTTTATTCTTTTTTCCAGCCTCTCCATCCATTCATTTCTGAGCCTAAGGACAGAAACACTAGTCAGTTTGTCGCTAGATTTTTACAGGGAACAGATTCGTTCTCTTCAGCACTTTTGCCAGTCATTGTGCAAAGTGATCTGCCCATTTAGTGTTTTGCTGGATGGAAGTTCTGTACCACGTCACCTGATCATTGTGGTTTATTTTCGTCTTGTTTCATCCTCTTTCAAATCTCTTTGTGCCAGTGACTTGTCACCTTCACTGAAGATTGCTTGCTGCCATCTGCTGGGTAGCAAAACCCAACGTTGCCCTAGTCCTCAGAAATTATATCAGATAAAGTACTGCATAAACAGGCTTCTGAGCACCATTTAGCTTGGAAGCACTGTGAGTGTTGAAACTCTTTAGATCTATAATAGACATATTAACTGTTTATTATGTGATAACTGGAAACTTGTTTTCTCTTTGGTTGTGTCTAGACACTACAGAAAGGCCGTCTCAAAAAGAAAACAAGTTTCACAGCTGAGGAGCTGAGATGTTGAAATTAGGTTACTTAAAATTCAGTAAAATATGCTGGAGATTGACTCTGGTGCTTCATGCAGGGTTATTAATTCAATGCCATCCTTGTTTAAACATTAACTCAGAGGGATGTAGGAGGGAAATTTTGAGCAAATGTTTTCCTTCTGAAGATTTCCAAGCCAGAATACCCATCTCCATATGCACCTTCAACTCTTGGAGACTTCATGTGAAGTAAAATAAACCAGTACTGATGTCGCAGCACACTACTTATTATTTGTCTCATTAGGTGAATGTGACTTACTGAGGTAAACATAGCTACAGATTATAGTTGCGTTGGTCATTTAGAACATTTAGACCATCTGCTTTATTATGGACTTCTTTTGTGAAGATTAACTTATTTGGATTAAATGAACCTGTATTCTTGTGAAAACAAAGCCACAGTGAAAGAAGGTGAACCAGATAAGGATATGAGCCAGCTCTGATGTGAACCTTGATATCCAAGACAAGTCTGTACTATCAAAGTTCTAAGAACTTTAGAAGTTCCCAGGCTTCAGACCCTTTTGAACAAGAGTGAATTATTCGTTCATCCTGTGAAGCCATAGCTAAATAGAGTGCCTATTTGTGAAGCTTTATTATTTTCTAAAAATCTAAGAAAAATAAACATTACTTTCAGGTTTCATTGCATGACATAAATATAGGTATAACTTTTCTTTTAAAAAGCATTACAGTGTAAATGCAACCTTTCAAAATGCAAACTACTAACTTTGTCAGAGCACTTCTTTGCTGACGTTCTTTCTCAACTTGTAGATACCGAGTTTGTTGTTCAATTGTCTTTTCCCAGAAGTTTCTCAGGTTGCTAGTTTCACATCCCCGCACTTCATGACGTATGTATTGACTATTCATTTTCTGTGATGGATAAATTTGAAACAGTTATATTACAAGTTATCAGTTCCTCTTCCCACCCCTTCCCCCCTCCTCCCCCCCAGCACAACACTGCTGTGTAGGATTTTTTATAGCATTAGGTTCACACAGTTTTTGGGGTTTTTTTTTAAATGTAGGATAAGGATATCAGTAGGCAATTTAACTTCCATTTTCTCCCTCTGACACTTGACAGTGTACTGTTTGTAGTGATTTGAATTCCTACTTGCTAATTTCAGACATTCCTCACCTCCATCTGTCTGTGATTTTTAAATTTACCGTGTAGGACATTTCCCTTCTACTGTCTACCTTAATGATTAGTAGTATACAATTTATGGCACTAAAAAAACTGAAAGGAAGTAGAGAAATTGCCTTATTAGTGGGAATTTCTCACTTTTTTCACTTTTATAAAATGTTCAAGAGACAATTGTAGATCAAGTCTGAAGCAATGAAGAAAACCTGCTCTGGTGTTCTGTTGTTAATGACTTTAATTTTTGCCTTAATTTTGGGCAATGGAGAAAAAGCACATGCACTAAATTGTTAACTTGCAAAACCCATCATACTTATTAAATACTTCTCCCTCTACTGTAATTTTCAAAAGAGAGCAATTTCATTCAATGTGTTTACATATCTGTGTCCGTTCTGTATTTCTCCATTTAATGCCATCTTAGAAATAAATTTGGGACTAAATCTTACCCTGTGAAAAAATGTCTGTCACGGGTGACTCTTCAGGGACTAACAGTCAAGCTCTCATATCCCACATTACAACCAGAAAATCCTATCATTACTTTCAAAACTTCATGAAACAATGAGTTTAAAGATACTACCTTCCAAACTGCCATGTGATTTTGCATAAGCATGCCATTATATTTTCCAGAATGTATACTTCTGACGAATATTTAGAGCTCTCTAATATGTTGTTTGCTTTTGTGGTAATTATTTGCAATTTATGTTAATTTGAGCCATAGAGAACTAGTAAACAAGTACCTCAAGGCTAGCCTGGAAAACTTGAAGGAACTACTGCCATTTCTCTGCTAGGTATGGTAAGAAAAGCAGAACTGGGAAGCAGTAATCTTTATATAACTCAGTCTGGAGTTTTAAGGGCTGTTTTAAGGGAAACTCTAAGAGAGACTTTAAAATGACTGTGGGCGGAGAAAAATAGCAGCATTTTTGAGGATTTTTTTTCTTTTCAAGATTTTCCCTTGACTCTGTTGTTTGTACACTATGCAGGTCAATACATGGTCTCTGAACGATACAAGTTATGTATCTGACCTGAGTTTGTAGAAGAAGTTTACTGAAAATTATTTTCAGATTACAGCCACATGTGAAAATATTGGGCAGATTATAGCCAGATGTATAAGTATTGCATCAGCATGCAATTGCATTTACAAGTGAATATCTCCAACTGCAGGAGGCAACAAATTTTAGGTCAAAAGTCTGTTTAATATAAGTAGGTGTGTTCATAATAATATGATTCCATAAATCTTTCTTCTAAAATTTCTTCAGATTTCTTCAGAAGTAACTACTCTCTTTAACCTCTTGAATACACAGGAGTAATCTAGACACTTATGAAGAAGATTCATTGACATCCATGTGATCAGACTGATGGAGTTTCTACTGTGGGATTTAATCTCAGTACAACAATAGTGCTGAAAAACATAAAGCAAACATCCTTCAGTCACCAAAATAAACAGTTCCAGGAAATAGCCACTCCTTGATTTTTGATTAGAGATCATCCTAATTCACAACATTTTCACCTTTCTGAATGCAAATTGCCATTTTACTGTGGATCTGGTTTTTTTCTATATTTTATGAGTGCGATTAGCTCTTCTGACTGAGACAAAGTTTAGAATCTGTGAAACTCACTGTATAACTGAAACCACATGCACGTTCCAGAACACACATCCTTCACCAGTTTTAAATGTTCCGCCTTGTCAGATTGCATATATTTTTTGTGCTGCCATATATGTTGTATATATTATTTATAAATACGTAAAAGATATATATATATATTCATCTTTCTATCACCTCCTTCTCCACAAAAAAAAAAAAAAAAAAATCACAAGGCAAATTTTTAACTTCAGAAATTCTTTTCATCATTATTCACCTTAACACAGAATCATAGAATAGTAGGGGTTGGAAGGGACTTCTGGAGATCATCTAATCCAACTCCCCTGCCAAGGCAGCCTCCCTAGACCAGGTTACACAGGTAGGCATCCGGGCAGGTCTTGAACGTTTCCAGAGAAGGAGACTTCACAAACTCTCTGGGCAGCCTGTGCCAGTGCTCCATTACCCTCACTGTGAAGAAGTTCCCACACACATTTATGTGGAACTTCCTATGCTTCAGTTTGCGATCATTTCCCCTTGTCCTATCACCACACATTGTAGAGAAGGGTCCAGCCTAGTCCCTTTGCCTCCTGCACCTTTTATCATTTAGTACAGCAATATCTGTTGATACTATGAAATGTACATTGTATTATACGCTACCTCATTTATTATTATTTTTGGTGGGTGTGGGAAATCAGTACTGTTCTCAACATAACATCAGTTAATTTTTTTGCACTTGTTGGCTGAGGCATTCTGAGAGCACTATCTGAACCTGTACTTATCTAACATTTTATTTTGCCTCAACATACTAGATACTTTGAGTAGCTGAATTTTCACTCAGTCTTTAATCTTTCCATTTTTTTCTCCTCTTAATAGTTCACAGCACTCAAGTATGTACAAAATGAAATCAGAATTTCAGCATCATCATTTCACTGAACCTTCTACATGAGAACTTTGAATCCTTGATTAACATTAGTGTACCAGTGTGCAATTACGTGAACCACTAAGCTGTGGAACCACCCTATCTTAAACTACCTTTTAATTCAAACCTATTTTTTAAGACTATTCATGCAGTGATTGTAGAATCTTAACAAATATTATAAAATATCCCTCCCTGGTTTCCTTTGTCTTTATGCTCACAGGCATAGACATTTGAGTTCAACTCTGTCCTGCCATTTATTTCAGTACTTTTGCCATAAGCATTCAAGATTGTGCGGGAAATCAGCAGTATCAATTCTAGTCTATCAGTATTTCACTTGCGAGAGGATACAGTCCCTGTGTTAATATCTTCTGCTAGTGATGAAAACCCTATTTTCTTCTACTCAGTTTCTGTTTAGTTCCTGGAGAAATTAGGAGAAATTCAACTTGCATTATAGGTTCACACCAGCAGTTATCAAGTGGGTAACGTTTATCTTAATTTAAAGTGAAAAATAAAAGGAACTTCATTTAGCAGGGAAAGAATGAATTGAGGAAGATATCATGGAAGGAGTCCCTGAAGAATGCTGTATATAACATGTAGGAGGAATGTAATGTTCAGGTATGCAAGCAGTTGTAATAACTCTTTTATACATCTTGTAGCTATACATGGCTTAAACAAGCCTAGAACAGCTAAGACTAGACAGAATTTTATTTAGGCCTCTAGTAATGGAATTTCTGTAGGATAACAATGAGTGTTTTTTTCTGGTGATTATCTTTGACAGTACCGTGGTTGTTAGCTGGCTAAACAAATGTAGCTACTCTCAGATAAAAGGAATATGTAGATAAACTCTAAGAAAGATTAATTCAACACGGACAAACGTGATCACTTATTTTACAGTTAATCATTTTAGAGTGGTTTGATAATATTTAGACTAAATTTGTAGAAGGAGGCCTTATAAAGACAGTGAAACTGTGACACTAGTACTGTTACCTGGAACAAAAAAATTGTAGAACAAAAGAAGGGCATGTCAGATCAATTCAGTATGACATCCTACATCTTTGGTAAGTGAAAAAATCAATTGCTTGAGGTTGGCACTTCCTAGTTTTATGAGAAGCTATTACCATCAAATGAAATACACTGTTACGCAAAGAAAATTGGAAGTTGAAATTTGCTTATTTAGAAAATGGCATGTGAAGTGCTTTCTTCCCCCCTTGAAGTAGGACATAAATTGTTATTTTAAACCTTTTTTTGTTTTTTTTTTTTAACTTAAAACACCTGCATGAGTCAGGAAAGCTATTTAATACCCCTTTCTTGTCTTTAATGTAACACAGTCAGAGGCTTGAGGATGCTCTGCATGTTTAATGTTCTAATAGCAACAGGACCAATACAATGAGAAGGTGTTACAAAAACAGGAGAAAACTGTACGCTCACCTGTCTCTGAGGATCTAGGCTCACAGAAAAAACTCCACAAAGGAAGAATCTCCAACAAAAGAACCTTCCTCAATGGCAAGCAACCCTTAAATGAGGTCTAAGAGGAGCTGAGCCTGGCAATTCACCTATGCGATCCCTTCCAGTCGCACAGGTGAATTGCCTGCACCTGTGCTCCCAGGGCTGACCAGCTCTTTTCTTCAGGTGCTCTTCAGTGCTTCAAGTCATGACTTAGAAGTTGCCATATAGCATTTTTGTAGAAATAATCCAATATTTTATTCATCTACTTTTGCATGAACATCGCTCTGTGCAATTATGGTGTTTATGTTCTTTCCATTATAATGCTGATGTTTAATTTTAAAACAGTAAGAAAGCTTTGTGTTTAGAAAATGGGACTTAAAATTGCAGCTGTGATCTTCTTTTGCCAGGGACCTTGGGTATGTTATCTATCTTCTGCAGCAGGAAGCAAATAATGTCTCAAAGGGTTAACTGAGATTTGCTTTGAGATCCTGCCTGAAGAAACACACCGGTTTCAAATTTAACTTAGGTCTTCCTCAAGGGTAGGAGAAAGTACTTTATTTTAATCCTTTGTATGTTTCTGCTCATGTAGCAAATCACATAAATACAGCCTTCATGATGAAGGGTGTGCAGGAAAGAGATATTATTTTGGAAGGGCATCGGCTGCCCACTTGAGCAACCAGGGGTATGGTGCCTCAAAGGAGCTGCAGTGTCTGATGAGGTTGGGTACACAGGATCAAGTGAGCCTGGATGCTTTCCGGTGCACACACTGCCCTGACACCATTCTGTTCTCTTTCAAAAGTACAGCAGTGTATCCTGTAAACAAAAATGCATGGCTTGTGTGTGTCCAGTACTCTGTGTGTTTGTACTTCAGCACTATAGGCCATGAATCTACGATTTTATTTTGTAAAGAGCGATATACAGAGTTTGCAATTAAATAAGGGAAATCTAGGCACATGATTTATTCCATCAATCTTTCCTAGTTTGGCAGAGTTTGAAGCATACCGTCTTACCAGAGCATTCTCTCATTTTACTGTCTCTTGAAAACCTACAATCAAATGTATTGGATTTTTGCGTAAAATAATACTTTTTCCTGTACAAAAATGATAACCATATGACTGAATAATACTAATATACCTGAATGCATGAGTTACAGATATTCACCTAGCAAAACAATTCTGGAATGTGCAAGTCAAAATGTTTGCACGCAGACATCATGCAGTAGTCTCATGTTCAACCGTTCTCCTTGTTCCTGATTACTGGAATTCATTACTGCTTTTCTATAGAAACCTGATAAGTACAGCCTTGTATATGAGTTTCAGAGAATAGCTTTCTTAAAATGCATTGAACTATCACAAAATTTGAAACTTTTCTCATAAAAAGCCTTTACAAAACAAAGAAACAAACAAGCACCCATGAAAAAGATGCAATTCATAATGGTTGTAGACTCTTTTTGTATCATGCTGCTACAATGGCACGATCAATGCCTTTGAACACCATACACTGAAAGTACTTTCTCCTGACCTTCATCCATTGGATCTTAGTTCTCTTTGTCTGCTTTCAGTCTTTCCTGGATATCATACACATTACTGAAGGGGAGGATACAGATTCTCTGCCTCCAGGTCAAGGTTAGCATTCTTAAAACCTTTTGAGCAAAACTCTTCAAGAATCAACAGTTTTATTTCCCTCCATGTTGCCTCTCTTGGAGACACCTTCACTTTTTTCATTCTCTGCCTTCCCATCTGTTGAGTTTCCTCCTCCTGGCCCCTTCACTTTCCATGCTATCCCTCTTGTTCTCAAATCCCAGACTAACCTAACTGGCCCATTTTTGAACATCTTTCAAGCTGATTTACTCAACTCTGTTGTTCCCTCTGGAAAATTTCTGTCCTCTTCTTTATGGAGTTGCATTTCTCTGTGACTACCAGTGCTGATCTTGCCAAACCTTCCCGGGAACATCTTTGCAGCACACCTCTGCTCATCATCTTCCCTCACTCCCTTTTCATGTCAATTTGTCCTGGCAGTCCAGGTTTCCACACTTCCTGACACCGTGATACAAACAGGACTCTGGTGACATTGCACAGATGCAAGTGTTGAGTGAAGAGGAATTCATAAACATCATACAGTACAGAACATCCCAATGACTTTCATGAACTTTCCGTAGATTTTTCCAACTCTGAATGGCTTTTAGTTTTCAACAATTAAGGCATATTTAAAGCAGCAGTAATTTGCCTGCAAGATCAAATATTGTTTATGAACATAAGATTTTCCCCTCTGCCAGATATATTTGAAGCTTAATCTTTACGAATTTCTAAATTTGTAGGATCAAGTATACAGCTAGTATGCAGCATTAGGCATACGGCAGTATATTTATTAGAAACAGAGATCTTGAAATTGTTTTGCTTCTTTGTTCAATTTTTGAGTACAGGAGGGCTTGATGATCTCAGATCAAAGAATTGGATAAAAACTGCCTGGGGCTCATGTTCTTGGTTAGATCATTCAATTCTGACAAAACATGCAGGAGAAACATGTCCAGATTTGTCTGAAGGTGGCTACTGTTAAATTAAAAAGCCTCTCTAGCAGATTACAATTAAAAAGACTTTGCAAGAAAAGTGTGTATGTAACTTTGGCTATTGTTTAAGCTCATTGGTTGATGAAATTCATACCTTCATATATAATATATATCTGTTTTTCCTAGGGCTGTGGCAAGGAAATTGCAATATATACTTTTTTCTGTTACAATGCTACTCAGAAGCTTCCTTAGAATGCTGTTTAACTGGGCACTCTTCCAAGGCATTTTCCTCACATTCTCCTCTTCCCTAAAATATATTTCTCTGAGAATTAAAGTTAGAAGAAAAATGCATTTCTTCACATTATTATGAGAAACTTGCCATACAAAAAAATATTTACTTACCTCAGGAGTCAAGCTCTTCCTGCAAATAAATCCTCTTTGTGACACAAACAAATGAAAAATATTGCCACAGCAGCCTTGGCTTCTCCAGTGTCACAGGACAGTAATGAAATGCATCCCTTGGTACTTTTTATAAGAAGTGGGGGTAACATAAATCCTTCATCATATCAAGGTTATTTTGAATAGAAGCAGTAGTGAGATAAGATCATTTAATGAACTTTGCAGCCCCCTGCCTGAGATGACCATGAAACACAGGCCCCCTTGAAAGCATGCATCCCTCCCACACTTGCAGATACCTCAGAGAGCGTGAGTTGGCAAGTGTTGAGAATTATTCTTTAAAATGCATTATCCATTTTAATATTCCTCCTATGAAGCTTGAAAAATTCCACACTTAATATATTAGCTGTAATGGAGGTTGAAGTGAGGTGACAAATCACACTTGGTTTTGCATTACAGGGTGACTTACAGAAGTATGCAGTACTTTGGAGCTGTTAATCTAAGGATATGTACTTGATTATGACCTATCACGCAATCTGTTCTCTTTGAGGTAATAGTCATAGGAATGGTCTGTTTGGTTAACACTAGCTGACAAAATGCATTAAACCAGCACTAGTTTTATCATTTGAAGCTGTTATAACTCTATTAGACATGAGCACTTACATAATTACATTTCATTTTCTGAGGAAAATATTTTGTAGATTTGGTTGATGACAGATGTACAAGCTGATCTCAGTTTTCATTAAATCCATCTACATTGGTAATATACCATATGTGACTGCTGGCTTTAGTGGTATTTATAGCATGGCTGATTATTTTAACCTTCCTTTGTTGTCATTTTTCAGACGCCAAGCAGCAAAAGCAGCAGCTATGAGATGGATGCTTTCTGTAGTTCATATTCACTTAATTATTTTTTTCTGCAGTCTGCTTAACAGTAGAAAACATTGAGCAAAACCTGACAGCTGCAGAATTTTCTGTAAAGGAAAATTCCATCCCATACTAAGCATTGGTCAGTTTGTTTAACTTGTCAAAAATATTGAAGTATGAACTTTCTTCAATACATTATATCATCTTGTATCATGTGAACTCACAGAAATTAGCTTTCTTGTCTGAATATATGATAATAAGAAAGGTCCATGCTCTCAGTGATTTTATTTCCAGACACATGTATTGTGTTGAAGAAAAATGTATCACAAGTAAAGTTGTTGACCGTTTATTTCTTTATTTAAACTAGATCAGACTCTGTCTGGTCTGTGAAACCCCAAGTAAATACAATCCACTCAGGTAGATTAATATTAAAATAATACACTATTACAAAGACAGGCATGTGCCCTGACTGAATACAACAGTGATGCTAACCACCATGGTGCTTCAGGGCAGCATGATTTCTTCCTTCCCTTGTCACTCACAGCTTAAACAACTTAACAGCGTATTATAGATTAGAACTTTGCTTTGAATATTGTAATGTGGACAACTCCTAAACATTTACAAGCACCTGCATTCAGCAGGTGACTTCAGTGTCGAGTCTTTATCAGCTGTATTGATATTTTAGCATTTGTTCAGATCAAATGCTTTATGTAAAGGATGGCCAAGTAATGATAAACATCATAAACCCTTAGGTTATCTACAGCAGATTTGATACGTCTTACATGATACACACTACAGACTGAATTTACAGTGAACAATAAATAAATCTGTGCCTTCACAGTGTCACCTTATGCAAAATAAATGAGCATTCATCATGTAGAAATCCTGAATAGAACAAGTGCTCTACTGGGCTATGCATATCTGAAGAAACTAGTGTGTGAGAGGTGACTGAAAAGAAGAACTTTACCCACTAAAGCATTGCAACTGTCAAGTACAATTTTATGAACTGAAAATTTATTAAGGAATTCTCCGGTACATCTCAATCTTTGTTTACTTCATGAACAAGCCTTGTTAGGCCTGTTAGCCATAACCTGCATTATGTCACTAGTCATCTCTATTCTGAAAAAGTACTCATAAGCACCTGCTTGAACATGTTTCCTGAGAGCTCATAGGAATCTATATAATGACTGACAAAGTGCAAATCTTTGGGGTACCTGGCATGTTAATTTTCTGCAGTGATCAAATTCTTCTTCTGTGTTCTTACTGTACTCTTGAATTGTGTGGGAGAGGTGGAAATAAAACTCTCATTGCTCTTCCATTAGTAAACTCAGTACATTTTGGCCCTAATTTGCTGGCATGGCTCCTTCACTGTCTGTGTGCTTTTAAGACCCTTTGTTGAAGAGGAAGAAAAGGGAGAGGGCTTTATAAAAAATCTACAAGAATTTTTGAATTCATGAACTTCTCATGCTCTTTTCTCTTTGATGTTAGAGAAAATGAATTCAGTGAGATAAAATTTTAAAGCATAGACTATACTGTGTTGTTGGGGCAGCCTTTTTATTTATTCACTGTGCACGTAGTATTCACACCCTTCTCATTATTGATTGATTCAGTGACAGTCAGGAAGTTGTGAGGGAGGATTTTTGTCACTTTGTGGGCCTCGTCCCCCTGGTCTAGGAGCAACACTGGCCACAGTAGTTTTGACAGTGTTCCCTAGGTTTCACAAATTCTTGAAGGGAGCAGATAACTCAGAGAGTAGGTAAAAGCCTGATCAGTGTAAGCAACTGTTTTCCCATGGAAATTAGTTGCTAACTTTTTTGATGTATTCTGTAAATATTTGCTGTATAAGGTTTTAAAAATCAGTCCTTGAAAGGATGTTAGATCAAAGACCTATTAAACTGGTTTCTCCGGTGAGTCCAGTACTCCCCAGTGAGATAACAGGAAAGGGCTCTTTGATGGACATGTCCAGCAGATGTTGCCATGTGCCTGCTTGGAGGACAAGTGTTTCCCTGCACTGATTTGAACCCTGTAATCCTGCATTGTTACATCTGAAAGTGCAGCTGGAAAGAACTCCACTTAGAAGTTTCTATCCCTGCCTGCTGAATATGATACTGAAGGTTTGATTAAAGTTTATGGAAAATATTGTCATGACTGCACAACTGAAGAAGTCAGTTAACTTCACTGAACTATTCAGGACCATTTTTCTTCTCTTGAGATGAGACTTGGATTGGGCAGTGAGAAAGCAGCAGGTTCTGTTAAAATAACAGAAAAAATGAGGATTAGGTAGACACTGGAATTCCACTCTGCACACAAGAACACCATTTATCTACAGTGTATTTTACCACTGAGTACGTTTTATATGGTGCATGAGTCATGTCATCCATGCCTACAACGTATGATTGTTTTCTTCATAATGCTTCTTTTAGGATGATCTCAAGGTCAGTAAAACAGCAGATAGAAGAACTTACATGTTTTGTTAGTGGAATGAAACTTCTCTGGAGATCACTTACATGACATCTGAAACATTTATGGAGGTCAGTAAGTGTTTACTTGCAATTGTGGTATTGTCTTTATGACATAGATGACAAACATTAGATATAGAATCATTTAGGTTACAAAACCTCTCTAAGATCATAAAGTGCTCTGTTTATGTAAGACCTACTAGTACCTCTTAGTAATTCTGCTAGTTGCCTGCTTGCAGCTTTTTTTGTGATTCTGCTTTCACAGGAATGTAAAGTTTTCAGGCAGTGTAAATGTCATTAGGCTGAAATTTATCCACTGGAGGTGCTAGGTACACAGAAGCTTTCTCATGGAACTATAATTATCTTGGCTTCTTACACTACAGGGAGATTCTGCTGTGAAAGAAGTAAAAGTCTGCTGGTGTCATGTGCTTTCACTCAGCATTTCATGTGTTTGAAACTACCCTAAAATCCACATCAAATGAACTTCCATAGGCACTTGTCCAGAAATGTTTCTATGATGATGAGTTGAATTTGCATGCAAATCTGGACTGGATGTTTTTACATTTTTCTATGGCATCAGAATTAGGGACTCAATTGCTCCAGACACCCTCAGGCATCAATTTAATGAGTGTAGAAAAGAGGGTTTTGAAGTTATGTTAAAATCAACCGATGCAGGGTATGTTTTAATGCACATGATCTTTGAGCTAGGAATGAGGCTTTTCTACCCCACTAATGTCTTATTCATAGAAAACTGATAGGTTGTTGGTGGAATGATGCAGTCTTCCACATCTTTTCATACTTGTGAAGTTGCATTATGCTTCCTATATTGCCAGTTTTTAAGAGCTTCATTTAGGTGAAGCTAAATGGGATGAAGTGGGAATGCTGGAGACTTCAAGCTTGCCTGAAGAAAATTCAAGATGCCCGCAGGAACTTTGTTGTTAGCATTAATTTCCCAGGGATAATGTCAGGTATTTCAATCATATTGAACTGGAGAGATAAGGTAGTACATGAGTTCCATGTCTGTTTATCTTCTTTTTGTATTAATCAGAACTTAAGTGTCCAACACTTCTACATCTATGACAGAGAGAAATATTACTTCATTGTTTTCTTTAAGGATGCTCAAATATTTCTTCAAATCGTCTTCAGGTGAGTTTGCAAAACTTTTTTGGGAACGTAAGAGAGGAACAAGGGTGGTTGAGATCCCTACGGAATCATTCTTGTTTTCTAAAAAATTAAAGCTAGTAATCTTTAATAAATCCGTGTTTGGAGTCTCCATGTAAAGTAACACATTGATGTTGTATCTTTAGCTTTAGCTTGATTAAAACTAATTTAGCTTAATTAAAATACTTAGATATAAGTATTTATATCTACTTACTTTAATTCCACAGTATATGAACAGGAGAGGCTCTGGCTGAATTGCTGCCTCAGGATACATTTGTGTTGTACTACAATACTTTATTGTGACCATTTAACCAAACTGAGAAGCACATTGTGTTTTGTTGCTTGGCTCCTGTTAAGACTACACCAGTTAGCATTAAAAAGACAGCACTGACTATTTAGGCTGGACCTGAGACCTTGGGGAACATGAATGTGAGATCTGAGGGCCTATTTACCTCTCACTTGTGATTCCAGGAGAGAAATCTGATTTTAACTGTTACATTCAATCTGGTAATGTAAAGTAGCATCGGATGTTAAAGGTTGTCACCAGCATGTTTCTTGTAAACACTGTGACCCAAACTGATCATTAGCTCTTAGAAGCTGTCATTAAAAAGCCTTACTAAAACAGCTCTCAGTGAGAAAAGATCGCTGGCAAGATTACAAAAGTACCAGGTATGTGTTAAGTAAAATTTAAGTCATGACAGATTACCATCACATATTTACAAGAGAACTGTGAGTGACCTGGGCCATTATGCAGTAGCAGACATAGGCATCCTGAAAGCTGCAAAGCTTCTTTAGTTTCAAGATCTGATACATGGATTGTTTGGAGACATGGATCTGTAAGCTATGAAACATCCAAATTTGAAAGAGGATAAAAATAAATAGAAATGTTTTAATATTTCCTTTTCTAATACAAATTAGTTTGGATGATTGCACTTCAGTTGTGAATGCTTTGGCCAATTAGACCATTTTGATAATTTTCTGAATATGGATTTAAATGCTGATGATATATTCAAGAGTTGAAAGTTTTGCCTGTAATTCTTAAATGTGATTTCAAAGGGGACAAAAAATGAAAATTAAACATTGTACTGGCAAAGAACATTTTTCTGAGAAGGAGCAGAATAAATTATTTCCTTACCTGTTATTTGCCTGTAAATTGCTGATGACATTTTAAAATGTTTAATGTGTCAAAAACAAAAATTAGACTAATATGAGGTACCATTATATCCCTAGCAAGTAGAAGAACCTTCATAAAATGCCTGACATGATGCCTTCACTTGAAGGTAAAATTCCTTTAGAATGACTTTGTCCTACACTCAAGTTGTTCTGGAGTTGAGTTATCCAGAAAATAATCTTAGGTAAGTAGGTATTTAAAATGTCTCCTTGCAGGAGACTGAATACAAGATCAACATACTCTGAAGATTCTTCAGAATCAGAGCAGTGTGTAGGAATGGCTTCAAAGAACATCCCCAGGCTCTTTTGAATTCTGATCCCTGGGCTTCCATCTTGGTTGCTTTCCTAGTCAGTGTGTACAGAGAAGTTTTAGTAGAAATATCTGAATGGTGAACATGAAAGGACCTTCTCCTGTGTTTCCATCTCCTCTGTTTCCATTTTGTGATGTTATTTTGCAGATGTCCGCATAGTGGAGATCAAGTCTTGATGTTTGGATTCAAGTCCAGATATGGGGAAAAGCCACCAGAAGTTGGGCTTATTCTGCTGAGCAAGGAATATGATCCTCCCCCTCCACTGTGCCTCGGTGAGGCTATGTCTGGATTCCTGGGTTCAGTTCTGATCTCCCCAGTTCAAGGCAGACAGGGAAATTCTAGGGAGTCCAGTAGAGGGCTCCACAGATGATTAAGAGCTGAGAACATCTCTTGTATGAGGGAAGGCCGAGAGACTTGGGGACTGTTCAGCCTGAAGAAGAGAAGACTGAAGAGGAATTTTAGCAATGCTTATAAACAGGAGTCAACTGGATAGGACTCTTTTCAGTGTTGTCCAGTGACAGTTCAAGGGGCAACACGCATAAACTAGAACACAGGAAGTTTCATACAAACTTCCTTTCTTTTAAAAGCTTCTTTACTTTAAGGGTGATGGAACACTGGAACAGGTTGCCCAGAGTGGTTGTAGATACTCCTCTAGAGATATTCAGAATCTGCCTGGATGTTTTCCTGGGTAGTTTATTCTAGGGAACTTGTTTTAGTAGGAGGTTGGACTAGATGATCTCCAGAGGTCCCTTCTAACATCTACAGTTCAGTCATTCTCTGATTCTAATGCAAAATTTGAAGAAGAATTAATAATTTCAGTAGCTGAACTAGCAAAATTGGAAATTTTCAGGTATACTAAGCTTAGTTATATCTGAAATAAGATAATGAAAAGGCAAGAAACAAGATGCTCGCCATCCATGTTTAGAAATTGTTTATCTTGATGAGAAAGACATTCTTGTGAGTGTTCATGTCAAATTACTTTTCATCAGGACATTATAGTACCTTACCATGCAATACAAAAGATATTTTCTGCTCAGCTTCATGGTGGTTTTTTTTTTTTCTCTATTTGTTTGTTTGTTATGTTTTTGTTTTGCTTTGCCTCAAGAAATATAGGCTTCTCTATAGATTAATTGTTCAAGGATTCTGGTCCTTATGTTGTACTTCACTGGGCTATAGCCTGTTTTCATGTCTTGGCATGAGTACACGCTCTTTTTTCATGCTGTGGCACAAATCATGCAGACATTCTTCAGGCCTTGGACTCAGCAACTGGAACACACTTAGATGAATCATGAGTACTTTGCACCTCTGAAAATCAAAAGCATGGACCATTGGTACAGAGAGTACAAAAACTATCATGTGCTAGTGTTAACTATGGAAATAAATGTCTCTATAAAAGAAATAGATCCAAAATAGTAACCTCCTTCAATATAATGTGAGCTCCATGAAATCAGTACCAATGGCTCCTCTGATCTTGGCAAAAAGTCTTCTAGAGCTGAGAATGCAGCTTAAATCCCTTATAACTCCCTCATTTAACTTCATGTTCACAGTCTTGTGTGGGCAGTTGAGAAACACATATGATCCTCACCACAAAAATAGATCTTGGTGATTAGCCTTTGAGGGCATCTTTCAGTGGTCCTGACCTTGTTTATAAATTGACATTTTTGAAAACTTTTAGGAAATGGAACAATTATTTTCGTCAGAGATTCTTCTTTTTTTGTTAATTCAAGGGAGTAATCTTCGCTTCACACTGGTCAATTCCTGTTCCTGGAAAATATCTACTCTTACATGACCAGTTCCCTACTTTTTTTTTTTTTTTTGTCATGGTTTCCCCATGGTCTGGTGCTGAAGGCATCTACTAACAGATGTATGAGACTGGGTCCTTGAGTGATTCCTATAACTACCTGCACTTAGTGATTACATGAATCAAGGCAAAACAAATGTATATGAAATATGCAAATTTACTCCTTGTTTGAGCCAAATATGCCTTATACCCTCTGGCCTCACAAAAGGTACCACAAGTGTTAATATTGGGTTCAGTCCTGTATAATATTTCATTAACAATCTAGATAATGGGTAGAATGCACCTCAGGAAATTTGCAGATGACACAAAAATAGGGGGAATAGCTGATTCACCAGAGGGTTGTGCTGCCGTCCAGAGGGATCCTGACAGGCTGGACAGGTGAGCCAGCAATTAAGGGAGTACTGCAACATCCAGGACCTGGGGAGGAACAACCCCATGTATGAGGACAAGTTGGGGGACATCCAGTTATGGAAAAGAGCCTAGAACTACTGGAGGATAATAAAATGAACACGGCAAAACAGTGTGCCCTTGCCACTGAGATCAGTGGTATTCTTGGCTGCATTGGGAAAGTATCATGAGCAAGACAAGAGGGATGATCCTTCCCCTCTCCTCAGCATTGGTGAGAACAGCAGCTGCTGATCTGTGTCCAGTTCTGGGGTACCCATTTCATGAGAGAGCTGAAGATACTGGAGTGAGTTCAGTGAAGGGCCACCAAGATGATGAAGGCACTGGAGCATCTCTCCTATGAGGAGAGAGTGAGAGAGATAGAACTTCTCAGTCTGGAGAATGGGAAGCTCAGCAGGGCAGAGAGGCCATGGCACAAACTGACAAAAGAGCTATGGGTGCCCAAATCTGGTGAGAGCAACTGCCCCACAGAAGGGGGTGGGAATCAGAGGATCTTTAAGGTCTCTTACAACTTAAACAAAACTACTGGTGGTAATAGTGTCGCTGAGAGTTAGCAAGTTAGCTCTATCAAATAGTGTTATTGTACTGCTTGCATGTGTTATAGTTCCTATGGAAATAAAAAGAGGCAATACTTTCAAAGCAACCTAGGTACATATCTCACTGCACTTGAACCTCAGTAACCAAACAT
Source organism: Oreortyx pictus (assembly GCA_036925125.1). Classification (NCBI taxonomy): domain Eukaryota; kingdom Metazoa; phylum Chordata; class Aves; order Galliformes; family Odontophoridae; genus Oreortyx; species Oreortyx pictus. Next base: position 17,168,836 of record JAUPFR010000004.1, read on the forward strand.
TAAAAGATGCTCAAGGAGTTGGCTCATACTTTTGTATGGGAAAATCAGCCTCTCCTTTATAGATGATCTTCTGGAACAGATTTCCAGGTTTATGGTACTGTAGACACCATTATGAGTTTATTTTCTCATAGGGTAAATACAAAACAGATTGAACAAGATTATTAATAATATATTCTCATTTTTTACTTCTGCCTAAGTCATAAAGTGCAGATGAAGAAGAGGTCCAAGGAAATGTGCTGTTAAGTCAGTCTATGGAGAAGCACAAAGCCTTCAACCAAAATAAAGTCTTCCTAACTACAAAATCATGCATAGCAATAATGGACTGAAGCTAAACAAATTCCTTCTTGTTATTTTATGCTTCCATTGGTCAGACTAAGGGTGGTGAGGAACATTTACATGATTTTGAAGTATGTTACTTTTTCTGCCTCTTCTTTCCAAGGTTACATCTTAAACACGTTCTTAAACTGGGGACCTTAAAATTTCACTCAAATTTCTCATCTGATCAACTGGCTATCAGAGCTGATCTTTGCCTACCTTTACCGCCAGGCTGTTCTTGACATTCAGTCCTAATGGCACTTCCTGATGTCTCCTCTTTACAGAAAGTGTAGAAATCCCAAATCTCTGGAGTTTTAAACCAGAGTTGTAGAAGATGGTGGGCTCAGTGAAAGATAATTAATCTGAGTCATCTAGACATTTCTTGGGCAAAAAACACTTCCATATTTTGAAAGTGGGGATAAGTTGATGATGCTGTTTAAAAATTGAGTTATACTTGTGAAATGTCCATGTCATTGAATATATATTTTGACAGGGAGGCAAATAGGTGGTAAGGTATCATTGTATCAATTCATGGAAGACTGTCTCAGCAGAAGAGGTACACGTATGTGTTTTTTACTGCTTTTTGTTTGATGCTGGCAGAGATGTAGCATTATCTTGGCTGTACCTATAAAAATTTGTACAGGGTCAGAAAACTGACAGCCTGCATAGGCCTGTCATAATGTTACAAAAAGAAAGCAGTTCACTGCCAAGAACATAGTACAATTTTTCCTGACCTTAATGTTTCTGTCATTTGGGGAACATTGGCATAACTACTGTATCAGTCCCTTTTTAGTATCTGTTTATGAGAACATTGTTTCTTTTAATGGGTAAATCTGTTTATCCATAGCTTTTTTCTGAGGTCAGAGCAACGTGTTAGTTTGCCTAGCAGCACTTCTCATTACTATGCAGGAGCAGCATGATCCTGCAGAAGAGACCAGACAACATATACCATAGTATCTGTTTCAATACATTCTGAGTTATTAAAAAAAAATATTTTTATTGTAGCCAAGATAATCACATACATAAAATAATGAAGTCAGAGCATGAGAGTGTCAAGGAAAAGCATTAAGTGCTGTAGATATTTAATTTATCTCTTGGGAATGTTATTTCATGCACTTGCATATTTTTCTCTTTGGCATCCATCTATAAGGCTGAATATTTTAATTGATCTATCATTATGTACTTATTTATAGAATATCTAAATGATATCAAAGTATCTGCTTCTATCTTCACTATATAAAATGTTCCAGAATCTGAATATCTATACCAAATGATTTTTGAAAACAAATATTTTTCAAGTCTTTTTAAAAAGTATATTTTGGCACTCTGTCAATCTTTAATTGCTAGTAGCCAGGCAAAGCATATACTCTTGAAAAGTAACAAATCTCTGTTTATTCTTTTCATCTTCCTATCTGATAAAACTCCTTTAGAATTAGTATTCAGCACCTCAGAATCCATGCACACAGGACTGGCGTAATTTGTCTTTCTGTTGCAATTAACCCAGAAGTGGATTCCTAAGTCCCTTTGATATAACAATAAGATTACAGGTAATTATTTTGCTTTCTGTAAGAGTTCACACAATGATACAAGAATCACTCCTTCTCCCTGTGGTAGGTCAGATCACACTTATTCGTTCTCTGGAAGTTTAATTTTAATACATGAGTAGAATGGCCGTAAGAAAGCTACTTGGAAAAATACTGCCTTAGTGCCTATAAATTTAGTTTTGTGATAACATTTATCTAATTGTATTTTTCTCTCATGACAAATTGCCCAAGAAAAACTGTCTCTCACTGATTCTACACTAAATACATGAACAGCATTTGCAAAGTGCTGACAGTATACTCAGCCTTAATAAATACAGGGAGCTATAGGGTTTGTAGCCAAAGAAGCAGGTAATGATGTCTTCCCCTTTTGAAGACAGCATTAAAGATAAAAAAATATAGAGAGAAAAAAGATACCTTGTATTCAAATACCTGCTCCAGTCTACTTTGGATTTGTTAGGTTTTATTAGTACTGTGAGACTCAGAAAGTCTTTCATTAGTGTTATATTCAATGTCACACTTGTATCTGACAGCAAAGTTAGGAGTTCTTATGATTATCTTGTAATGATGCCATCTCCTGGTTAATGATGCATTTACCAGAGTTGTGGTTTAGGAGCAGCACAGAGAAGATGGAAAAAAATCAGCAAAATCAACAGAGATGATAAAAACGTGAAAGAAGCAGGAGTGTGTGCGCACTCAGGGTTTTACATTGTAGTTTAGAGCCAGACTGTGATGACAGACACTTCATTAACAGTAAGAAAATAATCCATTAAGTTTTGTCAGTTGCTTAGGGCATTTCATTCTTTCTATGCACTTGTGCAGTGCCTAGCACAGCAAAATTTCACTCTTGGTCAGGGTTTGTAGGCACTCTGCTAATATAGCCATGATAACACAGGGATGTTGCTTGCAGTTCAGGTTTGTGTCTTTTAATCTTATCATTGCAATGAGTCAGCAAACAGATGGTAATAATATCTTCTCCATCTTCTTTGGGCTTTGCCTTTTTTCATTAGTAGAACCTTCAGAAATTACTGCAACAAAACCTGCTGCAGAATTGCTTTTATCCACAGACACGTGTATGTACAAGCAGACATTCAGAATGCAGTGGCAGCTCATTGACTCTATGGGCTTTTAACAAGAAGCCTCTCTGCAAACACTGAACAAATCTATACATTTTTTTTTAACAGCCATATCAAATAGCATCTTAGTTTCCTGGTGAGGTATAACTTGGGGTATCTGTGTAAAACATTGAGAATGTCACTAGCAGTTGAACAAAGTCATAGAATCAAGTAGCAAGTGTTCATTGTTGCATATGTTTTTACATGTTAAGTTATTCCCACATATTTTTTCCCCTGAGACTTCTACAGATTTATATACCCTTTTCGAGGTAAAGAAATAAGTGTGTCACTAAGACCAAATGTATATCATTATATTTTTCTTCTTGTCCCCATGGGGTGTTTTACTGCTTTTATATCATGATGGGAACAGATTTTCTGTTCATTGACATTTTGTTCTTTCTGATGTCTTTGTGTTCCAGGTTGTAGTTCACTTTTGGAGACAGAACTTTTTTTTGCTCTAATGACTATTAGCATTGAAGTAGTGATTCTATAGTCAGTTTTGGCTTACCTGCATGTGGAAACTAGGTCCACAAATCCAGAAATAAAAATAACTAAAGAACACAGCAAGAGAAATCCTATGCAAACTTGGCTGAATGCTGTGCCTGACATCACTACAAAGAGTACAGCATACACATCTGTGGATCTTGTAATCACTTCAGAATATTTGAGAAGATTGCAGAATTGAGCATAAAATTTTAACATGGAATTTTCCTTTGGTATCCAACTTCATTTGTGAATATAATTATCTGTTGGAACTGTTTGCCTGAGGGTTGGCCTATGTATCTTTTAGCCCATCTATTGTACAGTTGAACTTTTGCAGTTGTTTTTGGTTAGCACTGGTCATGACAGGCACATCTCTAAGAGGATGTGCTCAGCTAAAAGAAGAACATCACACAAGAATGTACTGAATTAGCTTTAGTTGTATATTATTGCACTGATGGACATGTACTGCACAGCGTTTCTGCACAAGCCCTTTTTCCCACTAAGTCGTTGCTCATGTCTCCACACAAAAAGAACTGAGGTGTATCACCTCTGTGAAGAACAGTGGAAGGGAGACAGACAAAAGAAGGAAATACTCTTGTACTTTCCTTGTTTCATTCTTCTAATCTTCAGAAGAACAATGTTAAACGCAGTAGGAAATTTCCAGCTTTCTTTTCAGTTTTCTAGGAGATCCTGACTGAAAAACAAATGAAAGTGTCAGCAAACACTGTTCTTTGATTTGAAATTAGATTATGATCCTTCAAACAAATTGAGCTCCACGTTCCTGTTTATTGTGCTGGTGCTGGACTACTAAATTTAGTCAATAACATTTATGGTTCACATTGGAAACCATCACATCATTTGTGCAAACTACAGACAAAGGAAGTGATGACAGCAGAATTTTAATCCAGACCAGTATCTTTACCTCTTGAAAAGCATGTGGAGTGTTGTTGTGTATAGACACAGGGTGTCATTCGTGATGAAAGATCATTAAACAGAGTGATCTTATACTACACATATTTTCATCTTTAGCCTTGTACTATTAAAATAATTATTATAATGAAATTATCATGTTTCTTATCTAGACATATTTTTGAAAAAATTTAGGTAAAAAATAATATTTACTAAAGTTTGCAAGTTGATTTATCCTACCTCAAACTGCTTAAATTCCATAAGATTTTTTACCCACCTAGGTCCTTATGTTCAATATCCTTAGTTGTTTCTAGCCACACTGAACATTAGAATTGTCTATGAATTTTTCTTTGACCAGTCTCTGCCTTTAAACTTTCATCCTGGATCAGTCTTCATGCTTCTCTGAAGGAAAACTCTTGTAACAATCTTCCCAGAAAGAATAATGAAGTGGATTTTCACACATTTGTGTTGGTCTATAGTGTGGGATGGCCTGTCATACTGCTGCTGAGGAATTGCGTTAGGAAATGCCACAGCATGGTGAAATGTCATTTCCACTGCACCACACACAATAAAACTCTGTTCAGTGGAATTTTCATGGAATATAAAATCTGTTTTTCTTGGGTTTATGTTCATGAAAAGTAACAAACCATCTTCATTTTGATAGCTGTGTGGCTGGAATCCAGCCCACGCTGAACAACTGAAGTGAATTTCTTAATTACAAATATTCTTACGTGGGACTGCTTTTGTTCAGTACTGTGATGTTCCACCAGTATTAGACGGTTCCAAACTAAATTTATTAGATCAACTCTTCTTGTAGTCTAAGAAAAGGAGAAATGAAAATCATTCCTTCCAACTGTCTTAGAAATGCAAAGTATCTCATTTTGGATGTGCCTTTTTCTTATGCATCTATAAGATTAGATTTAGATAACCTTTTTTTTCTTTTTTTTTTCTTTTTATGCATATAAAGTGGATTGAGAATGATTTTACCCTATAAGTCCCATGCCAAAAATATATGTTGCTCATAAGAAATGCTGGATATCATTCACTGTGTTTAAAAAATAAGTTAATTTTCAACACTGTTATGTTGTCTGATGGTAGAAAACACTGGATGGATGAGTTACAAGTATTTTCCATAGCCTTCCAACACCAGTTCTTGGGACTTGTAGAGCAGCTCTACAGGAGGATATTAGCTGTGAGCTGTGGGTAAATTGCTACCCTTAATCTGAAAATTAGAGAGTATGTAGGCCACAAAAGCTTGCGAGATAAGGAAGTAGAAATAAAGACAAACACAGTAATGAGGTCACTATTTTGATACTAGTTAGTAAGAATCCAAACAAGAACTGAAATTGTCAGATTTCAGAAGAGTTCCTAGCATGATAAAAAAAATCCTGAGAGATGAAGAGAGATGGAAACTGGCAACTCATAAAGCTTGAACACCAGCTTGTTCCAGTGTGTCCCAAAAGGCAGTGTTTCCCAATGTGGAAGCTGGCTGCCTTGCTGGCAGGGGCTGCCTCTGGTGACAGTATCATGCTAAAGAGTATGCTCATTCCAAACATCATCGTGTGTATCAGGTCAGTGAAAAAGGTAACTTGAGCTCTCCAAAGTTGTGCATCTGATTCTGCTCAAACATCCTTGTGTCTAGTGAAAGGTGTCCAGATATGCCCAGGGAAGCTCAAAGAAGTGCTTTAGCTGGCAGAAGAAAAATCTGCTGACTGGTCTCAGTCAGGACAATGTGATCTCTTTAGTGGGTGTGCTTATCTGACCATTTGCTTTCAAGCCTTTACTGATGTTCCTGCTCTAGGGGTAAGTCCCAGTATTTTTTCCAGATGTTATAGAACCATAGAATCACTCAAGTTGGAAAAGACCTTAAAAATCATCAAGTCCAACTGCAACCAAGCCATACCACCCTAACTTTAACAGCTCTCCACTACATCATGTCCCTAAACACCACATCCAAATGGTTTTTAAACACTTCACAGAATTACAAAATCACAGAATCATAGGGGTTGGAAGGGACCTCTAGAGATCATCGAGTCCAACCCCCCTGCCAAAGCAGGCTCCCTATACATGGTCGCACAGGTAGGTGTTCAGGAGGGTTTTGAATATCTCCAGAGAAGGGGTCTCCACAACCCCCCTGGGCAGCCTGTGCCAGTGCAGGAACAGAGATGGTGACTCAAACACCTCCCTGGGGAGCCTATTCCAGTGCTTAACAACCCTTTATGTAAGAAGTATTTCCTGATATCCAACCTAAAGTCACCCTGGCACAATTTAAGGCTATTTCTCCTCATCCTGTCACCTGTCACCAGTGAGAAGAGACCAACCCCACTCTCACTGCAGTCACCTTTCAAATACTGGAAAACAGCAATAAGGTCTCCTCTCAGCCTTCTTTTCCCCACGCTGAACAGTCTCAGTTCCTTCAGTGTCTCCTCGTAGGGCATATTCTCCAAGTCCTTCACAAGCCTTGCTGCCATTCTTTGGACCTGCTCCAGAACCTCAATGTTCTTTCTGCACTGAGGTGCCCAAAACTGAACACAGTACTCGAGATGAGACCTCACCAGTGCTGAGTACCGGGGCAGGATTAGTTCCCTAGTGCTACTCACCACACCATTCCTGATACAGACCAGAATGCCACTGTCATTCTTGGCCACCCAGGCACACTGCTGGCTCATTTTCAGCTGACTGTCTATCAATACACCAAGGTCCCAAAGTATAATATAACAAAATTATATTATACTATAATAAATATAATAATAATAAATAATATAATAACAAATAATATTAAATAAAGATTATTACAGCTATATTAAAGCTGTAATATAAAAAATGTCTAAATTGAAGCTTCATGGACTTCATTTTAAATTGTAAATTTGTAAAGGTATATTTGGACAACAGCAGTTGAAGACAGCTGTTAAGGAAAGCTATTGCAGAGCCAGCATGTACCTCAAGACAGATGCAAAGCCCAACATGCATAAGGTTTCTGGTTTTATTCTGATGGCACATGGTAACATTATAGCCTTGCAAGAGGTCTCCCTCACAGCAACACCAGACAAGACTAAGGTCCGTTAGCCAGGCACGAAGTTTGTTGTTTCAGTGCCCTTTCTTACCAAGAATATGCATTGTTATCACAAAGAATATTCACGATGCTTGCTTTATTCTTCAGAACACAAGTATACACCTATTTGGCTGTCTTGAATCTCCCATGCTCATACATGACTGTACTTAAAAAAGAGGTGTGAAATTAGAAGGTGACACCTAGCCAACTACACAGACTTCCGCATGGCATATGCCTGTAACTTGCAGTGAATCAGTTTGCTGTACTATATCACTTTTCTAATAAGCAGAAGACAAAATACAATGTTGATTCATACTTGCTTATGCACATTAAAATTATGGGCATAATGATCCAGACACTCAGCCTGCTGACACTGTTGAGTCAATGAAAGACAATGAATGAAATGTGTGAAGGTAGACTTTAGAAACCTTACATATGCCAATTAAAACAAAACAAAACAGAAAAACAAACAAAAAAACACAAAACAAAATAAAACAATGAGCCAAACCCTAAAAAAGTTCCCCTGGACAAGGAAGGAATGACACTGCTTCTGTTTTGATGGGCTGGAGAAAAAGCTCTTTTTTACACTCTTTTTACAGTCATAGGTGAAGGAAAGCTGTTGGCACCTATGGGCATTATTAACACATCTCAGGCACAGCAGAAATTCATTTCTCGTTGCTGGAAAAAGTAAGTCACCTCAAGAGATAACCATCACATGCTTAAAGAGCGAAAGAAGTGACAGTTTCCTACTGTCTGTAGAAGTGAGCTGGTTTTTCAGGCTTGTATTAGGAAGCCTTGGTGTACTAGGTGGAATTTGTTCAAAATGGATCATTTCTTTTACACAGACAGTGTGTTAGGATCAGATGGCAGTCTTCTCTGCAGAGTTCTGCCTAGCATGGTGCTGCTGGGGTACATGGTGTGAAGGAGGCAGCCCCCTCTACCACTATGCTATCCCTGCCTGGGGCTCTTATCAGCCTTGTGTCCTGCAGAGGGGGTTGCTCCAGTTGCAGGGGCAAAGCTGTGAAGGCTAGGATTTTGTTTTATTCTTGGAGACAGTTGCTAACAGTGGAAATTCTAATGGCTCTGGGGCCTGTGAAGCATTTGATAAATATTTCTCTTTGCGAGTTTTTTTCCGTGTCCAAATATGACCACACAGAAAGGACATGGATGAACTTGTGGCAATAGATGTCAATTTTGCTGGTATGCACCAGGTTTCATGGAGAAGCCCATAAAAAGAGTTAGCATGAGGCTGGAGAGCAAGCATCACTGTTTCCTATAAACAAACCTTACTGAAGTGACTATAACCGTGGTGTTAGAAGGTTGGCCAGGCCTTCATGGTAGCAGGGGGAGGAAAATAATGCTTTCTTTCATCTGTTCTTGCAAACAGCTGGAGACAGATAAAAGTGGAGACAGATTTAACCTTAGCGAAGATAGTGACCGCATACTTCCCTTTGTTCTCCAGTGCTTTCAATTTTCACCCTTCCTATACTTTTTTTTTTTTTTTTTTTTACATTTTTATGCAAGGCTTTTTATTGATCAAATTCTAAAAGCTTTTTCTTTTCTTTTTTCTTGCTTTCATTTTTTTTTCCTTCTTTTTTCATAACTTAAGGAGATACTCATTTCACTTCAAACTCAACTCCTGCAGAGTTTTGTTTCAGAAATATGCAAGGATAACAAATTCTTTGTTCTGTTTTGCCTACTCATGGCACCTTACAGAGCCCTGACACACAGGCCAGGAAAACACTTTCCACAACTAACTTGACACTGAGGATGTACTTTTCCATAATACAGTAGATGTCAAACAGTACTAAAACGATCATTTTTTGATGTGCTAGTAAAACTTTGCTAGTAAATTAATGCCATAAATAAGGAAAATTCTTTTTTAGCATTATAAAACCCAACGAACACAAACAAGCAATGTCTGCCAGTTCTTCTGTGTACACGGGACAAATTTTTCAAATCCTAGCAATTAGATTGAGCACTAATTTACACTAATATTAATTAGAATTACTTATTGAACTAAGTTCCTTAAAATGCTTTAAAAATATACCTTAATGATCCTAATTACATGCCTTGGGCTGCTGTTTAAGTACACTGATATGGTGATTTGATAATGTATAGCTCCATCAAGGTAAGTTTCCAGGCACATAGGCTCATCTGCATAAGGAGTTAAGTCCAGACCAGGTCTTCCTGATTAAATCTGCTGTGGATGTTATTGCAACAGAAATAGATCTTCTGTCATAGATTCTGTTATTAGGTCATTCTTTCTTTTTGTCAGCTGCAGTTTCTTATGGTTCTGTATGTTTTCTATAGGGAAAAAAGATTAAGTATTACTTCAGATGTATTTTTACTCTACGATCTGCTTTCTACACATCTTGCTACTTTCCCTCAAAAAGTAAAGCTTACTTAAAGCCCATTACATGCATTATCGCTTCCCAGGTATGCTTTATGGCAAACAAAGATGCTTTCACAATGATATCACTGCAAGTTAGAATCTGATAAAGGCTAAGTATTTTCCTCCAAGCTGTACTCTGTAATATATAATTGTCTTATGATAGCAACCCCCTTTTAAAGTTTGTGCAGACACAAATATATAAATACAGACAAGATACTGGTAAGTGGTATTATGACAAAAAAGCCATTTCTGGTCTACTCTATCTTACATGTGTGGTGAAAAACCTTACTTCTCAACTCCAAGGTGTTCAGCGGAGCAGTCTGAACACAGTAGTATTTGTATGCACCTTTTTTACATAGCAGTTCTCAAGAAAAGTCTGCTCCTGAATAGTCATAGATTCAACTTATTATCAACTTATTAAAATATTTATTGGTAATGCAACTTTTTCTGCTGAGCAACTGTATTGTTGTCCGCTTTCTTAACAAAATAGTAAGAATTGCATCTATTTAAATTTTGCATGTCATTACGGTCCCCTTAGTAATTTTATAACTCAGCAGCAGAGCCAATAAAATTACAATTTTTATTGTTGATATGTAGCTCCACTCTAAGAGGATGAAGGTACATTTGTGCTACTTACTTTTCTTTCTTTTAAATAAGTACATATTTGATATCTTATAAACTTGCTGTACAAATGCAGTTACATGTTCAAAAGAAATTTTTTTTTTAAATTTTATTTTACAGCCTAGAGATACGGAGTATAGTTCAGGACATATTTCCCATAGAGAAAAAAATAAAGACGCTGCCCTTCACTGCCCTTTTATTAACAAAAGAAGAACTCTTATTTTTAGAATGCAAAATAAAATAAACTCTCAAAAGACTAATGATTATCGCCTCTATGTTCCTCAGAAATATATACTTCCTGCCTAAGATTACTCATAGGTACAATTTTAGCTACAATAAATAACAATTAAAACAGAAAAACTATCTAAATTGTTGTTCTTCCATAGCCATAGTATTTGAAATTTATCACTAAAATCCTCTTTATCTTTCCAAATTTCAGACTGTTCATGCTACCCTGCCCTTTTTGTTACCACTTTGTTACTGAATACTATACAGTAACCAAACAGTAGTCCACACAGTAGCCAGAATTTTCACGTTAAATAAAACCGAACACTGAAGCTTTTCAGAAACAAAGAAAAACACTGTTATTTATTTAAAGAAGTTGTACCGTGTACAAAGGAAATTGAAGTAATTTACAATACTTAAGGAATAGATAGCTCACTTTTAGTTCTTCCACTGAAAGAACAATATTTTAAAACTAAAGAACTGTTCGAATTAGGTGCTGGTAGTAGCACTATAATAATAATAAAATAATAAATACTTCGCGTTTATATAATCTGTATTTATAATAAACCAAGCATTTAATCATCAACTAACACATCGTAATCTGCCTCAGATATGCAAGTACAGGTGTCTTCTGCAGTTTACAAAACAAAGAAGTTGTATGACTCATGTTAAAGGCCAAAGGAACCCTCGTATAGTCTTTTTGTTCAGCTTCCAACTACCAGAAGCAAAACTCCAGGAGGAAGGTGAGAAGGCAAATCGGTGTAAACATTGTTTGCTGTAATCTTAGGCCATTAGAATACAGTCTGATAATTTCCTCTTCCCTTCTCAGTTCTACAAAAATATCAAGAAAATAAAATGGTTAACGATAAGTATTTTCAACATACTTTGGAACTTCTGAAACATCTCACAGGTACTTAAGTTGAAAGTATCAGCTGTTAAAACCAATCAAAGAAGCAATTCTCAGGAGAGAGATTGTGAATAGATGTCCCATCAATGATCGTTTGAGAAGCAACAGATAGCACTTATCAGCTCTTGCAGGCATTAATCTCAGAATAATCAAAAGTAAATACCAAGCAAAAGCAACATCTTCACAAGAGGCCTGCACCAAGTCTGCATGTAGCCTTTTAACCCTTCCGTTAACAGGATGAGACTTCAATCCTCAGGAAAACCAGAAAGCCATAACCTCACACATGTGAAAGCCACTGAGTCTCCGCTTGGAGTAGAAGCAACTGCCTTTCCAGAATTACTTTCACTACCTTTGTTAAGTGGAACTCGAGAGCAGTTTTTACTGAACATTACTGTCTTTATTGAACATGGACGGGCCTGTTAGGTTTTTGCTTTTATAACAGGAAATAATTGATTCAAAACTGAACGCTAAAGAGAGCTATAACACCCTACAGTTTAACTATTGCTAGTTGATTGCCTCATGTAATTAATCAACAAAGAAACCTTCAAGACAAAAGTTGGGGGATCTTTTTTTCCTTTTTCTTTTCTTTTTTTTTTTAATTGATTGTTTTGTGTGTGCTTGTGTATCTGTGGCTTGCAAATATAAGAATTTCACCGTTCTTCTTCATTTCAGCTCCCTGATATTGTGAACATACAACATGTTTGGGATTTCCAAGGGACTTGAGAGACTCAAGTTTTATAATAAGAATTTATTTCTGAATTGCTAATGTAACTCAGGAGTCACAGCTGCAGTGCTAAACAGCTGGACATCTGGTCAGGAAAGAAGAGGCTGGTAGTTCTTTGGGGCACAAGTGAGACAGAATATGTGAAGCGAAGTTTTCAGTTTTTTATATCGATGATATAATGCATTTACAAATGCTTAGACCTTTATATAATTTTTATTTTCATTTTATTTCTTTACCAACTGATCTCTAAAAATAACAAAGTAATATAGGGAATTTGAGGAGGTTGTGTGCTACTACTGTACACTGGCCAGGACTATGATTGCACGTTACTTGTGTAGAATGGTCAGTGTTAGAACTTCTATAGCAGTATTCCGAGAATTACGCTACAGATCAGAATTCAGACTAATTGTCAGACATTTTTATGTGTTGAGTACCTTGTACTATAGTTTTCAGCACTTGTTTCTCTAATTCAATATTGGTTTCTACTCCTACCACAACAGCTTACCTCTAAAAAAAAAATAAATTGTATTTTTCTGTGCAGTTTCGCTAGAAAAATTGCCCAGTTGTGTGGAAACTCAATCATATGCAGATTTCGCAGAACAAAAAAAAATATTCATCCCTGTAATTTCAAACTAAAACGAAACAGTTTCCTGTTGCACAGTATTATAAAGACCTCATAGTATTTTATGTGGTATAGAACAACAGCTGTGTTATTCACTATTTCACTGACATATTCTCTGAAACAAAACGTGGCCCTCAAAAGTTAAAACTGAGCACATAGAGCATTATTTCAGGTAAAGCACCGTTGCAGAAGGCAATGCTGCTGCCCACCAGTCAAAAAAACAAACAAACAAAAAAAAACCAACTTGATTTACCACTGACCCTTACCACAGTTGTCTTGCGTGTTTTGAGAGAGACACTTCAGAGTGCCATAGAGACACCGACACAGCCAGCAGCCTTTCATCACCCAGTCGCCATGGGCAATGCTGCCGCACATTCTGTCAAGGACAAGAGAGAGATTTATCATCACAAGACTTAGCCAGACAGAGGAGCTCCCTGGTTTTTATTTAGTCTTTACCTTAGTTCACAGTGTCGTCCACTGAAATACTTTGGGCATGCACAGAAAGTCCCTAGGATGCAGGTCCCTCCATTTTGGCAGCAGTTTCTGTTCAGGTGTTTACCTGCGAGATGGTGTTATGGGGTGTTACCGAGTTTACGAAGCAAGACAACATTACTGGATCTACCAAGCATTCAGGTGGATGTGAACCTCCCCCTTTCCTCACTTGTTCACCCAGTTGAAACAGATACCTAGTTTTATTGTCTTTAGAGACAATAAAATTAGCTGCTTGTTAGGAGTGTTTGCTCAGTTAAGCCGAGTTTGTTTGGTTAGGGATTAGAAGCAAACTACCAGGGATTATGGCATGGTCAAGAAGAAAGGACTGTCCTGTCCTACAGAAGCAGCACTTACCCAAGTGAATTATTTCACTTTGACTGAGGCAGGTTTCAGTCACACGGAGAAAGAGGGCAATTACCGGGAAGTGCTGCTAATTTTTGAAGAAAGGAGGCATTGTTAAGCACAAGTACCGCTTAGCCTTGAGACTGGAAGTAAACGTTCCCTCAAGCATTTCTCAGATGCCTGGGATAGAGCTTTTCAGCTCAATGTCTTTTCTTGTGAAATAAATTTTGGTCACTGTGAATTTTACAGGATTGAGAGAATTTTACAAAATTTTACGAACTCGCTTCTAAGTCCAAGAGTCCAAACACTTCTTAATTCACCACACTGTTTAATTACTGTGAAATATTTTGCAAATGAGAGATTGCAGCTTCTACCTTAAATTTTTAGAACTATTTCATAAGCGGCCACTGGAATAATTTAAAAGCTGACATAGAAAACCAGCAGGTTGGAAACTCCCAACCAACACAGGGTTCAGGAGAACAATCAAAGCATTATTATGGTATTGCATTTTAAGCAAACAAACAAAAGCACAAAAAACAAACAGAAAATCGATTTTATGACATCGTTCAAATGAATAAAGTTACCTACTTTCTGTAATCCCCGTGAAAGGTACGAATTCCCTGGAACTCTGTTGCTTTCTACTTTGGTAACTCCGATTCATATCACTGAAACCATCTATAATTGTCACTGAATTCTTAGGCAGAAGCTTTTGTGCTGTGATGTTCAGAGTTTTCACATCTTTTTCTTGTTCTTCTTTTTCATGGCCTTGAAAAGAAGTGCAGAAAAAGAAGGATAGCTGGTAATGAAGCAATGCACACTATAAATCTGTAAGAGAAACGAGCAGGGGGGGAACACATGAAGTTTTACTTACCTTTTCCTAAGTGAATGACCTGCCAGATCAGAGTCACAGTGAAAAGAATTCTAGGAAAACCAAATAAATGAATTAGATTTCTGTTAATAAGACTTAAATAACAAAAAACATGTTGGGACTTAAGGGGAGGAGGGAGAACATTTTCAAAGATATATCTAGCATTGATGTTAAAATTTGTATATATTTCATATCAGCAGTAATTATCATATCAACAATCTCAAATTAAGATTGTTGAAAAAAAAAAAAAAGAGGCAAAAAAAGGAGAAAGAGAAGAGAGAGAAAGAGGAAAGAAGGATGTGTATGCTTATGCCTTCTTCCAGAAAATCAGACACCATACACTTTCTGGATGACAAGCAGCTGTACACTTCTTTACCACAATGGAGTTATTACCATCTAGTTACAAAAGCAGCAAAGGCAAGAGGAGAACATTTGCCTTCACCTTAGGTTCCAAGAACATTAGATCTTTTCATCATCCTGTCCCCATTTTGAACCAAAAAAAGTATTATTAAAAGACAGAGCATCCTTGTCTAGAGGTACTCAGCAGTGCAGGCAGCCTTACCTAACCTGTTTTCGCCAGTACATTTTTCCGCAGCCTGAAATACTCTATTCCTCCAGGAAAGCTTCAGCAGAGGTCCAAAGTCCCTCAGTGAAGGCTTCAGCATGCAGTTGTCCTCCCACCATATAAAGCACCCAGACAAATAGCAAGATTCACGAAGGGAAGTTTTCTCTTTCCGTCCAGGTCACAGGAATATAGAAAACACATAGCTCCCAGTCGTATTGCTTGCCGAGCCCCCACAGAGCTCCGGGGAGGGAGTGAGGTCCCGGTACAGGGACTCCCTGGCCTGCCCTTGATTAACATGTGCTGCTGAAGGGTGGAGCAAACTCGGGGCAGATACATCTGAGGGGAGATCTAACGGCCTGTGACCACTGAAACGTGCAAGCCAGTAAGTTCTTCACTTCGATTTACTTGTTAATTGAACAACACCACCAACAACAAAAAAGTGTATATACACTGACTGCACATACTGCATAGGAAAGAAAAAAAAAAAAACTGTTCTGCAGAATTGTTGTAAGTGAAAGTTGTAAAACTGTTTAAAAAGTAAAACTGTTGTAAGTGTAAGTGAATGTAAACTGCAGTAGGCATATAACAAAGTCTCTACCGTAAGTTTCTACAGGGGGCTCTAGCTTTACAAAACTGTATCACTTTGCACCACTGACACTGAGATGGAGCATGCAATAGGAATTGCTATCAACGGTACTACAGAAAGCAGTACAAGGTTCTTGTCAGATGTCTGTTGTTTCACAACAGCCATTCATAAACTCAGAAGACAACTTTTGAAACTTTTTGTAATGAAAAACCCATTAGAGAGCATTCCTAGTCCATGCAAAAAGATTCGATGTAAATTTTGTTCATCAGTGTTCACTAACGGGGCCTAGGAACCCCCACAGCTTTACAGTGTCTCAGCAACACTGACAGGAGAACCTGCAGCTTCGGATAGTGGTTAAAAAAAAAAGCAGCTTTTGGCCATCTTTTCTCCAATATATCCTGCATTATGCATTGTTTTTCACCTAGGCTGTAAGAGGAAAATGCAGCAATACAGATATATTTTGTTTTGGAGGGCAAGTGAAAGAGCGCTGTTTCATTAAACCAGCGCAAATCAAGATAGCAGAGACTGTAGCATAACTAGCCAATGTCAGACACATGGGCTGGACTTTCATGAAGAACTGTCTGTACTGGCTATGTTATCTCTTGCAGTTTGTAAGATATGGCTGAGAGCTGTCAGCTTTGTCCCCACCTCACGAGTGGTTTGGAAGCTGCAAACACCCCTCATCCAGTATGGTAAAAAAGGCAGAGATTATTTCTAATTTAGTCAACTGTCTTATCACAGAAGTGAACGGGGAGTGCTCTGAGGTCATGTTATCTTGTGTCTCCTGTGGAGACACTGATATCCAATGAAAGGATAGAACTGCATGGCTGGAGACATGAAATGGCTCTTTCTGCAGCTAGTGTTTGCTGTCTGGAAGAGAGCTCTATTTGTGGGTGCAGCATTCACAGCACCAGTAACAGTGTTGACTCCAAATGATCTAACCTCAACTATTCCCTTGTGGATGTAAGCTAACCCCTTGGCTTTAGCTTAAAAGCATCAAGTGTTCTTGTACCATTGCAAGTACAGATGCTGTTCTTGAGTAGGATATGTTTCACAATAAATGGAGGATCACAGAATCACAGAATCATAGGGGTTGGAAGGGACCTCTAGAGATCATCGAGTCCAACCCCTGTGCCAAAGCAGGCTCCCTATATCTGGTCGCACAGGTAGGCGTCCAGGCGGGTTTTGAATATCTCCAGAGAAGGAGATTCCACGACCCCCCTGGGCAGCCTGTGCCAGTGCTCTGTCACCCTCACTGTAAAGAAGTTCTTGTTCACATTTGTGCGGAACCTCCTGTGCTGCAGTTTCTGGACGTTCCCCCTTGTCCTGTCTCCACACACTTCTGAAAAGAGTCTGGCCTCGCCACTTTGTCCCCCACACCTCAGATATTTATAAACCTGGATCAGATCCTCCTCTCAGTCTTCTTTTCTCAAGGCTAAACAGACCCAGTTCACTCAGCCTTTCTTCATAGGGGAGATCCTCCAGGCCCTTCACCATCTTTGTGGCCCTGCGCTGGACTCTTTCCAAGAGATCCCTGTCTTTTTTATACTGGGGAGCCCAGAACTGGACACAGTACTCTAGATGAGACCTCACCAGGGCAGAGTAGAGGGGGAGGATCACTTCCCTTGACCTGCTGGCCATGATCTTTTTAATGCATCCCAGAATGCCATTGGCCCTCTTAGCCATGAGGGCACACTGCTGGTTCATGGTCAAGCTGTCGTCCAGCAGGACACCTAGGTCCTTCTCTATAGAGTTCCCCTTCAGCAGGTCATCCCCCAGCCTGTACTGGTGCATGCAATTATTCCTCCCTAGGTGCAAGACTCTGCACTTGCTTTTCTTAAAAAAATACATAATTTCATACATAATACATAATAAGGATACATATTTTCCATGCATATTCACAATATGTGTATATCTGGAGTTTATCAGCACATGAAAAGATTTCCTGGTGTAAAATATTTCCAATTCAAACAATTTACATTTTAGTTTGAGTTCAAGCCTTTATTTTCTGTATCTGTATAGTAGCATTAGAGTTTTGAGTTAAAATAGAACACTTGTACTTAATTGCATTTGTTTACTGCTTTTTTTTTTTTTTTTAATAAAGTTAGGAACAAGAACTCATTTTCTTCCTGGTCTTATGGTAGCAAAATGGTAGTTCCTTTTTAAGTTACATATCAGATGCTGTCATCTAGGATCTAGTTTGCTGGCTTCCCCTCCCCATAGACTGAAGTATTAAAAGTAGAGATAAGGAAACACAAGAACGTCACACTTACTGTTTTTTGTTTACTTGCTTTTAGTAAATGCAGTATCAACATAGTTATTCTGGATTGCTTTTCTGGGTATCAGTTTCTAAACACTACACTGGAGATAACTTTCAAAATGGAGATGGTGGTAAAAAAATATTGATCAACTTTCACACCTTGTACCATTTGTTTAGGATCAGAAGTCAACCCTGTAAGTGCAAGAGCTAACAACCTGGGGGACCGTAAAGCAGTCGGTAAACATTTCTCACTGTGATGTCTTGTTCCCTCCTTCCTTCTCCCTGAAATCTCAGTGAAAAGGTACACATGAGAATGAGGACAACAAAAATTGCTCAGATGTTGCTGTTGCTTGGCTACGCTATGGAAATGAGGTTGGTATGACAGTGTAGAAAAACACTGCTGTTTGTTGACAGAATCTGCCAGAAATAGGTTGCTTCAGCCCAGGGATTTGATAAAAACTGTAGTAAGGACAGACACATTTGCTGAATGAGTTGCAAGCAAGGCAGGAGTAGAGCAAACCAAATATCTGGTCCTAAGCATTTTGATTGAACACTGTATGTAATGGGTGGTTCAGTATTAGGCGCCTTCAGTACTTTTGGTTCTTAAAGTAGGTCAAGGGGTCTATATGGTTAAGGGTGGAAGAAAAATATAAAGTCACAGAATTGTTTGAGTTGGAAGGGAACCTTAAAGGTCATCTAGTCCAACTTCCCAGCAATAAACAGGGACCCTTAAGATCATGTTGCTCAGAGCCTGGTCCAGGCTGACCTTGAATGACTCCAAGAATGGGGCTTCCACCACATCTCTGGGCAGTCTGCACCTGTGCCTCACCACTCTGACTGCAAAAAACTTCTTCCTTGTATTCAATCTAAATTTCCCCATTTTTAGTTTGAAATCATTTTCCCTTGTCCTGTCACAACAGACCCTGATAAAGAGTCTGTCCCCTTCCTTCTTATAGCCTCTTTTTAGATACCGAAAAGCTACTACCAGATATCCCTGGAGCTTTCTCTTCTCTGGTCTGAATATCCCCAGCTATATCAGCCTGTCTTCATAGGGGAGGTGTTCCATTCCTTGGGTCACTTTCGTGGCCTTCATCTGGGCGGTTTCTAACAGGTGCCATTCAGTTACTTGTTAATATGTGCCTAACAAGTAGGATAGAAGAACTCTTTAAGTCTTGCTCACAGTTTTGAAGGTTACGAGAGGTTTACAAATGCTGCTTGTTCCATGTCTGCCACAGTATGGTGAACATTAGCTTACCTCTGGTGATATATCTGTAAGAAGTAGCACTGTAAAGAAATACACAGTATGAAGTGTGTATTATATCAAACAGGATGTGAGCAAAACAGATGTTTTTTTTGTTCAGATTTTTATCCCTCTCCTCTTCTAAAACACAGGGTTACTTTGTTAGTACACACAACCTCCCTTGTGCTCATCTAGGAAATCGTAGGTCTACAGTCTACATCATCTGGCTTTGTGTCCCAGTGTGTGAATGCAGGACTATACTGAAAGAGGAAATGTGGAGAATCAATGCTGTTTTTTGCTGTATTAGTACTTTGTTCCGAGTGTATGTTACTCAGTATCTCTGAGAGCTTCAGGATCCATACATCTCTGAAGATTAGAGGTACTATAGTATTAAACGAAAAAGAAAACAGTAGCAAATGTGAGAAAACTTTATTTCCCTAGCTTCCTGAGAGGTACACTGTAAAGGCTGCTCAGGGATATGCAAAATTCAGTGAAGGCCAGTGCAGCCAAAGCATCTGCTGATTAGAAACCTTTGATTTGCCAAACTCCAGCTTAAGGCTAGGACCAGATCTCTGACCAGTTTGGACACTATTAATTCAGTTATGCAGAGTATTAAGGAAAACAGTGGAAAGCAGTTAAGTCCCCAGGCATTCACTGAAGTTTTGGGCATAGAGACATCTGTGAAGTAAAGCTGGCAGCCTGTTTAGGTGACTGTGTTCCCTGAGAAGTGAAGAGTCCAGGCAGACCAGCTTGGGAACACTCAGAGTGCACTTAACTGATTACATGGTGAGGATGCTGGCTAGGATGACCTAATAGGAATCAGTTTGAGATTTGCATTCCTGTTTGTTCATTTTCTGTTGGTCTTATGATAGCTGGGAGCCACTGATTTCTAAAAGCTGCGTAAAACTGAATAATGTGTATGGTCTTTCATAACTTTGTCAACATGATCTGGCCAGATCATGTCTTATTACCATAATGGACATTCTGTGGGATTGTGTATGGGTTGCTGTATTTGCCTCTTTGTGTATGCACAGAATGGAGAATGGAGATCTGGGCACAAGTGCTTCCACTTGTTCTAGTAAACAGCATAAATTCTCTGATAAGTGTTTTTTTTTTTTTTTTCTCTCTTTTTTTTTTAACACTGCATCAAGAATGGGTGGTTTAGTTTGAATCTGTCACGAATTGATTTGAGGATATAAGAAGGAGGAAAATAGGATAATTTGCACAGTGATCTGCGCTGTGTTAACTAATGCCACTGTACCAAGATCAACTTAAGAATGATAAATTGCTATTGATGCTAAAAAAAATGGGTTCACCTCTGTCTTACAGCATGGGCTGTTCCTTAATACTGACTTGCTCACACCATCATTACTGTTGTGGATCTGTGAGTCAGCTATATCAGGGAGTTAATTTGACTAAAAACTGAGGTGGCAAAAAATGGTTAATTTCATCTGGATCAGTTCCCTGATATAGTTTGCCACATGGAAAGCAGAACCGACAGAAGCAGGAGACAGGAATAAAGAGCTGTGGCCAGCTGACTAGTAGCCTTTTTCTGAAGCAGAGCTGATTTGTACCAGACTATAATGGCTGTGGAGTTTGTAAATAGATATCAGTTAATAAATTTAAACTCCTGTTCTCCTCCTTGGAAAATAACCCACAGCTAATATATCCATATGATGATACCACTTCTATGCTTCCATCCTATTAGCACTGAGTAATGAAGAGAAATAGAGCCATCATTCTGCATCTCTCTGACAGAGTATGTATGGTTAAAGGTTAGTGCAAACAAGATGGGAGTGATATTATCAAACGAGAGGAAACAGCTTTAGCAGTCTTTTGGAGCAGAAATCTTATGCAGATGCAGTACAAAGATGCAATTCCCTAAGATGCAATGTTCTGTCACAGCCTGACATAAATTTATGGCTATTACCAGCATCATGATAGATTATTCTGTAGATATTCATTCTACTGAGTCTAGAGGTTAATCATTAAATTGTATGAAAAAATCAATGTACAAATAAAGGAGTTTTATAATGAAAATGACTGTATTTTATGTCTTTTATGCTCAGTAAACAACAAATTATGTTTCTCCTGGCAATATATGGAAAATGATAAGAAGATCCAGGTCTTCTTTGTATGAGAGAAGGATTCTTTTGACAAATGAACTAACACCAACATCAAAAGACTGCTAGACTGAGATTTGCCATCTTTTATTGAAAAAATAACCAAGAAAACACAAAGCAAAAGCAAGGCTTTCATTCAGAATTTGAAAAGAAAACTTGTTTTTAGCCACCCAGGCTCTGCAGGGAGCCAAGATGTGTTTTTGTGGGGTAAACAGTGGAGAGCTCAAACCACAATTTGGACTGAATGTACTTCTGCTCCCCACAATATCAGGTGTATGCCTCTACCTTGCCTGCCATTCAGGAATCTGTATTAACATTTCAGGTTTAAGAACAGTCTCTTTTTTGTTGAATAAATTATACTGAGAATTATGTTACCTTACTAAACGGGGCATTTGGGGCCACTGTATTAATGAAATCATGCACTCAATCTATACCTTTCATGTAAAATCACATTAGGGATCTACCTGAAAATCTATCTTTTCTATAATCAAAAATAAATTGCTTCAGTTTGATAGAATATTTTGACCTGGCTTAGCAATTTAGTGCTTTCAGCTGAAACTAGAGTGAAATTTTTTAGAAGTAGGGAAAAAAATAATTGAAAGGTTAGTGGTCTGCTTTTTCCTCTCTGTTTTCATTCATTACTGCATTTCATTCATGTACTGCAGCGTGGCTTAGCCTTTTGTTAAGGATGCTGTAGTAGGATATGATCCTAGAAAGGCTTGGTTTATGTGGCATGATACAAACTAAGCATTTTATAGCAGTTGTGGAGGAATCTCAAACCAAGTGCTGATCCTTCAGTCAAGGAATGATTCAAATACTGCAGCTATCTATTAATTGAAACCAGTGTGTATATCTGTCCCTGACTTTTAAACTGTCCATTAATGCTAACATTTCTTTAGAATAAGTTTACCTACACGTTAAAATTGAGCCGATGTCATAAGACTAATTCTCAAGTCAAGTATATGCTGAAATTTGTACTGGCTCTATTGGCACTGGATCTTCTTTGGAGCTGAATCCACCTGTAACCTGGACTTATTAATCCTGGGGAAAAGAAGACTGAGGGGGGATCTGATTCATGTTTATAAATATCTAAAAGGAGGTGGGAGACAAATGGATGAGGTCAGACATTTCTTGGTGGTGTGTAGATGAAGAGAAATGGCCTAAAATTTAAACATAGGATATTCTGTACTAACATGTGGAAGAACTTTGCAGTAAGGGTGATGGAGCACTGGAGCAGGTTGCTTGGGGAGGTTGTGTAGTTTGCTTCTATGGGGATGAATCAAGACTTCTCTGTATGCCCATTTGTACAGCCTGTTGTAGGGTACATGCTTTAGCAGGGTGGTTGGATTTGAGAACCTCTTGAGGTCTGTTCCACCCCTGTGATTCTGTGGAAAAATAAATAAATAAATATTATATTTATTATTTATTATTATATATATAGGTGTGAACTATTAGATCACCCTAAACATGGCATTTTCCTTCCTTTTTTCTCTTCTGCAAGAGTTTCTTTTCGGTGAGTTATCCTTGTAGGCAACAGGAATGGCCAGCAAAAATGAGAGATCTAGTAGTTATTTTAACCTACGTTAATAACAAAATACTATATAACAATACAGACTGCTGTCAGTAGTCCACACCTTCCTTTTGTCTCCAGTTTATTGCTCTGCTCAGGGATTCCTGTCTAATGCGCCAGACTTGGAATCCATCTGGACCTCAGTCCAACTGTTCAAAATGTGCTGTGTGTGCCAACATTTGCAGGTGCCTTGCATTCAGTTTCTTTTCTGCAAGGAGTGGGTTGAACTCCTGCCATAGTAATGACTTCATTTTTCCTACATACAAACCCAGGAATTGGCCTAGACCTGCATGGGTGAGCAATTCTAGAGCATATACGAATAGCAGATTTAGCATATCTGGAATGATGCTTGGGGAGACTGTAGTGGTATAATGGCAATAGGACCAGTGCAATAAGACATTACAAAGAAAGAGAAAGGAAGGCTCATCTATCTCTGAAGATTGAGGCATTATTACATATTACAGGGAAAAATTCCACAAAGGAAGAATCTCCAACAAAAGATCCTTCCTCGGTAGCAGTCAGCACTTAAATGAGATCAAAGAGGGGTTGAGCCTGGCTCCACCCCTTCTGGTAGCACAGGTGAATTGACTTCACCTGTGCTCCCAGGGCTGACTGGGTCTTTTCTCCAGGTGCTCAATCAGTGGATCAGTCTGTGAGTAGTTGCCACATAGGAGACAAATGTTTGATTACACAAATGAATTTTAATACCCTTACACAGGTACCAAGAATCGATAGCAAAATAGTTTTGAAAGTTTCTAGCTTGTAGGTATTAAGGACACTTTGTGAATTGGTTCACAGAATGCAGATTTCTTTTTTTGTGATAAAGAACAAATCAGAAACTCTGTGGGTGAATTCTGGAAGTCTTAAAGTAACTTTATGCAGTTAGATCACACTTAGGCCTATAGAAGAAAAGGAGTAATGCTTCTTTTAGCAAAAGAGTACTTCTTCACTGTTTAGGAGGGCTCTCCACTGACAGTGGGACTAAAGAGGTGGAAAGAAAAGCAAAATTGGAATCTGTGTAGATAGTCATACTCATAGTGACAGAGCATGTTCTTGACATAGGTATTAGACTTCTGACATCACTTTAGCCTTTTGGTTTAAGGAAAAAATACTAGCATAATTCCATTCTCTCTTAAGAAATGTCTGCAAGTAGTAAAATTTTCTTTTTTTTTTTTAAGCATGGCTATATGATGAGAAGAAACAGGAGTGACATGCCTACTGATAACAAACTGCTTCAAGTAGAATAGTCTGATCCAGCTAAATTGGATGTATTGTGAGTATTTATAGTGTAACTACTTCAACATCAAATATATTGTGTCCTGAGGAGTAATCTCTGGAAGTCAGAAATGATGAACTGATAGAGTTTTTCTGGAACACAAAGTTTTACTTGATAATAAAGACTATAGAAAGCAAAAGATAGTATGCCAGCTGCAGTTTCACACTGTGATATCCATATGTATATTTGTGCAAATGTCACTTTTTTTTTTTGGCAGAAAAAGCACATTTCTATACGCTTCCTGCCCTGTTCTTTCTCCTGCATTTTACCATTTCCTCAGCTTTGTTGCCCAAACTGATCAGATTATTATTCACAACTGTAAAAACATCCAAGTTTCCAATTATTTCATTTAAATTTGGTCATTTTACAGATCATACATAGAAGGCAGCCTCATGAAATGTTGAACTGATCCAGGCATATTTAAATAGAACATTCATGTGTGCGCTTAGCTCCTCCAAATATGGCATACCTGAATGACTGAAGAAAACTGAAATTCCATAAATATGGTGATTTTCAGCAGTGTTTGCTTGTTGCCACACTCAGGGAAAAGAAAAGGAAAGGAAAGGAGAAAGGGAAGGGAGGGGAAGGAAAAGGAAAAGGGAAAGGGAAAGGGAAAGGAAAGATTTAACCAGTTTAATAACTTAAAACTGTCTTGAGTCTCCAAGGGATATAAAGGCCTGAAATGAGGACATGGTGTGTTTTAATACAGTTTTGTTTGGCTAAAGATGAAATTGAAGTAGTTGATGAATTTTATTGGGCAGTAAACCTCATCCAGGCACTGGCAGTAGAGAAATTATCTGCAAATCTGTGTCAACTTTACAGCTTGAGCTAAGTATATGATTAACATTTATGGTGAAAATTGTCCTAGCTTAATTAATTTTAATTGATACTTGATAGAGGCTTTGGCAACTCTTATAAAATTCCTCTTCAAGTGAAAATCTACCATTTTTTTCTGCTAAATCTTTCTATTTTTACAGAGACACAGATTTCCGAGGGACTATGATAGTTTATCATTTGGAAAACTGCCCTTCATTTCCACACATAATACTGGCAGTAAAAAAATTGCTTCTTTTAGTAAATTGTGTTGATGCTTCTCTAGCAGAACAAAATTTCTTCTACAGCTGTAGACCTGGCTATGTGTACATATATAATAGATTAAATCTATACAACAGAGCAGATTCTGTTCATAAGACCAGGAACATTTGTGGGAGAGGAACACAGTGGTCATGATACATCTTCTGATATATGGAAGTGTTGTATTACATGGCGATAGTGTTTGTACAGCTGGGGCCAATGTCCCTGAAGCACCCCTGCCCAGCAACCTCAGTGATTAATCTGTACATGCATATACACATCCTATATACTTTTATCAAAATTACATTTTGTGTACTCTTACCAAATTATGACAGACATTTGTAAACTACCACAAAACATCTGGCAGGTCAATGTGCAAATTAGATGCAGAGTTACACTGATGAATATTTAGTCTAGCAGTACTTCTAGGGGCATATTCTGATGCATGGTGATCTTTTCCACTGACCATCTATAAGTGCCTGACCTTGCTGTACTACATTAGAATAATATTTATGTGTGCTTCATCTTCACAGTGATTTTGCTCTGAGACAACTGTCTCCATTCAGCTTCTGGTTTGTCTAGAAATAGCAAAATGGCATGCATATATGTCAAAGGAAAGGGCTTGTTAATTCTGTAGGTACTGGCTGCTGTTCTGTGGGAAGGGGCCGTACGTATTCTTTATCCTATGTAGGGGATCCTTCCTGCACACTTCAAGTGTCAAAGTAAGCTTGCTTTTCTCAACTTGTGCAAATGAGAAAAAAAAAACAAAAAACCCACCACCACCACCAACAAAACATTGCAGATCATTTTGCCTTTTAAATCTTTCCTACTCTGAATTGGAGGATTGGCAGGAATTTGTCACAGAGGCTGAAAGGTGATCAAGATATCCGGAGGCTAACAGCTGTACCAGTCGATATAATTTGCATTTTACATCTCTCTTGGGCATTGCTTCTGCTTGATTTGGTGGTGGTCAGCCAGAGTCTCATCATTATCTAGGAGTCTGTTTGAATAAGTTCAACCAAATACTGATGTATATAAAAGTCTCTGCTTCACAGTGCTTACAAATCACTAAGTACTTAACTTCTAGCTTTACAGTTTGAAGACAAATAAGGAGAAAAGAGGAAATAAATTACTTTTGAAAGCACTAATGAAGGGCAGTGAAGCTGTGAGGGGACTGCAGCACAAGTCCTGTGGGGAGCAGCTGATGGAATTGGGATTTTTCAGTCTGGGGAAGAGAAGAT
Source organism: Oreortyx pictus (assembly GCA_036925125.1). Taxonomy (NCBI): domain Eukaryota; kingdom Metazoa; phylum Chordata; class Aves; order Galliformes; family Odontophoridae; genus Oreortyx; species Oreortyx pictus. The sequence goes on from JAUPFR010000004.1 coordinate 17,195,382, forward strand.
TCAGAGGAGACCTTACTGCTCTCTACAATTGCCTGGAAGGAGATTAGGATGATCATCCACTTCTCCCAGGAATCAGTGATGGGGTGAGAGGAAAAGGCCTTAATTTGCACCCAGGGAGATTCAGGTTGCATGTTGGGAAAACTTTTCCAAGAGAGTGTTCAGGCACTGGAATAGGCTGCCCTAGGAGGTGGTTGAGTAACCACCCCTGAAGGTGTTTTAGAAATGTTTAGGTGTGGTACTTAGGGACATGCTTCTCTCTACAAGAAGACATTAAATCCCTGGAGTGTGTTCAGAGAAGAGTGACAAAGCTGGTGAGGGATCTGGAGCACAAGTCTTATAAGGAGCAGCTGAGGGAACAGGGATTATTTAGTCTGGAGAAGACTCAGGAGTGACATTATCACTCTCTATAACTACTTGAAGAAGGGTTGTGGTGAGGGGGGCATATGGCTTTTCCCATGTAACTAGTGAAAGGACTAGAAGGAATGGCCTCAAATCGCACCAGGTAAGATTCAGGTTGGATGTTAGTAAATACATCTTCCCTGAGAAAGTGGTCAGGCACTGGAATAGGCTGCCTAGAGAGGTGGCAGAGCCACCACTCCTGGTGGTGTTCAAGAAACATTTAGATATTGTTCTGAGAGAAATGGTGTAGTGGAAAATATTGGTGATAGGTGGATGGTTGGGCTGGATGATCTCAGAGGTCTTTTCCAGCCTTGATGATTCTATGATTCTGTGTTTCAGCAGGCGATTTTGGTAGTAGATAGATGGTTGGAGTTGTTATCTTAGAGGTTTTTTCTAACATTAAATATTCTGTGGTTCTAATCTACTGACTAGTCTACAACCAAAGAAAACTGATATTGAGGCATATTTTGATAGACTCCTTTAACATAGGGTCTTTCTATTTTCTCTCTTTCAAACTAGTGCTGATGCTAATACTCCCATGCAGTGATGTGCACTTCTCACCTTGGTTAACCTCTTCTTTATGTTTCCTATTTCCCTCATATGTAGGCTTGTGCATGGCAAGGCACATGTTGCTCACCTGTAGACTGTGCAAAGGAGGAACAATGGGCAGTTGTCAGGGCAGAGAGTTACTCTGTGATGTGTCAGTCTAACTCTTCATTAGCTGACAGTTTTGTGGCATTAGGACCTTCAGTGAAGCATCTATAACCCTCTGCACTGCAGAACAAAGGGCCCAGAACAATAGAACAATTGCAGAACATTATCTCATTTTATATGAATCGGCCCTTTCAGTGATCTATGTCACATATGTTCTCCTACATCCACTCTTTGCTTCTAACTTGAAATTTTATATATACATTAACTAAACAGAAATACCAAGCAGGTCATTTAAAACCTATATTGGGGAATTTGGTATTGCATGGTTTTTCTGAAGGATGTCCTGCTGCTGCTTTATACCATCCCTCTCCTGGAATTGCAAAGAGTCTCCTAGTGTATGGATTACCATTTTCAGAAAAATCTCTTTAGAAGCTTATCAATAGGTTGCAATATTAGACATTAAAAATTTTCTAATGGAGAAACCACACTTGTTTCACCCCTTCTCCCATACACACATGGGGAACATTTTATTTTAGAAAGAAATGAGAAAACAAAGTGTATAAATGTATGTCATGAAAAGGATCCTCAAGAAACCAAGTTCACAAAGTGTAGGGTAAATACAGTTATATACACTACATGCAGTTCATTTCTTTAATTTATGGTGCTCAAGCCACAAAGGCAGTGCTTGGGTGGCTGTAATGCTGCAAGACTAGTTTTACCACAAGATTCAACCATGCTTCAGTGTAGTTCTTAAAGGCTAAATTTCCTGGCTTGATGCTACTGTTAGGCAATGGTGACTAAATCTCAGCTCTAAGTTCTTGCATGCTTTAGTCTGATTGTGAAAGAAATCTATCCTAGAGGTGAGTAAACCATGAGCTACAACAACCTTCTGCCTTCTCATGTTGTTTTCCTGTCTTTTGGAGACCTACCCTTGAATTTGTATTAAGAATAAGGGGACAAGGATGCACAACAGATTTTGCTGCAGAGTTTATTTTTCAGAAATATAACTTTCTCCCAACTAGTATATGGCATAGCCTTCTGAACATCTGGGTACCAAGCATGTCTAGGAGGATAACAGACCCTGCTGCGGAGACTGGAGAAAGGAGAAGAGGAAATTATAAGATTGTCAACTGTTATTTCTCCTTAATGGGGAATTCAATCTGTAGTAGGGAATAAAGGATAGAAAAATCACAACTATTTTGCCAAAAATTCTAATAAAATGTTGGTTGTATTGTTTTAAAAGCAGAGTCCTACTTTCAGTGTAGCTTATTCTGTGTTAAGGCTGTTTTGTCCTAAGGCTATGCTCTGTCAGAAAATGTCCATTCCCAAGTGTCTATTTGGCAAAAGGAGGACTCATCAATAGACACTAAGAAAAGAATTAAAGTACTTTGTCTTCATGCCAGGTTGAATTTCAGTGCTTGCACAGAAGTAGCTTCAAGCAACCATTCTGTGAGTTTGACACTGAGGGTGCAGTTCTGTAACTATGGCTGGTTGGAAATTTTGACAAATTGGAAAAGGCCTGATGTTCAAATTAGATGCTGTGGAAATGTATTGTTCTGACAGAGAATTGTTCAAGAACAGGGGCTCACCTTCAAAAAGAAGAAATAACTTGACAGCTGTAGCTCTCAGCTGGGATTAGTGAGACCCAGATTAGAATTCCTACTTTTTTTCTGATTTAGTCTAAGGTGTAGGCTTGGGTTTTCAGAAAAATCTAATTTGAGTATTATGAACAAAATATATTAGCTATTTTGAAACCCCTCTGTTCATCTGTTATTACCTTCCTCTGTCTTTGTGTTCAGTGGGTTTGCTTTCTGTTTTGGCACCAGAAAAATATGAAAATATGAAAAGCATTAGCTCTGTCCTGATGGAAAGTGCGAAGAGGAAGATGTTTTCAATCTGAACATTTGCAGGACACGGAATCAGTTTTCTTCCCAGCTTTGTCTGGAAGGTAATTATAGCAATTTTAATATTCTTTTCTTTAATTCTTTTTATTGATTATATTATTGACCTGTATCTTCTTGATATTGTGTAAATGTAGGCAAGAAAATTGGTGGAAAATAAGACCAAGTGGCATTGATTATTTTTTTTTCCTTTCTGAACTGAGAAGGAAAGAAGGTTCTCAACATTTCCACACCAAAAATCCAAACCATATCCATTCCCTTTGTAGACTCTTTTATAGATAATGCATGCATTATCTAATTCTTTACTCCTACACTCATAGTAGGTGGACAACTAAAATTTAGATGTGGCCTAGAAAGTGAGAACTGGAGGGTAGCGTACAGTCTAAAGCAAATTCCATTTCAAAATTTCATTTTGAAATTAGAGTGAAGCACAAAACTAGCAAAGATACAGTGCACAGTTATTTCTATAGTGAGTTTGCTTTTGCTTTTCAACTGTTGAGTTTGTATTAACTGATTTACTGAACGTCTGAAGAAATCAGTGATGAGATAGAGAGTGGTTATATTTACTTCAGGTTTGCAGCTATCTGTGGCTTTGGCTGTGTCTAGGCGGTTTCTGAGTTTCCTGTCATGTCAGACCACATCTGACATCCAGAGCTTTCATGGCATGGTACCTATATTCAGTCTGTTTTATCATACTTTGTGCACAGTTAAGTAGGTTGTTAGTGGACTCATTGTCTAACAGGTTATTTCTCCTGATATCAACACAAGGAAAAGCTACAGTTTAGCCCATTTTTACCTATTAACTTTATTACCATTAACATCTACAGTGATCATGATTTTATTCTGCTCATTTATGCAATTGTGAGAAATTTACTTGGCAGCAATGCAGAGATTTTCTGCCCTGTGTTAATCCAAATCAGTTATTCTGACAGAAGCTAGCTGCAATTAAATTGTTGGTATCTGGGCAGATTTTTTTTCCTTTCTAATTATGTTTGGTGTTCTCAGTTTGATTTTGGTACAAGTTCTTTTTTCTGATCCCCAAGTGCAGATGTGAGGAGGTAAGGAAAGGTAGACTTTTACAACACAGCAGATAAAGCATATGGAATTATCTGCTGTAATCTCTGTGTACCCTCTTTGTGCTGGGGCTGCATCTGTCTCTGGCTTTGCATTTGGCAGAGTTTTGGACAGAGATGGAAATGGTGCCTCAGCTGTGAGTATAGCGGCTGTCACAAGCTGCTGCTCCAACATGCGGCTGCACTTATTGTGGCTCAGGTGTTTACTTGCTCCAGCAGGACAGGACAAGCTGAAAAAACAAAACAATGGAAAATTTTTTCTGCAACCATATGTAAAATGTAGGATGAAATAAAATGGAGGACCAACAGAAGCTGTCAAGGCAAAGAAAGGACGATGATTGGCTGGAAGTTTTGAAAAAAAGGTTAAAGGAAAGTCTGCAGGTGATGAAATGAAATCTGGTCTGAATATTTCCCTTCAGGATCACTGGGCTGGAATGTGACCTCTATTACTTTCTAAGGATAGAGTTTTGTTTTGTTTTGTTTTGTTAATTTGTTTTGTTAATTTGTTTTCCAGCCAGGCTTCTTCATTGCTATTGCAAGTGTGTGCATGCACACACACTTTGTGTCTTACTGGAGTAATGCTTCTAAAATTTTGACATCCAAGTTCAATTCATATTTGCATTTGAATATTTTAAAAAGAGTGAAAAAGAAGTTAGCACTCCTGCTTTCATAGATTTTTCCTTTTGAAAATGTGATTTGAACAAAACAACAGCAACAGGTCAAGTACCTTCAGCTTCAGATCAAGGGGAGAAAGGAAATCTAGATATCTTGTTGGAAATCAGGAAAGTTCAGAACTGATCATACAACTAGTCAGACTTCACATCCATGGTCTATGAATTACTTGGATGCACTGAGGTATCTTTTTTCCTCTGTTTGCCTCTCTTTCTCTTCCCAAGAGAAAGAAGGAAGGGCAGTAGAACAACTTGAAAAGTACTGGGACTTCTTTGAAACCAGGCTTGTTTGTTTTCAAACAACTGTATTTGAGCCAAACGAGCACAGGATCCAGGATGAAGGGAGCTGCAGTTTGCGCCAGGCGTTCTCCTTGCCCCTCCTGAGGCTTCTTCTCATAATCAAGGGTCTGTCATGAGAGGTTGCCTTCTATGAACACATAGTGAGAAGAAAAGCAAAAAAGGAAAAGCAGCCGAAGTGCTGACTCATTTAGATCTTGTAAAGGCCTTTTTCAGATGTTAAGCCTAGTCGATCCTGCCAAGTCTTTTCTGAGGAATTATTATTATTTTTAATTCTAATGCATTTCATGCTGGTTTTAGGCACTCAGATGAAAAACCTGAATTCACTAGGCAATCAGGCTGTCTGCCTACATAACCCTGTGCATATAACACGCTATCTAAGCCATGACTTCTCTGAAAGTAGTAACACCAAAAATTTCACAGTTGAATACGTTCTTTTCATAAATAGATTCAAATTAAATATGTACAAAATGCACATTACATTAAACAGTGTAATATTTATTGTGAGGTAAATTACCTTGTGAATTTGAAAATGACTTTATTCCACCAGAAAGAAATGAACTTCATATTTATCATTTAATCTGAACAAGTATGTCACAATTATTGTGGAACAACTGCCAATTGTTTGTTACTCTGCTTTTAGGACTACTACACCTTGATGTGGGAAACTGCTTCCCAAAATAGAAGAATGGTGGGTGTGAAATGCCCGAATCTCACTGACCAATCTATATAATGATCTATGATATACAGAAAAAAAAATCTCCCTATTGTCAATGGTTTATCGGCCAGTTCAGCCCTGTTCTGTGATGAATGGAGCAGGGGACCCATTGGCCCATGCCCCAGGAATGGGGAAGGGGGAAAAGGAAAAGGGTAGGGAGATAGACCTATAAAAAATCAGTGGCAATGATATGAGAACTAGTTTACTAAATAAGATATTGGAATGCAAAATAAAACAATATAATACAATATAATTGGAATTGAATCTAATAAATCAAACCAAGAGAGAGTTGTCTGAAAGCAAAGGTCTTACACTAAAGCTGAAGGCGAGACAGCTAGGAAGCACCCACTGCTGAAATGAACAGCAAGAAGAGGAAGACTTGGGACTTTTGTGTGGTTTTATCTTTCCCTCTGAGTGGAAAATGGGAACACAAGGGCCTCTGGGGTATGTAGTTCTCTTCTAAGAAACAAGTACCCAGAAATTCAGCAGTCCACAGAACTGGAGCATTACCTCTTTAACTCACAGTGCCTCACATGATGTTATGATGTGGAATACTGATAACAAAAATCATAAAACCATGACACCTGTATTGCATGCATATAATGGATAATGGGTATGGGTAATAAAGGAGTTCTCAACAAAATGCTCAAATCCTGTGATACCTTTGTCCCTTCTCAAGCAAAAGTTCTGCTTGAGCACCCCTTCTGGATGAATGTCCCACCAGCAGCACATGCACTGCTAAAGCCTGCACTGCTGTCTTGCCTAATGAATGGTTTAAGATTTACTTTGTCCAGTGGAAGAGCTGAATGCTTTCCTCTTCAATGCTTGCTGAAATAATACAATCTATTCCAGTAATGTAAAGGATCACTGGATCTGGGATATACCAGTGTTATGCCAAGGACAAAAAGATATTGCAAGGACTCAGAAAGGCAGAATGTCTGTATTCTGCTTTTCTTCTATGCTGTTCTGAAGCAATGATCTATTCCTGTTTGTGCTTATAGGATTAGGATGAGGCACTGGGTGACTATGAGGCAAAAGGAAAATAATACCTTCTAAAATACGAAGGGGTGCAGAGGGAGTTTTGATATACTCTTCTCCTTAATATGTTTCTGTTAAGAAAAATCTACAGCTTGGGTATTCAGAGTTCTTTCCTGCCCTAGCTCTGCTCATTTCACGTGAGCTATCAGATTCACTTAATCTGCAGGAGTTTTGCACACTTCCCTTCTGAATGTTTTATTGATAAGGATTATTACTATAAGAGAATTTTAGAGAACAAGTAACTGGAAATACGTATTCTAGCTCTTTCTAAGCCTAAGGCAATTCAAATTCATGCCTCCTGTAACAGCAGAGAATGGCCTTACACCTAACAACAGATTAAATTCCTAAGAGAGAGTGGGACTACTCTGTAAAATGCTCTTTTGAAGCTATTATGTTCCTATGTAACAACCCTTACCATGGGCTAGAGAGGAGGAATAAATCTGTACTTCTTGTGCACTGACAAATGGATTCATTTTATCTCAGCTGTATCTATGTAAATTGAAAAGAAATCTGTAAATGGAAACCGGCAGACGGGATCTCTGTGTTGAAAATGAGTGCACTTAACACTAACGTAAATTGAAAGTACAACTCTAATTCCTCTCTACTTCAGTGCACTTGGGTACTGGCACAGCTTCAGTAGCTGCAGTAAAGGATGCCCTTGCTGATAGCTAAGTTTTAATATAAAACTTACAGATGTCTGCTTAGGTGTAAGAGAAATGAATGGGAGGTGCTTACACTAAAAAGATCATCCTAGATGAGCAGCTGTTTATATAAAGATGGTAACCAGCTGAGAATCAGAAAACTAATTAAATTTTGTCAGCTGAAGAGATCTGATTACTTTATTCCTTAAAGACCATATGCACTAGTTTTAGCTAAACACGCATGTGAAAACTAGATACTGAGAGCAAAATTTTCCTGATGATTTAGGTAATGCTTGCCTATGAATACTGATGAGAAAGTCATCAACAGATAATGTATACTAGGTATTATAATATGTGCTAGGTATGACATATATTATACTAGTAGTTCTCTCTACTTGTCCAATTTTTCACGTTCCACACTTAATGTCCATTATTATGTCATCCATAATTTCACTGTAGGTTTATCTTCCTATAAAGGATCCTGCCTTCAACTACAGAAACTAGCACTTGTTAACTAACATCTCCCATGGTCTCAACCCTCTAGACTGACTTCTATGACAGTTATTTGCTTGGAAGTAATGGAAACTGTAAGGAATAGATATTGTTTTACACAGGCACCCAGAGAAATTTACCTAAATGCAACTGAACACACTTGCTGAAACATGTGTCTGATATCTTTTTGTGCAAAAAATCAGCAGACAGCATTTGATGAGATTTTTCTCCTCTTTGTTTCAGATAAAAAATAATTTATTAGTATTAAAATTTAATATTTTAATAGTAAAACATGTTTTAGAAATACTGTCCTAGCAGCATGAAGCTTTCATTTCCTGTACTGTTTTAACTATATGCACTTTGCTGTCCCAAAACTACAAGCTAAATTATGTTGTCCTTATCTCTGAAAACTGAAATTCTGAATTTCTTATTTATTCATCTTGATGGACTTAAGCTTTTTGAGAAATTTATTTGTGACTTGCTTCTTGAAGATAAATATCAAACAATTCATAATAAACTGTTGGGCTGTTCATGAAATATGAGAATGTATCATGGGAACAGTCAAGTACCCAGTCTAACACTGGCAAAATAGCACAGTGTATGAGTAATTTTGACCTACTTACTCTCCAGTATTGTGTAAGTTTTGCAGTTGAAACACAGAATAGGTGGATTTACCTCATGCCCTCCCCATGTCTAAGGTTTATGAAAGATCTTATAGAAAAGAACAATACACTTTGCCTTGCTGATGGGGGTATCTCTGTACTTTTGATGCTACTGAATAGGATAATGCCTGTGACTTCTAATTCTCTTATACATACCTTTCCAACTTAAGCCTCCTTAAGAAAACCTTTCTAGAGAGAAAAAAAATGCATGAAATGTTTCAGCAGAGTCATTATGACTGGCCTAAACATCTAAGTGCTTTGTAGTTACAATCACTTAGGTGAGAGGTGTGATTTCCTTACATAAATTCTTATTTGAATGCACACTTATACTATGGTAAAGATACCTCATACTATAGAATTGCTCAGAATTAGCCATAAAACCTCTTTTACTGCTACAATTTAATCTGATTTAAGTAAGTGGCACTGCTCTAGCCTACCACCCTAGGTAATGCGCAAGCATCTTTCAAAACTGAAGCATAAATGAAGGACTCTTAAGAGTGACTGCATTTTTTCAAAAACCTGGAGAATTCTTTAATGAGATAGTGTGATAAATCTTGTACAAACTCAGCATATGCCCCTTTATCTCATTCTGGTGCAAAGGGTGACTGGGAGGAGAAGCCTCTCCACTTACAAAATAAATACATTACTATGAACTTTAAAAAAGTAAGACTTTCAGTCTTAGAAATGTCAAGCAAACAATTAATGTTAAGGCTTCACTTCATCAGCAGGAGATCAAGATGATCATTCAGCCTCTTCAAAGAAGCAATCAGTTTCTAAGACTGATGATTTTGTGTGTAGACTGATTTTGGGAAAAGTTGCCACAGCAACAACAAAGAAGTGTAACTGTCCATTAGAAAGAAAGAAAAATAAAACCTTGCTAATAGTAAGTTATTACTTCAGCATGGTATTCCATTGCAATTAAAAACTGAAAGCAACGAAGCCAGTTGCAAAAGTTTTGCAATTAAGGGGTTAAGTTTAAACATATGAGAAAAAAACAGACCTTGTCACAAACTATCCTGGGACTTATCACCGGGCACCAGCTCCTGCTGTGCACAGCAGGCACTTCCCCTCCAAAATATGGCGTCTTTTCACATGACACTAAAAAGGGTCAGAATTTCTCCAGATCCTTCCTTGAGGAACAAGTATTACCTCTGTCTTTGTCAAGTAGGCAGAGATCTATTCTAAAGTGAAATTGCAAAAAGAACAAAACAACAAAAATAAAGGCACTGATTCCATACTGAAGATGTTGTTCCTGGCTTTTGCTAGGAAAAAAAAAAAAAAATTATAAATCCTACTCTAAAACCCAAGTAAATGCATCAAAAACAACCAAAGCCCAGAAAAGCTGTTCTTCACTTTTTCTGTCTTACTTTATCTCTCCCTTTCTGTACAGAAGTTCTGCTGTAGATTAATTTTTCTCAGCTAGAAATGTGGAATAATATAAAATCTACTGTAGCCATGGTCGCAAACATACTTATTTTTTTCCCCCCCTTGAGGATCAGAAAACCCATAGCTGTATTTTCAAGTATCTCAGTAGAGAGATAAAGCAACAGAGAATCCGTGGTGTGGTCAAAGTTGTAGTAGAAAAATTTGTGGATCCTGCTGAAAGTAATTTTGCTCAGGCAGCAAAATGCAATGGTCAGAGTAAGTATCTGATAAAGTTTCTTCCACTAGAATTGTACTAACAAAGCCTCTTTAAGATCAGCATTATGCTGCTGTTGAATGTACTCACAGTGACTTTCTGTTTACAAAAGCAGTGCTGGAGTATATTTTTGTTGCATTTATGTGTTTGCTATCTGTCTCTGTGAAAGCTATTCTGAGAAGGAGAAAGAGAAGAGGTGGGTTTTGGTCCATATTTTTGCATTAAGCCATTTTTTGTCAGATTTGTGACTCAGAAAGATCACATCTAATGTGAGGTTATTAGCTGGAATTCTTTCAACACTGGTTCTAGTTTATCACAACCTCATGAGGACTCTCTCAAAGTATACTGTAGCCAAAATTCCTCACCTTCTGCTGGCTACGTGTTCTGGCAGGAGCTGAAGTTAAGGCCTGTTCCTGGAAGCTGCTTTTCTCAATTTTCAAAAAATTCAAATTTTCAAAAATTTCAAATTTTTCAATTTAAATGAGGAATACTGTTAATAAATGGGTCATTTAAGACAAGGTTTTCATATCCATCAGTATTCAGTAAAAGATGTACTAGATAATAGAGCCGTTGTCATCCCTTTCCACACTGTACCTGCTACTACTATTTTATCTGAACTCTAAGTCTGACTCTACAGTGGCATTTGAGTTCCTTTGTGTCAGTATGTCTGCCGGTTTTTCAGGGACATCCAATACAAAAAGGAAAAATGTGTCAAGGTGAAGAATGGGATCCATCTATCCACTTTATATTTCTTATATTTGTCCCACAGTACAATTTGATATAAATTATGGAGTTACATAAAGGCATTCACATCTTACTTTCCTCCTAAACTGAAGGGTGTTCCATACTTATTCACCAAAGAAAATCTGAACCTGACTGTCAATGTTCTGCGTATATAGATTGTTGAACTTTTCAGTTCACCTACTGAACAGATTATATCTGATATTAATTAGCATTCACTACTTCTGTTTGTTATACCTCTGTTTGAATATTTGTTTTTCTGTCAGAAACGTTCAAAGAGCAAGTGAGAAATTTTCACTGATGGTTGTGAGAAGTGAGATAACTAAACTGCTCAGAAAAAGCACACAAAGCGTGACTGGGTATCTAGTCTCTCCCATGGGGTATAGGTGCCTAGTCTTAACACTTTGACTCAGGCCTCATGTTTAATTTAAAGCTTTACTTTACTGCTTTAAACAGATGACTGATTGCCTAGACAGAATTTCAGTGCTCCATGGCAGCAGTCTTTTAACCTACTTAGATGGGATCTGTGGTAATAATGAGATTAGAAACAAGATAGGAAGCTGTTAGAGAAGGAGAAGGCAAGAAACTCCCAAGCTGTTTAAAATTTTAGCACTTTTAAAATGAACGTATTAGAAAGAAAATTCATATTGTCCCACAGATGAGTCTGGCCAGTTGATACGAGGTAATCTTGTAAGATAGTCATGTACAAGCTAGATTCTGAATGACATTAATGCCTAGATAATACAAAACAGTTTGGAGATACCATACATTTATCTTCAGTGGTACCTTTTCACTGACGAACTGTTGCTCTTTCAAGAGTTGTGTTTGCTACATAACTAGTTTTTTTTTCTGGGTTATAAAGACCTGAAAGCTGTACTTTCCAGACTTTCACTGGTAACATCATATGTAAGCCTGCTTCAACAATTAGATTTCTTAATTTTGATCCTTGGCTCTAGAGAAGAGTCTGTTCTGGGCCTCAGAAATTCTAATGAGGCACTCTTTGGAAGCACCTTTTGCTCTATGGCTACTTTCTCTCTGGAGCTCAGTTTTGAATTTTTAAAACAAGAGTGAACTATAATTTCTCCATAAATCATCTGCTCTGCTTGATTTAAGATGTAATCCTCTCATCAGTAAGATGTTTCTATGAAAAATTTTTATTTGTTGTAGGCCAAGATGTTGCTGTTAAGCATATATGTGGAATCCATAGTACTGATTTGCAGGGGATCCCTTCAGTCAGCACTTCAGGACATTATTGGGAGCTGTAGATCAGAGGACTTCCACAGCTGGTCTTTGTAGTTATACTTCACCACTGCTTTGATTGAAACAAAGACTGGCCATCCTAATACAGCCCTGCAGCAGGAGAGAATTGTTTTTTTCATGGAAAACCACAGCCTATTAGCAGTTGTGAGGACAGGCTATTGCCCATTACAGACATTCTTAGAAGATACTCCCTCCGTAGGAACATCGAAAAATCAGATTTACGGGAATATGCAGATTGGGAAATGGCCTCACAGAGATCAAAATCGACCATGTTTTTAAGTCCTATGCTTTTACAGTCCAGCAAATTTCATGCTGTAAAAACACTCCAGCTTATACTGCTTTTGCATAGAATATGTTTCTTTATTAAACATCTGTGTTTCTGGTATGAGTTAAATAATTGAAGAGAGGGCCTGGAAAAACATGGTGGGCCTTGTCTGTTTTACGATGACTGAAGTACACTGATGTAGCTAAAATAACAGGTTATAACACAATTGAATGTGTAATTTATTTTGTTTTATTTTTGCCTTGCAGACCCTGTGAGAAAAAAAAAAAAGCATTGCTTTAACAATTTAATTTCTCTCATGTTTGGGGAATTAGAAATATAACCAGATTTCTCCAGTACTCAATGGGAAAAAAACAAGAAAAAAAAAAGGAATCAAATACCTTCTCTAAACATTTTCAGAACCTGATATCTTGAGTCAAAATCTCTATTTGTAAACAGTTCCCACCAACCGTCCCCCTTTCTGCTTTTTTTTCCTCACAGAAGGGTGTGAAGGTCCCTGGATAGTGACTTGAGATGTCATAGCAGTTGTTTTAGCTTCTCCATTACATCCTCTGCACAGCAGTGGAAACATCCCTGTAAATGTGGTAAACCACAACTTTAGAAGAAATATTTTCTTCAATATCAACGGACTCTTAGAGCAGGTTGGGGAAGATGATATTGTTAGTTAGGTTTTATGAAACGTTCCTGTTAGAGGAACAAAACCCTACTCTCAAGTCTCACTTGTAAGCCTGAAGACAAGTTGAACTGATCTGGCTTGTTTCCATACTGCAAGGGAGAGCACAAGCAGTGTGGAAAAACATGTTTTCTGTAGGTAAGAGAATATTCTCTTCATCCTGGCTTTCCTCTCCAAGCATAAATCAAAAGGAAGGATTCTTTCTGCAGTGAACATGCACATTTTCTCCTGTTTAAAAACCTTTCCGAGCCATTGGAATGCATTTCTGGCGGGCATTCAGAAGCACAGGAAATTCGAAAGGACCTGTGAATAGCTGCTGTGAGTGGCATTCCGAAGACAGAAATTCTGACCTTTTTTTTTTTTTTCCGCTCCCCTCTTTTTTTTTTTTTTGTCTAGTAGACAAAAGTAATGGTTTTTTAATAAACCTATTTTTTCCTGTATATGTATATATACAGGAATTATATATATATAATTTTAATTAATACAAATATCTAATTTGGCAGTTTTTCCTCTATTAATTCGAACATTGTCTTGTGGTATCAGGTTTCTCCAAGGTTCATTTTGTTATGTTTAATGATCTAAATACACTGTTGATGCCAGCTACCTTCTGCAGCTTAAGAGTTTAGGATCAAGCTTAGTGACAGAATGCTTAATAGTCACCTGTTGTCTCAGACTCTGAGTGTAATTTAGTTACCACACTCATATTGAAATTTGTGGGGATGTTATGAAAAACACACTTGTATAGAGAAGAGTTAGTTTCTTCTTACTATGAATGACAACATCAGAATCTGTTAAGCATGGAATAATGAACAGCACCGAAACATTCTTAAAATGAGCCTAGAGGCAAGCCAAAAGAAGACTGACTGCTTTAAAAATTTCCTTTTTATTAATTTTTTTTCCTCCACTAAAACTGTGGTACCAAGCATATTTAGGACATATTTAAGACATTCACAAAAACTTACCTGAGGTACAAGTTCTTCATTTTTGCTAACGAGTTCAACAATTTGCCTGTGAAGTTCTTCTAAAAGCAATTGCACTCCTAAATCTTACATTCACATATGCGAGTGTTTTTACATCTGCCGTCATATGAGAGTTTTAAATAGTGATATTTCTTTCACTGTACAGAATTGAAGTAAGCTAAGGAATAAAAAAAACCACACCACTGCCACCACCACCAAAAAAACAATGACATATTGGAAATATCTGCAGTACAAGATTGTATTGCTTTTGAGTATTCTTCATCCTATGCTTGTCCACAGGGCAGGATGATAAGGTAGCTGCTTGATGTGTTGCCTCCCTTATTTTTTGTGCCTTTATAATTGTTTGATAATCTTTTAGCAGAAGCTGAGAAACAGCATTGGACTGCAGTATTATATTCGCCTCATGTTACTGCCTAACAGATCAGGGTGAAAGAAGGAAATGGCTCAGTGGAACTGTTTTTTGTGAAAAATCATCCCAGTCTGCAGTGGACGGGATCTACATCTATCTACTGCCAGCATTACTTTTTACAAGGACACATAGAAACTTTCTGAGCCTTTTTTTTTTTTTCCAAGTCAAGGTAGAGCTTACAATGATTTTGAGGAAATAAATTTGGGATATTACCAAAATTTTAAATTTTGATTATGGAAAAACACATTAGCTCACTCACCATCACTGACCTTTCCTTACCAAGAGCAAGTCTCTTCTAATACAGAGAAGGTTATTTTCAAAGCACAGCATGTCTTGTTCATTTCCCACATGACTTAGCTTTTTAAAAAACTATTTGCTTCAAGTGATTGGAAAATAGATTCTTTTAAAAAGCAAGCTCTCTCTGGCTTCCACTGTAAAAGAGTTTTAAAATTATCACGTCGATGTTGATGAATACATAGAAAGGTTACACACTTGAATTATCCGACTAGTGGTCTTCCTTTACGATGAGTTTTCCAAAATGAAAAAGCTTACTAGCAGCAGAAATACCTTCCTGTAAGAATGTTCCTAGAAATCCTCTTATAATGAACAATCATGTTAGAAATATGATTTTAAAATATGATTTTAAAATAAGAACAAATCATCTTAAGCAAGAATAAGAAACATAGAGAACAATTACAGTGCTCAAACAAAACTTTAGAAAGGAAATATAGATGGATAATTTTCTGTTTTAATAACTAGTTTAATAGGAATTAAGTCTGCATTTTTTAAGAAA
Organism: Oreortyx pictus; assembly: GCA_036925125.1. Taxonomy (NCBI): domain Eukaryota; kingdom Metazoa; phylum Chordata; class Aves; order Galliformes; family Odontophoridae; genus Oreortyx; species Oreortyx pictus. The sequence goes on from JAUPFR010000004.1 coordinate 17,210,706, forward strand.
ATTAGAAAAATAAGAGAGAGAAGAAAATGTCACCAAGGTATTCATTTTGAATTATTCATCATTGTTGCCACAATTCATATGACAGCAAGACTGCCCCAGTGTGTACTTCTGTACAAATGGATATAAGACAGAAGAGGGTGCTCAGGAGAGGTGTGAAGGAGAGACAGAGTTGCAGGATAGGTGGGGAAGGTGAAGGAATCCATCAAAACAGCTATGTATTTGATTAAGAAAAAAAAAAAAGAAGAATTTTACATTAATCAGTCAACTGTCCTGTCACTCAGCAAAAAAAAAAAAAAAAATCAGACGATCATTGACAGAGCGGTAAAGAGGTTATGACCTTTCCAGCTTAGTAGGAAGGCTCTTACCCACTATCCTTTAGTCTTTCAAAATCATGGAATAACTGTATTATCTTGTCAAACTCATCTAGCCGCTGCTCATCATTATCTGCTTAAAGAACAATTAATTGAAAACTTGAAGCAGCTTTCTAAGTTGCATCCTATAAGACTTAAAAGCTGCTATTTCTGCTTTCTTGCCTAGAGAGTCAGTCAGTAAGCAATTGAAAGGCAGTTATGACCTGCCTACCCCTCACTCCCCATATCTCCTCTACTACACCCCTGAGTGAACATGTGTCCCAGCAGATACAAGCTGCCTTAGTCTGCAATCTCACCAATATACATGAAGATTTATTTATACCTATGCAGGTACAAATTGCCCCAGGCACTTTTTGGAAAGCAAACAGGTAGAGCAAAAATAATTTTGTAAATAAAAGAAAACGTCTGTAACATATTCAAGGAAATATATAATTAAAAATTGAAACATTGCATTGATAAGACTTCTCATCTTTGAGTTGAATGTTAATTACATTAAATCTAAGATGTCTAAACTACATGTAAATTATGTAATAAACAATTTTGAACCATTGTCCAATTACTTCTGTCCCAGGTGGAGATCCTGACCATTTTTTGGGCTTGGAGCTTAGTTCTGTCGAAGCAGAAAAAAAGCTTAAAGCTTAGTTCTGTCACAGCATCTCTAGGTAAACTTAAGGACCTGCCAAGCACATGCAAAATGGAGAGCCTTGTATTTGAATTGGTGCTTGCCTCAAGGAAATTTTGCACAAAGTTTAAGTTTGATCAAATTATCAGGTGAATGTCAGGCAGGCTTAACTCAAGTTATGGAAACTTTATAGACATTATAAATTATACATAAATTGACACATCAAAGGGCCCAGGCCTTTGGGAGAGCTGGTATGGCAATATGGATTTATGCACTCATTTTGCTATGTGAGCTTCATGGCAATAGATAATAAAGGGCTAGAATCTGTAACTCCATTAAGGAAATATTAATGTCATATCATTTGGGGGCTAATAATCAGCTAATTCTGGAACCCTGGTACCCTGGGTACCCAACGTTAATGTTTTATGTACATTGTAATTTGCTACAATTTGAGATGGATTTCACAGTTTGTGCAGTTTTCTTAGTGCAAAGAGAGTGATTATACTGTGGTCTTTTGAAAAACATGCCTCCCTTTTTGTCATATGGAAAACTGTGAAGAGTGAGATGAGAAAGGACTTGCTAGCTATGGTGGGTAAGCAGAGCTGTAAAGGACGAATATATGCACAAAGAAGTTATCATTAAAAGTTTACACAGGGTTATCAATATTCCTTGTATGCTTATATATTCCCATGGTTTTCAAATAAAGCAAAAAGCAAAATAGATAAGAAGGAAGGAGAAATGTCTCTTCCAGGATCTACCGTGTGATAAACTTAAGGTCCTATACTCTCTTTGCAGAACTTGCATAGCTTTTTCCTTCTCTTGCTACCTTAGAGTTCTTGTTAAAATGAACCGGCAGCGTTACAGGCCATCTTAAACTGATGCTTGCAGAACTGCAAAAAGTGTGAAGCTGCCAATGAAGAGTCAATGAGGATGTAGTGGTAGTCATTATCAGCTACTCCACAGAAATGTCTTGAGTTTTCCAGCTGTGTGAGCCTCCTCAAATTTGATTTCAAAGGGATTCGTTTATTTATTTAATATGTTGGTATTTGTATAGATATAAAAACCAATTTGTGTGGGCTTGAAAACTGTAACCCTTCAGACGGATTTTCATTTGAATACACTTGATTTTCTCATGGTGAACTGTGATTGTAAATTTTTACTTCAATTCAGGACTGGAGAAATTCATACTATGTTGCATGCAGTTCACACCATTTCACTGTTGTGACAGAACTCAAATAAGTTGTGTTTTATTAGTGAAACTAATGTCTTGGTCTGGACACCAATTCATATAGTGCTGAAAATACATAGGATTCCTGGTGTTCAAGTGAGAGTAGAATTTTGTATTCCTAGCTGTTTGTATTCCTTGCTACTGCTATGACATAGTTCATTCTAAATCAGGCTGGGAAGGGCATGCCTCTCAATGGGGTAACATTTGAGCAAGTTCTGTTTAGTGAGGTGCTTCATGTCACTGGCTAATCACTCAAATTATGCAGTCAATTTATGCCATCTCTTCAGATAGAAAACACATTCAACAATAAGAAAAGATATCTTCCCTTTTTTCACTAATTGCCTTAACCAACATCAGTTTGGGCATTTCTTGGCCAAAAATAGGTAGTGACAAGAGGATATGGAAAAGGAAGAAATGGGAAGCTTGGCTTCTGTCAGCAAGGTCTGCATCAGCCTACTGAAATTTGCGTTGGGTATATAGGTGATTAAATAAACAGGTAAGAAATTGTGGATCCTAAGAACTGGGAACATCAATCTCATCTACAACAAAACAATAATTCACAATTATTAAGTCTGATAATTTGTCTTTTGTCTTGGCCAGGCACAAATTGTTCCTAAGATGCTATGGATGTAGTGATCAGAAATTACACAGTATAAAGCAAGAGTTCTGAAACTTTCAGTGTGTGGGTTTTAAGTGATGTCTAATGTAGAGAACAAGAACAACACACCATGGAAGTTACAACTGTTCCTTACCAGATCCTCAAGATACAATGGACAACACTTGAGACAAACCTACAAATACTTAAAGTTAACAGTAAACATTAAAATTATGAGATTTCAAATACATATGCAGAATTTCTTGATAGAGATTAGAATGGACTATGAGGTCCCTGAAGTGCCTTTTCTGAATCTCTTAAAATATGTCCAGTAGCAGTAACGTCGTAAACTCGGTGGTCCAAACCAGTTGTGGCTGCTTGTCCTAGACTGTGCTGAGACTGCTTTACTTAAAGACCTCAGCAAAGTTGGCTTTGATATGGTTCTGCTTGCTAGGAACTGTCCTGGGAGGGACATCTCCCTTTTGCTGATGCTGGTTTCTCACCTGTGGCTGGGGCTTGCCAGGCAGGGAGCTAACCAAATGGAAAACTAACACTGCGAAAATATATCTGTGTTTGTCCTCAACTGGTTGAACTCCTCAGAATTGCTGTCTCTGGAAAAATGCAAGTACTAATACCAACAAAAGAGATAGGTGGATGTACGTATCCAAAGGAAGAGGGAGAGAGAGGTGAGATGATTGAAGCAGCTGCAGTAGGTTTCTTTTCTCTGGCATGTTTTGAAGCAGCTTATTCTGTTCCCTATCAAGAGACTCGTTTATCCCTTCACTATGAAAAAACTGGCTCTTGAATCAGTTTATTTTCACTTAAAAAAATGTATTTTATTTTCCATGGTCCTTCACTGCTTGCAATGCAGACTTCAAATCTCTGAAATACAGTGTTCTATTTATCCTTGTCAGATCAAGTGAAGAGTTATTTAAAACACAAAATACTTGAGAATCAATTACTGTCAGAAAACAACCCATTGTCTTCCTTTCTCTCTTTCTGGCACCTAGTGCCTATGGGTACAGAGTAAAGAGCTCCTCAAGTTACTTTTTTCTTTTCATTTACAGAACAACATGGACATTTGATTACTCTGCTTTCCACGCTATGAATTTTTCTGAGTTGATTTATTCTTGGCATCCAATGTTGTTTGGTAACCGTTACAGAGTCAAGGAGCCAGGTAGAGGCCTGCCTTATCCATCTTCTGTGCTTTTGTGGGCCAGAGCTGTGCACGTCTCCACACAACACAGCAGTCTGCTTCAGCCCACAGCAGACTCTAAAGTACAGGTAGAATACAAGGGGAGAACTCCTCATGTCCAAACAAATGAGATGTAGGAGTCACTTCTACAATAGCTAATTCTTCAATGGAGTTTCATCAGCTGGTGAGAAACACTGATGACATAATAGTATAGTATTAGAGGACCCAGTTCTAAAGAAGGTTGTTGAAACCTCTTTAAAAGATACTTTCACCAGAGTGGCTATCCATAAAAACCTCCTCGGTTAATGCTTCTTTTGAGGGTATTTTTTATTTCCACTGTGGTACTTGAACTTTTTCTTTCATTTTATTTTATATCTTAGAAGCCTGTAATTTTGTTTCTTCAGATCATACTTTTTTATAGTCTTAATACAAAATTGCAAATGCCTGTTGTTAAGAGTTAAAAACATAGAATATTATTTCCATTAAACTTACTACCAGTTTCCTTGATTTTAAAATTTCCAGCTATATCTATGAGTTCACTGTACTAGGATATTTTTGACCTCAGATATTTATTTTTAAAACTGTAATGCAGTTATCAAAACTGTGTAAAAGGTTGAACTTATTAAGATTTTCCTTTCAAATAAAAATGATGAATTTGAATCTTAATGGGATAGTTCATTTAAACAAATTAAATACCATTTAAACTGTTTTTTTTTTTTAATAATTATATTCTACTAGGTTAATTATTTTAAAGTTATTGCTTAATCTGTATGAGTTGCCTAGTCGGAACAAAGGTACTTCATCCTTTCTTGCAATTCATCATCTACTGTGATAAAGTACTTTGCTTCCACCTGTAATTACCTTCTGTAATTGCCACTGCCCCTTCTTGCAGTATTTGCTTGACAGTCTGAACGATTATATAAATATAAATATATATTTAGTGGTTGTAGCTAAAGTTTAGTAGTTTACTGATGTCAACGAACACAAAGTTCAGCTGCTTAACACTGTACTGACAATTGATAAAGCTGTTGTAGTGTACTGCAGAGCAGAAGTGGCTGGTCTGGAGCTTTTCACCAGTAAGGCTGGCAAGACTTTCACGCATGTTTTATATCCAGAGACTATGAAATATGTCTGGTTGTGTGTCTTCATGGGCACAGAAATAAATAAATAAATAAATAAACATATATATGACGGGGCAGGAATACTCAGAAAGGACTGTTAGGACTAATGCTAGCATTCAGTCTCAGACTGAGACATTTTCCAAATACAGTTCTGGCTCTTTGTCATGTGCATGGTGGTACTCTTGGGGCTAAGCCTTACCTCTACCCTGTGCAAACACATCTCACCCCTCAGTTGCCTACAGCAAGAAAATATGTACTGCTTGGCTTGGATTGTATGAAGTTGTATAGGCAGCAGGGTCAGCAAACTTGGCAGTTCTTTCCTTACAAAAAAGTGTTTATTTTGCCAGAGACTACTCCATTGCTGCTAAATATTTGATTCAGTGGCATCCAGCTTCTGTTAACTAGCCCCATGAGTTATGTGTACTGGGAGATGCCTCATTATTTCTGAGTGAATTACCTCTTTAATATTAATATGTGTAAAGAATGTTCATAAAATCAAAACACTTCTTCTACCTCCAGGCTGCCATTCTTATTTTTGGTCTTTGTCCTTCTCTATTTTTAAGTTAAAACCAACCACTGTATAATAGTGAAAGCCATTAACATCCCAGCAGACTGGAAAAATAAAGTTATTCCTCTTTCTTTCCGGTCTCTTCTAGAACTCTTTACACCTGCAATCTTAAAATGGTATCTATAGAGGTCAAACTTTCATTTTCTGTAATTTATTTCAGTGCTGTCTGCAGTAGAAAGTAGGAAGTAGAGTGGGGAATAAAGCACTACAGAATTATTAAGACTATGATGGCACAATAGATTCAAGAGAACAATTTTTTTATGCAGCCCTAGTTTGAGCTCATTTCTTATGTGTCACTTTAGGTACAGAATTCTTATCTGGTAGCTCTTTCATGTGGGTTTCTAGCACAGAAAATTTACCCGAACCTTTGTTGACATGTTTATTAGGTCATACCTGTGTCATCTGAATTTAATCTACAATAGATAGACAGACACTGAGCTTAGAAGTCAGTTTTTTGCTATGCTTATCTGAAAGCTGTTTCTGTCATAGAAGATCATGTTCAGATTCTACTTTCTCTGCTTGTAGTTTGCAGGTGTGGATTAAAAGTCCTTTTCCTCATGGCTTTACTTTACCTTATAAAGTTATGATAAGAGTTTGGCAAAAGGTCAAAAATGTTGTGCAGCTGCAGAGGTCAGGGCAGAAAATATGCCTGGCTGCGCATCAGGAAGAAGCAAGTTTTATAAATTCTTGAGGCAAAATTTCAATTTAAGCCACTGAGGTTACATATTCATGGAAAGTGATTCTTTCTTCTGTCTGATGTGTAGTCCAGGAGGTGGTTCCTGAGTCAGCAAAACTTCAAAACTGTCTGGTTTTATGGATGAATAAGTAAATTGGAATTGGTTCTAGCCAACCTCAAAATGTTTGCAAATATACTTCGGAGTCCTTTTGTGGTCTGCTTAGACATCAGTATAGTTGATGGGAAACAGACAATGGACAGTGTACGACTGCTGTCGCAGTGGGCAGTCCTCAGTCATGACTCAGAATCTTAAAGTTCACTGTGAGGCTTGCTTGATTTATCATGTCTTATAATGGCAACATGAGGTCAGATTATGCTTATTCCCCTGTAATGACAAGAGCAGGCACCTGGCTCTCAAGGGGAATTTTTTTTCTCTGATGTCAGAAATTTTCCTCACTTGCTGACATGGCTCACATGGAGGTCTCACAAGTTGTCAAGATGCAGCTACAATGACCCTTGGTCTTCCTGTTTTAACTCATGGGTGTCTCAATTTCTGTATTTCACTAAATGTAGGCTAATTGACATTAGATTTGTGGATCAATAAAAGTCAGTTCTATTTTCTGATTTGCCTTTCTATCATCTGTGATAATTAATATCAAGCTTGAGTTATTTAAAGTATGCTACAATAAATGGCTAGGTAGAAAAGATTACTAATGGAGAACTTTTCAGCTTACTAGTAGCAGGTCAGAAATTAAAAACAATAATGTCTTTCTGGATTAGAAGACAGACAGTTTATCTCTTTCTTTCTTTTGTATCTGTGTTGCTCGTGCACATTATTCCTCTGTAAAAATTACTGCCTATACAGACCTAGACCCCTGACTATTGCATATTGTTTATGGGGCTACAACGGTACTACTGGGACAGTAAATTCATACCAGAGAATTACATACAGGTAACATATTCTTGCATGCATTTTTAAAACTAGGTTTCCAAAGTGATCTCTATACCATTCATAGAAATAAAGGAAAAAGCAAAAATTTCTATTTATTCCCCAGCAGCAGTATTTTTTAAGGCAGAAAATCCACAAGATTAATTGCTTTATATGCAAAGGATCTAGATGTCCCTGTCATTTGAACAGTAGATGGCATCATTTGTTTCATTCTTAAAAATGTCCTCTTGCTGTAGTTTTGCAAAGCGGAAGGTCTGTAAGAGAGGAGTGACAACAGTGTGTACACTGCATCTTAGTGGGTTCAGAGTAGGAATACTTAGCATTCCTTAATAGTGGAATGCAATGAGGCACAAGCTGTGAATCTATGGGGATCCATGGGATGATGCAGTATTCAAAGGGCCAGCAAGTCTTCTCACCTTCTCAAACATATTCTTTGAATAGTCTGTCACGGCAGAGTTTTACCAGTTTTGCTCCTGTACTCTGAATGAATGAAGGTAGCTATAAAGGGAGCTAATCTTTCCTATAATTTCCCTTATTCTTCCAGGTTTAATCTTGGAAAACAACATATTCATATCTCAGATAGCACTTTATTACACTTAGATGAAGATATGCACCCTCTCAAATAGCTTGTTCTGCTTCACTGACTTGCTCAGGGTGGATGAATAGCCACAGTTTGCTTTTATTAACGACACATCTAATGAGGCTGTCTGCTGAGTGTGGCTTGTATGAAGGAGCTTCTCCTCTTCTCAGGGACTGCTGGTCAATCAAATATAACATACATCCAATTTCTGTTCCTTCACACCAGCGGACTCTTGTGCCTTTGATTTGTTGCACAATTAAATGCAATAAGAAGGAGATCGATAGATAACATACCCATTGTTTTGCTCAGAAAATGTTTCTTAAATGAGGTGATTCAGTTCAAATCAGTACAAGTGTGAGCAGCTTGAAAAGGAGCCTGAGACCGAGGAAAGCTGTGCTTCCACATGACGTGTACGTGCATCTTTCACATGGAGAATCAATAATCAAGCACTAATCTTCATATTATTATTTACACTGATGTAGTTTTATTTTGGAATCCTTTATAATCTTGCAAACAGCCTCCTGGGAAGTATTCAACCACTGAAAGCCTTGTAGCCTACTCTAAGAAATTGACGAAGTCTGTAAACTCTTGTACAGCTCTTGACTTTAAGTGCAGTATTTCTTCCCCAGAGTGCCTGCAAAATCCTTCAGGAACACTTAGACATTCTTCCTCTTGTGATTTTAAGGTCGTTGCACATTTACTGGAGAGTGATTTCCCTCTGGACAGACAGCCTCAACAAGCTGAAATGATTTTTAAGACATTCATAAAACACCAGAGACAATTCCTGAGATATTTTGTGGTCCTCTGAGAGTGGCTTATTCCCAAATCACTTGAGAGCTTGTGACTTGTGACTGTAGAAGGCTCACCGACTATGTCAACAAGATTCCCTAATGAAGTGCCCAGTAGCACTTGAATGATTTTTTTCAGCAAGGCTATGAAACTTCACCAGAAAAATCCCATAAGTCAATCCTGCTGAAGCTCTTGTGATAGCAGAGGTAAATCTGTGCTAGACTCTTCATAGCACAGATAAGACTGTAAGACACTGTGACTCATGGCCCACAGTTATAAACAGTGCTTGAGACTTTGCCCATTGTATTAATGCACCAGGCACAATTCAGAGCAGCCACCCCTGAACTGTAGTTCTGCCATGAGTTATAAATTGGATCTTTCTTTTGGTGTCTACTGAAACTTTATCAGAAAAGGCTGACCCCTCAAGACTGAAAGGTCACTGATGTAAGAATCTTCCCAGCTGAACTGACATGTAATAGGACTTGTGGATTCTGCAGTATTATTGCAGTCATTCTACAGCTCTGACAGCTCCAGATTGAAGGTCACATAGATATTATGAAAATAATGCAACAAGCAAAAATATTTTGTTTTTGCTAAAGAGTTCTTTACAGCAAACAGAAAATTGCGTAGGAATTTCTATCTCCTCTTCAGTTCAGACTTTGTGTAAGACTTAATAAATCTGGCTTTGTTGGATGTTTATGGAAAATGTGTCACTAAAGATCTGTTAATTGTCATGTGCTTCCTTATGGTAGGAGTTTTGATGACAGCTATGCTAGAAGAACTTCTGTTCTGTCTCTGAAGTGTTAGTGTCAAGGTTTCTTGTAAATACTAAATACTCTTCTCACTTCTTCCCATGCTAGGTCTGTTCCGGGGTCTGTGTTTTCTGCATACTCACCTGAATGTCTGAAGTATTCTACTGACATTAATTCAATGGCACATTATTATTCACATTAGAACAGACAAAGAAGAAATGACAGAAAACTGAGAATATCTATTGCAGTCATTTATTAAGTAGATAATTTTGTTAGTATCTTTGACAGCTTCTATATTGTGAGTTTTCTATAAAGTGGCATAATAGAAGAGATCTTTTAGGCAGAGGTTGTGCGCATTAATAGGCAATACTTGGTCACCCTGATAAGAAATCTGATTTGTGGATTTATCAATGTCATGTGAAGATGTCCCTCTACCTTAGGATAGAAGCAGGGTTAGACAAATACGCTAATTCATGACAAAGACTGTATTGCTTTCAAGGTGCACTATTCATTGAAAGTGATATACCTGCTGTCTCATGGAGCAGCTGGCTTCACATAGTGACAGCTTGGGCGTTTTTGCATGTTATTCTCAAGACTGGGATGCCAAGCATTTAAGCGCAGGCTTCAACTGCATTTGATGATAGCTCCAATCTAGTGAGGTTTATTAGCTCCAGAATCTAGGATGGACATATATCTTTGTGAAATAACTGCTTTGGTACTGTTCCCCAGGCTGTAGTCTTTGTTCAAGATGGTAATCTATTTAACTGTAGCATTGCATGAATACATGGACCCTAAATGAGTCTACTCCATAAGCCCAGTGAGGAGCATTTCCCAGGTTAGCACTGCAATGGGCACTGTAGTAACTGTGTCTCAGTCTTTGCAGAGGCCAATTTGACTCTGGTGAACTATCACTGCTGCTGTGGTGCTGGGATGCAATATGCAGAGAATACTTTTGGATGAAGTAGCTTCTGTTGACTAAACATAGCATGAATTGTCTCAGGCCTGCCAAGACGTTTGGCTGGCTGGAGACAAAACTTTTTTATGTTGGCTAATCTGCAATGTCTACTTCTGAATTCTTTATACCTGTTATCCATATCATCACAAGTTGCTCATCAGCTGCTCTGTTAGCTCCTACATTACTTACCTTACCAGCTCCATTGTTAGTTCCATGAATAGACTGTGGCTCCACCAAATTTTTGCAGACACAGAGGCTAGATGATTTCAGAATGATTTTGCTTGGTATTGACCTAGATTATAATTTTGCTTTTTCTTAATCCTTTTATAAAATACACAGAGATACATCATGAAACAACACTCCCTTTCTCTCTCTCTGTCTCTTAATTCTTTTTTTTTTTTTAAGAAATATTGCTTTTTAAACAACTCTGATATCACAAAGCTGATAATTTCTCATTCATTTTCCAGCACACTTTCCAAGTTTCTCCTTTTCTCTTAAGGAATTGTTGGATAAAATATCCTGGTAAGCTGTCCTTGGAGACAAAGGAGAGGAGGAAAGCTGGCTACTCTTTAAGGATGCCTTTCTGAGAGCGCAATAACTCTCTGTCCCTCAGAATAAGAAAGTGCACAGGGGAGGCCAGAAACCCACATGGCTTGTTAAGGACCTGCTGGTCAAACTGAGCTGCTGAGCCTTACCTCTCTGCCTGGGAAGACGATAGAACAGATTTTCCTGGAAGATATGTTAGGGCACATGGGGGATGAACATGTGATCAAAGACAGTCAGCACAGATTCACCCAGGGAAGGTTGTGCCTGACTAATCCTGTGGCCTTCTATGATGGAGTGATGACACTGGCAAGGTGACTGATATATGCCTGGATTTGTCCAAGGCCTTTGACATAGTCCTCTACCACATCCTTATCTAAATTGGAAAGATACAGATTCAAGGCATGGACTATTTGGTGGATAAGGAATTAGTTGGAAGAATATAGACAGAGGGTTGTGATGAATGGCACTGTGTCCAGGTAGAGGCCAGTGACAAGCGGTGTCCCCCACGGGTCTGTCTTGGGCCCAGTACTCTTCAACATCTTCATCAGCAACATTGATGATTGGCTCAAGTGCACCTTCAGCAAGTTTGCCAGTGTCACCAAGCTGAGTGTTGAAGATGACTCATTAGAAGAAAGGGATGCCATCCAAAAGGACCTTGACAAACTTGAAAAGGAGAACCTTCTGAGGTTCAACATAGCCAAGTGGAAGGTTTTGCACTTGGGTCAGAGTTACCTCAGATAAGTGTACAGACTGGGAGAAGAACTCCCTGAAAGTATCACTGTGGAGAAGGACCTGGGGATCCTGGTGGTTGAAAATCTGAACATGAGCCAGTGGTGTGCTCTTGCAGCTTGGAAGGCCAATGGTATCCTGCACTCCATCAGAAGAGGGGTGGTTATCAGAGACAGTGAGGTGACCATCCCTCTCTACTGTGCCCTCTTGAGGTCCCATCTGGAGTACTGCATCCAGGACTGAGGCCCCCAATACAGAAAAGATGTGGAGCTGTTGGAGAGAGTCCAGAGGAGAGTCACGAAGGTGATCACAGGGCTGGAGCACCTCCCCTATGAACACAGGCTGAGGGAGCTGGGCTTGTTCAGCCTGGGGAAGAGAAGGCTGTGAGGAGACCTCATTGCAGTCTTCCTGTACTCAAAGGAGGATTACAAATAGGCGAGGCATCAACTTCTTACTTGGGTAGTTAGTGACAGGACAAGGGAGAATGGTTTTAAGCTTGAGGAGGGAAGGTTTAGATGGGATGTCAGGGTGGAGGTTTTTACAGAGTGTAGTGAGGTTCTGGAACAGGCTGCCCAGTGATGTAGTGGATACTCCATCCCTGGAGATGTTCAAGACCAGGTTGGATGTGGCCCTGGGCAACCTGGTCTGGTCCCAGGTCTGGAGGTTGGTGGCCCTACCTGTGACAGGGTGGCTGGAACTTGGTGATCCTTTGGGGTCCCTTCCAACCCAAGCCATTCCATGTTTCTATGATTCTCATGGATAAGCTATGATTATCATCTAAGGACAACTGATCTATGACTCCTTGAGTAGGGCTAGGGAAGTCACTAAAGTTAAAAAGAGTTGTCTGTTGCTGAGACCTGTGTCTCTCAACATTTAAACAAAAGACCTTACCTTCCTTAGTCAAAATCATCACCTGTAAAGTGATGACTGGTGGATCATAAAGGACTGAGATATTTATTAATATAGCTGTGAACTAAGAATAACTTTGTATTACTGTGTTCCAAACAAAAGTATGGGAATAAGTATTCCTAAGTAGTTTCCAATCAAAAATATTTAGTGTGCTTTTGCTTATACAAGGGATACATTTTGTCTACTCCACAGAACCTCTCTATATTGTCTCCATTACCAATTCCTTAGTCAGATCATGTAGAAGTCTAGTATGCATCTCTGACATAGGAAACCCAGATAGCTATTTGGCAAAAATGTGCACGTAGTTGAGCAGGTGTAACAGACAACAAATACATCTTAAGCAACTCAGAGGTGGTAGTGTGAGAAATACATTTTTTATCACCAATGTTTGTCAAAAATACGTTGACCAAATGGTAAGGATTCGTGATGCAGACTCTTCAGGCATTCTACCCAGACAAAACAAAACAAAACGAAACAAAACAAAACAAAAGAAACCAACCAACCAAACAAACAAATCAGGGTGAATCCTGATATCTCCTTCAGGCTTGAAGACAAACTTGAATGATTGTATCTGAAGTTCATGTTTCTCCTTTTCTTGTTCTGGTTGTACCAATACAGTGAGTTTTCATTGAAGGCACTGAAAACATAGCAATGCAAAACTAGTATATGAAGTTTGAGCCAAGCCCAGCTGCTGCAATTGATGCTTTTTACAGGCAGTGATATATACTAAGAAGAGATGGTTTGAAAATTCCAGTTTGTGGGTATAAACCTGTTATTTTTTTTACTAAGATTTCATAATTAGATATGAATAGTCATATTTCATTAAGGAAATAAGGATCTGAATATTTCATTGAATAAAGGTGAATTGCCAAAGCCCTGAAGGCACTCATGATCCTTCTCATCCCTGCCTGTTCAGTTGAGGCCTCTCCAACATGCTCAGAGCTCAACATGCCAGTTTAGCACACTTTATGCCCTCTACCCAGGATTTACTTTAGGCATCAGGGCCATCAGCCCCTGCCTGAACTAGTGAGGTTGCAGCAGAGATGTTCCACAGCTTCCCATGGCTCTTCCTGGCCCAACCAACGGCCCTGCTGAGCCAAACCGACCCACAGGCCTGTGTCCAGGCCCAGCCTCAGTCCCATTCTCATTCTGGTGCCTGCTGCCAGTGCAGCCCTCTGCTGTCCTGCTTCTGACTAAAGAGATGCGACCAGCCTGGCTGCCAGGTCTTGCCATGCCACCTCCATGGGGAGCCCCAGTCCCTGTAAATCCCTGGAGAACCCTAAGGGAACTTCTAGTCCTCAGAGAATCTTGGCAGACATTAAGTATTGCAGTGATATTCCTTTCAGAGGCAACATTCATTGGAATACTAACATCCATATTGATCATTATGCATTAAAAAAATGAGCAAGTAAAATGAGTATTCACTGTAAATCAATCACCCAGGGCAACTGCACCATGATGCAGTCTGTCTTGTGTGGACACGTAGAAGAAGAGAGTGACCCAGAGGAATATAGAGTACTTCTATTGTTTTCATTTTCCTTGTCCTTGCTCAAGGAAAACACATAAGCATGAATAACATTAGCACTGTCACACTTTCCTAGGTGCAAATGAGATGCTACTCTCTTAACACTGCTGTTTTTTGTCCTGTGTTGAGTCATGCAGTGTAGATATTTTATCCTCTTCATGTCTCTGCTGTAAGACCACAGATCATGTTATCACTTTACAAATATAGCATATTAGTACATCTGGAAGGCTAGTCACGCTGTGGGGTTCAAATAGGTTTGGCTGGCCATGAGCTATGCTGCTGCTATAAACAACCTCTGTGTCCTACATTAAATAAACACAGAGTACACTCAGGAGTTCTGGACATTAGTGTTCTTTAGTAGTAGGTAAGTGAGTTTTGCTGATTACTGTGTTTCTTCAGTTGTGTGGGGTCAAGGTAGGAAATAGTGAAACTGAAATGTCTTTATCTGGTCTTTCCTGCTACTGTATTGTGGATTTTTAAATGCTAATATATATGGGAAACATAGGTGAAACGTAGAGCTTTATTCCAAAGTGATATATTTGCTGGATGCCTTTAAAGATAGCAAGACTCACACCATATGTCGTTTCTCTAAGTAGATTCACATCTGTGACAAATCCAAACTTTATAATTTCGGGAAGTTTTCAAGATTTCCAGCTACTTGCTTCCTTCATGACTCAGTTGTAATAAACTCTTGCTATTACATCTCAAGGATGTATGCTGGTGTAAAAAAGGATTTTCAATAAAAAAAAAATGGTTGGAGAGGTTGGTCATTTATCTTTGCTGTCTGTCAAAATTTAGAGTGGAACTAAAAAAGAGTTATAGAGGTTCTGTTTCTGAAGGCCACTTAGAGCTAATCTAAGATGGTATTGAAAATCTGACCTGCTAAATCTTTTGTGAGCAAAACCTATCATTTAAAGTCAAATGCTGTCATTACTGTTGTTGTTATTGAGTATTTATGTGCTGTCTGTCACTGATACATTATATTCTCTAGGCTAACTTGTTCTCTTCTTCTTAGTAGTAGTTAGCAAGCAGCTAACTTGAGAGGGTCAGTGATGGATAAGGCATATTAACCAAAGAAGTAGATCCTACTGTAGTTTCCTCTACTTAGCTCTTCTCAGACAGAGTGTGGAGGTGGGGAACTGTTATGAGAAGGATGTCCATCTGTTTTGGTCACCTGTACCTCCTCTACAAAGGCTTTGGAAAGTTTGTTGGGAAAGTCTAAAGATGTAGCTGTGGTCAATGAGGAGAAATGAGAGAATACAGCTGCTGCCTCACAGTTGTGAGGTGGAGTTTGAACCACTTGAAACTGAAATAACTTTGCTGCTGAAGTAGTGAAAAACACTCTCTCCTCCCACCTACCTAAATTGTTTGCTCTTTTCATCTTTCATAAAGGAATATGAATATGAGTAAATGAGAAATGTCTAAAATGCTTGAAGTTATAGGTCAGTCACAGGTTTTTGCTTCAGTTCAGCAACAAGGAAAAATGTAGAAGGTAGTATAGGATTCTTGTTACATTGCCGCATGGAAAATGGACATGGAACAAAAGGACATGATCAACATTTTGGTTATTCTCAATTCTGTGGCTATTCTCAATTAGAATAGAGAATCTAAAATAGTATTTATGAAATTATCCTCCGTACAGATGACTCCTTGGACTGGTCCCAGTATATGAAAGGTAACAATAGCAGCGCTGCTTCCTGGGTTGGCTGCGGTCCACTATGCTTATGATGAGTGAGATTAAGTCAATTAGGTGTAGCTAAAAGACCTGATGACATAGAACAGACCTGAGAAACCTGAGAGACTTCTCTTAGATTTCTGATTAATTAAAATAATCTAATCATATATGAAAGCTTCCATATTTTGTTCACTGTATCTTTATTTGCAATAGATCTTTGTAATTAATGAAGTGGGGAATCTCTAATTATTTCTTAGCACAGACTCAGGTTTTCCTGGATTTACTACCTATAGTGGTTCTTTCCACCTGATGACTACAGCTATATTTGTAGATTCAATAACCTCTAAAAATATGTAATACACATTTGAGCTCACTGGTATTTCTTTGACAAGAAATGACTGTAAAATATAATCCCATTTCAAATACATCAGAACTTCTTAATCTTATGAGAGTTATACTTCTCTTCAGAAATGCTCCCTGAAAATGTAAGTAAAGGATTTATGTCACAAATGTCAGTCCAGAGTTTTGTTATCTACATTGTCAGTGGAAGAATTGCTTTGAATAATTAGTCACCTCGATCAAGTGCTAGGGGAGTACATCAGTAATAAATCCCCTTGCATATGTAACATCTATCATGCCTGATAGCAAACATATTGGTGCTACAAGAATTGAGGAGGTATAAGGAATGTTGTATTTCAGCTGCTAATTAATACATAATTAAAGAACTAATTAATGAATAACCTCATGAAAAAATGAAAATCAAGAAGCAAAGAATGCAGAGATAAAGGGAAATCTTGTTTTTGAGACTGATAACCTACATCTAGAATACAAACTGATTAATGAAAACTGTCAGTAAGACTTTGTGCAGCAGAACTGAGCAAAGAGATATAACAATGTGTAGGAACCAAGTTCAGCCCTTACATATCTGTATTCACATTACTTTTTAATTTTTTTTTTGATGTTCACAGTTATTCCTACCTAAAAAATAAGGAATACATTAAGACATGAAATCTTTGCTCTATTAGATGTGATATATAATCAGTGCAAAATTATTATTATTATTACTTTTGTATGTGAAACAGGCAAATATTTTAAGATTCTGTTCTTAAATACTTATCCTATATAAGTAGAAAACTCAAAATTAATTGGATTTATCAGACCATTTAGGGTTAAGCCCTGTGATTTGCAAAGACACTAATTTTTGAAATTAACTTTGGTGAAAGCTGGACCAATTAATTGTTTGGAAGTGATACTGTCTGTGTTTGTCTGTCTAGGAGCTGACTGGCTTAGAACGTTCTCTTGAGGGAGCAGGAGGGAACATTTCAAACTCTCCAAACATCTGGGCTTATGTCCAGGTGTCAGGATAACTTTCTCCAGCCTGATGCAGCTTGTCCCTTCCCACTTTTATTTTTTCAGTCTAGTATTTTCTGGATCTCTGCAGACCCATGCCTCCAGGGAGACTGGTTATTGCTGTGATCCCTGCTTTCGTGTTCCCCACACATGCATTCATATATGATTTGGTGTATGAACCAACTTTGATCTCTTACCTCAAACAGACTGTTAAAATACAGAATCACAGAATTGTAGGAGTTGGAAGGGACCCCCATAGATCATCTAGTCCAACCCTCATGCTAAAGCAGCTCCCAAGACCAGGCAGCACAGGTAGGTGTCCAGGCTGTCCTCGAATGTCCCCAGAGAAGGAGACTCCAACAGCTCTCTGTGCAGCCTGTGCCAGTGCTCCGTCACCCTCGCTGTGAAGAAGTTCCCACGCACATTTGTGCAGAACTTCCTATGCATCAGTTTGTGGCCATTCCCCCTTGTCCTATCGCTACACACTGCTGAGAAGAGTCCAGCGTCGTCTCTTCGCCTCCTGCACCATAGATATTTATAGATATTTATAAGAACCCCTCTGAGTCTTCTTTTTTCAAGGCTGAACAGACTCAGGTCTCTCAGCCTTTCCTCGTAAGGAAGGTGTTCCAGACCCTTTATCATCTTTGTAGCCCTCTGCTGTTTCAAGAAGATCCTTGTTTTTTATTTCGCACTGGGAAGCCTAGAACTGGACACAATATTCCAGGTGAGGCCTGAACAGGGCAGAATAGAGGGGGAGGATCACCTCCCTTGACCTGCTGGCCACACTCTTCTTAATGCACCTCAGGATCCCATCATCCTTCTTGGCCACCAGTGACCATAGCCAGCCTGCCATCCACCATGACACCCAGGTCCCTCTACTCAGAGATCATCACCAGCTGGTTATCCCCCAACCTTTACCTGTGCATGTGGTTATTCCTCTCTAGGTGCAAGACTCTACACTTGCTCTTGTTAAACCTCACCTGGTTCCTTTCTGCCAAACTCTCCAGCCTGTCCAGATCTCACTGAATGGCAGCACAGCCTTCCAGCATGTTGTCCATTCCTTCCAGCTTTGTATCATCTGCAAACTGGTTGAGTGTGAACTCTATCCCCTCATCAAGGTCTTTGATGAAAATGCTGAACAGGCGAATTAAGCTACGAATTTACCAGGAAATCCAATGCGGAGAATAATGCCCTGAGAGTGTATAACAAAGTGCTTGTTGCCAGCAGCAAGACTAGGAAGGGAAGTGCAGCTTCCTGTTCTGCAGTCCATTCCCTCATCCAAAGTGGCATAATGCACTGCTGCCTCACATCTAAGCTGTGCACATTTAAAATCATTGGCTGTAAACTTTGAACATTGTCACAATTTCTACTGTTCTTTCAATCATAGCATATTTATGCAATTTAATCTTTCCTTGATAATAAACACATAAAAACAAACAAACAAACATGTTCAGATGCTATCTAAATGTCAAGTTCTCTTGAATTATTTAAAATATCATGGGATAAATGACTCAATCATTCTGAAGCACACACTGTGAGTCAGCTTATTTCCTAAGAAATTATTTGCAGGATTAGTAAGAGACATGTTCACCCATATTTCCCCTATGTAATCCAGCGAGTCATACTCATAAGATTACAGCAGGTCTCCCACGGTGATTATCTAAAAGAAAAAGGTTGGAAGTGAACAAGGGTGTGAAGAACGAAAATGTTAACATTTTGGTATGTCAGCAAATGAAGGTGTACATGGTGTTGGTTTGAAGGCAGTCAGAGCCCATTCAGACTCTGAAGGGGCGTAACACAAACTAATATTGTCTGATTAGCAATATCAAAACTACATTGAACAACTTTCAGTTTAAGGAAAAGACATAAGTCTTATTCTGTGAATGCACAATGCAGACTTGTTGGCTGTTGTTAACACTGATGCTAACCACGTTCAGAGGAGGCTAAACTGTCATTCAGTAAAACTAATGTAAGTTTGCCATCTGACTAGCTGTATTCAAACAGCTCAGTGCAGGGATAACCCTGATAGACAACAAAGAGCCATAGGAAATTTGATATTGTCAGTCCTGGAAAGATGTACAGTTTTTGTACGTAAGAGCTCCCTGTGTTTCACTACTTTCCAAGGAAGACCTTGTCTTGCATTTATTTATTTATTTATTTTTGTAGCATGCTCCTCAGTGCAGCTACACACTGATACAGTGCTGAAATTACTATAAAAATGTTGCATATTGTTCATTTAATGAAGCTTCTGCTTTGAAGTGCACTTCTGTCAACTTCCGTGTTACTTTTAGCATATGTGCTCTTAAAGAGTTCGATTCTCAGAGACAGACATATTGTGGCATCTCAGAGTGTATGAACAAGTTACTGAGATGGAACTCTTTCAGTGTTTTAAAACCCAGCTGCTTGAGTGGCCCTTTGTAGCTCAGGTTTGTTAGACTTCCAGATGTAGTGCAAATAATCATTTTTCTCAATTGTTTAAGTGAAAACGTGATGAGTATATCGTCACAAAGATCTTGGTTTCTTTTTGTCACCTAATCCTCCAAGCGCTTCAGTATCCTTATACACATAAAAACTGTCTTTGATTTTAATAGCTCTATTTATATATATAGTTGAATGAATAAATTTATTGCAAGATTGTAAAGGCATAGTACTGTCTTCTTTTTAAAACAAGAAATCTCACAAATGTCGGTAAAATCACGCGTTCTTTTCCACACATACAAGGAACAGTGCAAAGTAATCTGAAACAACTTCCGCTGGCCCAGAGTTTTGGGAGATTATTAAATCAAATCACAGAATCATAGAATGGCCTGGATTGAAAAGGACCTCAAAGAACATCTAGTTTCATCACCCCTGCCATGGGCAGGGGTCACCAACCACTAGATCAGGCTGCTCAGAGCCACATTCAGCCTTGCCTTGAATGCCTCCAGGGATAGGGCATCCATAACCTCTCTGGGCAACCTGTTCCAGTGTGTCACCACCCTCTGAGTAAAAAATATCCTTCTAACATCCAACCTAAATCTCCCTGTCTTAGTTTAAAACCATTCCCCCTTGTTCTATCACTATCAATCCATGTAAACAGTAGCTCCCCCTCCTGTTTTTATTCTCCCTTCAAGTCCTGGAAGGCCATTGTGAGCACAGTCACCTCCTTGTCTCTGCTGGATACCCTTTTTTTCTTTAGTGCAGCCCAGGATATAGTTGGTGTTCTGGGCTGCAATCACATGCTGCTGACTCATGTCCAGCTTCTTGTCCACCAGAACCCCCAAGTCCTTCTCTGCAGGGCTTCTCAAGGAGTTCTTCTCCCAGTCTGTATAAATACATAGGGTGGCTTCCCTTCCCTCCAGTTATTTATTGCACTGCTCAGCTTGACGTTGTCCACAAACTTGCTGAGGGTGCACTTGATTCTATTGTCAAATTGCCTAGAAAAAAGAAATCTGGTTTCAGGGTTGATAGGAAGCCCATAGTACAGCAAGCTGACAGAGGGGTTAATCTAGGGAACATTATAAATTCCTAGGTTATAATGTAGAGAGGAGAGGTGTCAGTTTTAAAGATTTTTTTGAGCGTATTATTAATGAAAATAAAAGATTACTTAGACTATAGTGGGGAAAAGAAGTTGTTACAATGGTCACAATGCTAAAAGGGAATTTTTTTTAAAGCAAAGATAATGTTTATCTTTTCTCTCCTCTCTGATAAAAAAATATAAAGAGAGGGAATGAGAGAACCAAAAGAAAACTTCTGTCTCCTGCTATTCAAGTTTCGCTGGACTCTGCTATTATTTTGTAAAATAGTACAAATCTTTATTATAAAACTTTTAAGTTTCAATTACTTAAAACATATGTTGCTTAAAAATATTGCCTAAAATGCAATGTGTACCAGCTTATGAAAGGAAAACCTCACAAATTTTAGAAAAAATGTTTAGCTTGAATAGTCTTTTCTTTTTTTTCCTCTGAGCTAGCCATTAAGAGAAAGAGTTAAATAAGAAAACAAACTGACATTCAAGAATGCTGCCTTTAAAGGGTGTTAAGTAGTAGATTACTTCTTAGGAGGTGTAATAGTGAGGGATAAGATTATCTGCCTATCTATCTATTTGTAGACACATAGAAAACGATTTTCCCCACAAGTGATTCTCTTGTAAATGGTAAATTTTTCTCCTCTTCATGTTACTGAATCTCCTCTTCCCTGAAAAGTTCTGTGCTCTCATTATGATCGGTAGGTCACTCTAAATGTAATGCCTCCTATTTATCTCCATGGAAACTACAACAGATATAAAAAGTACAGTAACACTGTTTGATAGAGGAAATTCTCAGCTACAAAACACGATTTTTCAACATGCTACCACTGTTAGCTATGCATTTTCACCAGCAACGAACAAGAGCCTGCATGCTGTGCTTGTCAAGATCTGCAGCAGCAGAGGTGACTTGCTGTTTCACAGCAGCTGTCATGGCACCATTGCGAGGAAAGCATCGCCCATACAATTCATCCTTCATTGGTCTGAACAGATGGAAGTCAGAAGGTGCCAAATCCAGAGTATATGGTGTGTGTGGAAGGTAGTCCAGCCAGGATCGACTGTCTGCACTATGGTCTTCATACTTACATTGGCCTAGCATTGTTGTGCTTCAAGAGAAAGATTGTCTTCTTCTCTGTCCAGACTCTGGAAGTGAGAGTCTTCAGTTTAGTCAGCAATGCCTTGAGCCTTGCATAAGTTTGATAGATCCTGACAAGCTTGCATACAGTATTCTTTCTCTTCCACTATGAGCTTTTGTGGGATCTACCTTGCACAAAATTTTCAGTATTTCAAGGTTGTCACCATCATTTCCAACTCACTGAAGGCAATATTGAGCTCTATACACAGTTTCCTAATCATAATTCATCAAGACAAATGGATGAGCTGATTGGGACAATCCATTCTGTTTGACTGCTGTGCGTGGCTGTCTGGAATGTGGCTTGTGGCTTGTCTTTCATGTTGTTGTCACCACTACTGAAACACACTATACACTGCCTGACTTTCTCACATCCCCTGTTTGGTCTCTGTGTATGATCAGCAAGCATCAATGAACGTCAATAAAAACAATTTTTTATTTTTATTTTTAATTATTATTTTTTTTCATGGAAGAATTCAGTTCCACATGTTTACTTCACATACACTTGCATGTCAGACACCATTCTGTCAGGCTGACTCTCTGCTGCCATCAGTCACATGGTGACAAAATGTGAAGGTATAGTGATGGGAAGGTTCAGCCTCTACTGCCATAAAACTAACATCTGCCTCTGTGTCACTGGCCAGCCTAATAAAATAGGAGACATTACTTCTGGATCTCTCATAAATAACATTACAGAAGAGCCTTTCTTTTGTGATGTTTCACTAATAATTCATGAGACTGAAAGAATATTTGTAAAATGTTAAGATAAAGAAGATTAGCTGATAACCTTCAGCAGATTACAGATGTAGCTGTTACCCAGGGAAGACAGAATTAATTTGTAGGCAGCCTAATTATGCCTTGGCAGATGCTGTCTTCAAATCATACTTTGACTGTGTTCAGTTTGAACAGAAAAGTCCTCAGGAATTTGGATGGATATGTCTTACCTCTCAGCTGCATTCCTCTTGTGCCTGGTTTTACCATTGAAGAGAAAACCCAATGAATTGCAATCTAATCCAATTTGTGGATAAAAGTCATATGAAATTTTCCATCTTGAGTCTCTAATAAATCAGTGTCTTAATAAAGAAGAGATGACTTAACTTACAGAGTTCATTCAGACTGTGTGTTGATTAAGGCCATCTAGTTCCAGCAGAGCTCAAGTATCAAGCTGCCACTTCAATGTCTCCCAGCAATTCAGCTCCAGCAATAGCTCTTCTACCAAAACACTGAGCTATGAATTGTTCCATTAAAATGAATTAGATCCTGCAGAGTGACTGCAGCTACCTTGAGGTGGAAGTCCTTGCTGCTGTTTCTTGGTTTGGACAGTTGAGGAGAGTGTTTTATTTTAGGTGATAACAGATGAAAACAATTTAAAAAGGTACATCCAATTATAGATAAGTCATTTCACTGAGAATAAGGTCACCATTCTATATACACTAATAATAACATGTTTTTAACTTGTCTGTTGTCAGCAGCCAGTACCAGATAAGCTATAAACTTACTTTTTGAATCATTGTTCGTGCCTGTAAATGCAAACAAGCTTTACGGACAGCAAAGATAGTAGATTAAAACCATACTAAAGTAAAGAATTTGTCATACAAAATTACTGGTTTCTTACTAGTATCTCTGTGCTAGCATTTGGAGTCTTACAGTATTTTACATTGCCTTACAATGATGACATACAAGGTGGACAGGTAGAAACCTTTCTTCTTGGTGTATATCTGCATAATTCATTTTAATACATACTACGTGTCTTCCGTAGGATGTGAAGGTGTTTTCTGGCTCAGAATAAATTATTGCTTTGTGTTATGTATTAAAAAGAGATTTATCAGTGAAGAAAAAGAATGGGCATTTATGAAGTTACAAGAGGAACAACGTAGAAGGGAGAATATTTTCCCCTGCTTCCTCAGTATTATAACAGAAGGATAGATAATAAATAGCCCCAACTGAAGGACTTAACAGTCTGGAAAAAAAAAAAAAAAGATCTCAGAAGGTCTGAGGAAAACATAATAACAGAAATCTTGAAAATAAAGGAAAGGGCACATTGCTTTGTCAATTATCATTAGATATTTCAGAAGAGTTGTATTCTTTCCTTAATTTTTTTTTTTTAAGCTCACATATGGTATAATGACAGATTGGCTAGCACAAATTAAAAAATGTTACAAAAAGAGGGAAAGGATCTCCAAGAATCTAGGTTCACAGAAAAAAACTCCAAGAGGAGGGATTTCAAATAGAAGATCCTTTCTCAGTAGCAGTCAGCCCTTAAATTTTGCCTTCACCTGTGCTCCCAGGGCTGACCAGGTCTTTTCTCTAGGTGCTCAATCAGTGGTTCAGGCTGTGACCTGGCAGTTCCCATATATGGTGTAATAAAAGTGGCATCTAATAAAATCTAACCTCAAATAAAGTTTAAATAACTGTTTTTATCTTAGTGGAAGCAATTATTTTCAAAATACTTTGAACTTGTATTTTATAAGACTTATTCACAGTGGTTTAATAGACTACTTTTTGAAGAACCAAGCTTGACAGAAGTCATTGGCACATAATGTAGCTGCATTTAATGACAAAAGTTTGGTGATGCTCACATTCTCGACAGTGATTCTAAGCAAAAGACTAAGGCAGTGCTGCTTTACTTATCAAAATTTATAATCTGTACTTGTGCTAATGATATAGAAGGTGTTTTTTCCCCTTTTTATCACTGAACCTTTGCTACAGATTAGTAAGAAACACTATATTCCTAGTCCCATTATGTTTTGTGAGATGTAACTGTGAGGTTTTCTATTGTGATTGTTAAAGATACTGCAGAATTTTTCCCTTGAACTGAAAGACAATATTGAGTTCCTATCTGACCAAGCTCAAGCATAATGCTTGTTACAGGGAATGAGAACTTTGCCACTGAACTTCAGGAAAAACAAGGCTCCCTGCAAAAAGTTTCTCTATCTTTTTAACTCAGCAGAGTAAGATTGGTGAATTAAGCTCTAGTTCAGCATGGGTTCGCAAACACTTGTTTTAACAGTAGTTAATCTTTCACTGCATGTCATAGGGCAGGTGTTTAATCACCTTTCAAATATAAGTATATATTTATGGACACAATTACTGTGGAACAGGATTCATGTGGGTGCACGTAGGGTGTGAAGTTAACAAAATGAATAATATCAAATAGTAAGGTTAGCTAAGATACTTTATAGATGGTGTAATTAGAAACATTATTTAGATGGAAAAGAGAAAAATGAAATAAAAAGAAATGCTCACCCATGCTGTAGGCTTGAGATAGGAAACTCCAAAGGAGCAACCTCCAGAAAGAAATCCTAGCTCTGTGGTGATCAGCCCTTAAATGGGGTCTAGGAGAGGCGGAGCCAGACTCCACCCATTCTGGTCACACAAGTGAATTATCTTCGCCTGTGCTCTGACAGCTTACTCAGTGCTCACCTCAGGTAATCAATCAGTAGTTCAGGCCATGATTCAACAGTTCCCATACAGTGCATAACAATCAACATGGTAGGAGCTCAAGTTGAAATGCATAGCTTATGATTAATAAACACCTTAATAATTCTTTTAATGCTACTCATCTAGGTTGGTAAGAACACAAAGTCATACAAACTTTTTCATCAAGTTAGTAGTTCTTTGCATCTATGTCTTTATTTTTGAAAGGGAAAAGTGCAAGGACTCCAGAAAATTCAGCATTTAGCTCTAGTCTGTAGCTGATTTTGTACAGAAATCCCTTCTATGCTACATTGATCAGTGCGGGCACAAAACCCTAGAAAAATTCTATGATGTAAAGAGCACATAATCCTAATACTATTTTGGATTCTTTTTCTCCCAGGTAAGTGTAATGAAACATGATGTTTCTCTTACTTCTTTTTTTTTTCTTAAGGGTTGCCTGAATTGTTCATGCTGGCTTATTCTTGCAGGAGAAGCTTAATGTCAACAGTATGGGGCATCAGGTGATAATATTTGACTTTTCTCTGATAAGAGGACTGTGGGAGTCCCGAGTCAAGAAGAACAAAGAACGTCAGAGGAAAGAGAAAGAAAGGTTAGAAAAAAGCTCATTGGAGAAGTAAGTCAACTTTCTTGTTATTCTTCTCAAGTAAATTAGTTATTGTTATTATAGAATCATAGAAACATAGAATGACTTGGGTTGGAAGGGACCCCAAAGGATCACCAAGTTCCAGCCACACTGTCACAGGTAGGGCCACCAACCTCCAGACCTGGGACCAGACCAGGTTGCCCAGGGCCACATCCAACCTGGTCTTGAACATCTCCAGGGATGGAGTATCCACTACATCACTGGGCAGCCTGTTCCAGCACCTCACCACACTCTCTGTAAAAATCTACCCCCTGACATCTCATCTAAACCTTCCCTCCTCAAGCTTAAAACCATTCTCCCTTGTCCTGTCACTAACTACCCAAGTAGTTGATGAGTTGATGAGTAGTTGATGCCTCGCCTATTTGTAGTCCTTCTTTGAATACAGGAAGACTGCAATGAGGTCTCCTCACAGCCTTCTCTTTCCAGCTCCCTCAGCCTGTGTTCACAGGGGAGGTGCTGGCAAACTTGCTGAAGGTGCACTTGTGCCAGTCATCAATGTCACTGATGAAGATGTTGAAGAGTACTGGGCCCAAGACAAACCTGTGGGGGAAATGGCTTGTCACTGATCTCCACCTGGACACAGTGCCATTCATCACAACCCTCTGTCTATATTCTTCCAACTAATTCCTTATCCAACAAATAGTCCATGACTTGAATCTGTATCTTTCCAATTTAGAGATAAGGATGTGGTAGAGGACTATGTCAAGGGCCTTGCACAAATCCAGGCATATGATATCAGTCACCTTGCCTTTGTCAGCCAGTGTCATCATTCCATCATAGAAGGCCACCAGATTGGTCAGGCACGACCTTCCCTTGGATAATCCATTCTGACTGTCTTTGATCACATGCTCGTCCCCCATGTGCCCTAACATATCTTCCAGGAGGATCTGTTCCATTATCTTCCCAGGCACAGAGGTGAGGCTCAGCAGCTAGTAGTTCCCTGGTCCTCCTTCCTCATTTTTTTTTTTTTGTAAATGGGAGTAACTTATCCTTTTCTCCAGTCCCTGGGGACTTTACTCAATAGCCACGACTTTTCAAATATGATGGAGAGCAGCTCAGTAACCACATCAGCCAGCTCTTTAGAATGCTGGGATGCATGTTGTTTGGTCCCATAGGGTTGTATACATTCAGTCTCCCGAGGTGGTCTTAGAGTTGTTCTGCTGTTACAATGGGGGGTGGATTTACTCTCCTAGTTCCCATCCAGAGGCTCAGGGACGCAAGTTTCAGAGATGTGAGAAATAAAAGAATCCTGGCTGCCAGTGAAGAACAAAGCAAAAAACTCATTTAGTACCTCAGCCTTCTCCATACCTGTCATAGCCAGTTTTCCTCTCTCATTTATCAAAGGAGGTATGCTCTCTTTGACCTGCTTCTTCTGGCCAATGTACCTATAGAATCCCTTCTTGTTTTTAACATCCCTTGCCACATTCAGTTCCATCTGCACCTTGGCTTTCCCCAAACCCTCTCTGCAAGACATCATCCCTGTATTCTTCCCTTTCCACAGCTGGAACAATCTCTTCTTTTCCCACAGTTTGACCAGCAGGTCCTTAACAAGCCATGTGGGTTTCTGGCCTCCCCTGTGCACTTTCTTATTCTGAGGGACAGAGAGTTATTGCGCTCTCAGAAAGGCATCCTTAAAGAGTAGCCATCTTTCCTCCACTCCTTTGTCTCCAAGGACAGCTTACCAGGATATTTTATCCAACAATTCCTTAACAGTGAAGGTCTAAAGACTAAAGTTTGCTCTCACAGTGCCCAGGGTCCTAACCCTACTCTTTGCCTGGCCCACATTTCTCACGATCACAAACTCAACCAGAACACAGTTGTTACAGTCTAGGCTGCCTCCAATTTTAATGCCTTAAATGAACTCCTTTGCAATCATGAGCACCAGATCCCACAGTGTTTCAGCACTTGTTGGTCTGTCAATACTTGAACCAGAATGGAATGTTATCCAGTAATATTGCTATATATTAAGCATTATCAGATGATTCAGTTTTTATTCTTTTTGGTTGGTATTCTTGATTTCATACCGCCTTTCCTCGTTCCTTTAGGATGAGGAGAAATGGCCGCAAAGTGATACATAGAAAGTTCCACATAAATGTGTGTGGGAACTTCTTCACAGTAAGGGTAACGGAACACTTGACCAGGTTGCCCAGAGAGGTTGTGGAATCTCCTTCTCTGGACACATTCAAGTGTTACTTGGATGCCTACCTGTGCAACCTGGTCTAGGGAGCCCGCTTTGACAGTGAGGTTGGACTAGATGTTCTCAAGAGGTCCCTTTCAACCCCTACAATTCTGTGATTCTGCAAAACTAAGATTTTAAGAGTTTAGCAGAAACTACAGTTGTATTTCACTTGTCTCTGATCATTCCAAGGTAGACTGTAGTTTACAGACAGTGTAATTCACTTGCCTACTGTGAAAATGTAAGTTGAAGTGAAAAATAATACATGTTGTACCTTTCTATTGCTTACATGCTATATGGAAGTATAGTTTTTATTATGTAATTCATGAAAACACATTCATAAAAGTTCTATGAACTACGTTAAATCTTTTACTGAGTTGCAAGAGGAACAAAATAAGTGAAATAAATGGATACATGCAATTGCTTCTGAATAAGAGAGAGAAGATAGAATAAAAGTACCCTCTGACTGACCTGGGAAGAGTACAGGAGAGCTATATGGACCTAAGAGATGGGATCAGAAATGCCGAGGCACAGAGGGAACTGAAAAGTTTTTGATCAGCGTCAGTGCTGCTCATCCAGCTCATATTTCAACAGCTTATTTATTAGGTCTTACGTGAAACAGTGTCATAGGCCTTATTGAAGCCTAGAATGACAATAGTTGCTTTCCCTTCATTTTTAGGCTAGTCATTTCATTATAATAACTTCACAGGTTGGTCTGGCATGATCTTTCTTTGGTGAATCCAAACTCTTGATTAATTTCTGTATGGGAACTGTTGAATCATGGCCTGAACCACTGATTGATCACCTGAGGCGAGCACTGGGTCAGCCTCAGGGGCACAAGTGAGTGTGATTGGAAGGGGTGGAGTTTGACTCCACCTCTCCCAAGACCCCATTTAAAGGCTGACCACCACCAGGGAAGGATCTCTGGTTGGAGATCCCTCCCTAGTGGAGTTATTGGCAAGACTCAACCATCTTTAAAGGTGAGCCACTCTTTTCTTATTAATTTTCTTATTAACTATCTGTACACCATCTACTTAAGCCTATCAAAAATATACCAGCTTTGGCACTGTTTCTTTTGGGTGCTATTTTTGGGGGTCATTTGCCCTACATTTCTTCTCCTTCATGTGCCTGGAATTATAAAATCACATTGGAAAAGATTTCTAATGTCATTAAATACAACCATTAAAATAGCACTGACAGGTCTATCACTAAGCCATGTCCCTGTGCACTATGTGTACGAGCCTTCTAAATATATCCAGTGATGATGATACTGCTGCTTCCTTGGAGAGCCTGTTCCAATGCTTTACAACCCTTCCAGTGAATAGTTTTTTCCTAATATCCAACCAAAAACTTCTTTTGTGCAATTTATGGCCATTTTCTATTGTCCTACTGATTGTTCCTTGGGTAAAGAGACCAACCCCTGCCTCACTACAACCTCCTTTGAGGTAGTTATGGAGACCAATAGTGTCTTCCCTAGTGTCTCTCATTCTTTAGGCTAAATAACTGTAGTTCCCTCAGTTGTTCCTCACGAGACTTGTCCTCTAGACCTGGAACTTTGTTGCCCTTTTTGGAACATGCTTTAGTGTCTTATTATATTTCTTCTACTGAGAGGCCCAGAACTGAGCACTGTATTAAAGATGTGGCCACAACAGAGTTGAATACAGGTGTGCAATGATGTCCTTAGTCCTGCTAGCCAAACTATTTCCGACACAAGCCAGGATGCTGTTGGCTTTCCTGCTCACCTGAGAAGATTGCTGGCTCATATTTCTGCTGCCAACCAAGCTGTAAACCCAGGCCATTTTCCACCAGGCAGCTTTAAAGCCACTATTCTTACAGCTCATAGCATTGCATAGGCTTGGTTGTGACACAAGTTCAGCGTCTGGTTTTTAGCCTTGCTGAACCCCTTATAATTGGTTTTGGCCCATTGGCTAAGATTCCTTTGTAGAGCCTTCTTATCCTCAAGCAGATCAATGTTTTTGCTTAACTTCTTGTCTGCGAACTTACTGAGGATACAGCTTAATACCCTTGTTATTCACATAATTGCTTAACATATTAAAGAGACATGAGCCAATACTAAGCCCTGAAGAACATCACCTGTGACTGACCTCCAGCTGGATAGCATTTAGTATTAGCTGTTCCATCCCCTACCCAAGGATCAGTGTGAGGCTGATTGGTCTGTTGGTCCCTGGGCCTCTTTCTTGACTTTTGTGAAGGTTGGAGTAGCATTTATTTTCATACAGTCTGTGTGCACTTCTCCCATTTGCCATAATTGACCCAAAGTTGCTGAGTGGCTTCATAACATCTGCCTACTTCTTTCTGACTAGTAAATGCATTGCATCAGGACCCATGGGTTTATGTATGCCTAGTCTGCTTAAGTACTGACCTGATCCTATTCCACCAAAGACACATCTTTTTTAATCCATCCTGGTATCTGGGACCTTCCTGGAGTCTTGTCTTCCTGACAAAGTCTGAAGCAAAGAAGGCATTCAGTACCTTAGTCTTTTCATTGCCCTTTGTGAATAGGTCTGCTATTTCATTCAGCAGAGGGGACACATCTTCCCTAGTTTGCCTTTTGTCACTGATGTATTTGAAGGAGACTTTCTTGCTGTGCTTGGCATTCCAGGAAAAGTTCCGTTCTATTTCAACCTTAAGAAGTGTTTCTTTTTTGTACAATTATGAGGCAGGTAAAGCAGAATAATCTGCGTTACTTCTGTATATGTCATCTAGTGGTTCTCTGAATGCCACTGCAGCCTTCTTACTGAAAGGGACATTATGTAGATTATGTAACTTCTAACTGCCTATGCATTAATTAACCTGTGGGATTGATGAGAGGTCTGTTCCAGTGTTCACATCTGTTGGCCATGTTTTCTTTGGGTTTTGGTTTTCTGTGGTGCAGAAGACAGATTCTACATTCACTAGTACAAAAGGAAAACAGAAAGGGGAGCTTATGTATGGAAGAGGGAAAGAGGGTAACCTTGTATGCTCTGTGGTATCTAATTTCAGCTCTCACCATTTTTGTTAGTAACACAGGTTAAGATTAATTTCTTACTGTGAGCTGAGTTTTCCATTTAAAAAATGCATTCTCCTTTCTGTTTTCATCTGTGACTATTTGTCAGTACCCTTTCAGCTAGAGGGGTAAAGCTTCATGGGCTTTTCTACTCTTTTGCGCTAATGATATTCAAATTCATTCCATTATCTTACTGAATCAACTTGAGTTGGTGAATTTAGGACATGATGCAGAATTCCAAGCACATTTGAAGCATTCAGAAAAGATCTGTGTGTTCTTCCACTTGCTTGTAATTTGCGCACACTACTGTGTCATGCTGTACATCTTCATTAAATCAATAATGAAACAGGCTTTTGTCCTAACTGCGAGTGAATAGTGTTTCACCTACTGATATGGATGGCAAAGTTTTGTTCGTTCTTATAATGTGGGCCTTGCAGAATGGATAAATCTGATACAATGATGACCGAAGTCATAAAAATTTTGATAATAAAATGCAAAATTCAATTGAAAGAAATATATTTTATGAGGTATAGAGTTTTTAAGGGTTAATCATGTGTCCTATGCTTACAAAGATTGGGTAAAATACAGGACAAAATTATGCTTGTTGTTAACTTGAAAGTATAGATAATTGTAATGATGTTTAAATACATAACAGTAATAATGTCTCACTCTCTGAAGTTTTTATTAATTTAGAAAGTTGCATTTGCGCCAAAATTTTGTATCTGACTTGAAGATTAAACTCCACTGTCAATTAGCCCTTTCAAAATCACTGTTAGAACCTATTGTCAATCAACAATCAGAAAGTATTTTGAAAGGATTATAGCTAAAAATGTTAATTCTACAAAGATATTCAAAGAAAGCCCTGAACTGAGGGCCGCATTCCGACAGTTATTATTCTGGATACTTACTTTTGCTAGTAGGCAGAGTGAATTACTAAATAAGACTGGAATTAATAGTTACTCTGCAAATCTACTTGTGTAACAGATGAGTTTGGAATCTAGCCTGCTACTTTTTTTTAATTAAAAATCCCCTATTTTTCTTCAAAAAGGTTAAAATTCACCAGTGCCCTTGAGATTTTGCAGCTCTTCATCAGCCATGTTGCTATAAAAAGTGACCTGAATATAGTGAATCGTAGTATCTGTTATTTGAGGAAAAACTTCCAATTAACCTCTAGGGAACTTTTTTTATGCCTTGAGGCAAGGCAATTTAATTCATGCAGGATCCGTAAACAGTCACATATAAGAAATTTCTTGTTCTTGCCTAAAGATTTTCAAGTAAATATACTTCACAAATAAAATCAAAGCTTGAATTGTATTTGCATTAATGGTGAGACCTTGTCAAGATCTGGGGAAATTTATAGCTTCTAGAACACGTCAAAGCCTGATTCTAGAGAGCAGTATACTGAGAATATTGCAAGAGACTTGTATCTGGCTGTAAAGGGACAAGTGCAAACAAGGTGATGCTACAAAAGGAAGGAAAACGAATACTTATCCATCTCCAAGGATCTAGGCTTGCAGACGAAGAACTCCAGAAGGAGGGATCTCCAACAAGAGATCCTTTCTCAGTGGCAGTTTGTCTTTGTTCAGTTTTGGTCCTCTCACTACTAGAAAGTTGTTATGGTGGTATTTGGTTAATGGTTGGACTGGATAATCTTGTTGACCTTTCCAACCTTAATCATTCTATGATTCCATTACATTATTTGCTGCTTTTCTTATGCACTCATGCATACAGACCTTACATTTAATGCAATGCTTGCAAGTGAACTGAAAGATAAAAGTTGCTGCTCAGCCACAATCCCTAATAAACCATGGAAGAGCCTGGCAGGACTGAAACTGAATTTGTCTGAAACTGAAGAAAATGTTACTCATCTGTCAGTAATAGTCTGGGCTGAGTTTCAGTTTAAATATGCTGCTCTAATAAAAATTCAATAGAATCATTAAATGATTCTACATGGCTAGTGATTCTGATTTAAAAGTCACTCAATAGTACTAAACTGGTGCTATGTAGTGTTGTGGATACTCCTTCCATCCTGGTTTAGAGGAAAGAGTGCCATCTAATGATACGTCATCACTTCAGATGCTTATCTTTTTCCTCAAGACTTCACATACAGACATTGAACAGTGAGTAATTGTAGGAGGAAAAACCATTCAAATAAACCCAATTACTCTCCAGTTGCTTGGATATCTTTGAAAGTCATACTAATGTGCTATAGAAATAAGGATATGAAACATATCTTTTTTTGATAAATATAAATGGCATGTAAAGAGATGTTACAATTATTCAGACAATTTCATGATTACTGTTGAAATACTGGAGTAGCAAGATGAGCTTGATCTCATCTGGGTCCTATGTCCAGAAAATATATTTTGTATGATCACACTCTGCCCTAAATTGGGCTTTACTTGACTAACATTCACATAAAACTGTTGCTTCCTGTTTTTATTTTTTTCTTTTAAATCAGACTACAGCTGTTAAATCAAGCTCTGGAGGAAGATAAAAATAGTTTATTACTATCTTTTTTTATAGTGATAAAAAGCCATAAACTTCAGGAGAGCTGTAATTTTCCAGCCATCTCATTTGTTTGTCACATATGAAAGTGTGGTCCTGGAATATCCGTAGTCTTTAAAGTGCCAAGTTGTGAAATATAATCTCTCTAGAAGAATATTAGCATATGTAAAGGCTATTTTTTTTCCCCCTTGAAGATTCATGTAGTAGACATCAGGTACAGTTCAGGCTGGAGAAGAGAAAACTTCATGGGAATCTTATCAATGTTTATAAATATCTGAAGTGTGGGAGTCAAATTTCTATGCTATGCAGTGACAGGACTAGGGATGATGGGCAAATACTGGAATACATGAAGCTCTATATGAATGTTAGGAAGAAATTCTTTACCTTGTGGATGACAAAGCACTGCAACAGGCTGCCAGAGAGGTTGTGGAATTCTGAAGATACTCAAGACCTACCTGAATGCTTCCCTGTGCAATCTACTGTAGGGAACCTGCTTTAGCCAAGGGGTTGGACTTGATGATCCTCAGAAGTGCTTTCCAACCCCAATAGTTATGTGATTCTGTGATAACAAAAGTGTGGTAATCTTATTTTATTTGGGGATCATGATTAAAAAAAAAAAAACTTAAATGATCTTTATTTCATAAAGATCCTTCAAGAAGCATCCTAATTCTGTGCTTTGGCAATGACTAGATAGAGCTGGGTGACAGCCATGTGGCTGAATGAATCCCTTAGATTTGATTTCAAATATTGCATGCAAATTACTGTTGTGTAATCTTTGGTTCATTGTATATATTGGCTTGACACCAGTTCCACCTCCAGGCCAAAAAGGCTCATTTTGATTCATTTGGTTAGTGCATACCACAAGAGTACAATGAGTAAATGATTAGATCCTCTGCCCTTGGCATATACCATGTCTTCATTCTGTACAAAACTGTGCATGCTTGTTGTTCTGTTATTGATTCACTTTCCATCTGCTAAACATGTCCTTGTACATAGTATTTAGCCTGGTAACCATAAGACAGCATTCTTTTAAAGTTTAAGAAAGCACACTGACATAATATGATGTATGGTTAATAAAAATATTTGCCATAGGATTTCCACATTAGTGAGTGATATCAATGTTGAATTCCTCACTGTATTTAATTTTTAATGCCTATCTTTTGTCTGAGGTCATAATTTCACCAACTGATTTCATAACAGCATTTTTTATGTGCATTTTATTTTTTTGTCTAGCATTGTATCATTCTCTCCTGAGTTTTATGTTTTCTATGTGTTACTAATCAAGTGTCAGAGGATAGTGTATTCTTTCATCTTTAACAGAGTTCTCTTTTTATCCTTTCCTATAGCATCCATTGTGAGAGGGTAACATCTTAGATCTAAGCTTTCTACACTCCTATTCCTGGGGCCCACCTGATACAACTGGCACTGAGGTGTAGTACAGCAGCTTAGTACTTTACTTCTTGTCTTGACTTAGACTTTCTGACATTATATTTCTGTTTGATAAATTTTCTAGCATTCTTCGAGTTTATACTCTTAAGAAACAAGTCAGTCATTTATTGCACAAGATCAGTGAATATTAGAAGGGTGTCTTGAGAGTAAGCTGTTGCAGTTCATTGAATTATGCAGTGAAATAAAATATTTAATTCCTTGGTTCAAAAACATTTCCTTCATTTTGAACAAAGAATTAATTTAGTAGAAAGGAGAGGGCAGTACTGCAGAATTCAACTTCACAGATGGATTGAAAAGCTGCATATAAAGAACTGGAAGAGGATGAGAGAAAGTGCAGTTGTATATAAAGCTAGGATTATTTAGAAGATTTTAGAAGAGTGCCAGGGTTTTGGTTCTTTTCAGCTTCTTCCTTTTAATAGTTCAGATCCTTATTTTGTTCTCTTCCTCAGGGATTCAATTTAGCAATTTTTTCTTCACACTTCACCTCTCAGCCACCTTACACAGTAATAGAGAGATTTTATAGTTAATTAGATGTGCTCACAAGTTTGGTAAAAAAAATGAGTAGGTATTTAGGGCTTATTTATTTTTCTTATTGTATATGAAAATGGTATTGTAATAGCTTTTCCTATTGAACTCTTGCTATTGCTTTCTACTTCAGTAGTGATTGCTGAGATTCAAAAGACTGACTGAGTAGGCAAGATCAACATTAATATTGAATTGGGTATCAAAAGAAAACTTTCACTTTCTCAAAAACCTCTGAAAGAGGTATTTCAACTCTCACATCTCCTGATACGGAAATCCTGCTGAGCTCTTCCAGGCTGCAGCTGAAGGGAATATTCTGTGCTAGGGCTGTCAAGTGCAATTGCATACTTGGAAGTATGTCCTTCCATAACTGGAGGTAAGTGATAAAGCTTCTTGAAGGATCACAAAATGCGCCAAGCAACTGTGTCAGCTTTAACCCATTTTCTATTGTTTGTTACATCAAATATCCTAGAAAAAGATTTCGAGGTGCTGTTGGCTGGTGATGGACTCTTTCTTGAGCGTGCTAGCAACTTCAGTTCCCCTCTTGAGACTTCCTGAGCAGAAATGTCCATTTTCTGATTGTCCAGTCTTTTTCTTCCTTACTCATTTATAGCTCACTGTACTACATAAAGCAGTTCACAATTAGGCACCAACAGAAGCTGAGAGGTTTGCTTTAGGTAAGTTTTTTTTTTAATTCTCAAGCCTCTTCTGCTGACACTTTAAAAGTTCTCCAGATTTTTACTCATAAAGAGCATACTGATCTCTCTAGATAATACTGAAGCCAAGGGTGACTTTAACTTTTCCGCTGCTTTCTTAACAACCTGCTGTCTTAATAACTTCTTTCGCAGAGTCACAGAATTCTTAAGATATTTTTCTTTCATATATTGTTAGGTTGATACTCCCACCATCTTTCTGAGAGACTTTCTGCATTTGATATGCTAGAAATTATTTTCCTATTCATCTGCATACCTTCATCACTTTGTGACTTGTCTTTTTGTGGTTTTGCATTTAATTTGTCAGTTATAATTCCTTCCCATTTCTTTATTTAAATTTTCTCTTCTAGCTTTTCTCTGGTTTCAGAAATAGAAGGAAAAATGATATTTTCATTTGAATGTACTTATGCAATTAGGCAGTGCTGCACCCTCTGAGCTACACCTTCAGTGAACTTTGGCATTAATATGTAGCTTGTCTGTAAACAACATTTTCTCTTTTCTTTATAAGGATAAGGATGTTGTATAACAATACATTGTGACCGTTATTACAGAGCTGTTCTGCAGTTCTCTGTTGACCCACATATGGCATCCTTTGTTTGAAACTAAATAATGTCCCTTGTGATCTCTCAGACTAGCTGCTCTGTTAAAGTCCTGTGTGATACAGAAAGTGTTTGCATTGTGTCAGTGTGCTGTGTGGAAGTGGATACATGAAGTTTCCTACTGTTCTGTGCTCTCTGCTTTCAGGTCATTCCAGCACCCCCTAATTTTTCAGTAAGTGCAACAATTTGCACTAGCTACTTTAATGCTGTTTCAGTAATACCCTTCCTATATAAATGAGCAGTTCTGAATCTTATGTTTATTTTTGTATCAAAATTATATGTTAAACATGACTTTCAGTGTAAAGTATCATACTCCTGAAAATATACTCTGCTGTCATGTTTCTTTAGCCTTCCTATGAGTATACAAAAATTGCTTATTTTCACCATGTTTTCAAGATGTTTCTTGTATTTATTTTTGTAACTGGCTCCCTGTACGCAATTTAAAACTGGAAGTTTCAAATTTTAGAGAAAATCCCATGCTTAACTGGGGATATGTTTATAGGTGTTGTCACCTCCTGCTTAAACTTTACAAACTTGCATCTGCTTTTCTCTCTAGGACATGCCATTCATTACTTTTTCTAAAGGGAATTTTATCCTCATCTTTTGTGCCCACCTGCAGTTGCCAGTATTCTTCAAATCTTTAGCTTAAAATTTCTGCCAGAGGGTGGAGGTCACATAACCTAACCTTACATACAAAGGAATCTAGTATTCAATGTGTGAGAAAAGGTTTATGACACAAGGGGCTCTGCAGAGTTTTATTTTGGTGTAAGGAAGGTTTACTTCCATTTATCAGCCTGTTCCTTAATTGACTAAACTAAAATAAATCTCTTAAAATAAAGCATGTGCTTTTAGCATTGCCTAATTGTATGAAATTGAACTTGTCCCTGCAGTTATAAGGATAAAACTCTGTCCTGGATGTGAGACTGATGTTAAATGAGGTTTAAACTAAAATGAGTTGTCATGTAATAACTTTGACCTTTCCTTTCCCTTCCCTCCTAAGATGATGTTGTAAGAAAATGTTAAAAAATTTTGAAGGCGATCATTACACTTGAACAGGAAAGGGCAGGAGAAGGGGTATATATTAAAATGCTTTTTTTAAGTGCAAATTTTGCATATATTACCAGATCCTTATATCTGTATGCACGCAACTTGTTCTCTAAGAAAGGCTATCCTATCATATCTGTTTAATTTCATATATAATAAAAGGCATATTTCATACTGTGTTCTGTGACGATGGGCACAGTCTTTACATCTCTGTAATTCCCAGAAAGTCATTGTCTGATTGTATGAATTCCTGACAACCTGAAATCTGTCAGTCTAGAAAATCTAAGCACAATTCCAAGAATACATTTGTTTGCTAAATACCTTAGATGCATGATTATTTTTTTAAGTTTTGTCCAAATAAAGCTCTTTCTCATAAACACTTTCTGGCACTATTTCAGGATAAAGCAGGAATGGAATTTCATACTAGAGTGCCGGAAGAAAGGCATTCCCCAATCAAAATACCTCAAGAACGGTTTTGTAGACGTTGATGAGAAAATCTTGGACGTGTATGGAAAGACTCCTCAGCTACAAAAGAGGCATGCTCTGCCAGATGAAACAAAGAAAGAAAGAAACAAATTCATTTTTCAGCTTTCTGGAGAACAGTGGATGGTAAATATAATGGAGTACATGCTTTTATTGTTGAGTTTTTTGCTTGATACTGTAACTTTTAATGCTTCCAAAAGTTTTTTCGTTGTCACTGCATGTTATAACAACATTATTTCACTGTGTTAGGACTGAAATTTGTCTTGTTGAAAGATTAAATAATTCATTATTATTATTAATTACTTAATTTATCTATTATTGTTATTGTTAGCCCAAAGAATCAGACACAAATCTCTTTTTCTCTACTACTATTACAAGAAACTGCAGGTAAGGAAAATGAATTTGGTGTATTGGTTGAGAACTTCTATGTAAAAATGTCTATAAACTTGTCAAAATTTTGTTCAAAAACCCTGTATTTTATGTAGCCAAGAGCAGTAGTATCAATTACATTCTAGTTTTTATTACAGATTTTGAACATAAATTCATCTATGACTAAGTTTTGGAAGACTAAGCACTCAGACACTAGGATGTATCAAAAGTGGGGTTGCCTGTGTAGTCTTGCAGGTGCGTAACCAGTTTGGTTTTCCACTGGGTGGTCTTCTACATATGTCAGTAGCAAAGAGGTAAGCCAGGCTAAGTGGTTATTTGGAAACTAACTGCTCTTTCTCCTTTATTAGCTAGTAAGTATTTCTATTATATTTCTACTTTTGTCAATGAAGCAGCAATATCTGCTCCAGACAATAGACATATCAAACTGTATGTTGTTCCTTTGACTTACAGACATAATTTTGGGAACTGGCTTGCTTCTGGTCTGTAGCAATTTTCTTTCTAAATGCTGTAAAGTCTCAAAGTACAGTAGTTGCCAGAAGTAGGGTTTAGCAAGAACAAAGTAGCTTTACTGTATTTTTCTGAGGTCTCCAACAAAGTCTGTCTGAAAACTTCAGTAGCAAGTGAGCAGAGCACACAAATGACCTAGTGGAGTAATATTCAATGTCAAAATTCAATGTCAAATATCGATGTTAAACTAGAAAATTAGAATAGTAGCTTTTACTGGATATTCATCAGTGCTCATGTTTTCTTAGAGGGCTACTCCAAACGTTGTGCCTCCTGTTTTGTTATGTTGACCCATGACATCAGAGGCATATGGTGATATGGCAGTAGAGGTTGAATTTTCCCACCACTATTCCTTTACATTTTGTTACTGTGTGACCGATGGCAACAGAAGGGCAATCTGACACAATGGCATCTGGCATGGAAATGTGTATGAAGCAAAGATGTGGAAATGAAAGTAGAACTTCTCCATGCTGAAAAAAATGGCACCCACTGACACTTGTTGATGCCTACAGATTGTTGGAGACCAAACAGTGGATGTAGCACAGTGAGGCAGCGGATGGTACATTTCAGCAGTGGTGACAGCGATACAAAAGACAAGCCATGTTCAGGGTGGCTGTGCACAGTTGTCACACCATGAAATGAAGTGCCTTAATCAGCTTATCCATGCAAATTGATGGACGATGTTCAGGAAACTGTATATGGAGCTGAATATTGGCTTCAGTGCATTGGAAGAGGTGGTGGCAATATTGGAATATTGTGAGTTTTTTTTGCCAGGTGTGTCTCACAAAAGCTCACACAGAAAGAGAAAGAACACTATTATATACATACACACACGCGCACACACACACACACACAATTTGTTAGGACCTATTGAACCACTACCTGTCTGAAGGTGACAATTTCTTGGATTATATCATTACTGCTGAGGAGTAGTGTTATCACTGTGACCCATTGAAAGAAGAAAAAGTTCAAGATGCAGATCTCAGTAGATATAGTGATGTGCACTCTGTTTTTAGGATAGGAAAGGTGTCGTCCCTCTGCATTTCCTGGAACCTATACAAGCTATAATGCTGAACACTACATCGCAGCACTGACTAAGTTGAAGGCTCACACTTTCAGAGCCAAGACAGAGAAGAAGACCACCTTTCTCTTGAAGC
Source organism: Oreortyx pictus (assembly GCA_036925125.1). Taxonomy (NCBI): domain Eukaryota; kingdom Metazoa; phylum Chordata; class Aves; order Galliformes; family Odontophoridae; genus Oreortyx; species Oreortyx pictus. Next base: position 17,251,111 of record JAUPFR010000004.1, read on the forward strand.
ATGATAATGCCAGACCCCAAACCAGACTGTGACCATGGAGCACCTTGGCAATCTTGGCAGGGCTGTCCTACCACATGTGCTGTATTTTTTGGATTTTGCATCTTCTGACTTCCATCTGTTTGGGCTGGTGAAATTTAGACTGCATGGGAAACATTTTTCTAGCAACCGTGCTGTAATAGCAGCTGTGAAACAGTGGATCACCCCTGCTGGAGCAGATTTTCCCAAGTGTGTCATGCAGGGTCTTGTTCATTGCTGGCAAAAATGTTGCAAAACAGTTTTATAGCTGAGAATTTATCAAATAGTGTTACTGTGCTCTTTGTGTCCATTTTAGTTTCCATGGAAATAAATAGGTGAAATTACTTTCATGGCAATCCACACAGATGATGAAAATGTTACAGCAAAGATACTACTTACTGTCCCATGCTTTAGATCCATATAGCATAGCAATAAATGTTGCTCACTGATTCAGCATTGTTGAGTACAAACTCAGTAATGGGTTTCATAAAATGCTTGATCATATACTGGGATATTTTGGACAAGTATTTTAAAAATCATCTGGAGAATGCTCTTGTGAAAATAATCTTGGATCTTCTTAGAAGCAGCTTAGTAGTAGAGGAATTCAGAATAAATCACACGATTGAATTCCTAAAATGAATTCCTTCCTTTAATCTATCAGTACCACCTCTGTTCCACTTCTAAAATGTCATAGAAATTATATTCTATTTTAAGTGGAGATTTGCTGTTCGTTTAAATTATAAAGTAATTATTTTATAGTCTCTGAGACAATTATTTATATTATGAATATTAGGTTAAATGAATAGGCACAGACCTCTAGCTAAATAGGGTAGAACTTGATTTTACACTGTATGAGTTGTAAGGAAATGTGTTCTGTATATGCAATCCATATTTCCTTGTGGAACATTAAATATTACTAGCTATGCTTCACTTTTAGGATAATTTGAGATATGCAATTTGAACCAGTTGATGTCTCAAGTCACTGTAGTTTTATTATAAGAGCATGATTGCACTGGAAATTTTCTAAGCAAAAATACTATAAGCAATACCAATATTGAACCTTTTCTCCCATGTAACTTAGACTCAGTGAGCCTCTCTGAATCTTAAAGTAAACTGACTATTGATTTGGCCATGTCTCTCTAGAATGGGTAGCTTTTGGCTATGAATTGTGGTTGATCACTGCAGTAATAAGATAGATTTACTTTTGTCAAAACTCCACCTTGACGAGACTCTGTGACGACATCCATAAGGTTCAATGACCCTTAGCTCCTATTCTGTGTACCAACCAAATATTTGTCTCAAGTGTCTACATCCCTCAGTGGTGCCTCTCTGCAAGATAGGAGAAGTAATTAATGAGTATTTATATTTAGCTGTTGTTATAAGTAAGTAACAGAAAAAAAAAAAGATTTTAAAATAACAAACAGGCTAGTCTTATAATTTGATACTATGAATGAAGTCAGACAGGCTTTTCTCTTCTCTTTCCTGTTGAGCTTACAATAGCCCTGAGACCTGTCATCATGAGAAAAGTATACTGTGCCACAAATAACTCAAGATTGCAAAGTTATGTTTCAGAAACACTTTTTTTCTCTAACAGTTTTTCAGGCAAACCCACCATAGAGACGAGTTCTTTAGTGACTATGGACACTTGAATTGTTCGTCTGAATTAGTTGCATAGGAGGAAATGATGGAGAGTTAATGAAACACTTAACTGAGATCCTTTGCATGTGTTAACATATATCTACTGAATTAAACTCTGAATTTTCTAAAATTCTTCAGAAAAACAGTGCTGCCATTGTAGTTGAATAAAAACTAGACATTAATGCTGTGAATACTTGTATGAATTTTTTTGATTAACTTAACTGTTATTTCCTTTCTGAGTGTTTGTTTTCTGCACTTAAGTAATGAATATTTATTCTGTAGTGGATCAGTAAATATCAAATGATCTTCAGGAAACATTCAGGAAAAGCCATTTGTTGAATTTTTGACATTAGTATTGGCAAATAAATTATATGATTAGATGAGCAGAACCACACTTGGATATTCTGCTTTTTCTCACCAGATAATCTGGATCCAACAGATTTAAACAACTGAGATATGCACAAAAAGCAGTGATGAAAAATTCTTTACTAGTCAATTGTGGCCTTTCTTACTTCATTTCTTCCCAGGAATTGGCAGATTAATTACTACATTTGTATTTTTTCTGCCATTGTTACCATCTGACATGCAATCTCTTTTCACTGAGAACAGATAATTTCCACTTGTTACTTCCAGCCGCTAGTGACAGTAACATATTTGTTTACCATTGAAATTGAGTAGAATTACTGCACCGAATGGACAGAGAAAACCTCTCTCTTAGTTTTCACTTCTGAAGAAGGTTTTTCCCCTGAAACTTACAAAATGCCCAATCCAGCTTTGGGTTCAAAGATCCAAAGATTCTGAAAGATGAGAGAGATTTGCACTCAAAGTTTTGTTTTTGTCAATAATATATAAGATCACAGGGCTACTAATAAAAAAGGAACATAAACCTTTCAGAGATGAATACTTTGATTCAGGCTCGTATCTAGCAGGTAAATTCTCTCTTAATTGGAAGTAGTAAAATCAGCAGTGGTTTTACATTTGCATTTTATTTTCTTTTAACACTATTTTTCTTTTTCTCCAAATGAAAGTACTTGGAGGTATTGTTTTGCTGTTAAAATGAAAGCCTGGCTACCATCCAAGTGTCCGTCTTTGAGGAGTAATTTATCAGCAGGCTGCCAGCTTTAGCATGGCAGCAGAGAATTATAAAAGAGCACAAGGGAATCAGAGAGGAAAGCAGACATAAAACTTCTGCAAATTTTAGTTCTCATCCCTATCTAATTTGTAAATGATGTAAAATATCACATCAACTTATGTTTCAGTAACACTGAAAAATGTATTTGTCAGATAAAGAATGCTAAAGAAAAGCAGATTTTAGCAAAAGATTTGTACAATTACATCTCCAAAATGTAAATATCACAGAATTGTAATGCTTGGAAGAGACATCTAGAGATCATCTAGTTTAACTCCCTGCAAACACAGGTTCCCTACAGAAGATTGCACAGGTAGGCACCCAGGTGGATCTTGAATATCTCCAGAGGAGACTTCACAACCTCTCTGGGCAGCCTGTTCCAGTGCTTCATCACTCTGACAGTAAAGAAATTCTTCCTTGAAAATTATGTAAAGAAGTAACCTGAAGATGGAAAATAAGTCTGGACAACTGGTATAATAAAGGAATCTAATTCTATTTCTTAAGTGTTATTACAGAATTTAGGTTAACAGTTGCACAAGCATATCTCAATGCTATTTAAATAATGAATAATCAGGATATAATGTTGTGGGGTTTTCTAAAGCATTTTTTTATCAATCTTTAAAATTTTCAGCTTTAATTTTTTTCTGAAGTCGTGAAAATGCTGGACAGTTGGATTTTATTCTGAGAGTGATTTTTGTTTTGTAATGTCTTTGAAGTGTATTAAGAAATTTGTGGGATGCCCCCCTCATTCTGGGAGAACAAGAAGTTTACTTGTTTCACAATGGCAAGGGTTCCCCATTGCTCTCTGCTGCATCTGATGGTCAGGAGCTGGAGACACTTTGTTATGATAACAAGTGTAAAAAAAACCATGATCAGTGGAATAGATCAAGACAGACCTAGACTACAGCACAGCAGAAATAGAGCTGCAAATGATATATGTTTCATAGAGATGTTTTTCTCTCCTGTATTAATGTTGTGCATTTACTTTCTTGATGAATTGGTGTTCTTGCTTGCAGTTGCATCTGTGATACTCCAGATAAATACTATTCCCTATGTCGTGCATTTTAATTCTGTGAAGGTGGGAAAAACAATACTAACTGAATTTACTATTTGTATTTATTTATTTATTTATTTGATTTTTCTTCAGAAAAAATGTGCAGACTGAAGGTGTGATAGCAATAACTCTCACCATAAAGATAGAGAAATCTCTCATTACTACCCTTAGGGCATTTCAGGCATTTTGTTTTTTAACTGCAATAAGCCAGTAAATCTAGATGGATCACAGTGCAATTTCATGTAACGGGAAAATGAATAAAGAAATGAGATAGTCCCTATCAAACATCAAAGGACAGGTAGCAAGGCAGAACTGCGCATTTAATCAAGGGTCTGGATGTGTAAATTTGAGAAGTACTGACACTTAAGATAGAAGTAACTAAACTAAAAACAGTGATTAACAGTCAAATATAGCTTTAATTACTTAGATGTTTTAATTTAGTTACAAGTTAAGAAGCAGTCCTCCAGGTCCAGAGTAAAAAAAAAAAAAACCAAAGCAAACAATAAATATGAAATGCATCACCCTAGTTAATGTCTTGAGGGATCTACAAGACTTAGAATGAAACAAACCTTGTGCAATTCTTCGTGCACAGCAAACAATATTGTAAGATATAAAAGACTTAAAGACTATAACTATTACTTCTTATGCCACAAAGTTAATAATAGCACCTCATCAAAATTATTTGTTCCAGATATAAACTAGTAAATTATGTGCTGGTTTAAAAGATCTGACCATCATCTTTGTGAATCGATTTTTATCTGATTCGAGCTCAAGGAATTTGGTGACATAATTCAGTTTAGATATACTGAATACCAATGAACAAAAAAATTAAAAATAAAAGTAAAAATTATGGGCTGCAAAACCCCCTATTTATGTAACTGTAATAAACTGGAGATTTTAGACAAGTAAAATATTGTGTGAAATCTACTCATTAGGAAACAATTGCTGTGTGTTTGAAACAGTCCTAGAAATTACTAATTGCAATTACGGACTAATATAAGTGCAGAGTATTTTTATTCTTCTTAAAAGAAAAAAAAAAAAAAGAGCAAAATATCTCAAACTGCAGAAATGACTTAGGAATTTTTTTCATTGATTTGAAACCAGACTTTCCAAAAGCAGTAAACAGCCTATCTCAAACACTTTTGTTCCTTCGACAGCATTCCATCTTGGCACACAAATTTAGTCCTTTGGCAGATATTAAGAACACAGTAACACTTTTTGTTTTTTGGCAAAATCCACTTAGACGTTATATACACACCCACTCTTTTGTTTCTGAGTTGCATTTGACCGTATCTTGATGTGTGAATTAAAGCACTAAAATGTGTTTTAGAAAAATCCTCCAGCTGGAAAAAGGAGATAATATGGGAGACACCAAGTAGGTGAGTGCTTCAGATAGGTTTCAATTTCAGAGCAAAGTGACTGCATCAGCAGTTAAATGCTAACAGACAGCTGCAGTGCTTCAAATGAAAATCCTGTGAGGATTTGGCAAACTTCTCTACATCAGGATAATTAAGGCAAAGTGTTGAGGTTTGGCTACAAAAGCTCTTTCAATTCTATACAGAAACATGGTTGAACAAAATTCTATCTTGATTTCTATTTATATAGTTTTATTTAATTTACAGGAATTTCCAGAATCTCTAAAAGATCTTACCTATCTGAAAGAATGGCATGTGAGCAATACACTGATTCAAACCATTCCAGACTACATTGCTTTGTTTCAAGACTTGAGAGTTCTGGAGTTACCAAAAAATCAAATCAACCACCTTCCAGTGGAAATAGGTATGTTGGTTCAAACTATTACTGATGTGTGTTCTATCTTATTAAATTCCAGGAAAATGAGCATTCATGGATGTTCTTATGAATTTAATGATAATCTATTTTTTTTTCCAGTGAACAATTGTATATAAATTTTCATAGCTAGAAGGCTGTGGCTGTAATTGCTGAATTGCATGTGTTTAGTAAAGCTCAAACATTGGAAAAACTAACACAGTTTTGCTATCTGACAATGAAACAACAATTGCTTGTTGGGCAAAATTCTTCCTGAGAACAGGTGGTGTTTCATGTTCCTTGCAGGTTAGAAAAGTAGGAAAAGTATTTACAGGCAAAGTTATAGTAGTCATTCCTTTGAGATCTGAGGGAACTATGTGCCCTTTGAGAAAAACAGGAAGAAAGGGAGAGGGCATCCTGAAGCACTGAAACCAGTGCTAGATTTTCTGTCGAGTAGAGTAACATGAATGATTTTTGATTTATGTACTAACATTACCTTTTAAATGTAAAATTCCCCTCTGACATTGAGATATACTTTAAAGTTTCAACCTGGCAACTAAATACAATAGCAAATCATGAGGAAAACACAAGCAGGAGATAATGGACATGAAATAAACAGTAACTGCTTTGTCAGCACTTTGATCACAGAACTCATATGAGACAGTTGACTTTACTGGACTAACACCTTTTACTAGGCAATAAAGATGAAAATGAAAAAAAGATACTGTTCCCTTCCAGAGTCTTTAAAAATTGAAAGTAATGTTTTAAGTTTGAGATGTTCTGAGTAGCAATCACTATTCTTCCAATTGCACTTAAATGATGGGAATTCTGCTCTTTACTAGTTCTTGTGCAATTTTCATTCTTCTGCTTCCCCTCTAATTTATACTCATCTGTGTAGAATAAGCCCAAGGTGTTGCTTTCATAATTTTTGTATTTTTGTTGCTGTTTTTTTTTTTTTTTTTTTTTAAGTCAAAAGTTGACTGGAGTGGACAGTGAATATTGAAATCTGTTTAGTTTGCTTACTTCAGACAGAATGTTATGTCATTCACCACTCTACTCTTAACAGTGAACTCTAGTTTTCCCAGACAAAGACTCAGATTCACTAATGAAGGTTAAAAATAAATAATACAAAGAAGCCACATCTGGACTATGTAGCTGAACTGTTTAGCACTTTTTTTTGGTCAAAACTGCCTGATGATTTTGAGATTTTTGGTTGACCACCTGTTAGTAACACAGGGATGCTGTCCTCGTTATGGTGTAATTTACAAATAATTGTTTATTCTCAATTTGCATAATGTTTCCTTTATGGACGGGTACAGTGCTGTGCTTCTAAAGGGTAGTTTTCTCTCATTTCATGTAACGTACGCACACAAACATGGACATTAATATGTACTGGAAGTGCCTATTATCTTATCAAGACAATGTCATGAATAATGTTGGATATTTTGAAGTGTTGGATGCTGCTTCAAAATAAAACTTCAGTCTTTATTCCACTAACTGCTAAATTACGGTAGGGAAAAGAATCTATGTGTGTTTCTTTTGGGAACTCTGAGTAAGGAGTGGTAAGGACTGGGTGCTAAATCAGAAAGTAAGGTCTCTTGGAAGGTTAAGTACTAAGGTATTTATCATTTTGTGTTCTATTTACAAAACAGCTGCAAGTAAGTAAACATCACAGCTAAAACATACTTGAGAGTAATGACAGATGGTTAAAGTTCACAGCGACAAGAACACTGTTGAGTCTTTAATCTTCGATCGGAATTGAATCCAAGTTTAGTACAGCAAATCATCCAGCAGAAGCTAATCTGATGAGCTGTGTTTGCTCAACAACTCAATTCCTATACAGCTTGCGTTTAGTTTGTCTGGTCAGGTGGTGTTTTCCAGTGCAGGGAAATGTTCTGTTCTCTACCTTTGCAAGATGCACACTTCTTTGGGGGTCCAAAAGGGGAACAAAGTCCTTATTTCAGCTTATCTACTAATATGTAAAACAGAACTTACATGTTTTTCTATAGGATTTCTGTTCTACCAAAATATCTTCAGTTAAGCTAATTGCATTTTTGTTCACGTTACTTTTATTTTCAGCACATTCAGTAAATCTTTAATCTATGCCTTTATTTATTTTTTATTCCAGAAATTTTTCATGGCTTTTTACCCCTATTTTGCTAGAAGAAAACTTTTTTTGTCTCCTTACACAGTACTAATACTCTTCTGTGCATAGACCCAAACCCCCCAGCTTTATTCTTTTGATTTATTTTTCTTGCCTTTTCACTCTCACATCTGATTTTTATTTTTAATTGAACCCATGTAGCTTGGTTAATGACTGAAATTTTACCTGCCCAGGCTCAATCTGCTACAAGCCCTAGTGAAAAGGAAAAGCTTCTTTATTTTCACTCTGTGAAAGAAGTGTGAGAAGACTCCATATTTCATCCCTCTCTTGACTTGGTTGCTTTGATTAGAAGTAAAAAAAAGATAAAAATAAAAATAAAAAAACAATGACTGTTTTCCTTGTTGCTTGTAAGCTTGAACATCAATTTTACCTTTCCAGTAAATCAATGGCAATGTCACTGATTCAGCAGTGAGGATTGGAAAAAGGAAACTGTTTGTCTTGACCCATGGCAAACTGCTGTGTTAGTTAATTTGGTTTGACAGTGTCAGATCAATGCCAAAAATTTGCTTTGTGTTTTGCTACATTTTTAAAAGTAGGTTGGCATTTGTATTGAATGAGTTCCTTAGATGGTAACTCACTGTAACCTCACCCGCGTTTTGTAGCCAATATATCACTAGAATCACCAGTGTAGGCTTGTCTAAATGATGAAATTACATCGGCATTATTACAATGCTGTGTTGCACACTAAAATTATAGAGTTTAATTACTGGTTTAATTTTAAAATAAAAATAAAGAAGTAAAAATTTAAGTTGGGAATAAATACTAGTGTAGGTAACAGCTGTGGTATTGAAGCTCCCACTTAAAAATAAAATATTCTTAATTGTGAAACTACTAGGGAAGCCATGGATTTCATTGCTGCTTTTACTGCCTCTCTTTGGAAAACATTTTTAACTCTTAAACTTTTAACTCTTAACTTTTAAATACACCTGAAAATTCAGTGCTATAAAGCATGGTTAACAATAGTGTTGTAGCAGTGGCAATATTATCATTACTACTTTTAATTGAGAAGCTGTGCTTAACTGTCACTTGGATGAATTGTTGGGAGGTGCGTTGGTCACATCCTGCTCTACATTCATACAGCTGCAGAAAGGATGTCACTTCTTCTGTCCCCTCCCAGAGCTATGTAAATTTTTATATTTTATGCTCATAAAACCTAGTGATGGCTGGGAAACACACCTAAGAATGTGAGTTTCTGCATAAGAGTTCCTGCGTAAAGATTATGGGACATATCAAAAGCCTATCATAATATCTCCCTTCCTGTCTCTGACACATGCTATTGCAACAAACTCCATGTGTGACTAAGAATAGTGGAAATCTGCCTGATAATGTGCTTAGAGTTCTTACTTAGAAATCCACTGCTTCCCCATTTGTGCTCCTTTGACCAAGTTACTTGGATTTCAGAATTTTGATTTGTCATGAATGCTGTGTCATAGATATGCATTTTTGCAATTGTTTTCTGACAAAGATAACCTATTGACCTTGTTTAAAAGGAGAGTGATAGTCATGTTCTAGTTCATTAGACAGGAAAAGATCTAATTCTTCATAGCCTGGGCTGCAAACCAATAAAACCCAATTCCAATATAATCTTAATTCTTGTTACTTGTAAGAATGTCAGACAGTTTTTTTAGAAGAAGGGGTAATTAGGGATATGAAGGTAAATATAAAAGATGTTAAAATTAAAAGTTTATAAAAGAAAAATAGAATCATAAAATCTTTAGAATTGGAAGGGACCTCTGAGAGCCATCTAGTCTAACTCCTCTGCAGTGAAGAGGGATACTACAGCTGGATCTATTTGCCCAGTTGTCCAGTCTCCAGGGACAAGGTATCAACCACAACAGTAGGTAACCTTTTTCAGTGCCTCACCACTTTCACTGTAAAAGATTTTCTTCTCATCTCTAACCTGAATCTGCCCTCCCTGAGCTTGAAACCATTTCCCCTTTTTCTGTCAATACTGACCCTGTTACAGTTTCTGTCACCTTCTTTTCTATAGCTCCCTTTTAGATTCTTGAAGGCTGCTATCAGGTCACCTTGCAGCCTTCTCTACTCCAGGCTGAACAACCCCAGCTCTCTCAGTCTGTCCTCACAGGAGAGGTGTTCCATTCCATGGATCATTTTGTGGCCCTTCTCTGGACACACTCCAACAGGTCTATGTCTCACTCATCCTGAGTACCTCACATCTGTATGCAGGTGAAGCCTCACCAGTACAGAGTAGAGGGGCAGGGTAACCTCCCTCAACATGCTGATCATGCATCATTTGATGCAGCTCAGGATACAGTTGGCTTTCTGGGCTGAGAGGGCACATTACTAGCTGATGTCCAGCTTCCCATCCACCATTACCCCCAGGTCTTTTTCATTAGGGCTGCTCTCAATCCTTTCATCCCCCAGTTTTAATTGCTAATGGGGTCTGCCTTGATCCAGGTACAAGACCCTTCACTTGGATTTGTTGAACCTCATGACACACACCTAGGCCCACCACTCAAGCCTGTTCAGGTCCATCTGAATGGCACAAAAAATAATTAGTGTCTAACTCATCTAGAGTATGTCTCCCTTCTGAGAAGACGGTTGTGCTTCAAGTAGTAGGTTTTGTCTGTCTGTCATCCCATAAAACATTTGATGGTGGTGGATGAAAAGAACCTGAAGTGTTAGTTGACAGCTGGGTGAACATGAGCCAGCAGTGTGCCCAGGTGACCAACAGCATCTTGGTTTGTATCAGAAACAGTGTTGCCAGCAAGAGCAGGGAAGTAACCATTACTCTTTAGTCAGCACTGGTGAAGTTGTACCTTGAGCGCTGTGTTCAGGTTTTGGCCCCTCACTATGAGAAAGAAATCAAGGCCCTAGAGTGTGTTCAAAGAAGGTCAACAAAGCTGGTGAGGGTTTCGGAGTACAAGTTTTATAAGGAGCCACTGAGGGAACAGAGATTATTTAGTCTGGAGAAAGGAGGCTCAGCAGAGACCTTATTGATCTCTACATGACCTCAAAGAAGCAACGTGGGGATTGTCTTCTTCTCCCAGATAACAGTGATAGGATGAGAGGAATTAGCCTCAATTTGTTCCAGGGTACATTCAGGTTTGATAATAGAAAATATATTCTCAGAAAGTGTGGTGAAGCATTGGAAAAGTCTGCCCTGTGACAGTGGTTGAGTCACCATCCATATAGGTATTCAAGAGCAGGGCACTGAAGGACATGGTTTAGTGGGCACGGTGATAATATGTTGATTCTATTCTATGAAAAATGAATGCTTGAACCTAAGATAATGGACTTTGGTACAACAATTGTAAAACTGATTGCAGGCCTGGATAAATGCGCATGTTTGCGAGGAAGAAACATAATTTCAGCAAAGGTAACCAGTGGAGTTTTTTCTTAAGTATTTTGAGGAACTGGGCTATTGTAATCTTCTGCTCACATGGTTTGTGAGTAATTGTCACTACATAAATTAGAGAAGACATGAGATGTTGAATTGGCACATGGGTTTCAAAGAAAGAAGAGAGTTTAAATTCATAGCTTCAGAGTTCAAGGCCATGTACTCAAAAGCTACTAATTTCTTCAGCAAGTCATGCATTCTTTAAATTGAAAAGATTAACAAATAGAAATCCTTATACTAACAGCCACAAAAGAAAAATTCAGTGTGATAAAAACACAAAAGGCAGTAAATATAAGCTAAATTCAAGGTATTCTCAGTAGAAGCAAAAAAAAATGAATTGCCATTATACAAGACAATAGTAAGATTTTTATGGTGTATTACACATAGTTGTGGTCACTCAGATTCAAGAAGAGTTTTGTGAGATGGATTCAGATACTAAAAAAATCTAGTAAGACAATTTGAGGAGGAATATTTTATGAGGGGAAAGTGAAAGAATTGGCTTGTTTAGACAGGTAAAATAAATTTTGATATGTCTGTTGCTTATGAAAACATCAAAGAACTAAAGAGTAGGCACGGAAGAGGGCTATTTAGATATAAAAGTAACAAAGTAATTAGTAGTTACAAAATTTCTACAAATAAGTTAAAACTGGCAATTAGAAGACCATTTCTAATCATGTAGGAAGTGAAATTCTGTAAATTTGTTTTTCCATTAGAGGAATGGATGTCAAAAGACAGTTTTAAGATAGAATGTCTGGAGTTATGTGAAGTAGAGGTGTAAGAGATTTATTAAGGATGTCCTGGTGTGCCCTATTGAATTGTTTTGGTTCTAAAGGGAAGGTTAATGCTAGTCCACCTTTAAGCTGTCAGATGACATAACTACACTCATTGGAGAGATCAGAGGTGAAAAAAAACAGCTGTTACACAGAAATGCCAGATATTGGCTCTCATAGTCAGATTTGAGTGAGCAGAAACTCATTTACCCTGAATTAAATTCAGTCATAAGGCATATGGCTTTATCCAGTAATTTTAACAATCTTAGCCACAGCAGTTTCTAGTTACTGACTGTTGATTCTGTAATACTCTTCTGTCAGATCAGACAGAGATAATATGAAAAGGAAAAAATGTGATGTATCTCTTTTTACCTGCTTTCCCATACTATCAAGCTGGGGCAAACCATATTGTGAACATCAGCATATATATTAGAAACTGGAAAATGAGAATAACAAAATGTAAGAAAGTGTGATTTCAGAAGGCAGGAAAGTCAAAATAGGAATCTGTGCTCCTACCCATCACTCAAACTCAAAAAAAGGCGTTAAATTTTTTAGCTCCATATCTGCCAGTTGTGTGACGTAGATACATCTTCTAAGCAGAGTTAGACAAAATGATGACTGGAATGCTTGTGAACCTGGGTACCTTGTCTACGATTCAGAAAGTAGTGGAAATGAGACTGTGGTGGCTGTTGTGGTTTAAACCCGATAGGCAGCTAAGTCTCTCACTCTCTCACAGTGAAGGGAGAGAATCAAAAGGGAAAAAAATGAGAAATCTCTTGAATTGAGATAAAAAGTTTGATTAATGATGAACAAAGGAAAAAGGATGAAAGGGAAAAAAAAATAATCACATAATGCAGAAGCAATCAAACAGTTACCACCTGCTAACTGATATCTAGCCAGTCACTGAACAATACCCACCTTGGACAACTCCCCTTGGCGATTTTCTGGTATTATGTGCTATGTTATTCTTAACTGGGGCCTGCTGTTCTGGCTCTTGACAGCTCTCAGCCTATCCCTAGCTGAGGTGTGTTTATGGTTGGACAGAGCGAGAAACAGTTTGGAAGTTCTTGAAGGTTTGTTAAGTACAGCAAGTTCAGCAATAGTTTAAATATTGTGTAGTATAGTACCATTACTGATTCGATCACAAATCAAAAGCATTTCACCATACAAGCTGCTATGAAGAGAATTAGCTCTATCCCAGATAGACTGAATACAATATTACTATGCTAAAAGAGAATACTGCTTTGCTAAAAGAGTAAATAAAACATTACTGTGCTGATGAAGAAGCAGTCACATTTTTGCTTCAGTCAGGCTTACTTTTCTTCACTTGAGGAATTAATCTGGGGAGGAAGAATGTGGGACTGTCTCATTCTCTATTTCATTTTGACGCACATCTCCATCAATAACAATTTTGTTGCAGTAAGGTGGTAAGCCGATCATAGAGTCACCAAGGTTGGAGAAGACCTCTAAGATTATCCAGGCCAATCGTCCACCTATCACCAATATTTCCCACTAAACCATGTCCCTCAGTACATCATATAAACGTTTCTTGAGCAGTTCCAGGGTCAGTGAGTTCATCACCACCATCTGCAGCTCATTCCAGCATCTGGCCACTCTCTTGTAGAAGTATTTCCTAATGTCCAAGCCAGATCTCCCTGGCGCAGCTTGAGGGAATTCCCTCTTGTCCTAATGCTAGTTAAATAGGAGAAGAGGCTGTCCCCCATCCTCCTTTCAAGTTGTTATAGGGAGCAATAATGTCACCTCTGAGCCGTCTCTTCTTCAGACTAGACAATCCCAGCTTCCTCAGCTGCTTCTCATAAGACTTGTGCTCCAGATCCCTTACCAGCTTCACTGCCCTGCTCTGGACACATTTCAGGGCCTCAATTTCTTCCCTGAAGTGAGGGCCTAAAACTGAATGCAGTACTTGAGGTGCAACCTCACCAGCGCTGACTGCAGAGGGATTTTGACTGCCCTGGTGGCAATCCTATTTCTGTTACAAACCAGGATGCCATTGGCCTTCTTGGACACCTGGAAACACTGCTGGCTAATGTTTAGTTGAGCACTGATCAATACTCCCAGCTCTGTTTCATCAGTATGATCTTCCAGACCCTCTTCCCAAAGCCTGTGGTGATGCCTGGAGTTGTGGCCTAAGTGCAGGACCCGGTAATTGGTCTTGTTGAACTTCATCCCATTGGCCTCAGTCCAGGGATCCAGCCTGTGCAGATCACTCCATAGGGCCTTTCTTCCTAGTCAGATTGTCAGATTTACACTTCCTGCCAACATGGTGTCATCTACAAACTTATGTGGGCATACTAAATGCCCTCATCCAGGTCATCAGTGAAGATATTGAACAGGACAGGCTTCAGTACTAACCCCTGGGGATCACCACTCATAACCTGTTACCAGCTGGATTTAACTCCACTCACCACCACTCTCTAGGCCTGGCCCTCCAGCTAATTTTTTACCCAGCAGAGTATATCTGCTGAAGCCACAGGCTGACAGCTTCTCAAGGAGAATACTGTGGGGAACAGTGTCAACGGCTTTGCTGAAGTCTAGGTAGACTACTACATCAACAGCCTTACTCTCATCGACGAGGTGGGTCACTTGATAATAGAAGGAGATGAGCTTGATTAAGCAGAACCTGCTCTCATGAGCCCACACTGGCTGGACCTGATCTCCTGGTTGCCACACACATGCAATATGATCTTTCTCAAGATGATCTGCACCATAACCTTATCTGGCACCAAGGCCATGCTGACAAGCCTGTAGTTCCTTGTCACTCTTCTTTTAGATGGGAGTCACTTTTGGCAAGCCTCCAGCCCTCTGGGACCTCTCCAGTTGACCAGGAACATTGAAAAGTGCTGCAGAGTGGCTTGGATGTCACTTCTGCTACCTTCCTCAGCACCCTTGAGTGGATCCCATCCAGTCCCACAGCCTTGTGGCAGTCCATGCAGAGTAGTAGGTCTCTAAATGTTTCCCCCTGGAACATGGAGGATTTCTTCTGCTCCCCATCTGAGACTTTCCGGTCAGGGGAGAGAGTACTCTGAGGATAACTGATCTGACTTTTAAAGACAGATAAAGCACTTGATGTAGAACCTTGATTTGTTTAAATCATGCTACTAAACACAACAAGGTTTCAACGAGAGTAGATTAGTCTTTTCTTACTTTGATGTGCTTAACAAGATGGAAGAAAGGAGGATCACTTATTTATATCCTTGAATTGCTTCTGTTACTCTCTCATCAGCAGTAGGATGGTACTGTACTATCAAAACAATGCCTGTCGTAATCCTACAGAAAATGTTTTTTTTATTTCAGCCACAAAGGGACTTTACAGAAGAGAGTAAAGATAAAGTTACCTTCTTAAAAGGATGGAGTTGGGTTTTGAAATACCACACAGTTTCTACATCTGTTAGAACTAGAACTGAGATAAGCTGTGTGGAAACATCTATACTTTTCTCTGTTCTAAGCTGTTCTGACCACATTCAGTCTGGAAAATTCAAAGAAAAATTTAGATGGATGCTGGTTCATCTAAATTTACCCTTTGAAGATTATGTTGTCTAAAAGGAACTATGTGATCTATGCAAAATACTGCAGGCCTGAGTGATTTCAGGCTGCTAGCATTGATGGTCAGTTGCATGCCTCTGCTAAAACTTCTTCAGAAAAACATTTAAGACTTTCAATTCTCTGCACTTTATTCTGTTTGTCTGCAAGCAGCACCTGTCTTCCAGTAATGACTTCCATCCATTTTAATACATCTCAGCACCACCACGATCCTGCTCTAAAGGGAATTTAACTAAGTGTAGTACCTTAAGGATAAGCTTGCTATTATGACAGTGTTTTGAACACTTGTGATGTATTGCAGAGATTTTCTCCATTGTTAGCCAAATCTCAATAAAGACTAGCTTTTTTTTTCTTTAAAATTTGATTATAAGTAGAAGATGATACAAAATTTTCCTTCTCATACTTACCTGGTTTGCCAATATAATATAGTCTGCTTTGAAAGCCCGCTGACACAAGATTCTGTTCTCTCCTTTTCTTTTGCAGAATCACATTTAAATTTCTTACTAGTGCTTTCTATTGTGATTGCTGTGTTTCCTCATTGGTTAGTGAGGAATATCATCGATGTAGTACAGCAGGACAGCTATCTACAGAACATTCTCTTGACTTTTTATTGCATGTGTGCTTAAGGATCCCTTTGTTAATGCATCAACTATTTGGTATCTTCAGATAAGAAGGTACGCAGATAACAGATGAGTCTAGGAAAAACAAAAAAGGCAACAATTTGAGGAGGAACGGTAATTTTACTAGATCTAACAAAATCAAACATCTGAACAAATCGGTAGACAAAAGTGTTCAAAAATCCGAGAATCTTACAGTAGTAAAACTGCAGGGGAAGCACACGTGCTTTAACCCCACGGCAAGCTGAAAGAAAATGTGCCCATGAGGGCAGCTGGTTTCCAGCCTGAAGCTCCACCCTTCTTCTGTTCCCCGACAGAGCATTAACTCTTTAACTCCCAGCATGATATGCTGATGTGGAATACCAACATCAAAATGCAAAATCACAACACATTTTTGCAGGATAACATGTTTTGAATTTTAATAATGCTTTCAAAACAGTTTTTGTTGAAGGTTGTCTAGTGCTGTAACCGAAGAAACAGGGAATGTAATATGGCTAAATGTATCCTAAAATATTATTGCTGCCCTAAAATAAAGCAGTCAAAAAATGGGACATTGCGATAAAACAAATAATGAAACAAACACATCCTTTATCTTTTATAATAAAAAATACACAGTCCTTTTTACTGGAGGCAGAACTGCTAGTATGGTAACTTAAGTAGGAACAGCTTTTCCTAACCAAGAGTTTCTAAGACAAGATGCTTTTCAGTTGCCAGACAAGTTTCCTTGAGGTGGATACCAACTTCTTTAGTTTTAGCTGAGGTCTATAGATATCTTTTCCCTGGTAGGACCAAAGTCTTAACAAGTTGTTACTACTTGCAAATCCAAACAGAAGCCTTTATGATTACCAGAACTCTATGAATATAACAGAGCCCTTCCTACTTCTTCAGTGTTAGTGATCACTACAGAGAGTATTTATTCATTTGACTCATCTCTTAGTCATCACCACATTAAGGAGTTTTTTATGTTATGTCAAATAAACCTTTTATTTTTACTCTCTTTATCTCTCTCTCTCTCTCTATCAATCTCTCTCTCTCTCTCTCTCTCTTTTCTTTTTTTTTTACCTCTCTCACTGATTTTAATTATCTTTCTCTAACAGGCCACTTAAAAAATCTCAGAGTGCTCAATGTGAGTTTTAATAATTTGAAGTCAGTCCCTCCAGAACTGGGTGACTGTGAGAATCTTGAAAAACTGGATTTGTCTGGAAATTTGGAAATAAGCGAGCTTCCATTTGAAGTAAGACAACAAACTGTGTTTTTTCTACCCTTCTCATTCAGAATACAAACAGATTAAATCACATTCCTTATAGTTTTTCATGATAAAATTATAGTAGTAATATTGCTGAAAACGGCTTAACAACAGCTAAATAGGATGAAGTTTCTTTGTTTCATTTTTGAAGTGACTAAATTTTGTTCATATTTGTTTTGATATTTGAAGAAGGACAAGATTCCAAAGGGAATTTAACCTGTAGTGATAAGGAGAAGGCTGCAAATAGCTGTTTAGCAAAGTGTACTTTGGCAGTCAAATTCATTTACTAACCTTCATTTGCTCCCAATGTCCATTTTCTTTAACCAGAGTAAGGAGAGATACATTAAAAATATTGAATGTTGCTATGAGTGTAAAAGCCTGTCTGAAATGGGTATTACATGTGAGGCCTGGCACGAATATGTAACAAAGACTGAGAAAATGACTTCCAGGCATGCACCAACATTTTATTGTGTTGGATGAATAAATGCTGTCTGTCCTGGCCACTAGGAGTCACTGAGAAACGAAACCATCAGCTGATACCTGAGGGCAGTTTCAGATATAATCAATATTTCTAAGATTATCAAATCCCTGATTTCTGGATAACAACTGAGAAGAACATCAGGAAGAATTGTTAGACTATTCTTTGCTGATTTCTACTTTTGCTCTCCAGACATTTCTTATGAGTGATTTCCAGGCATTATTGGAATGAATTTAATTTATGTGAGGTCTGCTTAGGCCATGCTTATGATATATTTCAAGAAAATGTGAAAAGCATTGAACTTCTCTCTCTGACCTTATGCTGTAAGGCAAAGAACTGTTCAAAAATGATATGGACAATATTGAAACTTCATGTGACAAATAGACAGTTGTATAGAAATGCTAGATACAACACAAACAGTGCGGTTGCAGGTTGCTCTTTTTCTTCTTTTCCTAAGGTTTAGCAAAAGTAGACAGTAAATATAAATAGAAAATAGATACTGAACATGTTAAGTTGTAAAATCTAAGCATCTAGGAACATAGTGATTATACTCAACCTCGTAGACCACAGCAGTCTCAGGTGCTGATGTTTAAAAATTTTCCAAGTTGTTTTTAACTGCCTTATAGCACAAAGTCTTGCCCATTTCTTTGTTATGAAACTGCACATGTAAGTGCAAATGGCTGTTTTTATAAGTGAAAACTAGAAGTCAGTATGATCTAAAATGTCAGGATAAATATTGGCATTTTCAATTGTATTTCCTTTTTTCTCTGGAGTATGACAGTTAATTTATAATTGAAGTGACCTGGCAAGCAAGCTACATAAACTCCACTGATTTAGTTTGTAAAATTAGTTTCCCAGAGTCAACATTTCAAGGGCAGCTTTGGAAGCTGAACATACAATTGAAGAAACATTTTTGTCAAATGATTTTAAAAGCTGCAATGTCAACCTTTGATGTACTCAGTATGGCTGATGTTATTCTGAGCAATTGCATCAGTATTCTTGCTAATATAATAGGTATGTGATGCTTGATTTCTAAATGGGCAAAAGGTGGTAGTCACTAGCAGGTTTATGAATTAAAATATTGCTTTAGTCTATATTGTCTGAAAAGGGAAAATGCATGATGTTAAGTGTAGTAGCATGTTAATCTTGGCTAATAACCAAATTTATACCTGGCTGTACACTACCTCCTTCTCAGTATACCACTAGGAGAAGATAGGGTAAGAAACTTCATGAAATGAAATAGAAAGAGGGTAACTGCTTGCCAATTATTGCCGTGGACAAGACAGACCTTGTTTGAGAACTATTAATTTAATTTGTTGCCAACAAAAATAGACTTGGGTATTGAGAAAGAAAGAGATTAAAAAAAAAACAAAACAAAAAACTAGCTTTCTTAACCCTCTCCAAAACTCAGTTTCATTTCTTTTCTCCAGACTCCTCCCTCCGTCCTAAGCAGTGCAAAAATGATGGGGAGGAGTTGCAGTCAATACATAGCTGCTTCTGCTGGTATTTCCTCCTCATGTTTTACCATTGCTCCAGCATGGGCTCACCTGTACTTCTTTCGGGAATATCCATCTGCTCAGTGTGGGTCTTCTGTGGAATGTACTATGGAATTCTGCTCCAAACTGAAGCATCTGCTCCTGCTCAGACTTTGGTGTTTTCTTTTCTTTTTCACTTTCTTTGTTCCTCTGTCCTCTGCCTGTCTGGCATTTTTGATTAATTAAATATGTTTTCACAATGGCATCACAAATGTGGCCATGCTTGTAGCGCTTCTGGGACATTCCCTGTCTTCAAAGTGGGCAGCTTCACAGCAATCCCCATGCCGACACCTTGCGACAGACATCAAGACAAGTGTTTATGACTCCATATTGGGCAGTTTCAACTATCTGATAAATTTTTTTGCTCAGACCTATTTCTCTAATGAAACGTTCATGTTAATTGGTCACCATCTTCCCAAATGAGGGGAACAATGAGGTTTGGAAACAGTAAAGGAGCAAGTATATGTATGCTCTGCTCTAGTTGGTTGATGAAATCCCTTTAAAACTTTAGGATGAAAAAGAGCAAAATTGGCTCTGATGCATAAAATAAGGTGGAGAACTACTAAAATTATTTTCTGCTTATTATCTTTAGGAAGTTCAGTTTTTATTTGACTTTCAAATTCTTAAAAGCTTCTGAGAAAGTGAAAGAAATGAATGAGAATAGCAACAGCATTCTGCAGTGTAAAACTTTCTTAAAAAAAATGAAGGGAAAATTCAGCCTAACAAAAATGATCAAAATCTAATTTTACCTTGTTTTTTACATAGAATAATGGCTAGAGACACACTGATAACATATACAATAATGGATTCAGAAAGACTGACAACATGCCTGTAATTTAGTCAAGAGTTTTTGTCAGGCTTATAAAGGTTTATGAGATCATCAGAGCTGTAAGACTGAATTACACCTTCAGTAAGCTGTCTCCCTGTTACAGTTTCTATCAGTTTTCTTTAGGACATACACAAAACTGTGTTCAGTTTTGGGCCCCTCACTACAAGAAAGACAGTGAGGCCCTGGAGCGTGTTCAGAGAAGGGCAACAAAACTGGTGAGGGGTCTGGAGCACAAGTCTTACAAGGAGCGGCTGAGGGAGCTGGGATTGTTTAGTCTGGAGAAAAGGAGGCTCAGAGGAGACCTCATCACACTCTACCACTTCGTGAAGGGGGGCTGTGGTGAGGAGGGGGTCTGCCTCTTCTCCCAGATAACTAATGACAGGACGAGAGGGAATGGTCACAAGTTGCGCTGGGGAAGATTTGGATTGGATTTGAGGAAGAACTTTTTCTCTGAAAGAGTGGTCAGGCACTGGAATGGCCTGCCTAGGGAGGTGGTTGAGGCACCATCCCTAGCGCTGTTCATGAAGCATTTAGATGGGGTGCTAAGGGATTTGATTTAGTAGCTTGGTGGGTAGGGATGGTGGTAGGAGGATGGTTGGACTAGATGATCTTGTAGGTCCTTTCCAGCCTAATGTATCTATGAATCTATGAAAAAAAATAGAGAAGACTTGGAGATTTAATTTATACATTTTAGTTTGCTTCTTAGACAAAGAGTTTTAGGTAGAGAAATCTCAGTGAGAGGGATCACATAAAATGAGTGTAGCTACTACCCAGAAATGGGAGAACAAATGTCCATTATGCAAAACTATACCATGAAACAAAATAACTATTTTGAATTGAAGATTGTAATTTCTGAAGATAACTGCCATATCTACTTATAAATTTATGCTGTCATATAAATTGTTCCCATGTGTGAATTTTTTTGTCAGCCAAATAAGAAATCCTAAACTGTCATGAGGTCTGTGAAATCTGCTAATTTATGTTATTTATTTATATATGTTTATGTTTATATTATATAATTTATGCTATTTATTTATTAAGAAGTTCCACAAATTGGGAGAGCTCAAGAAGGACACTCAGAAGCTTTAGCTTTTGCAAGTTTTCAGGCAGCCTACAGTTTTTAAGAAGGGTTACAACATGTATTCTGAGTATGCTTCCTGCCCTTTTAGTCTAACAATTTCATTTTTGAATGCAGATCATAGAATCATAGAATCATAGAATCACCAAGGTTGGAAAAGACCTACAAGATCAACCAGTCCAACCATTCACCTATCACCCATAGCTCCCACTAAACCATGTCCCTCAACACAACATCCAGTTGTTCCTTGAGCACCCCCAGGGTCGGCGACTCCACCACCTCCCTGGGCAGTTCATTCCAGTGCCTGACCACCCTTTCTAAGGAGTAATATTTCCTAATGTCTAACTGAATGTCCCCTGGCACAGCTTGAAACCATTCCCTCTAGTCCTCTCAGTAATTACACGAGAGAAGAGGCCAGCCCCCAGCTCACTGCAACCTCCCTTCAGGAAGTTATAGAGGGCAATAAGGTCTCCCCTGAGCCTCCTCTTCTCCAGGCTGAACATTCCCAGCTCCTTCAGCTTCTCTTCATATGGCCTGTGTTCCAGACCCCTCACCAGCTTTGTCACCCTTCTTTGAACATGTTCTGGGGCCTCAATGTCTTTCTTGAAGTGAGGGGCCCAAAACTGGACACAGTACTCAAGGTGCGGCCTCACCAGTGCTGAGCACAGGGGGACAATCACCTTTCTGCTCCTGCTGGCAACACCATTCCTTATGCAGGCCAGGATGCTGTTGACCTTCTTGGCCACCTGGGCACACTGTTGGCTCATGTTCAGCCGAGCATCAATCAACACCCCCAGGTCTGTTTCCTCAATACAATCCTCCAGCCACTCTGCCCCAAGTCTGTAACGTCGCCTGGGGTTGTTGTAGCCAAAGTGCAGCACGCGGCATTTGGCCTTGTTAAACCTCATCTCATTGGCTTCAGCCCAGCTCTCCAGCCTGTCCAGGTCCCACTGAAGGGCCTCGCTGCCCCCAGGCAGATCCACACTCCTTGTCAATTTGGTGTCATCTGCAGACTTACTGAGATGTTTTAAGTTGGGGTAGGTTAAGATTATTTGATTACTGAAATCCTGTGGAAATTAATTTTATGTCAAATACATTCAATTTCTGGTAGCAATACCTTTGTGCATGAGCGTGTGTGTCTTCATTCTTTGTGTATTCTTAATCAGCCTTTAAAGGCACTAAGCCATCTTGTTCATTTTAAAATGAGATGATCTGACCCTCCATAAAGAAATGAGGATGTATACTCTCATGTTTTTACTTAAACATTTAAGATTTCATATCATTCCATATCACGCCTAAGGAAGTACAAATTGCTTCAGCATCCATTTTTCTCTCTTTTGCTATTTCTCTAATAGCTCTGTATTGTGGCGTGTCATTGTATTCTACACAGAAAACAATGTTTCCATTGAGATTCAACCAATGACTGCTGAATGTTATAGAGACCAAAGAGTGGAAGTGAGCACAATGAGGTACTGGGTGGTGCATTTTAGCAGCAGTGACAATGACTGAGTCACTTCTGCTGTTGCGGATATTTACAATTGTAGCATGTAGGCTCTTGTTCATCACTGGTGAAAATGCATAGCTAATGGTGATGATTATGTTCAGAAATAGTGTTTTGTAGTTCAGAATATTTGCTCTGTCAAATAGTATTTTTTGTATCTGTTGCAGTTTCCATGCAGATATGCAGGAGGCATTACTTTCAAAGTACCCATGTAGTTGCAAAATAAGTCCTTTGTTAGGATAGGTTTATTAACCTGCAGTTGAATTCGGTCTGTTTTGGCAATGTTTGTAAGTTAACATTGTCAGTCACTGGATGGGAAACAAAATATGAATTGAAATAAAATGTAAATAGCCATGAAGGTAACCGATATGGTATTACATTTATATAGCCAGTTACTAAAAGTTATATCTAGACCAGATTTAAAAGGAGAGGATGCACTATGAAGTTTAGATGCAGTCTTCCCTGAGATTATAGTTAAAAAATTCGTTTGTGGAGGTGAACATTTTTCTCTAGCTAAGATACTCAAGTGTTGCATGCTTTTCCTCTTTGTTAGCTTGTTATCCTACCATAGTGGGATTATATTGGGTGCATTGCTCTGTAACTACAGAGAAAGAAGGATGGATATATATGTTTTTAATTTTCTTGTACCATCTGTGCATGTGTAGATGAACTTAAGAATTACTAAGATATTGGTATTTTAACTGATGAATAGAATTACTATTGTTCTTTTCATACATGTTATTCACATAATTTGTTTTTCTATTTAAAAAAAGACAGTATTGTAAATTACATGATTTCTACTATAAGTTTTTTGAAAAACACTTCTGGCCTCATTTTGAGGTGTGGTTCCTTCAAAAACTATTGCTTTATATTTATTTACTAAATCACAGAATTAATATTTCCTGCATATGGCAGAATAATTGCTTTGTGCTGATATTTCAGGGATAACTTTGTTGTGCTGAAGGACCAGATCTTCTTCCATACTTTCGGTTTTTGTTAGTAGTGCTACACCAGCCAAGCACATTGAAAGACATGAGCTGGAGGAACTTTGATGAGAAGGGAGGGAAAATGAGAAAATGCTCTTTTTCTATATCACATGTGCCATCTGTTGTGGTCTTGTCAGTCACAGGGCAGGAAAATCTCTCCATCCCAGCAGCAACAAGATAAAAATCTTTCTGATAGATGTTTCTGTATTCAAAATCAATTTTAAAAAGCATTTACAAAATTACTCTGTTTTGCTAAGTGCTCACTGCCACACTTGAGCACACCCACCAACTAATCTCAAATTCTTTCTGTATACTTTGTGAGGTATAGGTTTTGCAAAATGAGGAAATAAGGCAGACTGCCACAACATATGAATACTTTGTCAAAGAAAGAGCAGGTGTATCTAGATACACTTGTGTTTCCATGTCAGTGTCATATAATCTGACCCTTGAATTTCAGATAAATGGCAAGGTTATGCTTTCGAACTGTTTTAGCATACCACATTTTCAACAGATGAAATAAAATCTTGTTTTGTATTCCTGATACATAGAAGATTTCACTCCTAATCAAGAACAGACTTTCAAAATATTCAGTATGATAGGGGCTACAATTGCTGCAGTTTCAGTGCTTTTTGAAAAGTACAATTTTAATTATGTTTATCTTGAATCTTTTAACAATACTATCATGTGCAACTCTAAAAAAAAAAAAAAAGCATCCAGTGTGAGTTGAGCTTCACTAAACAACAAATGTTTGCTTGACTTGGATTAATTTCTATTAAAGGGATTTTTGCCTTGTCTTCCTTTGCTCAGTGTTGATGCTCTTTTCAAATTTGCTAAGTGTTCATGGCAAAGAACTTTCTGTCATGGCTGGCCAAAGTTCTGTCAATCCATCCAAAGCAACAGCTGCTTTATGGAGCTGGTGAAAGATGTGACATCAGACATTAGCAGGAGGGGTGTGAAACCCAAAAGAGCAGGTGCAAAGATATTAGATGTCAGAGAAGGTTCATGGAGACCTTACTTCTGCTCTCTTAAATGTTTTAATAGACAAGGGGTTAAAGGGGGGAACATTTCTACTTTAGGAAACAGGATTATGCAGTTAGGCACTGGAAAGTGTAACAGTTTATCCTGTTCTTGACAGTGGGCTTCCAAAGTCTTCTAGTTAATATAGCACCACTTCAAAACACTCCACTGTTAAAGCAAGTCAGCAGCTAATAATAACAGCTCCTTTCGTAAGAGATCCAATCCGTTTATACCTCCATGCTGCGGTGGTGATGATATTTCCCTTAACCTTTCATGAGTTCAGTAAAAGTAACATCGCTCTTCATGGGATGAATTTTTTCTATAATAGTTTCACAGGGTAAGGCAACACAAAAGAATGAGCAAGAGGGTATAATGTGAGCAATAAAGTACTGCCATTAAACACATGAGTCTAATTGTAAAATAATTTTGTTGTTGGAAAGTATGCTTGATATTGTTCCAGCTTTACTTTCTCTAAATGATTCAAAATCTCACTGAATCCAGCAACAAGAGGTTTCCAAAATCTCAGTATGCATGCTTCTGAGTCACCAACACATCTACTGTTGGCAGATTTACATAACTTCTAAACAGAGGCAGCATGGAAAAGGGGATACATTCATAGCGTTCTCTTGTTTGGATATTTTAACCTAAAGGCGACATGAGTTTGTCTCTGGTGTCCGCATGCATGGATTGATGAAAAACAAGAGCCCTTTAACAGAAAGGGAGCTATTTCATGGCAAGTTATTCCATAAAGTGCAGAGCTGGTGAAAGTCATTTATTCTGTGTGAAGAATTAAGTTGAAGAGTCTAACTGAAGTTAATATATTTATTACTGAATGCATTCTTATAAGTTGTTAATCATATGTAGTTACATGATTGCTCAACTCTTCACAACTGTAAACAACACTGGCTGTGATTTTATTTCATCATCATTGATTGAGGAGGAAGACACTGAGACAAGAACCAGACCCTGTGAGCTGAAAGAACATTTTACTCAATTTTTTTTCCCCCTCATATAGGGCTCATTCAGGTAGGACCTCTGCTCTACCAATGTTGAACTAAAAATGCTTAGAATAACGCCCAGCATGAAGTGCAATTGATACTGTAGGTGCAAGGTAATTCAGTTGAGGATGTAGTTCAGTGGTTCTCAATTTTTTACTGAAGAGATGAAATCTCTCCAGCTTGGGCCTCTGTCATGCTTCTGAAGAGCAATGCAAAGTTCCACAAATTTCAGGTTATGAAACTGGTGGCTGGAAAAGTCTGAACAAATGCTGAAAGTAGCCTCTTTTCACCTGCTGTTTAGACAGTTATGGCTAATGACCTGTGAGATCACAGTGGCAGAGAAGATGAAATGAATTAAAAGATGAAGCTTTCAGGTTCACATGCCATCATCACCATTTCATGGTCTATGCCATTTCTACTTTTGATTTTTTTTTATTTCTCTTTATTTTATTACTCTCCTTGCAGGATTAGGAGATGGTTATGATGAGGTCAGTTTACCTCTAACTGTTTTTATTACAACCATATTTTTTATCCTCAGAAGAATTTTTCAGGTCTTCAGATTACTAGGTAATACAGAATGCCCTTTGAGACACTGATTAAAGACAACTAAAAGGTTGAGTAAACTTGAGAACCTAATGTGATGGATCATTCAGAACTGTAGGACATTGGAGCACAGATTTTTTTTTTTTTTTCATTTTTTTAAAAAAGGGAAAAAAATGAGGATGCTGTAAAAACAAAGATTTTATTGAATTCCTGCTAATTTAATAGTCAAATAGGGTTTTCATAGTTGCCTGAGGTGTTTCATTAAACATAGATGGAGGAATGTGAGAAGCCCAAGACTAGAAGTCAAGGAACTAAATGGTTTTAATCGTTGCAGTCTTTCTTAATCTTAGTTTAGGTCTATTAGAACTACTCCAAAGCAACAATAGAACACCAATTAAAAAAATGATTTTCCCATTCTGTAACTTTTAGTTTTTCTGAAAGTTTATCTGAACCCCATCTACTGTATTTTTCTGTGAGAAAGACTTAAAACTATAATGTTTTGAGTGAAAGTGTACAATTGATTTATTTAATGGCAGATGGATTTGAGGTTAACTATAGCAAGTCACATTACATATATACATTCCCTATTTTGACCACCAGCTCATACTGAAAAAATATTTTTACTGAATTATATGCAATTACGTTTTTTTTCCTTTACATTTTTTGCCACATTTCTATTTTACCAAATGCCACTACATAGACCACTTAATCACAGAATCATAGAATGGACTGGGTTGAAAAGGACCCCAAAGATCATCTAGTTTCAACGCCCATGCCATGGGTAGGGTCATAACCACTAGACAAGGCTGCCCAGAGCCACATCCAGCCTTGCCTTGAATGCCTCCAGGGATGGAGCATTCACAACATCACTGCGAAACCTGTTCCCGTACCTCACCACCCTCACAGTGAAGAATTTCTTCCTAATATCTAGTCTAAATCTACCCTCTTCCAGTTTAAAACCATTTCCTCCTGTCCCATTACTATATGCCCTTATGAAAGGTCCCTCCCCAGCTTTCCTGTAGGCCTCCTTCAGATACTAGAAGGCCACTATAAGGTCCTCCCAGAGCCTTCTCTTCTCCAGGCTGAAGAGCCCCAGCTCTCTCAGCCTATCCTCCTACAGTTCCAGTGCATTACCACCTTCTGAGTGAAAAACTTCCTCCTCACATCTAACCTAAATCTCCACTGTCTTAGTTTAAAACCATTCCCCCTTGTCCTATCAACACGTATACACAGTCATTCCCCCTCCTGTTTAACCACTCCCTTCAAGTACTGGAAGGCCACAACGAGGTATCCCCAGAGCTTTCTCTTCTTCAGACGAAACAAGCCCAGTTCCCTCAACCTTTCCTCATAGCACAGATGCTCCAGCCCTCTGATCATTTTAGTGGCTCTCCTCTGGACCCATTCCAAGAAATCAGTCCTACTGTCCATGTCACCCACAAAAGCTTTAAATAACACTCGTCCCAGCATTGATCCCCGAGGAATGCCACTTGCTTTCTGAAGCTTGGGCAGTGTGGCTAGAGCCCTTGCTGATGTACATGTGGAATTCCTTTGTGTTCCCCATTACCCCTGGCTAGATTTAATTCTATCCGTGTTTTAATTTTTCTAACCTGATCCCTGAGTGCTTGGACAACTTCTTTGTAGTCCCCCCAAGAAATCCATCCTTGCTTCCACTCCCTATAAGTTTTCTTTTTGTGCTTAATTAAGTGCCTAAATACAAAGAGTGAAAAGATCTCATAGTATTTGTTTCAGAAAAAAAATAACTGTATTCTTACAATCTCAACGAGACTTGAACAGCCTCTATGAGTATTTTGGCTCACAGAAAAATTTCCCTTTATTTCTTAAAATACTTCACTCGAGAGATTGACAGATATTTCACAATAGAAAAGTAAAGTAATATATTACAAAAATTAAACTTTTAGGTACAGTGTAATTAAAAACACTAACATGGTTTTATTGCATTAATGTTTCACTGGTTATGTAAACTATACTATTATACAAATGCAGGAAAAATGGTCTAAAAGGAAAGAACATTTATATGTAGTTTATACATTTTACGCTTCTTCCTCAGGAACTGTAGTATTTGTTCTTGTTCTCCTTTACCTCACTGGCTAGCTTTAATTCTATCTGGGTTTTAGTTTTTCTAATCAGATCCCTGAGTGCTTGGACAGCTTCTTTGCAGTCCTCTCAGGTAATCCATCCTTGTTTCCACTCCCTATAGACTTCCTTTTTGTGGCTACATAAGTCGAGGATCTCCTTGGTGATCCAAGGAGTCCCCCTAGCATGCTTCTCCGTCTTCCTTTTTCTTGAGGTGCACTGCTTCTGGGCTTGGAGTAGACTGCCCTTGAATAATGACCAGTTTTCTTGGGCCCCTTTTTCCCTTCAGGGCTTTATCCCATGTCACAGTTAAGTATGAATTGTTGGTACCTGATATTGTTGTGGATATTTTTTATTCAGGCAGCTTCCTTATTCTTTACAGTCTAAAAATTTCTATAATAAAATACAAAATCCCTTTCTGTGAACTATTTATGCTTAGATCATTGTAATTATAACTATTCTATTAGAATTTAAACATTAAGTTTTCCAGTGACAGTAATTACGCCAATGTAATGTTAAACTTCCAAGTAAACTTTGTTATCAGAATAACAGTGTCTGTGAGTTAATTCTGCAAAAGATTTAGTATTTTGGCTTTACAGGATCAGAATAATAACACTTCAGTGAAGACTCTCTTCCACATAAGTATATTTGACATAGCTTATCAAGTTAACAAAAAATGAAATGCTATTTGGTGTCATTTATTTCTGTGTTTCAGAAAGTTCAGTCAAAAATATGTGAATGAACACCCTGTTACTGAAGGGTGACTGGTTATATGCATTCAACTCCTATATTTTAAGAGTCTGGTTCAGAAATGCTGTGTTAGACTGCGCTATAAATGTACAGCCTATCTTGGTGAAGGGTATTTTCTCTCTCTAAATACAGTCTTTTACAGAATTTCTTGCTTAACGCTTTTCTTCAGGAATGTCAAGGAAATTCTGGATGAGGTTACTTCTGCTTCTTTGTGAAAGAAAATCTGGGGGTGCATGAGTACAAATTGGATAAATGTACCATTTACACCATGGGTCATATATCCTACAGTCCTTTCACTGCACTACCAATATACTGACTGCCTGTCTATGGTTTTTGGGACATATATGTGTTATATATGTCCCATATATGTCCCATAAATATATGTTAACCTGATCCTACTGAAATCAAATTTTCTTTGACTTCATTGTATCTGAAATGTCTGAGCAAAAGTAGAATAGTAAACTGATTGAAATTTGTTGGTTAATCTTTTTTATGTCTTCTCATATACTGACTTTGCTTGGATACTCCTTCTGACACAGAACAGTTATGCATAATTGAAATTAACAGTATTTTTGAGGTGAGGCTTGACATGACTACACCTTTTTATTTGTTGATGCTAAGCTCAACAAATAATGAACTCATGATAAGCTCAACTCATGATAAACCTGCATACAACCTTATAACCAAATCCCTGTCATAGAAAAAGCAGAATAGACACAAAAAACAGACACAAATATGTTAGAAATGCACTAAGTCAAGAATTTCAGGTTAGGCAAAGATCTCAGTGGCAGCAGCAGTTTTATTCATTATTGCAATAATGGGTGCACATCCCCTACTAACAAGGGAGAAATTGTGCAACTCATCAGTGAAATCCATTCTGCTTTATACCCTGGGTGTGACGCAGGTAAAGCCTCTCCTGGTACTCATTGGTTGAGCATCTCAGGCTCACAATCTTCCAACACTGTTGCTACTTGACATTTCCGTACAATGTCTGTTACTAATCCTATCATCTTCAGGTATGTTCTGTACCTTTTACGATGATAAGAGGACAACATTTTCAATAATTAAACACTAGTCCTGTCCTGTACCAGGCTCCCCCCTGCCCTATATTATTACCTTATATCCATGCAAATTTTACCTAGGTCGGAATGCCCTAGTCTCAACTTTACTCTGTTTGGCAACTTACCCATGCTACATACAGAAATACTGGAAATTTCCACTGCAAAAACACAATCTACTTCTCACAAATAGAAACACATAAATTGATCAAATAACTTCTTCAGCCCAAGATGTGGTATTCTTTTCTTTTGACTAAAAGTTTAACTGTCAGAGATGAGGAGAAGCAGTGGAGTTCCATAGTTATTTGGTTTATTTCCACGAACAAAGTTATTAAGATAAACAAAAGTGGGCAGTTTGTCAAATAAAGATGGCAATGGTGATTAAATATAAAACCCACAATAAGTAGGTCTAGTAGCTAGACTATCAAATTCAGCTATTTTTTAAAACTGAACTTCCATAAAGTCTATATACTGATTGATTCAAAACGAGATAATAGAGGAAATAACAAAAGTCAACATCAAACAAAAATAAATTCTAACATAAAAATGATAAAGGAGCCACACTTGTTCAGAAATGAAATGTTATAAGAAGTACAAAAATCCATCAGTTCTCAAAAATAAAATAAAGTGCACGGGGTTTTATTTAGAAAATGTAATACATAGATGCCATAATTTTCAGTACTTCATATATCATAGGTGTTTTCTGGGAACATTTCAGAGGCAGATTGAATAAAAAACTCTATTAGGTTTCAACATGCCAGGGAAAATGAACAGATTGTGTTAAATATTACCCTAGAAGAGCAAGAACTGGTGGCTTGCAGCTTACACAGTGTAATCATTGCTCCAAATATTCTGTGGTGCACTAAACCAGACTTCATATAAAGACAGACATATTTTGCTGGTATTTTTGTGAGAGCACAAGATCATGAAAAATTTTGATCATGAAAAGTTTTGATCTAATGAAGTATTAAAATAATCTCTGTTCAATACTGTGTGAAAAATAGCAGAAACATTCATGAAAAATAATAATTCTGCTATGTAGATGCTTCTTTTAATATTTAATGCAATTAGGTACTTTTACAAAAGTACACAAAACCAGTTGCTGCTGTAAAGAAATATCATTTTACCACATATGATTAATATTATGAAGATGTTTCAGCATGATGAGTGACTGAAAATGGAAGAAGAGTGATTTGGAACTTGGAAGAACCATGATGCTGGACTATTTTACGGTAGTCTGTTACTTGACTTATTGAGGAATGGTTTGTTCTGAGTGCAGAAAAGTTTGAAATATTTGCTGCAGATTTGGATTTGTGAAAATTATTTGAAATCACAAAGTAAATACCATGTACAAATGGTGTCAGTTGTTTATTCTCTTATTGGTAATGTCTGAAAGTGTCACTCTCTTCTAATTCTGCAAAAGAAGTTTCTCTTTTTTTGGAAAAAAAAAAAGGCAATATCTGGAAATTTTACAGTAAAGGAGTGAGGGATTGTGTGTTCATTTCTAGTAGTCTGTCCTCAAAGTGAAAAAAGGTTTGAAAGTGGAAGGTGTCAGTATAAAATGTGTACTTGGTTGTTCTCAATCAGTAGTGAGACACTTCCAGAGTAACGCCTCACCAACACTGTTTTAATGCAGTGGTGGACAGTTCAGAGGGACTCAAACTCTAATATGTTTCTGAAATATAAAGTATCTGTGTAGTGATTTCTGCTATAGTATTTTCAATAATTTTCACTGGAAAGATTTCCTTAAGAGGTAAGGTCTCATGGCGATATGTGTTAAAAAAAATGTCAAGCAAAAAAACAGGCTCTGTCACTGTACCTATGTATTTTCAATTGAAAATTCAAATGGTCAAATTAAATGTAACATGTCATTTTAATAGTATTGCAGTTAATAGAAGTTTGGTAATAGAATGCAAGAAACTAGGACTTGATTTAAAAAATTCCTTCTCAGAGATTCTAGATTCATGTTCTTGCAGTTTTTTTTTTTTTTTAATTTATTTATTTACTTTTCATTATACTGGTGCTTGTATTTGGAAGCTCCTCATTATTATCTGCATTCTAAAAATGGCTCTTTTGACAAAGACTAATAATACTTTCTGCTACTCTCACTTCTGCACTGGCATCTGTAGGGCTGGATTAAAATACTAATATATAATTCATGTTAGCTAGCTACATGGTTTTGTGAACACTGATAGTGTGACTAGCTGATTCAGTACATGAAAAGCTTTGTTTAAAACTTCTATTTCTTCAAAATTTATACTGTACATTTGTAGTTAACCTTCATTACTTTAGTAATATCTAACTTAAATGAACAGGTGAATGCTTCCAGAAATCCTTCCAGAAATACTGAGTTAAAAAGCTCTATTGTACCTTTTTAGGTATCTAGTTTGGAATATTGAAAATAGTGAACAAAATTTTCACTTGGCTTTAAAAGGAAATTTCATTTTGTAAGATTCCCTTGCAATATGTTCTTTTTATATAAAGGAGGGAAATCAATGTACTTTTTCATGAGAACTGTAAAATCTCTGGTTTTTAGAATGATGATCTTGCATCTATTAATGGTCAACACTTCAAATTTTCATTTTGAAACTTAGTTCATATGTTGCCTAGGCAGAATTTAAGGCCTTTTTTTTTTTTTTTTTTTTTGGTTCTTGCTGATGTCTGAATTATATGTATCTTTCAAAATGGAAATTTCATTCAATAAAATGATGATGTTAAAAATGTGATGAACAGATTTTGAGGTAGATATTCCTGAAATAATTTTTTCTTAATGAATGGGTGACTGAAATGAAAGACTGTTAAAGCTTGAATAAAAAAATAATGCAATTCTGATTTTTTTCTGAGTGCACTGAGAGAACAAAGGCTGTTTGAAGATTGAAATGTTTTCATGTATTTGGAAAATGTAACTAAAATAGGGCAAAACTTCTTTCCAGCTAAGTAACCTGAAGCAAGTCACAGTTGTGGATGTGTCAGCAAACAAGTTCCATTCTATTCCAATCTGTGTACTCAGGATGTCTAATTTACAGTGGTTGGACATTAGCAGCAACAACCTGAGAGATCTCCCAGAAGACATAGACAGGTATTTTATATTTTACTTCATGGGCAGGCTTGTGAACTACAAAGAAAATCTAGAAAGTAAAAAACTCCCAGAGGACACCATTAATAAAAATCACATATAAAAGTTCAAATTGCATTACATAGTTCTATACTTTTGCTTTGCTGATTGTTATTTGTGGACTGAGTCAGAGAACAGAAACTACATTCCCTAGCTCACTGATGTTCAACTGCACAGTCAATTCCTCTACTGTTCAGTTGACAAATTACATTTTCTGCCATAGTCATGACAATACGATAATTTACCACTGTGTCCACACAATGGTAATCCACACATACTTCTAGCAAAGGGGATTTACCATAGGGCATGTCAACAGTATTTCTCTGCATTGGCCTAGAAGGGTGAACTGGATGAAGGGAAAGAGGAACTAAACTGTATTAAACTTATTGAAAGCTGTTGAACTTCTGTCATCAAAGCAGAAAAATGCTAAGATTAAAAAAGGCATTGAAGATGTCCCTTTCCTATTCAGACCTTTCTATTCTGTGTATATGCTTGCCTCCCTGAAATAGTTTATTTAAAAATGCAATTCTGATTCCTTTAATGGAAATTGAGAGGCTAAGAATGCATTCTTTTTTTTATCCTCAGACCCATTTATTTATTTTGAAATCCATTTGTAACTGGGTTTAGAAAACTTTACCTGTCCAAAACCCATATTAACTAAAGTTTATTAAAAAAGACAAAAAGCAAAGAAAAGAAAGTGAATTATTTATTGATCAGGCAACAGAAATTCCTTAGGAAGAAAAGACTTCATAGGAAAGTCATGCATCTTTCTCATTCTCAGAAAATATGTGGCTGGGAAAAAAAGATTTCCTGGGGACCCTACATAATCACACATTTTTCTGACAGAAAGGCTGAAGTGTTAACTTGTATTAGTAATTCAAATACAGTCAAATAGTCTAGTTACAGTAATGTAAAGCTGCTCCCTCACTCCTCTCAGGAATATGGGCAGAGATTTGACTGTTTCAAACAAGGTTGTAAGATAGTATTTTTATTCTGTTAATGGATACCTATTTGATTTATTAGTTATTTTTTCTTTATAACTTGCAACCTATATGTATTCATATATAAAATATTCCTTTTCTTTACCATTTAGAATTGAGGTGCAAACCTCAATACTAAAGCATCACACCTAGACATCACAGAATGGTTCTGGGGTTTCTGAATATTTAGAGCTCTTAAGGTCAGGTGATCATAACAAGTGTTCTAGACAAGTGAATTTCAGGATTTTTCACCCTGTTAACGTAAACAGATATTCTCATTCAGTGTCTTTGCCAGCATTGTCAAAGACTGTCAAAAATTACCACGTCTGTTGGAAGTATACTGAACTTCAATAGCCTTCCCTGGATTCAAACAAAATGCACAGGTCTGGTCAGCATTAGCCTAATTGAGAATGAACCCTTCTGGTCACATTAAATAAACTTATTTCATCAGTTGCTGTCCTTTTAGTCTTCTGTTTACTCTGAGGAATAAATGTGGAGCTATAAACTCCTATTGCATTTTGAAAAGCCAGGGGAAATAAAGCAAAATATCTCTAATGCCTTATTCCACAAAACATTGCCATTAAATTGATTTCAGTGGGGCAAAATGTGTCTCAAAATCATGTGAGAACCGCACGATCAGGAGCTTGTCTTTTTTTACTCCCCACAGTACTAATTACTAGTGAAAAACAGTAGTTGGGAATACTGCCTATTACAGATCTATCTAATTCATAGAAACCAGTAAAGGTGTGAGCTGGTGATCTGTATCATTTGTTCCTGCATATTCAAAGTGAGACATTTTATTGCATTCTGTCAGCACTTCTGTATGGAAGTGCAGTAATTTTTGTAACCTTTTGTATTGAGTGCTCATCACAGGCATGCTACTAGTATTTATACTGTTAAACCATTGATGGAAATTTACAGTAAATTTGAAGACAAAGTTTGGGAAAAGTGTGGTACAAGTAATTTTTGGGAAACTATAGATGAAGTGAGTTATAGTTATTTTTTACAACACTAGATTAAGTTTGTACTACCGTTTAAGATAGATGATCTTGTCTGAAATAAATATTTTATGTTTTTGTTTTTGAATTTTTATTATTATTATTATATATTTAATATTATTATTTTATGTACTTTATAATTTTATCTTCTAAAATTTTATAGATTAGATCAACTCCAGACACTTCTCCTACAGAAAAACAAGTTAACTTATCTTCCACGAGCTTTGGTCAACATGTCAAAACTCAGTTTACTAGTTGTCAGCGGTGATGACCTGGTTGAGATACCCACAGCTGTCTGTGAGTCTGACACAGGTTTAAAGTAAGTAGAAGCAAGAGATGTGAAGTATGAGTATGCTTTGGTAGTGAAACAAAGCTAGTTAAAAGGCTAAATAGTAGCATTTAAATTTAGTAGTTTATGCACATTTTTCTATGAAACAGAATTTTGTTACTACATTCAGTATAAAACTAACAGTCATTTTGTCTGAATGTACACTGAATGTGCATTTCTGCAAGAGATGTTCACTTGGAGACTGAAAGAGCAATTAATGAGACATTAACAAGCTGTATGATTAGTTGGAACAATTTATATTATAAAGTATTTTATTGTCTTCTTTTTTTAAATAATTGAGTAAATATTCTTTGTGTTTCCCCTTTTGTCTTTAGTAGCAGCTTCTAACATTACATTAATCTTGCCCAGTGATACTCAGAAATTTGTTCCACATATTCTTGCTTAAACTTCTCTTTTTAGATTTGTAAGTCTCAAGGACAGCCCAGTTGAAACTATTGTATGTGAAGACACTGAAGAAATTATAGAAACTGAACGTGAACGAGAGCAATTTGAGAAGGAGTTTATGAAAGCCTACATTGAAGACTTAAAGGAAAGAGGTATGTGTAAACTTATGGTAAACATACTCCTGTTGGAATATAAATGTAAACATACACATGGAACAAGATTTTTTAAGAGAAAAAGGAATACATGCAAAGAGAGCAATTGTCAGATGAAGTATTACATAAAACTAAAAGTGAGTATTCCAAATATGTTTTTTGTTATTATTTGTTTTGTTTTGTTTTTTAGATTGAGTCATTTGGAATTGAACAAATCTGTAGAAATCTGTAACTAACTGTTATTATTCTGATCCTGTAAAGCCAAAATACTAAATCTTTTGCAGAATTAACTCACAGACACTGTTATTCTGATAACAAAGTTTACTTGGAAGTTTAACATTACATTGGCGTAATTACTGTCACTGGAAAACTTAATGTTTAAATTCTAATAGAATAGTTATAATTACAATGATCTAAGCATAAATAGTTCACAGAAAGGGATTTTGTATTTTATTATAGAAATTTTTAGACTGTAAAGAATAAGGAAGCTGCCTGAATAAAAAATATCCACAACAATATCAGGTACCAACAATTCATACTTAACTGTGACATGGGATAAAGCCCTGAAGGGAAAAAGGGGCCCAAGAAAACTGGTCATTATTCAAGGGCAGTCTACTCCAAGCCCAGAAGCAGTGCACCTCAAGAAAAAGGAAGACGGAGAAGCATGCTAGGGGGACTCCTTGGATCACCAAGGAGATCCTCGACTTATGTAGCCACAAAAAGGAAGTCTATAGGGAGTGGAAACAAGGATGGATTACCTGAGAGGACTGCAAAGAAGCTGTCCAAGCACTCAGGGATCTGATTAGAAAAACTAAAACCCAGATAGAATTAAAGCTAGCCAGTGAGGTAAAGGAGAACAAGAACAAATACTACAGTTCCTGAGGAAGAAGCGTAAAATGTATAAACTACATATAAATGTTCTTTCCTTTTAGACCATTTTTCCTGCATTTGTATAATAGTATAGTTTACATAACCAGTGAAACATTAATGCAATAAAACCATGTTAGTGTTTTTAATTACACTGTACCTAAAAGTTTAATTTTTGTAATATATTACTTTACTTTTCTATTGTGAAATATCTGTCAATCTCTCGAGTGAAGTATTTTAAGAAATAAAGGGAAATTTTTCTGTGAGCCAAAATACTCATAGAGGCTGTTCAAGTCTCGTTGAGATTGTAAGTATACAGTTATTTTTTTTCTGAAACAAATACTATGAGATCTTTTCACTCTTTGTATTTAGGCACTTAATTAAGCACAAAAAGAAAACTTATAGGGAGTGGAAGCAAGGATGGATTTCTTGGGGGGACTACAAAGAAGTTGTCCAAGCACTCAGGGATCAGGTTAGAAAAATTAAAACACGGATAGAATTAAATCTAGCCAGGGGTAATGGGGAACACAAAGGAATTCCACATGTACATCAGCAAGGGCTCTAGCCACACTGCCCAAGCTTCAGAAAGCAAGTGGCATTCCTCGGGGATCAATGCTGGGACGAGTGTTATTTAAAGCTTTTGTGGGTGACATGGACAGTAGGACTGATTTCTTGGAATGGGTCCAGAGGAGAGCCACTAAAATGATCAGAGGGCTGGAGCATCTGTGCTATGAGGAAAGGTTGAGGGAACTGGGCTTGTTTCGTCTGAAGAAGAGAAAGCTCTGGGGATACCTCGTTGTGGCCTTCCAGTACTTGAAGGGAGTGGTTAAACAGGAGGGGGAATGACTGTGTATACGTGTTGATAGGACAAGGGGGAATGGTTTTAAACTAAGACAGTGGAGATTTAGGTTAGATGTGAGGAGGAAGTTTTTCACTCAGAAGGTGGTAATGCACTGGAACTGTAGGAGGATAGGCTGAGAGAGCTGGGGCTCTTCAGCCTGGAGAAGAGAAGGCTCTGGGAGGACCTTATAGTGGCCTTCTAGTATCTGAAGGAGGCCTACAGGAAAGCTGGGGAGGGACCTTTCATAAGGGCATATAGTAATGGGACAGGAGGAAATGGTTTTAAACTGGAAGAGGGTAGATTTAGACTAGATATTAGGAAGAAATTCTTCACTGTGAGGGTGGTGAGGTACGGGAACAGGTTTCGCAGTGATGTTGTGAATGCTCCATCCCTGGAGGCATTCAAGGCAAGGCTGGATGTGGCTCTGGGCAGCCTTGTCTAGTGGTTATGACCCTACCCATGGCATGGGCGTTGAAACTAGATGATCTTTGGGTTCCTTTTCAACCCAGTCCATTCTATGATTCTGTGATTAAGTGGTCTATGTAGTGGTATTTCGTAAAATAGAAATGTAAAGAAATGCAGTGGGTCTTGCCAGAAGAAATCTTTTCAGTTTTGGTAATTAAATTTTCTCCTTGTTGCTGATAAACATTCCTATACTAAAGTGAATCCATTTTTGCTCTGAAAGTCACAGGTCACGGTAGTGGTAAAATCATTTCTTAAAATAAACAGAAGGAATGAAGGGAAACTGAGATCCTTATTTTACTGTGGAGATACTCATGAAGTTTGAAATGCAAAGTCTGCGTCAGTGCCTGCCAAGCTGCTTGAAACCTGTATATGACCTTGTTGATCATTGTCAACCTTTCTAATTCTTTTGACCAAAACAGATTAGGAACACATTCCTTCCTTTCCAAACTAAACTTATCTCCATCCTTTTTTTATTGATGCTGTTTAGTTTGAGATTCACACATGGATTCTGAGCTCTTGTGCTATAATTTATGCTAATGTCAGCTTCTGAAAAGCAGACTGAAAAAGCAATGGCTGCTGTATGATATGGATTAAGAGAATATCTTCATATGAAAACTTCGCAAATATGATTTGTAGAATATTTTTGAAACAAAACCAGACTTAGCTGT
Source organism: Oreortyx pictus (assembly GCA_036925125.1). Classification (NCBI taxonomy): domain Eukaryota; kingdom Metazoa; phylum Chordata; class Aves; order Galliformes; family Odontophoridae; genus Oreortyx; species Oreortyx pictus. The sequence goes on from JAUPFR010000004.1 coordinate 17,290,119, forward strand.
TTCTATGTAATGCTGGATTACATAGGTGAGATTTGAGATGTCCTTTTTTTCTCTTTTCACAGATTCTGCTCCTTCCTATACAACAAAAGTATTATTCAGTCTTCAACTCTGAAGATCAAAAATCTCTAAATCACTTGGGGATATCAGAATAATTCTTTTTTTTATCCAACTGAAAGATTAGTCTGCTCGAAGCACTTCAAAATCATCATGGATTTTTTTATTTACCACTGTTGCTTCTAGAAACTACAGATAAAGCAGAAAGTGGGAGAGTCATCATATGATGCTGTTTCACCCTTCTAAATCCACACACATATTTTTATGTCCACCATAACAAGCCCTAAATTGTTATAATGAAAGTGTATATGAGTGTAGATGCCCTCAGGACAAAGGTACTGTACATCACAGTTGAAACAGTGAAACATAAATCATGGCAGAAAATAATCTAATTTCATAAAAGAGGAAGATTTAATACAGGAGATGAATATGATCTGTTGTACCCTTAAGACCAAATTACTCATTTAAATGTTTGTATTATTTAAAACACAGATACATAGTTATTTGTGTTTACTATCCAAATAGATCCTGTAGAAATTCTACAGCCTTTCTGAAGAATGTTATAGACTTTCCCCTGTTCACTTACTGAAGTACCAATGTGACTGAAACATCCATGCAAAACAGTTTTATAATATAGCATTGTAGGTAATAAGATTTTAAGGACTAAACATTGTGAACAAGTACCATCTGTAAAACTGATAAATATATTCTACTAGTAGTTTCAAAATACAGGATTTTGTGGATATTGATGGGGATTTTCTAAGCTGTATGTGTTTGCTACCTAAAAATGTTCTGTTGCTTTGCTATTTAATAATATGTTTATAAATAACCATTTAAGTGTATATACTGTAGAAATCTAGATCTACATTTTTTTGTGTGTAATAAATCTATACTTTTTAATCATAAAAATCTTGGGACTTTGAGAATTTAGTATCGAATGTGGGAGTTTTAATAATTCTAAAGTTTGATATATGCAGATAGGAGAAATTATATTTACATCTGAATTTTTTACTGTCTATAAACTATGTCCAATTTTGTGCAGTTGATTGCCACTTAAGTCAGTCATATTTTAAAATCAGAGCAACAAAGGGCATTCTTCTCAAGATTTCCATTTTAAAAAATACTGCTTTTGAAGTTCCCTCTTTAAAATTTTTTTGAATGATCTCTTTTAAAGAAAGAGAATATTTAAATACTAGATTTGATTTTTATTCTAGCCACAAACTCCTACAGTCATATTACTACCTGAAAGGAAACCTTTCAGAGTTGGCCTCTGAGTGTTAATGCTGATTTTAAGCAAATCTTGGAACAATGCAAAATTTTAAAACAATTGCAAAAAGACACTATTATATAACTTTTTTTTTTTTTTTTTGAGGGATCACAGGGATGGTTCAAGCAATTACATGCCTATCAACTAGAGAATCATCTGAAACAGAATAATGGAAGATCTGAAATAGGTTTAATAAGAGACTATTGAAATATGATAAAATAGTTGACTTATGGAAAACATATTATCTGAAATTAACTTAAAAATCTTTCAGTGAAATTATAAATTTGCTTGATTAGGTATTGATATCAATGCAGTAAACTTCTGTAAGATATTTGATTTGGCATTGCTTGAAATTCTATTTCTAGACTTCTTACTTTTTTTACAATATGATCCACTGATAATCATACACACGGACATCATAGCCGCTGTGTTTACAGAAGAAAGATTTATGTTTTGAGTGTTTGTAACTCTAAAAAACTACAGGCTGGATGGGACATATAAAGACCATCAAGTCCATCCGCTTGACCACCTCAAGACTAAAAAATACTGTCAAATCATATTGTGGTTAAACCACATCAATGGCATTATCCAAGTACTTTTTGGACTCTGAAATGTCTGGGGCAACAATTTCTTTGTTAGGAAACCCGTTCCAGTGTTTGGCCACTCTTATAGCAAAGACTGCTTTCCTAATATCCAGTCTGACCCTCCTTTAGTGCAGTTTTGTGTGATTCCCATGTCCTGCCATTGGTTTCCAGGAGTCAAAACACAGCACTTTTCTCTGCTTCCACTCTTCATGGCACTGCAGAGAGCAGTGAAGTTGCCTGTTGGCTTCCATTTCTGAAGACTGGACACCCCAAATGTGCTTAGTCTCTTCTCACAGAACATGGCTCCAAGTCCTGTTACCAGCTTTGTTGCCCCTGGACACTCTCAAGTACCTTAACACAAGAACATAATATTCAGGTTGAGGATGTGCTACTTATGATGATTTCACACTGATATCTGGATAAACTTCACTGCACTGCTTTTTCACTCTCCTCAAAGGAACAGATGGAGAAAATATGACTGAAAAGGGCTCAAGGGTTGAGATAAGGTTGAGGATGTAACTCGCCAATTACTGTCACGGGCAAAACAAATTCAGCATAGGGAAATTTATGTAATTTATTGCCTATTACTAACATACCAGAACAGTGATAAACTGAAAGTAAACTAAAAATTTTTTAACTTTTCACCATGTTCTACATATTTCTCCCACAAGGTACAGAGGAATGGGGGCTGCATTGAGTCAATAATGCTTCATCTCTGCCGCTCCTCCATTGTCATTCTTTCCCTGCGCCAGCATGAGGTCCTTCCCATGGGATGACCTTTCCTGTACTGATCCTGCATGGGCTTCCTCAGCAGCTTCCAAGCACGGCTGAACATGAGTTGGTACCACAGTGCATATCCTTCAGTTGCAGACTGCTCCACATTTGTCCCCAGGGGCAGCAGCTCCCCTAGCCCTCCTGACTGCTCTCCAGTGCTGCAGCTCAGGCCCAGGGCTGAGGGAGTCTCCATGGACTGACTGTGGCTCCTCCAGACCTCATACACTGTTGCACAGTGGGCTCCTCCATGGATGCATGCAGAGATCTGCTCTTTGTGATGCCCATGGGCTGCAGTGACAGCTTGCTCCACCATGGCCTCTTCTGGGAAGACGAGAACTTCTGCTCAGCTCCTGAAGTTCCTCCTGCCCTTCTTCTGCACTGACAGTGGTGGCTGTGGGATTGTTCCTCTGACATTTCTCAAGCCCCTCTCTCACCTACTGCCGTGCAACAGTATTTTTCCTTTCTTAAATCTGCTCTCTCTGGGCTGCACCCAGTTGTTGCTCATGGCTTAACTGTGGCCAATGATGGGTCTTTTTTGAAGTAGCTGGAGCTGGTTCTGATCTGAAATGAGGCAGCTGCTAATGTTTGCTCATCCAGGACTCAAACAGCCCATGCTACTACCAAAACTGTACCATGTAAGCCCAGTATACCGACATTAAATATAGCAGGAGAATCAATGTTTTTGATCTACCTTAATCTATCTCTGTCTGTGATTTTAAAATTAATCCTAAAGTGCAGTTTGCTTTCTTGGCTGCCATGACATACTGCTTAATCACATCGAGCCTACCATTGACCAGCACCCCCAAATCCCTTTCTGCTGAACTGCTCTCCAGACACTTGTATCCCAGTCTATACTTATGCCTGACTTTAGTCTAGGTTGGAATCTTGCAGTTTTCAAGGTCTTGTTAACTACCTGTTATTGAAAATAAACTGCTAAGCTGGGATAACCCTGAATTGGTGCAGTAACTACCATTTGGAAAATAATTCATGTATAGCAAGTGCCTGTGCACTTGTAAATTCGTAACAGAGAAATATTGTTTCCTGACTGGGGGAATTCATTTATGCCCCTTTTATCTCAGATCGGATCAGATCAGATTGGAGACCATCTAAGGAACCTGAAAGTCCATGGGATATGATGAGGTACATCTAGGGCCTTGAGAGAATTGGCAAATGAAAGTGCTAAGCCACTATCCATTTATTTGAAATTTCTCTGCAATTTGATGAAGCCCCTGGTGACTGAAAATGGGGAAACATAAGCCCTGTTTCTAAAAAAGGGAAAAAGGAAGACCTGGAGAAGTACAGGAAAGGCAGTTTTACTCTTCAGCTCCACAAGATCATAGAAACATAGAATCAAAAACCTTCAAGATCAAGTCCAACCTCAATCTAGCCATGCTATCCTCACAACCCACCGCTAAATCACGTTCTTGAATGTCACTTTCAAATGGTTTTTAAGCATATTCAGGGATGGTGACTCAACCATCTCCATGGGGAGCCTATTCCAGTGCTTAACAACTCTTTCTGTAAAGAATTTTTTCCTTACATCCTACCTAAACCTCCCGTAGTGCAAATTGAGACCATTTGCTCTTGTCCTGTCACCTGTCACCAGTGAGAAGAGACCAATCCTGCTGCTCTTGATGCAACCACCATTCAGGTATTTGAAGAGAGCAATAATGTCTCTCCTCAGCCTCCTTATCCCTACACTAAACAGCCCCAGTTCCTTCAGTTGCTCCTCATAAGTAATGTTCTCCACATTCTTCACCAGCCTTGGCAACCTTCTTTGGATCATGTAGCAGATTCTCCCGAAAAATATGCTAAGGTGCTTTGAAAACAAAGAGATGATTGGTGACTGCCTACAAGGATACACAAGGAGAAATTGGATCAGACAAATGTGGTAGCCTTCTTGCACAAGGGGAAAACAACTGACATCACATACACAGACTTGTACAAAGCCTTTGATACTGCCATACATCTCCTTTGTCTTCAAAATGTAGAGACATGGATTTGACTAGGGGATCATAGTGGATAAAAAATTGACTATATTTTTTCTTTCAAGATTCTGATCAGAAAGTAAATTTATTTTAAATATAAAAGGCAGTGAAAAGGAGAAAAATTGCAAATGGAATTCCTGAGGGAACTAATAAGGTACTCTGGTCAGAGTTTTATAGTCATTTTTTTTTTTTTTGTGGCAGTGTCAGCATAAGTTCTTCATATCACTTTTTTCCTTTTGAGTGAACTGATGTAGGTTAAGTTTTTATGAGTTATTTTTAATTCAGATCTGTTCCTCAGTCTATTTCACTATCCACTATCCCAAATAGGCTTAGAAATGCATTGCCTCTGAGATAAATATTCACAAAACTGTAGTCTTGCTGAATTAGCAATGAGACTATATAGGAGATCGGGACTATCTAGTTAGATCTGGCTCCTGAAATTATGCAATCTATTTAAAACCAATGTAACATAAACACAATATACACACTGGAAGTGCTACTTTAAATTATAAGAATAATAACTGTAATTAACACTATCTGCACAATTAGAAATTTGAAAAACAAAATTTCATGTGTGCATGTGATAAGTACTTAAGTATCTTACTTAATGGATGATCTTTTGGGAATTGAATTCTACCATTTGTGTTCTGCATATAATTCCTAATAATTTCTAATTCAAAAAGCTTTCACATCTGGCTGATTATGTTATTTTCTTTCCTCAAAACCTCACAATGAGTTCTTCGTGACCTATCTAAAAAACATATATACATAAAAACGCAAAAAGTAAGGGAAATCCATGGAAGTTACTGCCTGGGCAACAAGAGCTCTGCACAGAATTAACTGATCCCTCTTCCACTTACTTAGGAAGGAAATAATCTAACTTCTGGAGCAGTTTTCCACCAAAAATTTTAGTTAAATTGAAACGAATAGGGCTACTCCAAAAGCATTGCCTCCTGTTTTATGGGTCCTCAATTTCAGAGGTGGATATTGGTGGTACAGCAGTAGAGGTTGAACCTTCCCATCAACATTCCCTTACATTTTGTTGCTAATTGACAGACAGCAGTAAAAAGGCAGTCTGACAGAATGGCGTCAGACCGGAAATGTTTCTGAAGCAAAGACATGCTAAACTGAATTCCCCCATGCTGAAAAAAATTGCACTCACTGACATTCATTGAAGATTGATGAAAGTTTATGGAGACCAAAGAGTGGATGTGAGCACAGTGAAGTGGTGGGTGGTGCCTTTCAGCACTGGTGACAATGATGATGAGTCCCCTCCCCTTGTGCAGATTTTTATGAGCACAGCATGCAGGCTCCTGTTTATCACTGGTGAAAATGCATTGTGGTGGCAAATGTATTGTAAAATAGTGTTTTGTAGATGAGAATCTGCTCTACTAAATACTGATTAAATACTATCAAGTGCTCTGTGTATCTGTTGTAATTTCCATGAAAATAAATATGAGGCATTATTTTCAGTGTGACCTATGTAGTATTGTGGATGATGTTTGTGAAAAACGGTGAATGTTCTAGTGTTATTATCTTTTTAATTTTATGTATTTATTTATTAATAAGCTCAAGGCTTTAATTCTAAGGGCAAAATAGAAGATTAATTACTTGGATGGAAACACAGGTATACATACAAACTTTCAAATCACTGTTAAACATCTTGCTGGGATCCAAAGTCAAAGTGTTACTATTTTAAAGACCTTCTAGTTCTATGTATTTCTTTCTTGCTTTACTTTATGAATCTCTAGGAAGTAGAATTATTTTCAGGAATAAAGATTCCACTGGATGTAGAAGACGAAGTTTATAGAATGGAGGTTTTATTGTACTATTTGAATGAAATGAGTAGCCTGTGTTTGAACACATAACTTCACACTTCAGAATTTTGGGAAGGTTTTAATTTATGTTAATAATTTTCATAGGTCTGAGGTGTCTAAGTTTTCATTTGTTTCATGGTCAGAAGTTCTTTCAGGTGGCTGTAAATATTAGAGAAATAATTACTTCATGATGCATCAGAAAAGCTTTGGAAAGAATCAAAAATTCACATCTTTTTCCAGAACCACCTTTTCAGTTTAAAATGTACTGCAACTTCTGGTAACAACAGTTGAAATCACTTCCTTTTTCAGTCTTCTTGAATATCTCTTCCCCATACAGGTAAGAAAATTGGTCCTTTTCTTATTTTGTAGCAGGACTGGAAGAGATAGATGGAATTTGTTCCTTGAAAAATATTGTAATTCTGTTAAATCTATGATTTCTCGTTCTTACTGAGATTAAAATGATTATCGTGTTTTTCGAAAGTCAGATTGTTCACAATCCATAACCCAAAAAACCCTTTCATTTAAAAGGCTTGTTAGAAACTGGGTCTGTGAGTTATGCACTTCTTTCCTCTCTGTAATTGCTCAGCCAAACCTGGTAAATTTCTATTTAGAAATGGGTAATTTTCTGATTTTCTAAATGTGTGTACAATTTTATTTTTCTAACATGATTAAAAAAAACAGTTTAGCAAATTAAAAACAACAACAAGCAAACAAAAGCAACAACTTAACAAAGACGAGATGAACTGCTGAATTTTAAGATTTGTTGACTATTTCAGTCAATATCAGTTGCCTGCAACACTAGCTGTGTTTCATAAATAAAACCTGAGATACGACTGAGTTAAGCAACTTCCTGGACAAATGCTTTATGTTTATTCTGACCATCTTTGTAACCTTTGACTAGATGCATCAAAATCTGTAGTAAAATATAATGTGGAACCAGCTAATTAGGATTTGGTTTCATCTGGCTATTTCTGTAGGTAAAATCTCAGCATCTGTTGGCAAATGACAACTATGCCAATGCAGCTCCAGAAGATAGCAGAAGGGCTGCAATACAGGGACCCTGGAGGCTCTGTGTAGTCTTCAGAATGGTAGGCAGGGTACTGTTTCACAGTCACATAGATTGTATCTACTAAGCATGCTACTTCTAACTCTTCTTTTCAGCACAAAAAGCTTTTATTGATTTACCATTTATTAGAGGTCTATAAATAAAAGTGCACCTTTGATCTTATCTGTACTTTGCTTTATGAGGTTTCAAGGATTTTTAACCCAGAACACAGTTAGTTACTCCTTCCCATTTGTGTCACTTTAAGAAAAAAATTCGGCATTTATGATTCAACAAATATTTATATTAGGAAATAGTAGCCTGGGCACCGAAGGGGAAATTTCCTAAATCCTTCTGGTCATGTCTTTGTGGTAAAGAGGTTTTCATTCCAGTTTTACAGTAGGCTGTGTGTGAACATGGAAACTGCACAACTGCTACTGTTATAGAAAATTCCATGGGTAAGTTCTTCAGTCCTGTGTGATGTGAAAAAGACATTCACTACTCTAACAGTGTCAAACACATCCACACAGGGCAAACTGTGTGAACAGCAAGCACATGACAGTGTCTAGCTCAACTGGCTGCAGGAAGGACGAGAGTGTGAAGTATGACTGTGTGGTCGAATGGTGCAGGAAGTGATGTAGCCACTCTACTCTACCTCTCTAACAAGGTCCTAAATAGTTCAAAGTCTGCCCTCCAGAAATCAAAGGTAGCAGTTTTGCTGGCCTACCTTCTGACTTCAAGAATAGAGAACTCCACCATTTCACGGTCGTTCTGCCCAAGACAGGTCCTGACCTCCACATCTTCCATCAGTCCTTATCTGTTTTTAAATGGCAGGTCAAGCTGGGCACCTCCCCTGGTAGACTCTGAGCAACTGCATCAGGAGGTTGTCTTCCATACATTCTAGAGACATCCTAGATTGCTTCTTCTGCACTGTATTGTTTTTCCAGTACACATCAGGGAAACTGAAGTTCCCCATGAGAGCAAAGGCTGGTGATTGTGCAACTTCTGCCAGCTACTTGCAGAATGCATCATCTGTCTCTTCAACTAGGGTCTATAACAGTCCCCTAACAGAATGTCTGTCCTGTTGTCCTTCCCCCTGATCCTTATCCATAGAGATTCAACCTTAACATTACTGGCCCTGACTCAACGACATCAAAACACTCTCTAATATAGAGAGCCATGCCACCACCCCTCCCTCCTTGCCTATCCCTTCTGAAGAGCTTGTATCTGTCCATAACAGAATTCCAGTCATGAGAGCGATCCCATCATATTGCAGCAATGACAACTAAGTAGTAGTTTGCCTGCTGCACAATGGCTTCCATCTCCTCCTGTTTGTTGCCCATGATGCATGCATTGGCATGAATGCACTTCAGCTAAGTCATTTGCCTTACCCCCAACCCTGGCATTTTTCTCCCAGGCTCATCTGTAATGAGCCTTGTTTTATACCCTTCCCTCTTCATGCCTAGTTTAAAGCCGGCTCACCGATTCCTGCCAGCTCCTGGACTAGGATCAGTTTACCCCTTTGAGACAGGTGAGACCCATTTATTTCCATGGAAACTGCAACCAAGCACAATATAAAGAGCACAATGACACTAATGGATAGAGAGCATTCTCAGCTACAAACACACTGTTTTTCAACATAATTACCGCCACTAGCTATGCATTTTCACCATGGACGAACAAAAGCCTGTGTGCCACATTTGCAGAAACCTGAATCAGCAGAGGTGACCCACTGTTGCCACTGCTGAAACGCATCACCCACCACCTCAAAATTCATTCGCCATTAACATTCAGAAACGTCGGTGACTATGAATGGTTGCCAATTTTTCCATGTAGAGGTATTCAATTACATATTTTTTCTTCTAATGCACTTCTAGATCAGACAGCACTTTGTTCCTCTGCTGCTGTCTCTCACATGGTAACAAATTAAAATGAGATACTGGCAAAATGGTACAACCTCTACTGCCGTACAACCAACATCCATGTCTAACGTCATAGGCCAACAAAATAAAATAAGAGGCATTATTTTGGAGCAGCCTTCTTATCTGTATTAACAGTAAAATTAGAAGTACCGTATCAACTAAAAAAAAGAGAAAAAAAAAATCAGAGCTGATATACAGCATAACTTGTATAGTGCCTGGTGCACATTCTTGCTTTCAATGTGGCACTTTCTATTGTTCCTTTTTTTAAAAAAAAATATTTACTGTACATTGAGAGCCTGCCTCATAACCTAGTCTGATATAGAGGCTTTGTATGACAACCAGTAGTTCGTGATTGTGAAATCAGTGTTTCATTTATTGAAAAATAATAGCATTCAGACATTTCAGTTGAATTGTAAAATGACTATTTTTTTTTTTTGCAATTCTTTGTGTTGTGTGTAATTGCCAGTGGAATAACAGCATATTATGGAGAGAAACTTCACAGAGCAGAAGAATTTTTAAGAAGACTTCCTATATCCTAGCAGATAGAACACAATATTCACAGAGTAAATAAGTAAAACTGACCTGATGCCATGCTCTGAATTGGCGTGATAAATTTTCAGTTTCAGTTGCCCTTAGACATATCTCAGCTACATAATAAGACATCATTCTGTATTTTTTTCTAACCTTTCACACACAAAAAAAGAAATCAAACTAACGTGAAGAAAAGGAGTGACAAGATAGATCTTTTTGTTGCCTAATATGTGTACACAAGAACTTGCAACAGAAAAGTAAAAAAGTGATAATGGTAAGAACAAAGCTGTGGGCCACAGATTGGACATGCCTGATAGCTGATGTTAATTGTCATCTCAGGGATTTTTTTCCCTGTCCCAATGGACAAATGTGTGTGTGCTTCAAAAATTCCATCTTGAAACTCATATCTTTCTATTATTTTTTTTTTTTTACTGGGTAGTTTAAAAATTTTCCATAAAATCTGACATTTGCATGATGATTAATTAATGATGGTAATGCATGATGATACATAGTTAATGCAAATTTCTTTTTCCAGCCTTAGATTTAAGGGTTCCATCAGTTCCAGCATGAACACCACAAAAGAGATGGAAACAATATTTGGCAAGAGTAATCTGAAATTAAGATAGTAAAGCTGAAAAATCTCAGTAATAATGCTGAAAGACAAATTTCATAGAATCACAGAATCACAGAACTGTAGGGGTTGGAAGGGACCTCTGGGGATCATCTAGTCCAAACCCCCCTGCCAAAGCAGGCTCCCTAGACCAGGTTGCACAGGTAGGTGTCCAGGTGTGTCTTGAACATATCCAAAGTAGGAGACTACAACCTCTCTGTGCAGCCTGTGCCAGTGCTTCATCACTCTCACTGTGAGGAAGTTCCCTCTCACATTTGTGCAGAACTTCCTATACATCAGTTTGGGATCATTTCACCTTGTCCTGTCACCACACACTGCAGGGAAGTGTGTGGCCTTATCCTTTTGCCTCCCGCTCATTAGAAATTTATAGACGCGGATCAGATCTAAATTTGAATGACGTGTGGGAACTGAGGTCCACCATGTCCAAGGCTGAGGTGATGTATAGAAGGTTATACATTTCTTTAGTAGTCTTTTGAAAATCAGCTCATACAGTTCTGAGGAGAGTGTTTTGGTGTCTTAAATAAAATGCAGGGAAAAAAAATGGGCGGGTTATTTTTTTTAAAATTAAATATTACTCTGATGCAAATAGAAATCATATTTACCTTTAAAAATTGCTAACATTTTTTAATGCATTTAATAAACTTAAAATCAAACTTAATAACTGGACACATACCTGCTGTATCTAGAGAAAGATTCTAACAGAAAATATTCCTAAATATTTTAATTCTATCTTACAAAGTTTTGTGCAAACACCTGCCACTAAGTCGAAACCACATCAGTCTTGTGGATGTTTGTGCACAGGGCAAGCAAAGAACTTGGGGAAATTGGATGCTGCTAGTAGATAGTAGAAGGGCACATTTCATGCTGCAGGGGAGGTTAAAAAATCCTGTAAGTCTCTGTGAGAAATTTTTCCCTGCTTTCATTTCCTTATCTTTCTGTTGGTGCAGCAGACTACTTGTTCTACTAATGTTTCTAGCTATATATATTTATGCAGCTCTGTTTCAATGATGTATAGATGAAATATATAGATATATAGATATAGTCTGATGTATAGAATGAAGTTTTTCATAGGAGTCTTCTTTCTGTAAACTCAGGCATGTTACATCTATTTCCTTCAGTTATTACACATTTACAGTTTAAATAGAGTTGATACTGGAACATTTTCTCTCAAGAGTCTAAATACTGTGCCACTACTGACCCATAATTGTATGTTTATTTCTCAATCATGCAAATCTCTACAATCTGACTGAGGAAGTTTTGATTTGCATAATTATTAGATAGTTATTTCCAAATAACCATGAAGTGTCTATCAGATGTTTACATGTTAACTGGTTGCAGCCAGCAGATTGCCTTTCCCCTGAAGCTATGCCAGAACTTTGTTTCCATGCCTACAGTGTCTTTCTTTGCCTCAGAGACTTAAATGCAACTTATCTTCAAGAAGAAATCACTTTCTCAGGAGATAAAGAAGAAATAAAGCCTTGTCAGTAACCTAATCAAGACTCACTGGTTGATGCCTTGATGTTTGCTCTCTCCTTCCTTTCTTACTTTCCTCTCTCTCAGCCCTGGGGTCTGGCAGACCATGCTGGGCAAATGAAGGAATGTTACTTCTTGGTATATTTTGTCTTTGCTTTTCTAGCAACAAACAAACAAACAAAACCAACCTAAAACAAAACAAAACAAAACAAAATAGTCTGAAAAGAAAACACTACAGTAATACTTGGTATTCTGTTCTGAATGATTATAAATACAATACTTTTTTGGTGTCAGAATTAAAATATTTTTCCTAGCCAGTCTGCAAGAGATGCAATAAAGCTTGGTGTCAATTTCTTGTCCAGTGAACCACCATTGTGATTAATGTGACGTTTATTTATAGTGCCTATGATAGCCTATATAATACAATGTGACTCAGAATTTGGAGCTCTTTCTTACTGTGTCACAGTTGTGAGTGCGTACAGCTTAGAATTCTGGCTGGTGCAATTGGATCTTGGACATTATTACTTGCGAGAAGTTCATTGCAAAGACAGAATTTAAGACCTGTGCAGTGAAGAAAAGACTGTCCTCATTTACTAAGCGTCCTTGTATTTTACAGTCACAAACTTATTTTTTGGACTGCTGTGAGGTACATTCTTGAAGGACGTTTTTTTTTTTAACCTGCTATTTCATTTAATTCTTTTAATTTGGTGCTATTACATACCGTTAGAAACAGTTGTAGATTTTCATTACAGTGAATTGAACAGGATGTTATTGTTGGCATTATTATGCATGCCATATGTACAATTATTCCACTTAGTTTAAATTTTAATTGAGCAGAGAGAGACTTGTTTGCAATTAGTAAGAGAATGTTTTTTCTCCCTCATCCTTCCATTTTTAACATGCACTTACCTGTACTAGGAGCCACCAGAGGCACATGACAGAACAGATTCTATTTATTGCAAAGCTGGCACAAAATAAATGTTTCCCATTTTTGTTATTATTTTCGTAACAGAATTCATCCATAAAATGAAATAGTTGCTCTGTTGGTGGTCCTCTTTTCAGAAGAGATTTTCATATATTAGATGTAGTAAAAGAGAAAATGAACAAGGAAATTATTGTCTTAAAGCATAAATTACAGTCATGTGTTGACTTAGCTATTATTTTACTAGTTGTGTTTTGTTTCTTTTTATTGGTTTTGAAATATACTTCAAACATTTCTATGCAATTTTTTCCAACTCACAATAATAAACTCCTATGGTCTCTGTCAATGAAACTAGTGTATTACCAGCATGATCATAAAATTATAGAATGTTTTGGCTTGGAAGGGATCTTAAAGACTATCTAATTTCAACCTCCTGCCATGTGCTGCTTACCACCCAATAGATTAGGCTTCCCAGGGTCTCATCCAAGCTGGTCTTGAATGCCTCCAGGGACGAGGTATCCACAGCTTCTCTGGACAGTCTGTTCCAGTGTCTTACCATCCTTTAAAGAAGTATTTTTTCTTCTAATGTCTAATCTAAATCTCACCTCTTTCAGTTTGAAACTGTTCTATGCTGTCCAGTCACTATCAGGCTGGGTAAAAAGTTGATCTTTCTCCTGTTTATAAGCTTTCTTTAAGTACTAGAAGGCCACAGTAAGGTCTCCCTTGAAGCCTTCTTTTTTCCAGGCTGAACAAGCACAGCTTCTTCAGCCATTCTTCTTAAGAGAAGTGCACCAGTCCTTTGGTCATCTTTTTGGCTTTGACCTGGACCTACTCCAAAAACTCTATCTTTCTTGTTCAGGGGACCCAGTCTACTGCAGATGAGGCCTCATGAGGGCCAAGTATAGGGGGTCAATTTACCTTCCTCACCCTACTGCTCACCCCTCTTTTGATACAGATCAGGATACAGTTGGCTTTCCAGGCTGAAAGATTCCAGGCTTTCCAAGCTGGCTCATGCTGAGCTTTTTTTCCCGCAGAACCTTCAAGTCCCTCTCTGCAGGGGGGGGAGTTCTTCCAGTCTGTTCATATATCTGGGATTGCCTCTTCCCACGTGCAGTGTTTTGCACTTGGTCTTGTTGAACCTCGTTCAGTTCATTTGGGGCCACTTCTCGTGCATGTTCTGATTCTGTTGGATGGATACCTTTCCTCTGTCATATCAACTGCACCCCTCAGCTTGGTGTCTGCAAACTTGCTGAGGATGCTATTAATCCCATTGTTTACATAATTGATAAAGATGATAAAGAGCACCAGTTCCAGGATGGATCCCTAGGGAATACCACTTGTGACTGGTCTCCTCATGGACATAAAACCATTGACTACAATCCTCTGGTTGTGACTTTCCAAGCAATCATCAGTCCTTCAAATCCATCTCTCTCCAATTTTTATGTCATGTGGGACAATGTGAAAAGCCTTGCAAAAATCCAGGTAGACAGCATCAATTTCTCTTCCTTTGTCCACTGATGCTGTCACTTCAGCATAGAGGCCCACCACACTGGACAGACATGATCTACCCTTTATGAAGCTGTGCTGGCTGTCTTGGATCCTTCTTGTTTCTTGTACCTTAACATCTCTCCCAAGAGTATCTTTCCATGTCTGTTAGAACAGACATGAGGCTCACAGTCACACTCCTATTTATAGGAGGAAGAGAATGTTATTTTGATATATGTGTACCTGACAGTGAGATTAAGACACAATGGGTCAAGCCTAGTTAGCCTAGTTGCTTAGGGAAATGGGCAAGAAAAGACAGGTGATAGAAAAGAGATAGGAAATAAAAACAAAGAGTCTTTGTAGGAAACAAGAGAGATAGTCACCACCACGGACCTGCTGTTTCTCATAGTTTAAATGTTGATCTTCAGTAGTGATGGATTGTTTCAGGTTGTGTTCAGTTGCTGATGACTTCTCCCAGCAACAGTATAAAATTATAATTTCTAAGTCCAAAGTCATTGAGTCAGCTCTCTTTGGAGCTTTATGGACCTCAGCAGGAAGCCACTTGTTCCCACCTTCTGGACCCTAACAGTAGATAAAAGAGACCAAGGAGTTGTACACCTGAATCATATTTTTCACAGGACACAATGGTATTGCTCTCCAGTCTCCTGTACCAAGCTGGAATTATTTGCTCACAAGCCAGATTTTCCTCCAGTAAACACTCATGAGCACTCCCTCCTGAAGGCAAACAGCTACAAATGCTTTCAAATGTAAAACTGTCCACAACTTGATGCTGACTGCCAAATGGCAACATCCACCGCTTGCTTCCTCGATAAGTCAAAGACTTATCACAGAAAAATGCCACAGAAAGTGAGCTTTCAGCCAAGAAAGAAAAGAATGGTACACTCACTGGTCTATAATTACCTATATCTTCCTTTCTAGCCTTCTTTAAAACGGGAGTGATGTTTCCTTTTTTCCAGTCCCCAGGCACTTGGCCTAATAGCCATGACTTTTCAAATATGATGGAGAGTGACTTAACAACTATACCAGCCAGTCCCTTCAGGACTGTGCAATGCATGTAATCATGATGATTTGCCTTGATATGTACAGGATCTCATGCATTTATTCTGCATTCATGCAAAGGTTCTTGCAACTTCTGAGGTCAAGGAGAATTATGATCTAAAACATAATTGTTTTAATTTATTAAATTATGATTAATACACATTGAAATTCTGATAGATGAAGTTTGAGAAGTTCATACTTTCCAGGGAACCTTTATAAATAATAAATTTACTTATGCTTTTAAGATCCTACACAGTCCTTGTTTAAATTTTGCTTAAAAAATGTAAGAAGCTTATGATCTAGATGCACAGGGTTGAAGCATTCTATGCTTCTTTCCTGCCCTATGTCAGAGTGCAGGATGAATTTTCACAATTTTTCCACTGAGCCAGATAAAGATTACTGTTTCTTCAGAAATTTCGGGATGGTTAATGAATAACACAGATTTTTATTCATTACATAAAGAAGACCCAAATGTTTTTGTTTGGTCTTCTACCTGCCCTCTTTAGAATCCTTTCATGTTCAACTACCAAAGATAACTTGTTTTTTTGCTAATTCTGACATTCAATTTCAAGAGAAGAGAAGAAAGGCGGACTGAATCAACTCATAATACACCCTTCTGCCCTGGAACAAGAAATGAAAGTCAACGAGCAAGTAATGATAAGGGCCATACATGTTTATGTAATTGTCCAAAGGCACAAGCCTGTAACTTATTTAAAGTGCAAAAGACAACAACATGTTATCTCAAAAGTCTTCAAATTAAGTGAAGAAGTGAAGCTGTAAGTCCTGAAGCTTTATTTATTTGTTTTTGCTTATTTATTTATTTCAAAAACCAATCAGCTCACTGACTATTTGTGCTCTGCAATACTGAAACTGTGGAGACAGCAGTAACTCTGTATGCTTATTGCTTTCTTCAAAATCCTGAAAGGTAATTACAGTGAGAACAGGGTTGGTCTCTTCTCACCAGTGACAAATGACAGTACAAGGGGAAATGGCTTCAAGTTGCTCCAGGTTCAGGTTGGATATAAGGAAGAACTTCTCTACAGAAAAGGTTGCTAGCACTGGAATAGGCTCCCCAGGGAGGTGGTTGAGTCACCATCCCTGAATGTGTTTAAAAACAGTCTGCATTGGTGGGTTGTTAGAGTTGGGGTAATACAATTAGGTTGAGGTTGAACTTGATGATGTTGAAGGTCTTTTCCAACCTGAACAATTCTATGATTCTATGTTCACAGATTGCACATTAGAATATGGCTTGGGTACTGAAAAAAAATGAACAATCCTCCCAAGCCCACATTTTTTCCATGAATGGGTTCCAGCGCAGGCTGTGGAAGTAACACATCTGGGTGAGCCATCTCTGATACCAGAGTCAGTCCTGTTGCAGTTCACAGCACCTGCAGGCTGATTTACTCTATCATTTGTATCACTAGTAGATGTCTGTGCTATGATTTCCCTTGTTTAAATACAATTTATACACCCCTGCTACTATATGTAACATGCTGGGTATGGAGAGTTTGGCTCCAA
Source organism: Oreortyx pictus (assembly GCA_036925125.1). Classification (NCBI taxonomy): domain Eukaryota; kingdom Metazoa; phylum Chordata; class Aves; order Galliformes; family Odontophoridae; genus Oreortyx; species Oreortyx pictus. The sequence goes on from JAUPFR010000004.1 coordinate 17,307,186, forward strand.
AATGCTCAGTATTGCTTTAGCCCAGAGCCACAATAAAGCTTGTTTTAGGAGCAGTTTTGAAAAAATGAATATACTTTATCTTTTTCTTTTTAGAATATATAAAAATATAAATTTATTATTTATTTATTTGTCTATCTATTCAGTCTTGAGGAAATGGCTGAAAGAAGTGATTTCAGACTGATCAAGCATATTTCTAAACATTGCTTCTAATGATATCACTTGTTTTTAACTACATTCAATAGAAGTTTTAAGCTCTTTTCCCATCCTTAAAAATTGAAGAGCAGAGGGGAAAGATTTCCGGAAAGCTGATCACTCTTTGCAAACATCTGGGCAACAGAAAGTGTCAGCAGCACAGAAAATTTAACATGCTCTCTTCATGCTGTATCATTGTTAAGCTTTATCAGTTTTAGATGAGAAGGAAAAGAGAGAGCAATTCTGTCTAGTATGCCTTGGCTCAGAATGTTAATAAAAATGAATGAAAAAATTTAATTAAAATAGTAAGTAGAGAAGCATTACATGAAACTTGTGATTGTGTAATGCCTATTATGCCTCCAAATGATGCTTTTTTGAAGGAAAATATATATTTTTTTAATTCCTAAGGTGCTTGTACAGCAGATGGTACTGAAGTAAAACTGTGGATGATACAGCAGAAAGAAAAAGTCTTAAGATGATCTTGACAGGTTGTACAGATGTGAAAATGCTTCCCAATAGCTCAGTGCAACAGACTGAAGGATTTTTTTTTTAATACACAGAGAGGGAATATTGATGTACACTTATTAATAAGTGTTTCATTAATTTTAAGCCCATCTGGAATATGTCTTCTAACAAATGTGAAAAACAACAAAACTGCTACGCTTGCTAATTATAGGATCAGCTACGCTTAATATTTCCATCCTACTATAGAAGCATGAATAGGTGGTTATTAAAATTTTTATTATTTAGTGTAATTCATGACTATGAATTAAACTATATAGGTAAATGAATTCTTGATTTCTAGTTCATCTATTTTATCCAGAATTGTAGCAACTAGAACAAATATTGTAATGAATAATCTCATTATTTAAAAGGAGATACAGAACAGCCAGATTGTGCCTCAAATTGCTGCAGCTTAACAAAGTAAGTTATCTGGTAGTTCTGTACTTAACCTCTTGATCTACCTGGAAGATATCAAGGCAGTCTCAAACTTGTCTCCCATGAGTTTTTACTAATTATCAGCTGTTGTTGTTATTCTCAGTTATTCCATTTTAAAATAAATTCTATTTTTTTAAATTATTAAATAGAATTAACCTCTCAAAATTGTTGATGGCATTTCACATAGCAATGTGAAGGATTTGTACCAGTAGACTTGGAATTTATGGAGCAAGTTTCCTGGTAGCAATTCCAGCAGCAAGACTGCTGTCAATGATGACCCATACTTAGAACTTGAGAAGTAATGTTAACTTTTCACGGTCAATGAAATGACTCTGAAATGCTGAATCTAAGAATTTGGTCAGTTTTCTATAAGTAGGGTAGAAACTGCATAAGTTGACTAGAATTTTACAGAACTTACAGGAATCCTATTTTATTTATGTTCTTCTTCTGTATGGATTTCTGCGTTATAATTTGTCGCCTGCACTGATTAAACTGAACATGAGTCCATGCATTTCTTAAGAGAGACCATGACTACCAAAATGTCTGCAGAGAAATCACCTGGATAAAACTCTTTATAGTCTTTTGATGACAGGCTAAACTCTACTGCCCAATTATCTTTTATCAGAGATTTTTTTTTTTTTTTACAGTTAGCAGTAATTCACACCACTAGCCATTAAGCTGCAGGACACTGAATGGGTTAAGATATTTTGTAGAATGCTTTCTAAGATGCCATTAGGATTGAGAGTGAGTCTATAAGCATTTTTATAGGTCATATAAATATTTATGAACTGAGTGTAGTGATCATCCTTGGTAAATGTGGCCAAGGTTAGCAGGAGGTGCAGATGTTCAGTAAAAGATTCTACTTCTATGTAAGACTTTCTTTCAGCAGTGAAAATTTTCATAAAACTAGCAGACTACAGACTTGTAATTTGCCTGCAGACACCTATGTATACCTGCTGAAGGTATAATCATATTCTTACCACTTGCAATACATACAAGCCTTCTACAATGTTCCATAAATATGTTCTGTTGTAGAAGAGGAAGCCATCCAGAGCTTTGACATGGCTCTGTCACGCTTATTACCTCACTCCAAACAGAAAGTCTTTATAAGTAGTGTGCACGAGTGGCATCCTCTGACAGGCAGGTTTTATTGGGTAACTTGCATTGAACCTCTTCAATGGGAAGATAATTACTAGCTGCTGCTCTTCCAAGTGACAGCGTCATGTAGTGCCTGCATAGCTGTGAGAAGGTCCTACCACTCTAGAAGGAATGAAAGGAATATATTTCCTGAAGCATACAGAGGAGTACGTGCAAGCCTAGAAGATCTGGACAAAATGTGCTTGTGCCTTGGGCGTATCAAGTTTAAGTAGCCCTGAGTCATGTGGAGGAATGAACCACTTGGAATGATTTTTTAACTTTTAAGCTGCCAGATCGCATATATTTTCACCATTTTTTTGTGTTGGAGAGATGAGCAATAAGAAGAGAGGTATAGGAATAGTGTGGATTTTTACTCTTTATCTAATTTGTTGGAAAAGTATCTGTTAGACTTTTTGGACTTCAAATCTCTTCTTCAAGGGCTTGCTTTCCTAATTCTCAAAATGAAGAAAAATGCGGTTTTGCATTAAAGTAGACTGGTGAGGGAAAGAAAGGTTGAAAACTGAGCTGGTATGCTGCTGTAAGAAGGAGCTGTGTTTTTCATTTGGGTTTTCTGTAAAAGAGCATTACATCTGCTATTACTGAAGGCTTCTATAGAAAAAAATTGGCCTTACTCATGGAACAATCTGTGACAGTATTAAATTTCTTACTAAAGGCTTGCCATTTACTGACATCAATGGAGTGATTTCAGGTAGGCTAAAACCTTAGAATTCTTTTTAGAAAGCTGTGGGATTATGCTGGTGTGCTGAGTCAGGAAGCTAGCAGGCATCCTGAATCCTCAAAGTGATTAAAAAAAAGTAAAAAAAAAAAAAAAAAAAAGCAAAAAACGCCTTTTAGGTGATTTCTGTGCATATATATGTATGCGTTGGAGGGATGGGGAAAGGTTGTACATACACCGCACCCCAAGTGTGCATGCATGTATATATGCCAAATCTCTTCCTTGTTTTATATCTGTTTAAACACGTACACACATCATGTACCCTCCCGGCCTCAAATATATATTGATTTTTAGAAATCATATCAAGGATTTTTATCCTAGCTATGATTTTTTTCTACATCTGGAAAGAAAATAGCTTATACTGTAAATAAATATATAATTTGGTATTTCAGAAAAACTTGTAAGTAGTTAAATCTCTAGCCTTTCTTTCTGTTCAGCTTGACATTGTATTAGAATTCATGTAGAAAACTAAAAGATGCCACACTCACTTTGTCATCCAAAATCCAGGAAGAAAGCTCTCTAACTCCAGTGTGGTGTTAGAAAGAGTCTTCCTGGTCAGGAAGGAACATTTTTAATTCTTTCCTATCGTCTCCAAAGACATTATTTTCCCATTACTCCAAAGACTGCAAAAATATTTTGTTGTTAATTCCATGCAGAAAAACTATGATTTATCTGTTTCTGTCCAGAGGTAAGACTGGTTCACTTTGTAAATATTTAGTATGAATCTAATCACATGACCCAAAGCTGAAGAGTCTAAAACAGTTGGCAAGAGCAAATGTCAAGCTGATTCACTAGTGTGCTTTATTTGTGCGTGTTGCAGTCATTTTTTGTTCTGTATCTCAAGCTTTTTGTGCTGCACATTAAAAATATATAGTGGAAAAGATAGACTCTAATCCAAAGTCCTTGCAGTACAAATCGATTTCCTGTCAGTAACAAGCATTAGCTGTAAGCCCAGTTTAAGCAATAAATTAAGCTGGATTTATTATGCTATTGAATCACTGAAATAGCTCAGTGCAACCCAATTACAGGTGCTGTTTCTTTAATACCATAGCCGGCTTTGAAATCACTGTTCAGAGGGGACAGATCCCTCTTTCTTAGTCTGTTTCAGAAGATCTGAACTTTTTACTTTTAAAACCAAAGAACAAGGTTGTGGCAAAAGCCTCATCTGCTTCAGACTAACAAAAGAGGAGACCTATTTAAGTGCCTGAGCAGATCTTCTGGTGTCTGTGGAACTTTGCGCCTAAAAACTCATGAGCTTTAGAAGGATTTTATAGGCATGCATTTCTGAATGTGAAGGAGCTATAGTTGCTGTAAGATTCTTTGTAGTTCTGACATTTAATAACCTAGGGGAATATCTTTGAAACAGATGTCTTTGAAATAGTTATCTTTGAGAGTTTATGACTACAACCAGTGGAGTTTGTATTTTCTGTATTTATTTTCTGACATTCTTTTGGTTTTTTTTCTAACAATCTGAGTGCCACTGTTCCACATTTAGGTACATTATGCTTCAGACAAAACTTTCTTGGGGTAACTGTTTTAATCTATTTTGATCCACATAGGTCATGTTTGTTCAAGCTATTTGAAAATTTTACTTTATTACTCATACTACACATTTTCTACGTGCTTCCATTTTAGTTATCAATACTGATAGGTTTCAAATGCTATCTTCTCTCTCACAATGGACCTAAAATGACCCATGTTCCCAATTCTGGATGGAATTCTTCCTTCTTGGATTCAACTTGTCTGGACTCTTCTTGGGTTTGAGTAGTCATCAATATATTACCTGTTTCAGAAATTGTTTAAATGTCAAAATTTATAAGATTTTAAAGATAGCTACATTTAGATCTAGAAGAAATTAATTTAAAACTTCTGAAATAACTGTCTCTGGACTTTTGTGTGGGGAGAGAAAAGGGTAAAACTAGCATGAGAATATTAATCTATAGTCTTGGAATTGGGGCTGTCACACCTAGATTTCAGTAAGCATGTTGATCTTGCACAAGATTTTTGATAATGATTTTGATCAGGATCTTTTCAGTGAGGAGAGGTCGTCTGAAGGGATCTGAATTTCTGAGAAGGGTAGTATGGCATCCCCATCCCTGAAGGTGTTCAAAGCCAGGCTGGAGCGGAAAGGGAGAGGGAAGCCTGATCCAGTGGCAGGGAGTTGGAATTGGCTGGGCTCTAATGAGTCTTCCATCCTAAGTTAAAATACAATCTGATGTTCTGTGATAAATATGTCTTAGGAAGCAATGAGTTTATTGAGAAAAATCTTTGATAAATATACAAACAGTACAGTTTTTGTAAACTGAAAATAGTTGCTGTTTTTGAAATTATTTTTAATCATTTTAAAGAGTACTGCAGCCCAGTGATACACATGGAAAAGATTATATATATGTACTAATAACAACACTACCAGTGTTTTTATCAATGTTCCCATTCTTAGTTTTTGACATCACTAGAAATTTTCAGTCTAGTTTGATGCTGAACAGAGCATACTATATGGTTAACCAATTTTAGAAATATTTGCATGGAAACATTAAGCCCCAGATTTATCTTGTGATTGTTTCTGGCCTTTCTGATGATATACTGTATCTTCTTGTTTTATGGTGAAATTTTTTTGTTGATAATTGTAGTATTTCAGCATTTATCTGATCACTTCCCAATTCATAAGTTGAAATTATCACTGAAAAATAACTTTTCATAGCTGAAAATCATGAGTTAATCACAGGCATTGATTAACTAAGCAATTCCAAAGCATGCTTTAAGCAAACAAAATGTATTATCTGTCATCTACTAATTTGATACTTCTATTGACATTTGTGTGAGATGCAGAGTATTCTCTCTTGACTTTATCACACACAAATACTTCAGTAATCCCGAGCCTTTCCCAACTGATATCCTCATTTTACTCAGTCATTAAACTAGATTTGCTACCTACATAATTTATTTACTTTTATTCTATTAAAAATAATGAACCCAATGTTGCAATGGAGCCAGAGAATTAGGCAATAGAAACAGTTTTAATATAAATCTTTTTAAATTGCCTAGTTTAGATGTGCTCTCACAGAGGCAATTTGTCTTGCTGAAGTGAGAGGCACAGACTTGCGGATTAATCCTCATGCAACTAGATTCAAGAACAGTTTAGCTGTGGATTTCAGTGGGAACAGCATCTAGTTTCAGTTCCAAAACCATTACTCCCTGCAGCAGTGATGTGCAGTATGTCTCCAACTAATATTTTAAGTTAAATAAATATTATTTGGAAGTATGAACAGCTGAATTTAGTAAGAAACAAGTATATTTGATATAGTGATGCAGGTTGTGAAAATATGTAGAAATTGATTTAGAGAATGCAATATTTTTTGTTTTATTTTTACATTAAAGAATAAGAACACTTCAGCTCGTTAGTCAGTAATTCTTGAACTCCATCATATTTGACAGAATCCCATTACTACCTGCATCCTGTCCCTAAGTGCATTCTCTCTCAAACAGTGTAAGTCATAATATGCTTACTGTTATTTTTTAAATTACCTAATTAAAATATTTATGGTGAAGAGGGGAATAAAGGCATAGAGTATCTCCTTAATACTTGAGTAGAATAAACAGTTTTTCTTTGTTTTCCTTTTTGCAGAGATTTAGAATTTTATTGCAGATATGATTAAAAAAACCCCACATTTTTTAATGATCTAGCAGAAACACGAAGCTGCAGGAAGTCTATCAGTGATTGCTGGATATTGTCATTTTTTGAGCCAGGAAACACTTCAAATACACAGCTGCATTTTTACTTCTATTATGAATTCTTAGGTCTTCCCACTGTGAACTTTTCTGAACAATTCTGTCCTTATTTATTATTGTAAGATAATAGGCTATACAGATCAATTTTTTGTGTGTGTGTCCTGGTGTCTTCTATTTTTTGTTGAAAAATTAGTTGATTTGATTTCTAAGACGTTTTTAAGCTAACCTGATATTGCTTAAATGTTTTGAAGTTTGCATCCTCTACCCCCAGTTGTCCTTTCTTCCCACTGCCAACAGTTTACGGGCTGGTTCAGCCCAGTTCTGTGATGACTGGTGCAGGGGACCCATGGACCCACACCCCAGGAAAGGGGAAGGGGGAAAAGGAAAAGGGAAAAGGGAGATGGGCCTTGAAACTAAACAGCAACAATGATCTGAGGAGGAAAGCTAATTTACTAAATAAGATATCAGAAAGCAAAATATCACAATATAATATAATATAATTGGAATTAAAACTAATAAATCAAATAAAATGAGCAAGAGAGTTTCTGATAAACCGAAGGCCTTACGCTAAATGCTGAAGGCAGATGGCAGCGTGCACCCACTGCTGAGTCTGTCCCAAAGGAAAGAGAGAGACTGTCCTGTGACCACAGACAGTTTTTATCTTTCCCTCTGAGCAGAAACACACAAAAATGCAAAGCATCACACAGTCCTCTGGGGAGTGTAGTTCTTCTCCTCAGAGACAGGTACACCCAGAACTATCGATGATCCATAGAGCTGGAGCATTAACTCTTTAACTCTTAAAGATGATGTTATGATGTGGAATATCAATACCAAAAATCATAAAACCATGACAACCACTCATACCACTCATACCACTCATACCACCAAGACTTGACCTGAAAACAAAGCCCTAAAACACCATTACTGTGTTGGAAAACTGCTTTCCAGTGACAGATGTCCTCCTGCTTCTATAGTCTGTGTGGGCATAGTGAAAGGGTGGATAATGGTGCAAGCTGAAGTTCTTGTGTGGGCAGCCAGCTATATTCACGTCCAGCAGACATGTAATCCATTTCCATTTCCCTGGCTATGGAAAAAGATAACAGTCAAAGCATCATAGAGAAGCAAGTGAAGTATCATGCATGAGAGCAGTAGCTGAAGTATTTTAAGTTTTGCTTTAGGTTTGTACTCAAGCTATAGGTAAGAAAGGCTTAGCCCAATCACAGCTGAAAGTGCCTCGTGGGGTTTCAAAATTCTGTCTCATTTCTCTGGTGGATGCCTGAGCATCAAGATCATGTGATAAGCTCAAGGGAACCTGAGATGTGAGTGGTTTCTTCAGAAAAACAAATAAAGAAACAAACAAACAAAAACAGGGCAGAACAAAACAGAATAACATAATAGAATAAAATAGTCCTATTGGAAGAAACCTTCACAGATTGGATAATAGAAAAGTTTAGTTCCTTCAGCCTAGAAAAAGGTAAAATATATTAAAAGTTTTACCAAATGTCTCTTGAAAAATGACAGACATTGGACATCAATCACCCCATAGTAAAGTAACTTTTCCTAGTGTCCAGTACAATCTTTCACTGATGGAACGTGCCATCTGTGAGTGGCACCTCCCTTTCTACTTTGAGCAGGGAGCTGTACAGAGCAATGAGGTTACTTCCTGATCTCCAAACATGACAACTCAAACCACTCCTCACTGGACACATTTTCCACCACTTTTACTAGCTTTCTTAACATTGCATCAAAATTCCCAGTTGCTCACTCCCTCAGAACTGGTATGGTAGAAACATTTAGGATAGCAAGTTTGACTTCATCAGCAAATATTGCAGCTCATTAAACTCAAGGAACAGTGACAGTTCTTGCTTGTTCTGACATACATAAAGTAACAACTTGATCTTTTTTTTCATATTTTGAATATGCTAGAAATGAATGTAGCTATTTTTAGAGAGCACATGATCATGGTCAAGCTTTGCTGCTGTTGAAGACTGTAGGAGTTTAATGTTGGCCTCAGTGGGGGAATTAGGCTAGTGATATTTTTACTGATGATATATATGTCTATTTATTTTCCTATGAAAGAAATGAAAAAATGTAATTAAAAATAATAAAGTGTGAGTAATACAGTTAATGCATTTCTAGCATAGTAGAGTAGTGATTGTGTTAGGTTGCAAAAGCTGGGGATATAAGAGCAACCTCTGAATGTGTTGGTCAATCCCTATTGCAGAGCACTACTCCGTGTAGTGGCATTCAATCGGACATCAGAAGAACAGTCATGATTTCTTTTCCCATGCCAGAAATACTGCCAGGAGAGAACATTCTCAGTATGGTTTTGCATTCACAGATTTCTGAATGCAAAGGACTAAAAACAGTATTTTGAAACATACCAGTAAAGTTCTTAATCCTTATTGAGAAAAATGAACATTTCAGTAAAGTATGTAACAATATACATGTAAAATTGCATAAATAGTTATATTTATGCTATATATCTATTTTATGTTTGTTATTCATCTGTTTTTTTCTCTTGAACCAAGTAAAAAATATTTTTTTTCCTTCTTCTATTTCTCTCGTTATAAGCAAAATTGACAATGAACAGAAGTTTTCTGAAAATGATCCAGAGTATGCTTAGAATTTTACTCAAATAATACTCTTTCCCTAAGATTTTGATGCAGCATTTCAATTGATAAAGATTTGAAATCTTTGGAGAAGCACAGAATAGTACCTTATGGAAAAAAAAGTAAATTTGAATAGCAGGAGCTTTTGAGTCTATTTAATAAAGTTAAACTAGTTGAGAGGTCACTTGATGTTTCTGTTGACAAATAAATCATGATTAGCCTGAGTATGTAGGTTGCTGTTGCAATGCAAAGCTTAACACAACAGAAAGTCAAGGTGTTTAGAGAAGTGCTGTTTTCTTGTCAGGGTTGTCATATGTTTCCATGCTACTGTACAGAAAAAATGATGAGTTCAGAATTTTATTGGCACTCTTACTTTAGTTGTGAGAGTATAAAACTCAAAAAGAAAAATTCTGGAAACAAATCTGTATTGAAAAGCATTTCTGAACTCATCACAGCATCATAGAAAGTGCTAGAGAGTGCTTTCTGACATTTGTCCAGTTCCAGTCATGTCCTTGATCATTTTAATATTTTCTCAAATTAATTAGCAGTATTAGCTGATAAATCAATATCAATGATAACAACAACAACAAGGGGATCTTATCTGACTGGAACATTTTTTCCCTACATCATCTCATTAACGTAGTTAACAGTTAGTATTTAACATTTTGTCTTCTGAGCTGGACATTCATTTAAAAAGTGAATGAGTGAATTCAAGGCTAAGTGGTTCTATCAAGAACAGGAAACATTTCATAGAATCATGGAATGGTTTGGGTTGGAAGGGACAGTTAAGATCATCTAGTTCCAATCAACCTGCTATAGCCAGGGACACCTCCCTCTAGACCAGGTTGCTTAATTAATTTAATTAAAAAATTAAAGCAGAAATTATGTAGATAAAATTGCATATTTATTCTTTGAAATACTACTGATTATTTTTGTAACTGTGGCCACAGTGGAAGCAATTGGGCTCAGAGAATCTTCTTGCAAAATCAATTTTACGTATTTTTCATTTATTTAGCAGAATATCATAACACCTTTTATCACCTGCCCAGAAATGATTTCATTCAAATAGTTTTTGTAACTACAGTTTCTGGTAACAGACAAAATTTTGATAATGTTGAAGTATTAGGATGGTATATGCATGTAATTGATTCTTTATCTGTTATAGTTCAGGTGTAACTGTGAACATGAAAACTTGTCTATTCTCCTTCTCAAGAATATTTAAAATTTTGTTAGAGTAGTGAAATTCAAAACAATAATGAATTCTAATAAAACAATAATGAATTCTAATGAAATTCTGTAATTTATGTGAAAATGACTTGAAACAATACATCTTTTATAATGATTGAGATATCAGTAGAAGAGCTGGCATTTCCCAGGATAACAACATTAACAGACTTCTCTTTTGTTTCTTCTACATGCATTTTTTTCCCCTTCGATTTCTTCCTCCCCATCTCACTAATCACATCCTAAATGCTGACTCCCTCTACTACTCAATTCCTTAGAAAACTGAAACATTTGTAAAACTTATTTCTATGAACGTAAAAAAAAGTTTGTGGTTGTGATAGAAATCCTATTTAACATTGAATATTGTAGAATTATTGATAATAACAATTTCCACTATCATGTTATACATAACACTTAGCAAACGTGAGACAAATCTAATACTCCTAATATACAATAGTTTTCAAAGAAATGTTGAAAAAAACAGCAAAACTCCATGCATTACATTTTCTTGTCAGCATTACAAATATATGCCAAGTATTTTGAGTCAGTCCCTAGATAAACGTATCTTTTTTCTTATTTTCTTACTATATATATATTTTTCTTTTTATTGCAACATCTGGTTTTCTCATGAATACTTATTTCTATTAATGCTGCAATTGGCTTTTGTATTATTATTATTTTTTCCAGAATCTTGCCACTGCAGTGCTTGAGTCAGGACCAGTTTTCATTCTTTCATTTTTGTTTATATTATCATTATACTAGAGAACATTTCACATAATTTCAGAAGTACTAGAAATGTAAAAATGTAATCAACACTTGATCCATATGCTAATATTTCAATGTGTTGTCCATTTTCGTAAAACAATTGATTGCTTTTGTACTGCACCAGCTGTTCTTTACTTTGTATCACAAATGAAATATTGTAACTTGATTATGTTTTGTTCTGTTCAAGACCCTAGATATGCAAGGTATTTTACAATAAATGCTGTCTGCATGGAAAACACACATTCATATGCAAATCTTTCTGCAGTCTGTCTTTTCACCTGGAGAATATGGAGGAACCTAGATGTATATGTGAATTTATGAAAACATTTGGATAAGAATAATGGTGCAAGGATTCTATCAAACACCTCTCACATAAAAGACTTGACCAAACATGTAACTTCAACGTTGAGAGTTATGCTCTGAAAATCTCTGAAAGGGAAAACTAGTTTTCTGTCAGTGAGTTGAGAAAATAATTCCCTTTCTTAGAGTCCATAACCTGCAGGGTCACTCAATGCTGCCCTGATGTTTGTGCTGTCACTGGTCATTTTGAGAAGTACAGAACCAATTAGAATATAGACAGAAGTGGGATAATGGGTTAGATAGTCTTCTGATGTTATTTAACCATTAGAAATAAAAACAATTGCCCTTTCTATGTGAAATGTAACTTTAAGGTAGAATTTTTCTTGTAGTATCCTATTTAAAAAAAAAAAAAATTGCTATGCTTTCTCAACGCCTCATGTTGTGAAACTGCTTTGCTTTCTCTGAAGAGATGTCTTTTCTCTCTTGTGTTCATCTCCTTACATCATAACATGCAGTGCCTGTTTCTTGTCCCAGTCAAAACATAGGCAACTGCTTTGGTTAACGTTTGGCTGAATGAAAATACAACTTCTCATGTTTCACATCCTGACAGTGATATTGTAAGAACAGAAATGAAGGCCCATTACAAGGGGTCCTTCAATGGTAGGCTGACAGAAAAGATCAATGAGCTTTCCTGTGCATCTTTTGCAATGAGAATTGCAGACCTTGAGGAAGGGGGAATTTTCCTGTTATATTGAAAAGCTGCTTTTACTTCTCATTTTGCTTACTTGAGAAGTCTTAAGATGAAGAAAATGTGTATAGCTAGGAGTGTTCAAGGGGAGATATTTTCAGAGCATATTCTTGTGTGTACACATGTCTGCTGTTTTTAAACAACAGGGAGTCATAAATTGGGGCTCCATTTTTCAGCATGAGAAAGATGCCTGTGAATGCTGAGTGCTGTTGCACTCCTGACTTGTAATGCTAACAGGTTTTCTTTGAGATAGGGCCTAGCATACACCAGTTGTTGAAATTAGGAATGCATAATGTCCAGAAAGGTGCAGCTGGCAACAAGAAAAAGGAAAACTGTCTTGTCTCCCAATGCTTGAGCATGTTTGGAGGATGAGGAGATATATTCGAGGGTGGGTGTATCACCTACTGTAAACAATTCAGTACATTCAAACCAGCATAATATGTTCATTCTCTTCTTTATAAAAATGAAATGCTTTTTATACCTTTTGTCTGTCTTTCATTTTTTAATTCCTCCTAGAATGTTAAAGCCTATTTACTCACAGCTTTGAATGCCAAAGTGTTGCCTTACATTACCATAACAGTCTGTGATGTAATTTACACACTGGGAAACATTAGGTTTTCTCTGGTGGTGCTTTACCCACTGTTGCTTGTGCAATTTAATAAAGATCCCTTAAAGTTAACTCTAAACCCCATTGCTGCCAATCAGTGTTTGACAGAAGGTCTGGATTTATAAGAATGATTATTTGTGATATTGAAATTAATACCTAATCCCTTTTCGTACATTTAACTATTGTATAGATTCTCGTACCTTGCAACCTGCCATGTCAATAATATTCAACAGTTAATTAAGTTCAAGTTTTAAAAGCACTTAATTTAAATCAGTTCATGAACCACTGATTTTAGCATGAGAGCATAACTTAGTCACTGTGCTATTCTGTGTGAATTAACACCATAATTTCCTTTTTTTTATTATACATATATATGGGTGTGTTTGTATATGTGTATATATACATCTGTAGCTGGAACACAGGAAGAAGTTTTCATGCTGCACATAGAGATGGCAAGATGATCTGTTAAGGTATATCAACAGCTTCTTTTTTTCCCACTCTACTGTGCAAAACTTAGATATGTCAATCCTTCTGCCATCATTTTGCCCAGTCATCTAATTTCAGTAAGGCTGTCTCTGAAGTTCCTCACATATTTTATTTGTAATTAATCAAAATTGCTTTTGGTTATCTGAAGTTTTAAGGCTATATCATATCTCTGTTTCCAGACCCCTGATCTGCATAGAATCTCGTATGAGACATGAAGTTACCATGCAAATATTGACATTTTAATCTTTTTCTTTTGTGTTCTAATGAGTGTTTGATCCCTGATATTAGAATATTGCCTCTCACAATCAGGAATTTCTCACAGCCCTTGAAAAAACTATGAATGAGATACCTTTCTGAAATTTGAAAATTCTGTTGACTTTTTCTTGTTTGTTTGCTAATTTCGTCAATAATTACAAAAAAAAAAAAAAACCCAAAGGAATGTTTAAAGGAGTGTTCTTTCTTCCTGCGTTGTGCTCACGTATTAGTATCTAGTAAAAATCTGGCGCCTCCACCAGATTTATGATACAGCTGGAATATCAACAACACAACAAAACCCACAAAACCATGACATAACTTATGTGAAAAGTGTTGTCTAATTTCTGATAAGTTGGGAAAAAGTTTATTCATGTTACTTCTGTCCAGAGACTTGTAGTAATCTTTCAGTTTCTCTTGCAGGATCTTGCTGACACCATTAAATTGCTGGAAAAGCCACTAGGGAAAGTTTTTTCATCAAAAGTTTGAGGTAGATTGAAATAATCAACCAACAAGTGATAACTAAAATGATAGGGATAGGGCAAAACTAAGTTGGAGGTTTTTCTTTAAGTTGTACCAAAAAGTCATAATGAACTGCTTGACACTTCACAATGCATGAAGTTAAATACCAGAGGAATCCATTTAAATAACAAAAACTTCGATACGTGAGAAAGAACAATTAAATTGATAATGCAGTATGAATTTCAGACAAATGGCAAAAAAAAAAAAAAAGCACTATTCAGCAGCTGATACCTTTCAAGCAGTAGGAAATATATCCACAGTGAAAGAAGAGAAGGGGTGTTAAAATGAAGTCTTAAACTACAGTGATAATGAGAAACTGTTATTTATTTTCTGAGTCTGCAGAGAATCTTGTCATAACTTATCAGAGGATATATTCAGGCAGAAGACCAAGAATGGAATGTAGCTGAGAGTCATGAGAAGGTAATTGAAAATTACATCACAAATTTAGAGAATTCTGCTTTTGTATATGAATAAATGTGTTGTCATGCATGTGAAAACATGAAAGAGTTATTCACTAAGCAGCTTGATTCAGAAACTACAAGCTTATGTAACTGAAAAAAAAAGGTAGACATGGCTTGATCAGCCAAGGAAGAAGATAGCTAATTATGTTTAGATATAATAAAATTAAGAAAACAAGCAGAGTAACAAACTTTTAATGGTTGAGATGGGAATACAATGAAAGTTGAAAAAGATAAGCTAACATGAAGGCATAGCTCAAGAAACTGAAAATTTGGAGGAAGATTGCTACTCTCGTCTGAAGAAAATTTGCTTTAGGAAATACATCTGAAAACTAGGATCAGACTACAGTTTTATTTCTCTTTATGGCAGTGTTTTTCCTTTTTAAATCCAATGTACCTGTTTTATACAGCAAGCCTTTTTGTACTCTGATATATAGCAGTGCAAAGTAGAATTAAATTGCTCCAGTGCCAGCTGGGAGTAGATGTGGAATTATGATGCACTTTTTTTGAGGTGGAGAACATTTGTTTCTTTTACAGATTTAATGAGAGGTCGCCTATTCAGTTTGCAGGGGTTCAGCTACTTTTACTGCTCTAGCTTCTCCTGATGGACGAGTTCCATGTATATCCCTTTACAGCTTAAGAAGACTGGTTAACCCAGTCAAAACATAGTACCATAATGGTGGCTAATTTAGTTGCAGGACAACCACACAGAAACTGCAAAGCCCTGGGATGATTTCAGTAGTGTTCAGCTTAGTAAAAAAAAAAAAAAAAAAAAAGTTCATAAAATGATGAAGTATGAATTTAAGTTAAATCTAACAAGACAGAAAGCATTGTATATCCATTAATTTCTGAAGGTTTAAATAAACAAAGAGATTCAAATGCTAAATAAAACATTTAAATTGATATTAGGAGAAAAGTGAATTTCTTCTTATCTTTATTAAAATAAAAGCACCATAAAAATAGATACTAAAAAACTTTGAGGCCAGCAGAAAACTTGAACAGTATGTACTTGTTTCCACAGTTAAATTCTTTTGCAGGGGTAGAGGTCATTTGTAGCTCCCAGAGAATTCTCTCAATAGCATGTTGCAATCAGCTAAAAATACTTCATTTGGCTTCCTCTGAAATAAAAAGATTTACTTATAAGGCACCAGAGCTTTTAAACATTGTTACTAAAAAGCTGATTTACTTGTTTGCCAAATATGTGGTTTTAAGCCAGTATGAAGATACACTGAATGGGAAAAAGGTTAAACATTCTCTGCCCCCTATTCTATATATTTGACTGATACTTAAGACTAGAATTTGTAAGGCAGATGGATGCTGTAAGTTTGAGAAGGCTACTGTACCCAGTTTCTCTTCAAGTTGTCTGTATACCTTCTAATTATTAATTATTCAAATCATTAATTAATTAACTAATAAAAAATCCTGTAAATTACAAGTCTCACCCAAATACTGGTTCACAGAATGTTTATGCGAGGTAATCACTGTTGCAGTTCTCAAGTTTTCATGTAACATAAAATTTTCATTGCAGTGAATGGAAATGTGTTTGCCTGTGCTCATTTCCTACTGCACTGGTAGTTAGAGAAGATGCTCAGGTTACAGATTTTTCACTAATGAATAGTTATTTGTGAAAGCCCCAGCAGAATTTCTATTCTCCCTTATAAATGAATCCTCTGATCATCAGTCAAAGGAAACAGTTGGAGCAAGGAGTTGGTTGAATCACCATCCCTGAACGTGTTTAAAAACAGTCAGGATGTGGTGCTCAGGGCCATGACTTAGTGTTGACTTGTTAGGGTAGTATGGTTAGGTTGGGGCTGGACTTGATGATGATCTTGGGGGTCTTTTCCAACCTAAGAAATTCTATGATTCTATGAAAATTTTGAATTAACTTCTCATTTATTGGTCATGATACTGTTTTCTGACTGGGAAAGAAATATTTTATGTCTTGATTTTCAAGAGTTTGTCCTTTGTTCTTATTTTTTTTTCCCAGTTTAAACATTTGTTCCATTAAAGTAGAGGAAGATGAAATTGTGTTAAATCCGAAACAATAATTTTTCAGTTGCTTTTGGTTGCAGAGTTCTGACTGCTATCTCTCTCATTCTATCACTGTAAATCTTCATTATTCAACTACACAGTTAAAAAAAAAAGAAAAAGTATGAGAATTTGAACACAAATTTGTAATGGTTACAGATGCTAAACCAAGGATATTCACTGACAGTAGTGCTTACAGCACTTTGAAATTCTTAGTAATCTATTAATATATTCTGATGTTGACATCCTCAAAGCAACCAAGCATAAATTTTTTGGCTCAGTGAGCTTAGAGTAACTGAACTCAGACTAAAAAGGAAGCTGCACTTTTAAAATATTTACTTTAACAAATATCAGTAGGGCAGAATACAGCATGATTGTGAAGTGAGAGGTATTTCTCTCTCATAAGATAGGTCCGATAAAAATCCAATAAGGGGACAATCTTTTCTTTTGAGCTGAATATCTGACTGTAATTCCCTTTTTTCTGTGCCTAGGAGTGGACACTGCTGCAGTTGCAGTCGCTTTTACCCTTCTAAATGGTATGTTTAGAAATTTCTATACACCGTATGTCTTGTGTGTTATTAGTGGACATTATTTGTCTGCATCCAGAAGTCTTATTGGTTATTTTTTGACAATTTTATATTTGCTACTGCTTTCATGACTAAAAAGCTGAAATTATTTCTAATTATGATATATATGTTATTTCTATTTTTTAAATACATTATTCTAACATTTGATATATATACTGTTTCTTTTTCTTATACTTTACTTTTATCTGTGTTTTAAATTGCATCATCAAACATCTAACTTACGTTATTTTCACATGAAAGAATGTGACTGCTACGTACACAATTCAGAAAATTTTCGAATTCTGTTAAAAATCGAATAATTGTAGCTCTGTCATTTATAATTAATTTTCTTACCAAAAGATTGTTTTGAGACAAAGTTGAGGTGAAGAGACTTTGATCTAGAGTCTGTTGTAATTAGTTTAAGAATCATCTCTCCCTTATGTGCTGAAAACAATACTGTCAACTGAGAGGTCCCAGCTAAATAGGTACCACCAGTCAGTTACAGAAGGATGGGTCAGAGAGATAAGGTATTTTGTTGATTAAGCAGGGTATTTTAAGATGCTGATTAGTACATTAAAGATGATTACAATAAATCTTTGTAGAGTTGAAAGCTCACGTATTTGTTTTCATGTATTTGCCAATTATACTAAACAAAAGTTATGGATAGTTTTCAACTTATACTTGTTAGTGGTTTATCGTTTCATTCTGAGACTTGCAATATTTTTTTCCTTCTTTCTATCTAGGTGTTAATGGGAAAAGACAAAATGATATGAATGGTGTGTTCCTACGTACTGTATTTTATACTTACAGCAACTCTGACATGACAATGTGACACTAGATGGAGTGAGTGTTTTTTAAAAACAAAAACAATCAAACAAAAAAAAAACAGAACAAAACAAAACAAAAAGACACAAAATCACTGAAGCATTGTGTAAAGCCTAAGAAGGCTAAATACACATGTCATTTAGAGATGCAACATTGTAGTTATTAGAAGTTGTATGTTGAACTATGGAAGCTTAATGTATTTTAAATTTATCTAATCAAGAAAACTCTTTCCATGTTTTGGCAAATATCTTACAAAAAAGAATGACTAACACAACTATAGTGTTGATCCCTCTGGAGGGTCTCCCTACCCTCAGGCAAATTGACACCACTTCCCAACTTGGTGTCATCTGTAAACTTACTGAGGATACACTCATTCCCCTCATCTAGGTCATCAATAAAGATATTAAACAAGACTGGTCCCAGTACTGATCCCTGGGGGACACCACTTAAAATGGGTGGCCAGCTGGACTTAACTCCATTAACCACTACCTGTTGGGCACAGCCCTATAGCCAGTTCCATACTCAAAGAAGGGTATACCCGTCCAGGCAACAGGCAACCACTTTTCCTAGAATACTGTAAGAGACCATGTGAAAGGCTTTACTGAAGTCTAGGTAGACTCATCAACAGCCTTTCCCTTGTCTACCAGTCATAGAAGGAGATTAGTTTGTCAAGCACAACCTGCCTTTCATGAACCTGTGCTGGCTGGGCCTGACCCCCTGGATGCCACGCACATGCTGGCTGATTTTACCCAAGATGATTTGCTCCATAACTTTCCCTTGTACCAAGGTCAGGCTGATAGGCCTGTAGTTCCCTGAATCCTTTCAGCCTTCTTGTAGATGGGAGTCACATTGTAAGCCTTTAATGCTCTGGAACCTCTCCAGATAACCAGGAGAGCTGGTAGATGGCCAAAAGTGGCTCAGCAATCACCCCTGCCAGCTCCCTCAGCACCCTAGGGTGGAGCCCATCTGGTCCTATGGACTTGTGACAGTTCAGATGGAGGAGGAGCTCTCTAACTGTCTCCACCTGAATCACTGGGGTTGTATTCTGTGTAGCAGACCAGACTTACAGATCAGGGTATAAAGTGCCTTGAGGATAACTGATCTGCCTATTAAAAGCAGATGTAAAGAAGGTGTTGAGGACCTCAGCCTTCTCCTTAATCCTCAGTGGTCACATTCCCCGCTGTGTCAAGTAAAGGATGGAAATTCTCCTTGGTTCTTCTCTTACCACTGATATATTTGTAAAAGGATTTATTATTTTCTTTTACTGCAGTGGCCAATCTGAGTTGAAGTTCATCTTTTGCCTTCCTAACGTCCTCCCTGCATACCTTATAAACTTCCTTATAATCTCCCTAAGTAGCCTGTCCTTTCTTCCAGAGGACATAGTGCCGCTTCCTTCCGGAGTCTCAACAATAGTTGCTGGTTCTTCCACACTGGTCTTCTTCCCCTGAAGATTACTTTATGGTATTCAGGAACAGCCTTTTCTTGTGCCTTTAAAATTTCCATCTTGAAGAGCATCCAGGCTTCCTGGACACCTTTACACTTAAGGAGTGAACCCCAAAGGACCCTTGCAACAAGCGTCCTGAACAGGTCAAAGTCCGCCCTTTTGAAGTTCAAGACAGTGGTTTTGCTAGTCACCCTTCTGATATCTCCAAGAATAGAGAATTCTACAATTTCATGGTCATTCTGCCCAAGACAGTCCCCAGCCTTCACATCTCCCACCAGTCCTTCGATGTTAGTGAAGAGCATGTCTAGCAGGACACCACCCCTGGTAAGCTTTTGTACCAGTTGAATAAGGAAGCTATCTTCCACACACTCTAGGAACCTCTTGTACTGCTTCCTCTACGCTATATTATATTTCCAACATGTATCATGAAAGTTGAAGTCTCCCATAAGAACGAGTGCTGGCATTCATGAGACTTCTGCAAGCTGCACATAGAATGCCTCATCCTTCTTTTCATCCTAATTAGGCAGTCTATAACAGACGTCCATCAAGATGTCACCCCTACAGCCTTCCCTCTGAACCTTACCCACAGACAATCAACTTTGTCATTCCCAACCCCAAGCTTTTCAACACTGAAACAGTCTTTAATATAAAGGGTCACATCACCACCCTTCCTTCCTCATCTATCCCTTCCGAAGAAGGCCACCACAGCACTCCAGTCACGGGACTGGTTCCAGTGTGTTTCAATAATAACAACTAGGTCATAATTAGCCTGCTGCACAATGGCATCCAGTTCCTCCTGCTTGTTGCCCATTCTGCGTGCATTGGTGTAGATGCACTTCAGCTGAGACATCTACCTCACTCCCAGCTCAAGCATTGTTCCCCAGGCTCATTTCTCATGAGCCCTGTTTTGTCCTTTTCCCCCATCAAAGCTAGTTTAAAACTCTTTTGATAAGCCCCGCTATCTCCTGCACTAGGATTCATCTTCCCCTTTGAGATAGGTGGGTTACATGGATAGGCAACAGGCCAGAGGCAGAGTAAACTGCCCTGTGATCAAAGAATCCAAAGTTTCTGCCTCAACACCAACCTCTGAGCCAATTGTTCATTACCTGTGCCTTTCAAGCCTACTGTTTCCCTCACTGCCCTCGAAGGTATAGAACAAAAGATCACTTGAGCTCCCGTTCCTTGAACTAAATGCCCTAAAATTCCCCATTATCTTCAGTGTGGCTTGGATCAGATCCAAGATAAACTTTTGTCCGTCTGTCTATCTAACTACCTACCTGTCTGATTTTTAATACAGTGATTACTCAATTATGCCTTTCAAGATGCTGACCCATACTGAAAAGAGAAAAGCTTTACATCACTGGAGCACTGGTTCTTGGCAATTATATGTCTTTCAAAGGGAATGTTCCTTCATAGGAGAATGACAAAAAGATTCCCTGTGCTACACCTCTTTAATTAGAAGAGCAAGCATCTTCCCATTGCAGTATTTCAACATCTAGGAACGATGCAACCGCCTTCTATTCTGCAGTCAGCATTGCCAGAAATGATGAAAATCTTCCTCAGTGCCTTCCTGAGCCAACACTCATACCTCCCCTGCAGCTGTTACTTATTATTGCAATGTACTCTTTAATTGAGGGTGCTCAGGACAATAAGGATTCCCATATGGCACTTGCAGCTGCTCTGAAACTTGGAAGAGATCTTTGTTATTTCTCCTCACTAAAAATATCTTTGGTTAAGGGCTGCTGGGTATTGCTTATTCAGTATCTTTTTCATAAGGTACACAGGCTGACACTGTACATATATACTCTGTCTGAAGTATATATACATATATAAAATTCCAAGTCATTGTCACTTCAGATTAATATCAATGAAGCTTGAATTTCCAAAAGGTAGTTTCTCTGCCTTTGATGTGTTTTAGTTATTCTGAAACAGTGTCACCTTATTTTCTGTTTTGACAAGTGGCAAAACCATTTACAAAGGCAGGCAATTCCCTGTAGCAAGACTGCCAAAAAACAAGTTTCAGATGAAAGCGTAAACAGGGAACTAAACATGGTAAATTCATAGAAAGGTTACTACACAACTATCATTTTCTTGCTTATCTGAACAGGTAATTTTTATTTTTTTATTATTTTTTACATTGATGTAAAGGAACTGTGACTTCTGTTTCTAAAGGATTCTCATTTTAGGGAGAAAATCTCCCACCCCATTTTGTTTGGGAATGCCTAATTTCACCAAAATAGCTTTAGCGTTAGACATGCTATTTTAGGCTGGAAAAACAATTAGTGAATTACTATTAAGAAACATGAGATAAATGGGTTAGCTAAGTGTAGTATAATGTACACAGGCAATCAGTGTAACAGATGCAATAAGAAATTCAACTAAAGAAGCCTGTGAAATGTTGGCAACATTGTACAAATCATTGTGTGTCCTAGAATGGCGTTGGTGTATTCCCCTTGAATAGGTATAGATTAAGCTGCTTACAGCTGGTCATGCTTGGCAAGGCTCCTCATCTCACAAATAGCACTTACAAAGAATTTTGGATTGTGTTTTTCATGCCTGTTCCTCAGTGGTGAAGTAGTTAACTTTTGAACCTACTGAAGTCCTTACTCGGTGTATCACTGGACATGCCTTTCAGCAGCGCAAGTAGTTTCTGGGATTAAGATGCCTTGCAATAGTAAGAGAGTCATTTTCAGTCAAAGGGTGAATCTGAAATTAGCTGCAGCTATGCATACAGTCAGAAGAAGGAAAATCTGTTTCCAAAGAAAGCAATAAAAGACGCTTATTTGATGACTGGGATGCGTTTTAATACCTCAGTCTCAGGCACAGTATAGGCATAAAGGAATGACAGTTTCTTCTGAGAGTGAATTTTTAGCCATGAAAAAGGTACCTTTTTCACTTTTTTAGTTCTGAGATTCTCTTCAAGACCAGAAATGGCTTGACCAGGTCAATTAAGACTGTATCTTCAGTTCCATCCTGAGGTGAGACCTAGTTACATTATCTTCAATGGATTTGTTATTGGTTGCTGCCAGAACAACACCTTCTGTGTATGTGAGGCAGAAAACGAAGGATGTTAGTAGGAATAAAAAAAAAGTCTAAACAATTATCCTCTATTCTAATCTCTAGTTCAATCCAGACTTGAACAAAGACCTGTAAAAGATTGGAGCAGCTTGGTACTTCCACTCTAGGATAAAGCAAAAACAGAAGGTCCTGAGGAGCTATGAGTACTGAACAAGTTGTATCTGGGGGAGCAGAGTACTGATAGAGGTGGAAGCCATGTACGTTGGGTGGAGAGTACTTCAGAGCTCCTTCATGTTGGGAATGTACTATTCTGTCTTCATATATGTCTTCACTCATTATTATTATTATTTATATTATTTATATTATTAATAATTTATATTATTTTTATTTTATTTTTCTTGTGGGAATACAAGAAAGTATATTTAGAGATTTCATCTTCAATATTGTTACAAAGTGTTACACAACATGAAGAAAGCTCTAAATATACTTTCTTCTATTCCCACAGTCCCTGAAGCAACAGGCGAAGGAGGAGAAAGGTAGATGAGCAGTCAGTGTGAAGTCCAGTGGGCCAGTTGCAGGTGGGAGGTAAGTTCAAAAGCATTCTTCTTGCTTAGCTATTTATGATTGTAAATCAACAATAAAAGTCCCAAAGATTATAACTAATGGACCTGCTAGAGAGATGTATAGTAATAAAAGTTAGCTTTCTGAATGTTTGTTGTGATAAAATTTGGAACTGTACACATTTCACAAAGTTAACTGCCATTTTACTCATGCTGTATGATCATTTCTATTACAGATATTATTAGTTACCCTAAAACACAACTCATAATGCTGTCCTTCCAGTCAAACTATGTGCCATTTAGAAAGAGAAATTTAGCAGTGCAGAGTAGGATAGCTGTGAAACTGTCGCCGTAATTGGACCATAAAAAATAAACGTCAGACTTCAGATAAATAATTGATGACAACATGGCAGCAGCTTTGATTTGTTTTCTATATGGAGAAGTTGGTAGCCTCTTGCTTTTCCCTTCATCTTCATCATCTTCTCTAGGAGGTTGGAATATTAGGGAATAAACTAAGTCAGGGCATATCCTTGCAGCAGAGAGCATTACAGACTTCTAAGACATAGTCTGTCCATGAAGAAATGCACTACATTTTTTTTATTATTATTATAGGAGAGTTTACATTTTATTGTTGCATTCTTCTGGATGAGAATGCAAGATATTTCACAACATACTTCTGTTGTCAGAAGAGGTGAAAATACCAGTAGTTCAAGATATTTATTGCAGAGACAACACAACATTGTGCTAGCTGATCATTTCAGAATAGTCTGGCCCTCCTAAGAAACTTTTTGTTGCTCAGTAGGCACTATTGGAGGTAAACCTCTAACCATTGTAGGAGTATGGTTCAGGAGTATGGTAATAGGTAAGAGAAAGAAAAGGGACATTGTTTCACTGGGACTTGTAGTTTTATATGGAGAATCTAAACAGGTACCTTATGGCACTGACAAGGAGATTGTTTCTTTTTTGTACTTGTGTCCTCTCTCTCTTCCGAAACTTAACTTCTCTGACTCTACTTTTATGCACAGTCAGGGAAAGAAAAAGAGAGAGACAAGGATGCTGTGTGGGTTCTGTTTTCATTTGTTCTCATACCTTGTTTCCCCTTTTCCTCACACAAGGTAGTTCTGTCAACATCAGATACTTATGTTTGATTCCATAGGTATTGCTACTACTTTACTGAGGAGGAATACAAATGAGTTGCTCCAGGCAGAAATAATTGCACGTATGTGAACTCCCAGTATAAGAAACAAGCAAAAGCAATGCCCAAAATTTGTTCAACATGTTTCTCAGGTATGTGTGAATGGTAGGATACCATGTAATTCCTTGCTGTCTTTTTCTCCAATTATGGTTGTATTGTCAGGGAAAACACTAAATGTGCTTTCTGGATTTTTTTATTTTATGAAAAAGAACAGTTGCTACTTTGAGAACTAGCTAGAGCTGCCAGTTACATGCTTTTATATGTTAGGGTAACCACAACTGGAGAGAGGTGGGAGACTGGTGGGTGCATAAGTCTGAGTCTGGTATTTATTCTTCTTTTGTGAATATTTCCAAATAAAGGACTTATTTATACCGCCTAGGAAAAGGCATTTTTCTTCCCACTAGTCTGGAAAACCTGAGATCAGTAAAGGTCTTACTCCCTTTGTTTAAAGCCTCTGTTGCACACCATGCACTGGGAAAATTAGAGAATCTGGCATTATGCTTTTGCCAGTATCCCAGTGCACCTAGTATCTCTTGTAGTTCCTTAGGGGAATTAGGATTCTTACCCTCCTCTATTTTCTAGAAAGTATCTGGTGGTACCAAGGCTGCTCCATTTACTCAGTATACCCCTAGGAATTTGACTTCCTGGATAGGTCCCTGTCTTTTGGAAGGTGGGATTTCCAATCCTGCTTCTGCAAGTTTGTCCATAGTCTGCTGCATGGCCTGCCTTATGGTTTACTGATCATCTCCTGCTATTGGAATATCATCTATATATTGATAAATCTCAAGATCCGGCAGATAGTCAACTTCAGCCATCAATTTGGCTAACCTATTATGAGTAATAGTGGGGGAGTGTTTGTACTCCTGAGGTAGTCTATTAAATGTATACTGTGCTCCTTTCTGCATAAAAGCAAACTGTGCCTTATCCTCCTCTCTAAGGGATACCACAAAGAACATGTCTTTAACATCTTTTGCAGACATCTGTGGGTGGTTATGACTTTGAATTGAGGTCATTAATTTGGCAATATTAGGTACGGCAACAGTTAGGGGGGCAGTCTTGGCATTTAATTGCCTACAGTCAATTGTCATTCTTCAGTCCTATTAGGTTTCTTCACTGAACAAACAAAATATTTGTTGGGGGAATTGGTATGGGTTATGATATCATGCCATTCCAAGTCACTGATGACCTGGTCAATTCCTCTCAGAGCAGTCACTGGCGAAGGGTACTGCTTTGTATTAGTTACCATAGGAGGCAGAAGAGGGCGTGGTACCCTCAATAATCTAAGCTTTTCACTAATACAGGTTTCTGTCTGCAAACCTTTACTTGCAAAATTCCACACAGTTCCATCAGGGAGATGTCATGTTCTTCTATTCAATCAAAGTCTAAATATTTATATCTGCAGCTTCCACTATATTACAGAATTATCAAGGTTCTCATTCTACAGTCGTACAGTAATAATGGCAGTCAGACTTTGTTCTGCCTTTTGATCCCAGCTATCTATTTTAGGGCTACCCACTTTGACTCCAAGGGATGTAGAAGTGTCTTGAGTAAATACTGACATCTGTGCACCTGTATCTATTAAAAATTTAATACCTGTTTTCCAGGGTCCTACAGGGAGAATTATGGTTGGTGAGAAGTGAGAGAGACACTGTATATGTAGACCAGAGCTGGACTGTGACTTAATTTTCCACTTGGAGCATCAAGTTTTGTTTCAGTTTAATCTGCAAGAACAAATCTTGATTGACTTTGGGTCATATAATTGGCATAGGAAAGTTACTTTGATTCCAAATAAGATACCCACTTCATATATTTTAACTCTCAAATTATAACAGTGCTGGATGTGAAATGATGGGAAGATGATTTTAAAACAGTGTATGATTTTCCAAATTTTCAGAAAAAAAAAAATCCTTTCTCACCTATTGAGAAAATTGATGTTATCAAACACTTATTCTTAGTATATAAAATATGAACATTCATATTTATACATGTAAATACTGCTCCAGTGATTCTAAATGAATACTCTGGAAAATAAATGGCCAATTGTAGTTACATGTATTATAAATGTAAAGTATCTTTGTCCTTCTCATTTCATTGCATTTGCTATTTTCAGACTGGATAAAAACAGTCATATTTGTTTTTAGAATTTCTTCTATCAGTTTTTTCCCAAGAATAAATATACTCTCTACTTTGTTTTATATGAAACAAATGTCAATTTTGCACAATATAGACAACCTGAACCATAATCTTTGTGTGTCTTCTCTAAGTGATGAGGTAATGATTACTGTCACTACTGCAGATATATGTAATAGGTGTAAATTAATAGCTGTCAGAATTAATTTTAATCACATAGATCAAAACAAAACACCATTGTAAGGAATAGGATAGATTTTACTAATATATGAAAACTCATGAAGCAGACAAAAAAAAAAAAGATAAAAGACTGAAAATAATAATCAGTTATATTCTTGAATACAGTCTAAATATTTATAGTATTGACTGAAATGTTTGCTTTGACTTTATGAAAATTAGTTGTATATCTTCATCCCTTCATAGGTCATTCCCTAGGTTAATATACCTTTATATACATTTCAATTCATATCCTTATCAGTTGACAAAATGCATCCTCACAATTATGATTATTTTTGCTCATTAAATGAAGGAGGAGGTACGAGGAGGTATGGTTTATTTTACGTTTTATTTATTTATTTATTTACTTATTTATTTAAGCTAGAGTGCTCTGTGGAATTTTAGAGCTTTTAAAGAAAGAAGTAAACCAAAGACTTCTTGCTCTGTTGAAAAAAAAACACTCCAATAACTGCCACTATTTTGGCTTAAATCCAATGAAATTAGACGATGGACCGTTACATCCAGATTAGATCACATAAGTAAATGTGAATTAATCACTTTAGCCTAAGAAGTGGATCCTTCTTTGAAAAGAAACTACTTGTCAAAAATTCTGAAGAAGATATTTTCAAATTCAGTTACAAATTTGTGTAACTCATATATTATTTACCTGACTTTTTTTGTCCATTCCTAAATTCTTCCAGGCCAGGGATTATGCCCCAGTCAATTTGACAAAATTCCCAGCGTCAACATACACACTGGGAGCCTTCCAAGTAACACAAAAAAGGCAATTCTATTCATTCTAGTTTACAAACAAGGCCAATGACCTCCTTGGCCATAGGAATAGATTATTTTCTGATGGTACACTGATTTCTTAACTCTATCACAGCTCCAGAAATATTTAAAACCTAGGCATAAGTAGAGGTTAAAAAAATGCTCTTCATCAGAAAGCTTTATGCCTGAGTAGTGGGGGCCATGAAAAGCAAAAGGTATATTTAAACAACCCTGATGTTATTGGGCATTATGCTTAAAGATATGTCTAATGATTTTTTTTTGTCAGCAATACATCTTTTTTTCAAAGTTTTAAATAAGTTTCCCCTGGTTAATATTTAAAAAGCTATGTACAGAAGGGATTAATATCCTAGAACTGTAGTTCCATTCTGTCTAGAAGAATTAAGTATAACAAAGTGAAAGAGAAGAATTAGTAATCTGTTGTACATCTTAATACGAATGTTAACGTATCTGTCAAACCTCACATTGTATTTGCAGAGTACCCAAGCCTGTGATGTTCCTTGCTGCAGCAATATTTTATTTTTAGTTTTCTCATGGATAGTTTTAATGTATAAAATAGATTTGACTTTTCCTGATTTTTTGTCTTCCTATTTCAAAGAGAAAATAATCACATTAGGAAAAATTCACTGCACGTCAACTTGGAAGAGCACATTTTTAGAGTATGAGAACAGATTTGAGCTTGACATTTGCCAATTAAGAAAGTTTGTTGGAGGTTTTTTCAGATTAATATATAGAAAAAAAACCACCTGAAAATCAAGGATATGGAAAGGAAGAAGTGACTGACTCAGATTTGTACTGAGTTATGATTATTTCTGTGTATGAATTCAGTTGCTGTGAAGAAGTTGCTTACAGTTAAGTTTGTTATAAACTAAGTAGTAATGATAGTTGTTATTACCATTGTATGGAAATAATATTATGGCACCATAATTTAGCAGTGTTAATCTATTAAAGATGTTTTGCAACTGCTATTGAAATTAGCTTATGTAATTCTGGAAATAGCTTGAGATACTACATACACTTCTGATTTATCAATGGGATTGCTCACACTGGAGTAAATGGAAACGTGATGCAAAACCACCTGTTATTAACATGACAGAAATTCTCCTAACTTGGTCATATTAGGATGCATTCAGTGCTATGCTACACTTTATGGGGAGTAAGACATATTTTTAAATAATAACGGTAATTTTCTAAATGGATGAACCCAAGATTTCCTGACTCCCAGTAATACCTTGCATGGCATTTGCTAAATAGTCATGCAGAATATAAAAGCAGTAAACTTAATGGAGATGAAGGGATAAAGAGAAAATCAGAGAACTGTGACAACTGCCCAGTGAATTTTGGGTTTTAAAATCTTTGCTTTCTCAGGCTGTGCCAATAAGAAGCTTTTAAAGCACTTTCTGTGTGCATCCATTAGAAAAGAAAAGGAAAAAAGAAGAATTAACTGCTAAGAGAAAGAGGTACAATCACTTCAGATTTATTCTCACAGCAGCTGAGGAAAATATTTATCAGAGGTCTTCAAAACATGGAGTGCACAGAAGATAAAAAATAGTTCATTTTATGCATTGATGGATTATTTAACTTATTACTTCCTCCGGGGAATGGTTCCATTTCTTTGAAAGATCACTTTTGCAGTGGTTTAAGAAGTGCATGTACTATAACCATAGCTCTATTACATGCTTTGAATAATTGAATTTCATATATTTTCCATGTTATCTTGAGTTCTTATGTAGAATACTAAATTCACATTTGACTGAGATTTTTGTCATAAGGATTTGCAAGAATCACTTCTCTTACTTGACACACTGTTTGGCATCATCTGGTTTGGTACAATAAAGTTACTTTCATTTGATACCAGTCAGTAATATTTGAAATAGCTCTGTGCTGTGGAAATTTTCCTTGAGAGACTTCTTCTCCAGGAAGGACAGCATTGTACACTTCTTTTTTTGTGATTATTAGCAGTGGATTTGAGTACATACATTTCTCTATACTTGTTGAGTGCTTAAGTAAATGGCTAGTACTGTCGAGTTTTATGATGTAGAAATAAGCCAGTCAGTAGTCATAGGAACTTAGGAATAGTTAGAGAAGAAAAAAACTTCTCTGAAGAGAAACAAGTGCCAAGAAAAGGGAGTTTATTTATTTGTTTATTTTTTCCCCATAGATGTATGCTTAAAAACTCTTTGATAAAGGAGGATCTATGCAGCTTTCTGTCTGTCTTACCAGCTAATCTAGTTATAATGGAACATCATACTTAAATACTACAATTTTTATAGAGCACATCAAGCATCACCAAAATAAAATGTCATATACAATAGAATTTTATATTTAAATTCAGATGTACTCTTCTTATTTATTTCAAAATATTCTTCCACTATGAAATTCATCGCATTCTTTTATTTATTAATTTATTTGTTTTTAAGTACAGCTGATTAATAAAGGAAAAACAGAAATGAGAAGAGTGTTTTAGTGTTTTGTCTCGTCTAGTGTATATTTTATATACTTGTGTGTTTTGAAACACATGAAACTGGAATTTCTTACTTAGTTATAAGACATGTTAAACTTCTTATTTCATGATATGGGTGTTAACTGTGTGGTATACAGGTATTCTTCCCTGTGTCAGTGGCCACCATGTATTATATCACAAATAATTAATAGATAATATTTTCCATATTCTGTTGGAAGGAAGCAAAAAAATATTTTATGTCAATGTTAACATTTCAAAAATAAAAAGTCCTAAACAAATTCTATTGGAATTTGTTCATTCTGGGAGCTGAAATGAACTACTTTGTTTGAAACTCCTGTATTGAGAGTTGATTGTATTATAAAAAATGAAAAAGTAAGTTAAACAAGAATATTCTTTTGACAGCCTCTGAAGTAAAATGATATTGGATTTCTGTTCTTCATGATAATCAGACAGTTTATTATTAGATACTGTCACATTGTGTTGGAATTGATGGCTGTTTTATCAGTGTTGTATTCCTTATTTTCTTAATATATTCTCTGGAAGTTCAGGAAATTCAAGAACATGGTACAATATAAATGTCCAAACTTTCTTTGTTTTCTTGTAGTAAACTGAGCTTAATTTCCTTGTAAATACTTAAAGCCTAGTTTGTTTTATTTTTGTGTTATTTTTCTTTTCATTTTTGAACAATTAATCAAATATTTAGACAAGTTTTAGGAAAGCAAACAAATGTTTGTATATGAATTTATTAACGGTACATTGATGACTTTTATACCAGCTGAAGTTTTGCAGAAGTAAGTGCTCTTTCTTCTTTTTTTTTCTTTGACTGATATAGCTGCATATTTTTTAATTTAATTTACACAGATTTTGTTTGACATTTTCAGTTTTGCTAAGTAAGATTACATTCTACAATGCCAAAAATTTAGAGGCACTGAAACTGATAGTCAAATCCATAATCCCTGAATGACACCAGTAAATATTCACTGTGGAGTATATTTCTCTCAGTTCTGTGCCAGAACTCAAGATTCCTTCCTGAAGTGAGCTCTTACAAAAACCTGTAATAGTGAAATAAGGAACTTATGAAGAATTTAGTGGTATAGGCAAATTCCATAATTATTGGAAATTTATCTCTGTGTATCAATATATATGTAATTAAATCCATATCTACTATACTAAAAAAAAATGTGTTCTGTACTACTCTTTTCTTCAGCAGCAAAACATGTAACAAATCCCACAACAGGAGGATGTTATTTCTGGTTGGCTGAGGTGAAAGATTTATGTGTGAATCCACAGCATTACAGCTTCTGAATTAGAAGGACTATTTGATTCTTTGAGCAGCTCACAATAAAGCTGGTACTGACTTTTAAAGCATTAATTGGCAATCCTTTACTTATTTCAGTCCACGTGTAGTTTCTATCCCATTGGTTACTGATGTAAGGAGATTATGGGCTGTTTAGATTTTGGAAACATACCTGAAGAAAATACCCTTTATTAATCTTCCTCAGCACTGATTATAGTTAGTTGAGATTTTAGACTGACAAGTCATGAGATATCACAGAGATGGATTTATTTCAGTACATACTGTGAGAAGAATCTGCTGAACAAGTACTAGGCATCAATAACTCTTCCCAGAAGAGGCAAGAAGTGCTTCTATGAACAACAAAGCATTATACGATTGATTAAACAGATGAGAAAAATAAAAATAATAGAAATATTTGTATACAAGTGCCACCAGTCTGCCCAACTATATTTAACAGTTACACTAGAGGTAGAACTAAAACATGGTGTTAAGTAAACAATGACAGAAACACATATACAAAAAGGTATGTAACCATTTGCCAAGATAGAGAGTGCTAATTCTCATTGGAAGTTTCAGTTCTGATAGACTATAATAGTGCAAACATAGTGTATGGGAACTGTTGAATCACGGCCTGAACCACTGATTGATCACCTGAGGCGAGCACTGAGTCAGCCACAGGGGCACAAGTGAGTGTGATTGGAAGGGGTGGAGTTTGACTCCACCTCTCCCAAGACCCCATTTAAGGGCTGACCACCACCAGGGAAGGATCTCTGGTTGGAGATCCCTCCCTAGTGGAGTTATCGGTGAGCCTCAAACATCTTTGAAGGTGAGCCACTCTTTTCTTATTAATTTTCTTATTATCTGTACACCATCTACTTAAGCCTATCAAAAATATACCAGCTTTGGCACTGTTTCTTTTGGGTGCTATTTTTGGGAGTTATTTGCCCTACACATAGATAATGTGTAATGAACAGTGTTTTGATCAAGTGGCTTGTCCTGTTCAATAGTTTTATTGATGACCTGGATGAAGGTATTGAGTGCACCCTCAGTAAGTTTGCAGATGACATCACGCAGGGAGGAAGCAGTGATCTGCCTTGGGGTAGAAAGGCCCTGAAGAGGGATCTGGACAAGCTGAATAGCTGGGCTGAGGCCAATGGGATGAAGTTCAACAAGACCAAGTGCTGGTCCTGCACTTTGGCCATAACAAAATCAGGCAGCACTACAGGCTTGGGACAGAGTGGTTGGAAGACTGTGTAGAAGAAATAGACCTGGGCATGTTGGTTTATACTAGCCTGAACATGAGTGTGCCCAGGTGGCCAAGAAGGCCAATGACATCCTGGCTTCTATCAGAAATAGTGTTGCCAGCAGGAACAAGGAAGTGATCATCCTTCTGTACTCAGCACTGGTGAGTCCTCACCTCAAGTGCTGTGTTCAGCCTTGGGTTGCATACTGCACAAAAGACACTGAGACCCTGGAGCATGTCCAAAGGGCAACAAAGCTGGTGAGGTATCTGGAGCACAAGTCTTATAAGGAACAGTTGAGAGAACTGGGATTATTTAGTCTAGAGAATAAGAAGCTCAAGGGAGACCTAGGATCAATATAATTACCTAGAGGGAGGTTGAGGTAAAGTGGAGGTTGGCCTCTTCTCTTGTGCTACTAGTGATTAGCCTAAAGGAAATGGCCTCAGGATGTGCCAAGGGAGATTCAGGTTGGACATTAAAAAAAAAAATTTTCTCGTAGTGATCAGGTGCTGGAATGGGCTGCTCAGTGCAGTGGTGTAATCACCATCTCTGGAGGTGTTCAAGAAATATTTGGATATTGTTCAGAGGAACATGGTATAGTGGGAAATATTGGTAACAGCTGGATGATTGAAGTGGATGATCTTGGAGGTCTTTTCCAACCTTGGTGATTCTATGATCCTTTGATTCAATTCCTTCTATTTCATTATGTTGGTCCACAACATCAGAGGCTTATATTGGTGATATGGCAGAAGAAGTTGAACCTTTCTGCCAATATTCTGTTAAATTCTGTTAAATGTAGAGCATCTTGATCAGCTCATCTGTGCTATTTAACAGATTATGACCAGGGAACTGTTTAAGAAACTGAATATCAGCCTTCTTATGTTGGAAATCGTAATGCAATATCACAGTTTGCACCATATGGTTCCCATGAATGTTCACGCAGGAACAGAAGGAACATTGTGTACAACTTTGTCAGGATCTTTTGAACAAACATGAGTCTGAAGGTGACACTTTCCTGGATTGCATTATTAATGGTGACAAGATGTGTTGTCACTAGTATACGCTGGAGTCAAAAAAGGCAGTCCATTGGGTGGTGAGATATGAATTGTCCTCTGAAGAAATAGTTAAATATACAACACTCAGAAGGTAAAGTGCTGAGGTAGGAAAGGCGTGTTTCTTCTGGATTTGGCCAGACGGCTCATCAGCTCTGGGCTACACTGTGACACTGACTCAACTGAAAGCTTGAACTTCCAGAGTCAGGCTGGAGAGGAAGACAACTTTCCTCTAGCAACATGACAATACTTGGCCCTAGATAAATATGAAGACTGTGGAGTATGCTGTCAATCATGATTGGATTCTCCTTATGCACCGACTACATGGTATGGATTTTGTGCTTTCTGACTTCCTTCTGTTTGGACTGATGAAAGATGGACTGTATGGACGTTTTTCTGGCAATGATGCTGTCATAGCAGCTGTGAAACAGTGGATTTCCTCCTGTGGCGCTTTTTATGCGTGCAGCATGCAGGCTGTTGTTCACTGCTGGTGTGAAAGCAGAGCTAATAATGATGACAATATTGAAAAATGGTATTTTGAAGCTGATAATTTGCTCTGTCAGAAAGTGCTAGTTTGCTCTTTGTATCTCTCGTAGCTTCCATATAAATAAATACTAGGCAAAACTTTCGGAGCAACCTACACTTTGTTACGCTGTTAAACTTTGAAGCCAGATACTGACGACGATATTCACTGTTACCAATAGCAAATGTTAATGATTGTTTCATTGATGTTATTCCTTCCCAGAAAGACTTTTGAAAGAATATATTACTTTGTTATTCATAGTGCATAGAATACCTGGATGAGATTTCTGGCATGTATGTAACTAGTATGAATTGTTACTGTTCTAGATCTAGTTTTTGACATAAAATTAAGCCATTGATAAATGAGCTTTGGATAACAGCTTTAGATGAAGTTATCAGAAGTGGTAAGAAACTGCTAGCATATCATCACTAAAACTGATTACTCAGATAAAGAAACTGATTGGAAAAGATGAATTAGACATGGAGTTCAGCAATCTGAAAACAAAATGCCTTGGAATTGGATAAGATTAAGTGTTGAAACTCTCTTGGATTATCTTATGAAAAACACAAATACTGATGGGATTTCAAAAGAGAAGACTGGACAGCATCTACGTAGAGAGTTGTGAAAATAACAACATTGACGGGGAGGAATGGCAAAAGTATGACATAAATTTAAACAGCACAAAAATATGCACAGAAAATTTGATAAGAGTTAATTCACCAGGTTAGAGTTGAAATATATGTGATGACCACAGAGAACAACCTGAGTAATTAGCTCAGATTCACATCTGACTGCCAATGTGTCAGGACCACAAAACCTGTATGAAATCCTAGGATAAGTCAGGAAAGGAATTCCTTGAAGAGATGAAATAAAGTCAATGGTTTTCTATATGGCACTGGTGAAACTTAAATCTGGAGTACTGCAAACTGTTCAAATGACATTCAGGAAAGATGGATTTCTGCCAGCAGCAGTGTCTGAGAAGTACTACAAGAAAGATAAGGGGAATGCTTGTGACAGGAGATTTAAAGGTTTCAGTTTGTATAGTATTGTAAATGAAAGGTTGAGAGGGATATGACAGATTTCCATACATATGTCAGAAGGTAAGCACAAAAAAAGAAGAAAAGCTTTTGTGGTTAAAGGGTATTGTTAGCAGAATAACAGCTCATAAACTGGTCTCAAATAAATGTTGCCTGGAGGCTTATTACCATTAGGAGTGCAAAGAAACAGAAGCACTAATGGCAAAAAGTGAAATGCCTTAAAGATGCTTATTATCAAGCCTCGGGATACCTGTGATATGGTGATCTTATTCAGTGGACCAGGAGGCCTGCAGAATTCAACAAAACAGTTGAGCCCTTAAGACTACATCAGAATATCTCTGCTTGAAGAAAGCCTTTACAGTAAAACATTTTCATATCATCATTTATTCAGAAGAGCATAATTCTTAACAAACAAAAACCAACACCAAAACGAACTAATAAACAACAACAGTAACAACAAATCTTTTTGCCTCTATTCTTACATCTTTTTCTTGCTAGTATTTTTTCCTTTGCCATAGCTTTTCTCTCACACTAACACCACTGAACAACTATGGATTTCTGTATCTAGTTTTGCCTAAGGGTTATGCTTATCACCCAGAATATTAATGATAGAGAACAGTTCGAGGACAATACACTGTCCTGAGAACTGGAGCAACACTCTTTCCTGTCAAGTTGTAACAAATTACTGAAGCATACCTATAAAACATGTACTATGGATAAACAGTGTTTCCAGGTTTTATATTCCTCTTTCACTGCTCTAAGTATAAATAGTGCACCAAGGACCAAAAGGGATCTTTCTTCTTTGACAGTAAGTATTTATTTTCCAGTCATGATACCCTCGTATTGGTATCAAATACAAAAGAAACACGGATGGAAAAGCAATTTGTGGTGCTGTTCTTTTAATACTTCAGCTGCTGTGTGATTTTAAAGTAACTACATTCAGCATGTTTCTTGCTACCAAAGTGACAGTTTTAGCCAAAAGGACCTGAGAAAGAATCATAGCCTATTATTTATTTATCTTTAGGAGCAACTGATTCTTGCAACCTGTGCAGTGAGGCTTCTACCAAATAAAGTCTGATGGAAGGAAATATTTGAGACTACGCTCCTTCCTGGATATCAGAAAAATTGAATGTATAGATATGAGCGAAGTAAAAATGTGGGTAAGAATGATTGTAGGTGCTTAAACCTCTAGCCTACTTTTCCTCAGCTAGTGCCTTTCATAGTGATATATCAAATGTGATAGAATTCTCAGGAACACTGTTTTTCTGGACAATTCATTACTTTGATCAACTGCTTCAGCAGTGTTCAAGAAACATGAAGGTCCTCGACTTTTATTGATCCACAGAAACTCAAAGACAGATATCCTTGGTATCGAGTCTATGGTTACAATTAGAAAATTTCCTCATAAAAAAAATGCTCCTAATGATATGTACATTTCTCATTTACATTTCTGAAAGTGGTCACCTTCACTTCGCATCTTCGGTGTGTTTTGTTCCAAACTGAAAGTGCAAAATTACTGGCAAAAGTTTAGATAAGCATGAGTGCCACCATACCCAGAATATAATATTTATTGACAAATAGACCCCAAAGCACTTATTATAATAATTTTATTTATTTATTTATTTATTTTGTGCTACAGCAAAAAAAGCTTAACAGATATTGCAAGCCATATATACTCTTTTTCCAGGGAATCCTCGAGAAAATAAATAGAGAATTGATAGTCTTGGGAATTACTGGGTATGATTGCTTTCCATATGGGTCTAGCTTGTGAAAATTTATATAATGAAAAGGAGGTTTATGTACAGTTTTGAAAAAGTCTTTTCAATGCAAAACCTATTTATAATACTAATACAAATTTTTTATTATTTAGTAAGAGAACAGGTTAAATGTCTGTGCTTTGGAAGACTGTACAATACTGGCTCAGATAGGAGGTTAACTTTCTGTGAAGAGAGGCAGGAGTCAGTATAGCTCAGAATTGTTCCTTGGTAGTCCTGAGCAACTCATAAAATTGGTGGTTCATGTACTTACTGGATACCACCTGTATTCAAATACATATTAAAAAGTACAGAGTTTGAAATACTAATTCATGGTACATTAGTAAGTAAGTTGCTATTGCAGGAGTCCTCTTTGCTCTTCTATGATTTATTAACATGTCATAGAATGGAAGTTCAGAAACCATCTACCATAATGCCAAGTATATTTGCTGTGAGATGTCTGCTGAGCTGAAGAAGACTGCAATACAATTCTGAGGACAGTACTGTTTTTCCAAAATGGCCTTTGATTTGAGAGTAGAATTTTATTAACTATGTACATATTGCAGTTTCTTAGAAAGGTCCTTTGAAGTTACTAACAAAATGTGAGTAGGTTCTAATTGTTCTGTAAGCTTTCAATTAATTATATATCAAGGCTAATTAAATAAATATTATGGGTTATTTAAATTGTGAAGAAATTAAATAATTCTAAAAAACTTTTTGCAGTGAAAAATACCTTTTTTTATTTGTGATTCTGCACCAGAATCTGTTCTGTAAAAAAAACAACCCAAGAATCAGCAACAAAATAAAAGTAAAAATTTTATCTTTGTAACGTATCCGTAAGACTTCTGCATGAAAATTATCAGATTAATATGGATGTTTTAGAAGCTAGTTAAATTGAAGTGCATAGTTTTTCAAGATGACTGGCTAATTACAGAACAGCAGAGTTGGATAGATAAGAAGTACGCTACTTTAAAGTCAATTAGTACAACTGAAATAATTTCAGCAGTAGTTCTGTATTCTAAGATACACTTAAACAAATTGTAAGATTTTGGATAGGAAAGCATAAATCACTGCCTCTAGATTTAAATTTGTATTCACTTACAACCATATACTAACCAGAAATCTGAAGTTGATTTAGGGTAAGAATCTCTAAATATAAATGAGTGGTGGGCAGCTTTGGAATTTTGCTGAAATATTTATCAGATTAAAAACAGTAATGCCATTTTGTACTCTATGAAGCCATAATATTACAACATTTTAAATAAAATGGTGTTAATCTTTGTGTAAAGAGACAGCTTTGTAGTACTGAACCATGTTTCTGAACTGAGATTTAAGATAACTGTATCTCATGGATGTTTTAGAAGTGTAGATATATAGATTTTCGTTCCTAACCAGGAATCTTAAAAAAAACCAACCATATCTAACTCTAAAATCCTGTTGGAGTTTAAATATAAGAGCTGAAAGTATCTCCATATGAAACCGTTATTTATCTTTTTAATATTAGTCAGTAGTTCATGTACCTGTCACATCAATGCAACTGAATCCAGACTGTGTGGGAGGATGTGTTTCCAAGTAGATGCAATTGCCCGTGTGGGATGACCACTCTGTGTTACGTGAACAGAAAAAAATGTTCTCTCACTCTGATATTTTACACCTCTTTCTGCAGGAGAAGTTGCCTATGATCAAGTGCATGTAACATGGAGATATGACTATACAAATTTCAGTTACAGATTATTGTCCTTCCTGCATCTTAGGTACTTGTAGGCTCCATGGGGCTCTTTATAAGAGATCTCTTTTTTTTTTTTTTGTTGTTGTTGTACTGTGGAGACCAGAACTGGGCACAATACTCCAGGTGAGGCCTCACCAGAGCAAGATATATAACCTCCCTTGACCTGCTGATGCTCCTTTTAATGCATTGCAGGATGTCACTGGCCTTCTTGTCCAAGAGGGCATGCTGCTGGCCTATGGCCAACCTGTCATGCACCAGGACGCCCAGCTCTCTCTCCTCAGTGCTCCTCTCCAGCAGCAGTACTCAGTCTGTTCTGATGCTTGTGATCATTTCTCCCGAGGAATGATCAGAATCTACACTTGGTTTTGTTAAACTTCATCTGGTTCCTTTCTGCCCAGCTCTTCAACCTGTCCATGGCCCACTGAAAGGTAGCACAGTCTTCTGGCGTGACAGCCATTGCTCCCAGCTTTGTAGCATCAGCAAACTTGCTGAGGGTGGACAACTTGCTGAGGGTGGACACTATCTCCTCATCAAGGTCATTGATGAAGATGCTGAACAGGAGCAGAATCATTTCCCTAATATTGCTGTATGTTGTTTTGCTTAGCAAACAAGCAGAATAGAGTTCAGAAGAGAATAAATTTTTTTCTAATGTGACCTACTCTTGAAAACTTTAACTAAAAAAAAAAAAATGTCACTAACAAAATTCTTCAGAATCATCTTGTATACATTGTGTAGAGGAATGCAGGTAAGTGAAATAATTTGCAAGTTAATGTATATGATTTTTATTTTAAGATTGTTGTATAGTATAACAGAAATTAATTAATTTTAGCTAGCTATTTGACACTCTTGCACTCTCAAAATGCACTGAAATTGGTATAAAGGAGCATTTAATAATCTCCACAAATATGATACACCTGATTATGTTTGAATTTGAATTTCATTTCCATTTCACAAAGTAGTTAAATAAAACATTTAAAGCTTTAAATATATTTTTCAGATTAAAAAGTTATGTAATCTTTGAAAAGAGCCTTGAGGCAGAGGTCTTTGGAGAATATCTTGTATCTCTTTTAAGAAATTCAGAATAGTAATGTTTTTTTTCCCCTTAGTGACCTTGAAGAATTAGTGAACATGTGATTTACATTTAACATTTTCTCTCTTCTGCAAAACTTGCTTCCTGCTCAAAATCGTTTTCCTGGGTGGTCTTCTTAGAGAAAATATACAACAAACATATTAAATTTATAAATAAATAAATAAATAGAATATGGAGGTTTTTCTATGAATGAATCAGAACAACTGATCCATGTGATACTTCTGGGGATGTAGTGGCATCACAGACTTCACTGGGGACTAGTTTACGTAAACCTCTTGCAAATTACTTCATTCTCCTGTTCTGCTGAAATGAAGTGTAAAGCTCTAGGCCAAGCTTCTCTGGTGGGCTTGGAGACTCAAGCTGATTTTTTGCTAAGAAAGATGTTCATGAGATATTGTTTCTCAAGAATAATTAAGGCTAGGTGCAGCTATTCAAAAAAAAACTGCAGAAATACATATACAATTTGTACTTTAGAAACTTAAAGCAGCTGGTTTATTGATTGGTTTTGTGTAAGAGGAAGGAATATAATAATCTCTTACCAAAAATTCACCATGTAATCAGATTTTAATTTAAATCCTTATTGTTCATTGTATTATTATTTTTCACCTTGCTATTTGTGAGGCTTTTGTTTTCTCTGTTTATTTTTTTAGTTCTGATTGAAATGAAGGAAGAATTTAGTCATTAAATTATTGTGCATTCCAATCCCAGCAATCATTCTTCTCTTTCTAGTGAGACAGTGAGGGCTCTAACAGTGAGCTACTATCTGATGCCTCAAAAATGTATTAAATTTTTAATGACCTCCTGCTGCACATGATCCTCATTGTTGTCATATGTTCTTTCTTTACACTGATCACTACAAAAAGTAACAAATTATTTTCATTTGTTGAATAATATCCTTTGGGGGCTGGCGGGGGCGGGGGGAATAAAAAAAGCCATCCAAATTCACTGCTTTGTCACAATCTGCAGTTAAGAAAATGAAAAAAAAATGTTGAAGGTTGTAGATCTCAAAAAAGCAGTAATGTACACCTGGTACTGATTTCTATATTCCTTTTTATACTTCAGAGTACAGTGTTCAAATATCTACTCCAAAAAGGAAAAACCTCTGTATATTTAATCCATACCTGTAATAATATTTAAGAAAATTGCAGATGCAACCTCCTAATTTTAACATAGATCTTTAACAGTGATCACATACAAATGTATAAGGTGACTTCATTCATTTACACGGTGACTGAGAAAGGGTAACAATGTAAAATATGAAGAAGATCAACTAAAATAGAGTTATAAAAGTGGAGAAGAAACAGAACAGTATTTCAGACTGAATGAACTCTGAAATACCTCATGGACCAGAGTCAAATGGTTGGCACTTTTAAGCACTGCCCAGAGACAGAACAAAGGGCCATGGGCACAGACCAGAACACATGAAGTTCCACATGAATGAGAGGAAAAAACTTTACCCTGAGGGTGACAAAGCACTGGAACAGGCTGCCCAGAGATATTCTGGAGTCTCTCTCTATTGGAAATATTCAAAACACATCTGACTGTCTTTCTGTGCAAACTACTGATCTGGAGATCATCTAGTCCAGCCATCAGGGAGTTGGGCTAGATGATCCAAAAGCTCCCTTCTGAAACTGACATACTAGCTTGACATGACAGTGAGTTACGTCAAGCAGGTATTCCCTTCATTTACAGTGCTGGGTGTGTGGGGTTCACTCACCAAACATGAACACCGAAGAGAGAAATGGCTACATGTTTAAAGGAATAGCAAATACATATTCATTACATTCCAAGGACATGGACAGAAATTCCAAGAAATGACTGAAATCTCTGGTGGTTGTAAGATTAAAGCAAATAGTCATTTTCATTGTAAATTTCCAACCTTTAAGTGGGAGGTAGCACAAACTGGTTCCCACTGATGTTACACTGAGTTGAGGCATTTGTTTTGCCATTTTCTCTTCAAAAACAGGACATCTATTCTACTTTCATATCTTCAGTCGATAACAAGTTTCACTGCCTCTGCTTTTCATTCTTGAACTTGTATTTACACAAACATCCTGTCTTCCCTCTTGTGTCTGCTCAAGTTGTTCTCACAATATTCTCATGATTCACTTCACAGGTTGCCCAGAGAGGTGGTGGAGTCTCCTTCCCCGGAGATGTTCAAGACCCGCCTGGACACCTATCTGTGCAACCTGTGCTAGGGAGCTGCTTTGGCAGGGGGGTTGGACTCGATGACCTCTAGAGAACCCTTCCAATCCCTACAATTCTCTGATTCTAAAACCGATTATCCTGTGATCCTGTAGTTCTTGTACAGAAGATGTTATGAACTCAGTCATTTCTAGTCATTTCTGTTTTCTTTGAAGCAGAGGTTTCTTTGACTTGGTAGAGCCTTGTACTCATGATGCAGTCATTTTCCACTGATAATCTTACTTATGCCAGAATGGACTGTACAAGTCTGAAAGGAGCTTTTCTGTCAATTTGACCAGGCTTCTAAGCCAGATAAATTGACACAGACAAACACTAAGCCATTTGATGCTGTCTCTTTATGATTCTTACTGTAACCAAGATTGAGTACCAGTATCTTATCTTTTTAATTTAAGCTCTTTTAGCACTATTTTCCCTTTTATATTTCTGCACAATGCATTAGATAGTAACAGTCTTTGCCTGAGTGTTCCCAAGTTGTATTGCAGTTCAAACAACATACAGCAATAAAGTGACAGAACTACAAGATGTAGCTGGAAGAGTAAATTGCTCTGCATTATTTTCTTGGGTTGCTTGCTTGAGTGTGTAATTACTTTTTATTAATACTTGCTTAATATCTTGAGTGACTTCTTTACAGAGCTGCAAAGGGTGGGTGAAGTTTCTGGACAGAGCTTTCAAGGCAGCTTAAAAAACCTTTCTGCAATAGTTTTACAACAGCACTTAATAAGTCTAAGCTGATTTGTTTTTTGTTGGTGATGTTGTTTTTCTGGAGCTTGAATTGCAAATCACTGATCCAAGGTCTTACAGCCTTGAAGTTTGCATCAGATCATCTGTGAATATTAGAACATGCACAACATGCACATGTGAGATGACCTTTACAGGCTTTAAGATCAAAGAGTTACTGTGCAGCCTCTACAATAATAATTTTCTGTCACTCAGGCAAGAATAACAAATCTGCAGAAGTTCAGACTTTCAAGAAAACTTCAGAATTTCTTCTGTGTATATTTACTTTGACCATAGAAAACTTGTATACAAAAAATCAAGTTCTTAGCTTAACAGTTATGTTACCTTTCTTTTTAATGAATCTAGAAAATAAACAACAAAAAAATCAACTCAGATTTATCATAGATGTACCTGTATCTGATTATACTCTATATTTAAAATACCTCTTAATATGTGTACTTTCAGTTTTATCTTTTAGGCTCAGATTCCCTATAACCCAATTGTGTCTCACACTTCCCTCTCTCTTCTGATACTGAAATATAGTATATTTTATTTTATGAAATATAATAATTGGAAGTTCTCAGTTCCTTACATTTGATCAATTCCTTATATTTGCTCCAATAAAATGCTTTTATAGATGGTAATAGATCCGTCAGAGTCCATGTGTTTAATATATGGTAGGTACCGAAATATTTGGTAGGCAGGCTTGTAGAGTTTAGCACCTTACAGCACCTCTATACTACAGCCATTTAGCTATTTTAGTATAGATCCATATTTCCATAGAAATAATCTAGTGCAGATATTTATTTTGAATACAAGGTGACTCATTTTTTCCTTGCTATGTTAATTTCCCATGAAGTTGTTTACCAATTTTTAGTATTTCTTCTTATATTACACTGTATAAAAGAAAGCTACAATTCCTTAGTTTTCCGACTGCATTCTTTTACCTAAGAATCCCAAAATGTTTTTCAGATTTGAGCTAAAAACTAGTTGGCAGACATTTTAGCTGTTTTATGAAGGGTAATGACACAAGCACATAAAGGTTAAAGAACTTATCTAGAGTTTCATAGAGAGCTAATACTAACTGAGAATAAAACATTCCTGCACATTAGTCTATAGTTCTGACCAGTAGACAGCTCCCTTGTTATGTGTATTAAATTTCTTCCCTTTGTTTTCCACGTGAAATAATGAAAATCTGCCTCTCAACTTTTCTTAATTCTCTGTTCCCTTTCTAGACATTCTACAGTTCAGACCTACTGGAACTGAATATACATCAATTAGTAGAAAACAGTGGAACAGTATATGATTCTTCAATTACATTTATTGATAACTTCTACTTTTCCTTTCTACCTGAAGGAGGCGTTCCAGTTCTTATTCCTGCCCAGGGCTGTGTCTATGAAAATCATTTCTGTTAACAGCTTTCAAAAACTTACTAGTTTGAGAGAAATTTTACAGTTGGAAGTGTAGGTCTCTGCTTCAGTGTCCTTAAATGTTACTATTTTAATTCTTTTGACATTTTTCCAAGGACATAAAATCGAGTGAGTGAGTGATTATCAGCTGCCATAGAAATAGAGTACTGTAAATCCTCTCAGGCAGAGGCCACAATCAGTGTAAGGCAGAAATTTACAAGTTGATCTCATTTTTCCATCTCCCTTCCATCTCTAAATTTTATATTTGTGCTTGTTCATTTACTGCTTCATGTTTAATTTGGAATGACAAGATTATTTAGAGCTCAGTAAGTAATCAGTATAAAAAGATAGCTGCATGCTATAGGAAGATGTTCAAGATAATTGCTTGTTTTAAAAGTTACCTTCCATTAATTTTCCCCAACAAGTGAAAAAAATTGGAAAAGGATATTTTATTATTTTTC
The DNA here is from genome assembly GCA_036925125.1 of Oreortyx pictus. Lineage (NCBI taxonomy): Eukaryota > Metazoa > Chordata > Aves > Galliformes > Odontophoridae > Oreortyx > Oreortyx pictus. The sequence goes on from JAUPFR010000004.1 coordinate 17,351,643, forward strand.
ATATACACTTGGAGCTTATGAACATTCACATGGTATTTAAATGCTGTAGGAAGAGATATTTTCTTCCAGACATGATGGAATTAGAAACTTAAATGTCAATGTAGATGCGTACATAAATCGATATCCTTTTCAATCATCAATTTGGGATGAACTTGATTCCTGCCCTTAACTGCGGTGAACTGAGACTTCTGGTCTCAGAGTTCATGGTGTGATACTAGAATAAAATAAGAAAATATTTCCACTAAATAAAAATGAATATTAATGTCTCAGCAACCTCTTATATCAGTGTCTTGAAAAGAATAAGTGAAAAATATCCAGGAAGTACAGGAATGCATGTCATAATACATTGAGTGTTAATGTTTGCTGGAAAAACATGAAGCCTCTGTACAGCAAGCGTATTTCTCACTTAGCTGAATTTGCTCTTTTAGATTTTGGCTTTCAAAGATATCTTGGCAAAGAATGCATAATGGCTCAATAAGTACGCATCCCTATGAATAGAATTATATTAATTTATATATATACATTCATATGTATGTGTATATAGATACATTCTGGTTTTGAAATATGGCTGAAATATAATTTGAGATCTTTGCAGAAGAGAATCACTATGATACCCATAGCAACACATCACAGTATTTGGATCCTGATCTGTTTATAAAAGAATATACATATATATATATATAAAAGAACAACATTTCCAAATCTTGGAGAACAGCTTACTTATTTCTTAATTTAATTTAATTTAATTTAATTTAATTCAATTTAATTTAATTTTATAAATCTAAGTTTGAAATAGTGACTTTCTCTATGTCTTTCTGCAAGTTAACTGAGTGGTAGATATGATCTCATGTGATCTGTAATCCTGAACCTATAATAGGTTCTGGCGTGTCGAAACCCTTAGGGAACCATATTTACCAGTTATTACAAATTATGTTTAAAAAACCAAATAGAGTAGCAAGAAATTCACAGTACAAAACAAGAAAACAAGGGTGGGAAGAAAAAATACATTTCAAAGGAAATTCTAAACAATGACATTTTTATATAATCTATTTTTTTTTCTAATTCTATGTGTATTCATATTTTGTTGAGATAATAACATACTAAAGCATAGACTTTTTTTTGTTTTAATTTTGTGACTATACAAATATCCTGCCATAGGTAAATAACCAGAAATTTGTGATGAAGAACTTAGAAATAAAAGACAATGGAAGTTGTATGCTCGTATCAATTTTCTTCCTAGAAATTAGGTCAGTTGTCAGCAATGTGGCATGTTCATTAGCTGAGTTTTGGAAGTAACCTGGAAAAGATTGTTATCTTTAATAAGCACACCTTTCCTTTGTACTAATGCAGCATGAAAGAGAAATTTAACTGCCAGATCTTATCAGAACATTGAAATAAACTTAGGCAATCCATGGTTTCACACATTCTATTGTTATTACTTGTTGTCCAAAACCCCATTAGCTTGAAGTAAATTAATTAGAAATAAAAAGTGACCCATTAAGATATTGAAGTGAAGTGCAAGGAGGTATAATAAAATAACATTATGTTTTGCAGCACTGAAGGATAAAGCCTCCCTGATGGCAAAAGAGGAAAAGATAGCTGTAGTTGAACAACCTAAGTTATATTTAAAGGAGAGAAAATAATGTATTGAATTTTGAACTGGTTCCCTACAGCACTGTCAAGTATTTGGCAAGTTTCTACTAGAAAATTTTAGAGACCGATGTATGTTAAACAGTTGAGATAACTATATGCTTTTGAAAGGGACAGTGCTAAAACCACTGCATGCCTTTGAAAAGCTTGAGCTGATGCCCTTTTGTGCTTTATCTCTATAGGTGTGATCTGAGAGTACCATTAACACACAGGGACTATGAGATCAGATACATTAAGAGTTGTGAGTTGATCAGATTCCTGATGAGGACCATAAAATTACTGTGGACACAGACCACTCTTTGCACTTAACTGTTTCAGAACGCTAAACAAAAATAGGCCAGTGCAGAAATTTTCTTTGGATCTGCAGTAAAGTGTGAAATATAATATCGCCGGCATTTTGGATAGAGTTATTGAATGACTTTTTCATTTGCCTTTGTTAGTTTTTGAAATTGAAATGTATTGATATATGCAAAAATTAGCCCTTCACAAGCTTCAAAACAATCACAGAATGGTTTGGATTGGACCTTTAAGATCACCTAGTTCCAACCCACCTTCTATAGGGAGGGATACCTCCCACTAGACCAGACTGCTGAAAGCCCCATCCAGCCCTGCCTTGAATGCCTCCAGGGAAAGGGCATTCACAACCACACTGAGCGACCTGTTCCCATCTCTCACCACTCTCACAGTAAAGAATATATTTCTAATATCTAGTCTAAACCTACCCTCTTCCAGTTTAAAACCACTTCCCCTTGTCCTGTCACTACTTGCCCTTATAAAAAGTCCCTCCCCAGCATTTCCATAGGCTCCCTTCAGGTACTGGATGGCTGCTACAAAGTCTCGTCCAAGCCTTTTCTTCTCAAGAGTGAAGAGCTCCAGCTGTCTCAGCCTGTCCTCCTAGAGGAGGTGCTCCTGCTCTCTGATCTTCTTTGTGGTTCTCCTCTGGGCCTGCTCCAACAACTCAATGTCGTTTTTGCGTGGGAGGCTCCCAAAGTGAACACAATAATCCAGGTGGGGTCTCATGAGAGAGAGTAGAGGGGCCACAACTTGCTGCTCACACTTCTCTTGATGCAACCCAGGACTGAACTTTCTGGCCTGCAAGCACAGATTGCTCACTCACGTTGAGTCTTTCAGCAACTGACACTCCCAAATCCTTCACCTCGGGCCCACAAGCCTGAAAAAAAGGTTGGGGGACGTCAACAGTTTACAGGCCCATTTGGTCCATTTCTGTGACTAATGGGTTGGGAGGACCCACAGAGCCACGTCCCAGGGAAGGGGAAAGGGGAAAAGGAGAAAGGGAAGCAAGATGGAAGATGGATCTAAAAGCAAAACAATAGCAACAATCCGAGGAAGAAAGTTAATTTACTAAATATGATATCAGAATGAAAATAACACAATATAATACAATATAATTGGAATTGAAGTTTGTAAATCAAAGAAAATGAGAGAGAGAGAGAGGTCTTACTCTAAAGTTGAATGCAAGTTGGCTAGGAAACACGTGCTACCAAGACAAGCAGCAAAAAAAAGAGAAAATCTTGGGACTTGAGAGCAGTTTTATCTTTCCCACTGACTGGAAAATGAGAATGCAAAGTCTTCTAGAGTACGTTGTTCTTCTCGTCTGAGAACGAGGTACCAGGAAAATTGGCAGTCCATGGAACTGGAGCATTAACTCTTTAACTCACAGTGCTTCACATGATGTTATGTTGTGGAATACCAATAAAAAATCCTAAAACCATTACATCTGCCCAACCTGTATCTGCTTGGGATTGCCTCAACCCAGATGCGCTAGGCCTTGTTGAACTTCATGAGGTTGGCATGGACCCACCACTCAAGTGTATCCAAGTCCCTTTGAAAAGCACTCCTTCCCTCAGAGTGTCAACTGCAACATCCATCTTGGTGTCATCTCCAGACTCGCTGAGAGTGCACTCAATCCCACTGTCCATGTCAGCTACAAAGATTTTAAATGACACTGGTCCCAGCATTGATCCCTGAAGAGCACTACTAGTCACCTGTCTCCACTTGGACATTGAGCCATTAACCGCAACTCTCTGAGTGCAACCATCCAGCCAATTCCTCATCCAGCAAGGGTTCCATCCACCAAATCCTTTTTTTCTCAATTTTGTGACCAGGATGGACAGTGTCAAATGCTTTGCACAAGTGCAGGTGGATGACATCAGTTGCTCTTCATTTGTCTACTGATAAATTGTAACTCCATAAATTGTTGTAATTCCATCATAAAAGGTGACCAAGTTTGTTAGGCATGACTTGCCCTTGGTGAAGCTGTGGTGGTTGCCACCAACCACCTCATCTTTATTTTCCATGTGCCTTAGTAGGACCTTAAAGAGGATCTGCTCCATGACCCTGGCATGCACAGGGGGGGGGACTGACTGGCCTGTAGTTCCCTGGCTCTTCTTTTTTACTTTCTTGAAAAAGGTGGTCATGTTTCCCCTTTTTCAGTCAATGGGAACTTCACCAGACTGCCATGACCTTTCAAATATGATAGATGGTGGCTTAGCAACTTTATCTTCCAGTTCCCTCTGAACATCTGGATGGATCTCGTTGGGTCCCATGGGCTTGTACAACTTCAGGCTCTTCAGATGGTCTCAAACCTGATCTTCACTGATCTGGCAGGCAGATCTTCCTTCTTCAAGTTCTTACCTTTGCTTTCTGAATCTTAGGCAGTGTGGCTAGAGCCCTTGCTGGTGAAGACTGAGGCAAAGGTGTCAATGAATACCTCAGCTTTCTCCGTATCCCTCTTGACCAGGTCTTCAGTTTCCTTCTCGAGAGTGTCCACAACTTCTCTGGCCTTCCTTTTGTCACTGATATACATGTGGAATTCCTTTGTATTCCCCATTAACTTCCCTGGCTAGATTTAATTCTATCTGGGTTTTAATCTAACCTGATCTCTGATGTCTTGGACAACTGTCTGTAGTCCTTCTATGTAATCCATGCATGCTTCCACTCCCTATAGATATTCTTATTGCCTTAAGTCCAGGAGCTCCTTGTGGATCCATGGAGCTTCCTGACATTATTGCTTGTTTTTCTTCTACTTGGGATGCACTGCTTCTGGGCTCAGAGAAGATGGTCTTTGAATACTAACAATGTGAATGCATTATTTCTTGCCTGGTTATCTATTTATATTTAAGAATTTTAATATTAACAATGTCAAAATGTAAGACAACTGAATTTTTTCTCCTCTAACGCCAGCTTTAACAGAGGCTTCTTGATCTTATTTTCATTGAGCTTTTGTTGGAATATTTTGCAAATGTATTTCTGCTGCTCTAAGGAACAGTGTCTAAATGTTCACAGCGGAAAGTACTGACACATTTGCGTTCAATAACTTATCTAAGCCAATCACTTCTTATCAGCTGAGGAGAGAAAACCATTGTATACCTCACAACTCACAATGCTGACAAAATTACAAGTCTATGCACAAAAATGGCATATTCCCACTTCATCACTCTGATCGAAGAAAACAAAAGCATTAATATTTTACTTGTTTCTCTTCTCCCCCTCTTCCCACCATCAGTCTCTTCTTGGAGAAATGCATTATTTCATGACTGTATCACACTCCACTGAATTTGCTCTGATCATTCTAATTTCTGTCATAATTGAAAGAACTAGGGGTTTGTATTTTTTTTGAGTCACCAAAGCCTCCAGAGGGTGATAAATGCTTTAATCGTCACTGATGCAACATGCATGCGGTGCTCTGTAATTTTGTGTATGTAGTTACTGTTAAAAAAAAAAAAAAGCAAAGAAGAAAAAGGAGTCATTTCTAGGTTCTGAAGTAATTGCCTTAAATATTACTACTTATAGCTATTTTGTGTCTGCAAATGAAAAATGCACACTTAAATGTTCGTCATCTGCATGCCATAGTGGCAGAGGACTAGTGAATAAGCCTTGCAGATAAATGTATGTACAGGAGACAAGAATATCTAAAAGAACTTGTAAAACACAGTGCAACTGCTTATCTATGCATTTGCACTGTTCTCTAATCTGAGTACCTTCTGCAGTTTAACTATAAACTCAGCTCAAATGATTAATGCCTAGGATTTTATTTTCTGTTACCCTAAGCTGCCTACTATTCAGGGTTTGTATTATTACTATTATTATTTTAGGATATTTTAAAGCTATGGCAGGCAATTTTGACTAGTGCAATTTCATATAACATTCCAAATTAGTTTTTCAGTTCTTTATTTAAATGTGACAAGGGGACATTAATATACAGAATCCAGCTGAAAAGGAGATGAAGCAGCATGGTTAGGACACCTTTCAGCAGAGGACAAAGTCAGTGCTGGATCTTCTAAAGAGGTAACAGAAGCTGGCTATCAGCAAACTGCAAGCTAACTAAAAACTGGATTCTTCTAGTTTCTTCTGGGCACTTCTGTATGTCAGAAACAGAGTTAATGTATGATAACATTATTTAATTTATTTTGTAAGTAGTAAAACAGGAGAATTTATTCTCCTCTCAGAAAGCTGTTGTCAGTCAAAATTCAAAATCCTTGACGTTCAACACATTTAAATATATATATATTTGTTCTGTTCTAATCAGAGACTGCTTGTATCTAGCAGATGCTGAGCACATGTAATTCCCACTAACCTCGTCAGGGGTTGAGAATTTTTTACTTTTTGCACACAATAAAGCAATAATAGAGCTTAGACACTAATAGCATGTGTTTTCAGGGGTGCAAACCAACTGCATCTCCTATTGACTTTTCTTGAAGTTGAGAATACTCAAGAGACACTGAAAAAGACAGCTGCCATAGCTGTAGATGGGGAACTGAAGAATTAAGAACATACAGAAAATATTGTTTTTAAAGACAGAGACATTAAAATGGCTTTGTTAAGGTCTAAACTTCTTATTAAACTTCAGAAGGATCAGAAATAAAGGTAGTTTTCAAAAGTTTAATCCAACAGTATCATCTGCATGTTATGACAAAGTATTCAATTTCTACTTTCTTTTCCATTGGTACCTCTGCCAGTAAGTGCAAGGACTCTTCATGTAATAAAGTTAATTATTATTTTACTATATCAGTGTTTGTCCTATTTACTGCATCCATGTAAAAAATTTCATCAAGGAAGGCATTTTTAACTTCCACAGGATCTTAATACTATAGCAGCTAAATATCCAAACTAGGCACAGTATTGACAATCTCTTTGTCAAATACTAGATACTTGGCTTCAACTCAGTCTCTTAGCAAGCACTACTTTTGTATGTTCAAATCAACCTTTTCTCTTTAAAACATATTTACATTTTGTCTCAGAGCATTCTCAGAGACCCCAGTTCTGGAATTTCAAGCACTTCTGCAGTCACAGGTCTTTCCTCTCTAGTATGCTACCTTCCCTTCAGTCATAATTTGGACCAACTTGCTTTGCGACAAGCTCCACTCTTAGTGTTCTTATTTTGACTGCTAATCTGAAATCCAAATACCTGCAGTTCCTCCACCTCTCTTTCTGTGTTAGTCTTATCAGATGCCTTTCCTAAAATGACCCTTATTAGCAAAGAGGATCTAACATAAGTGGATGCATAGGTTTATTATTATTATTAGTAAAGTCTTGTTCAGATTTGCAGTAGAGAATGTAGTTAATTAAATTTTTGAAGAATTTAATAATGGGATACAATAAAAAGTTGTGAATAGCAGCCTTAAGGTAAATGATCTACTTTTCTACAGAGTAATTTTCCCAATGGTGTTTAAGCCGTACAGTTAGAACATAGGTTTTAATACAATACAAATAAAACATAATAATTATTTACAGAAAAAAATATGTATTTTCACTGAAGTTGCCTAAAAAATAAATTATCCTTATTCAGCTGCCACTCAATATTTCAGCTCAGTTCGTTCCAGTACTTTTTATAGCAAGTAATAGTAAACTACTAATAGAGATTTATAATGGAGATTGGGCATTTTCTACTCAATTGTAATCATAGATTTACTCTCTACTTTTGTCTGTTTCTGATTCTTGTTTGCTGCTCTCAGAGGTCAGGACACTCTCCCCATTCTGTTATAGTGATAGCTTAAAATAAATAAGTAAATAAGTAAGTAAGTAAGTAAGTAAGTAAATAAATAAATAAATAAGAGCAGTGCAGAAAGATTAATACATAACTCCAGTAATCAGATAAATATCCGATAAATGAAACATCAGACAGATGGCACTTTTTTTTTTTTTTATTTCATTATAAACTTCCATTTTAAAAAATGGTTGAATTTATCCATACTGTTCAAATAATTACACCTAACTGCAGTCCCAGAATTTACATTTAAAGCCATTGTTATCATATCCTAGAACCATGCTTTCATCTGTGTACCTTCTTGAAGGTCAAAGCTTAAAATAACTGTGAAGCCTCTGTAACCTAGTAATCATTTTCTGCCCTAAGGTAGTTCCTCCTGCAATCAGTGTCACAAAAGATACAATTATAATTGTTTGATGTTGGCTAGTTTTGTCCTTTATGTCCTTTCCTGAACATGCTGTATCTATCACATTGTTCTCTATTTTATAGGAAGATTACAGTTTTGGAGCATATTAAATTTAAAATGAAACACAAGCAGAAATAGCTAACAAAACTTTTTGCAGGCATCGACTAACAGAAGTATACACAAAATGGATTACAATTTTTTTTTATTGATATCCTTCACATAAGGGTGACAGAGCACTGAAACAGACTGCCCAGAGAGGTTATGGAATCTCCTTCTCTGGGGATGTTCAAGACCCGCCTGGATGCTTACTTGGGCAACCTGGTCTATAGAGCTGCTTAGGCAGGGGAGTTGGTCTAGATGATCTCTAGAGGTCCTTTCCAACCCCTACAATTCTGTGATTCTGTGTTTCTGTGAAGAAGGGGGAATAAGAAAATAATAGAAGTTCAATAGGGAATAACCTCCAGAGCTGCTAATTTATTCACCAACAGGCATATGAGGAATATGTGTGACGTCAGACAGAAAGAATTTGTGAGTATGTTAGTGACGACCAAATGCCTCTACTGAATCAAAGATACAAAAATTGTATGTATTTATTGAGCAAAACCAAATCAAAAGCTATGTCTGAAAAAAAAAAAAACCCACAACAACAACAACAAAAAACAGATTAACATTTTGGAATCAAAATACAGTATTTCTGATTTAAACTTTGTACTTTATTTTGTTAACAGAGAATAGTTAGGGAAAAAAATACAGAAAAAGAAAACAAATCTTCCCCTTTTTCCCTCACCCAGAAATTTTCTTTCTTATATGTAATAATGTTAGAATGCAGAACTCCACTCATCAGTAAAGTCGCTTGGAAATTACTTGGGAGAACATAGGAAGAAGAATCTCGACAAGGAATCCATGGAATTTCCCTACTTGGAGATAGTCAAAAGTTTCCTAGACAGCTGGCTGTAAGTGTCCCTTCTTGAGCAAGGCAGTTTGACCAAATGACCTTCATGAATCCTCCAGCCTCAACACTTCTGTGATTTATAGTCTTGAAGATTTCAGTGACATGACAAATGTTTAGCATCCATGAATAAAGAAACCAGTCAAGGTGGAAAAGTCATCAGGGATTTTGATGCTGTCACTGGCTTTTCCAGTTCTTCGTTCAGACATGTGATATAGCAGATATACCATGGAAAAAAGACACAGATTTGGAATAGAAGTAAGTTTCTTCAACGGTACTGTAGTATTTTCAGAGCTATTGGCAAAGGAAAGGTGTTTTGGTGCTGCAGCTTAGTAATTGGTTGAGGATATCTTAAAAACCTGATCAGTGGAGGAGAGTAATGAGAGAGAATAAGAAGTGTTAAAAAAACTTCTGGACAAGGTTGAAAAGTTGAAAGAAAATAAATAATCACAGTAAGATAAAAGGATAAAGATTGTGGAGAGTAGCAGATCAGTTACCATAAAATACATGCCTATGTACTACTACTTTAAGGACCACTGGAAATAAATACTCAGAAGCAAAAAATGATTTTATTGAAATAAAAAAGTGAAGAAATCTACTATGGACTGCCCAGTTATGCAGATCAGGTAGGCAGAGATATTTTGAAATGGACAAAATAATCAAAAGCTTGATAGGCCTTCTTCCAAGTCTCTAACCATGGAGTACATCAGAACATAAAATGTCTGAAGTGAATTTAGAATGTCCTGGTGAAATCTTCAGTTCTTAAGTTGGAGATATCAACAGAAGCAAAAGAAGTTGCTAGAGGATAGTTACAGATTTTGTTTAGATTGATGGAGAAAAAACTAATAATATGAAGAGGTAAAAAAAATGATTTGAAAGAGAAATTTAATACAATTAAAACATTACAGCAGGATTCTGAAATTCAGAAAAGAAGTTTTCAAAAAAGTCAGGGAATTTTTTTGAAAGACTTAAGAGGAAGCTGATCAGAGTGATGGAAGAAAAGTGCTATTATTTAAAGAGTAGAAATACATGCAATACCAAAATTGACAAAAGATGAAGCAACATGTTAGGAGGTTGATGTAACTAACTCCTTGACATGTAAACCTTGCTCAAATTCATCTGTCTTGCACACACATGCACATAAAACTTAAAGGAAGAGGAAATCAAATTGGGTTACTAAAATACATATAAATAGTGAGATGACATGAGTACTGAATGACAAACAAGAAGTCAGAGACACAGAAATTTCCAATAATTCATTACGTCAGTATAGTATGTACATTAATACTGAGTAGAAATCTAAGTGCAGTACTGATTTGGTAATCAATAATTGTAAAAATGTAAAAACTATCTCAAATCGTTAAGTGGAAGCTCAGTGTGTAACTCCATTTTTTTTTTTAGTTTAAATATTCCTCAGTGAAAAAATCAGTTATTCAGATGACTATCTTAACTAACATTAGCAAAGCTAGTACTTTAACTTTGTTTAGGGAAGTAAAGTGTATGCTTAATTGATTCTCCAAATTCAAGTGGAAGTTAGTCAGGTTTAGACAATTTGGAAATATTTAATTAACCATAACTGTTATCTTTGCAAGTACATGGAAGAGATAAAAGATTTAATAGACCAGAAAACTAGAAAGTAATAAACAGAATTCCTGTTTTAAACATATTTAAGAAACAAATATTCTAAATATTCAAATATTAAATAAGCACTACAAATTAAAGAGTAGATGGTTTCATTTTCCAGACAAAACACATGTAGAATGTACTACAGTTCCATGATACAAAGACTGTGTAAGTCCTAGAAACAAGTATTCTCTTGTTTCTCTTGCAAAAAGATTTCTGCATAGAGATATATTGTATCATGATTTCAGGAAGGATTCTGACGTTACATCACAAGTAGCTCTCCAAATACAAAGTGACAGTATGATTTCATTAAATCCCTGCTGGAAAATCATGTTATGGAATAGCTGTTAGTGCTTTGTTAAAAGGAATGGTGTATTAACAGAAATTCTTTAGGGTTCTTGGAACTGCATTTAGCAGTATGATGGAGAGATAGTGTTCTTAGTTTATATTCAACACTTCATAATTGCAATATACTGGATAATAGGCATGGAAATCAAAATGATCTTTGAAAAGTTCAGCTGTAGTTCGAAAGGAGTAAATGCTGTTAGACCAGATCTCAGGTAGTATATTCAGATAGAAGGTATAACAGTCTAGGGAACAATGAGTTTGGTTATTCTGACTTACACAGTTCATTTATATCAAGATGTAGAGAAAGCATGTCTGCCATTTAAGTAATGTTGCAGTGATAAGGAAGATACAGCGTAGCAACTCCTAAATTCATTCTACTTGGTAGATCATATGTTATGTACAGTTACTCTATACAATACTACAGCTCAAATAGTTTTTCTGTTGCCAGAAACCTCCTTTTCTAGGTAGTTACTTTTGTTCAAAAATGTGGAAGGTATAGCTACAGGATAAGAAGTGTCTGCTGACTCAGCTCTGTTACATACGGTGATGACATATGTTTTGCACAGATGATGCTGATCTCTTCTGGGTGAGAATGAATTATTATTGAGAAAGGATAGAAAAAGTTACCCTTTTTTTTGTTGTAGTCATAAGATTGAAAGATATGATAACATGGGCAGCTGGTTTCTTGTTACGTATTTTGTTATCTTGGATATTTTGGATAAAAGAAAGCCAAGATGCCTTTTCATATATTTGATGTCAAACTCTGGATGACACAGAAGCCAAAGTCCAGCATGATCTGTAAGGTAGAAATTCATTGTGGAGCGATCAGCAAAGGATTAGCTAGGAATTTAAATAAAGCGTAGTTAAGAGACCTGTCAGTGGTTTATGGGCTGGTTCAGCCCAGTTCCATGACAACTGGGGCAGGGGACCCACAGACCCACAACCTGGGAAAGATGAAAAGGGAAAGGGAAAGAAGGAAAAGGGAGATGGGCTAAAAACAAAACAGTAGCAATGATCGCAGGAGGAAAGCTAATTTATTAATTAAGATATTGGAATGCAAAATAACAAAATGTAATTGGAATTGAAGCTAAGAAATCAAAGGAAATGTGTGAGAGAGTGAGAACTGAAGGGCTTACACTAAACACTGAAGGCAAGACAGCTAGGGAGCACCTACTGGGTTGATCTGAAAGGAAAGAGCCTGTGTCTCATGACACGCAAACAGGTTTTATCTTTCCCTCTGAGCAGAAAGCGGAAAAATGCAAAGCAACACAAAGTCCTTTGGGGTATGTAGTTCTTCTCTTCTGAGACAGATGTACCTGGAGCTATCGATGATCCATGGGGCTGGTGCATTAACTCTTTAACTCCCAATGTATTACATTATGCTTTGACGTGGAATGCCAGTAACAAAAATCATAAAACCATGACAAGACCACTGACACTTTAGTCTGGAGTTTACTTTTTCCCTTCATTATATCCAAAGTGAGTATACCACTAGCAGTCATCTGCAAGGAATTAATAAGTATCTTTCCCCCATCAGTAGATTTTTAGGTTGAAACTGGTCGTTGTTGTAACCTCTGACAAATGGATAGGAGAAAAGAAAGTGCTTAAGTCTGAACAGAATTTTCGTAAAGAAAGCTCATCAGAAACCATTCACTAGCATAAGCACTCCTTTATTGTGGAGCTAGAAATCAGAGGGACAATCAGATACACTGCTGTAACCTGCATGTCACCATAGCAACTGCTGTTAGGATAAAAGCCCGGCTTTGAATGTACAATGATAAAAATTTAGCCTTCCAACAAAATGACTTCCCTGATTGTTTTTGCTAAGGAGAATAAGTGGGATGGAAATTGATCATGGAAGAGAAAAAAGGTAAAATAGAGAGGGGAGCAAGAATCAGTAGAAAATAAAACTACAGATATCTGTCTTATGAGTCCTAAAAAAAAAAAAAGGATTTTGAAACTGTGGATCTACATGCCATTCTCATTCTATTATGCTGACCTGCACAACCTGCAAATTCTAAACTTTTTCTTCAATAGAAGTGATACATCCTGTTTTGCCACCAACAAATTTCATGGCTACACAATGTAAGAGCAAGGAAGTAACATCTGTCAGCTGATAAAAATGTTGGGATGCCAAGATAGTTCCTCCTCCATAAATTTAGTAACTATCTTTATATGACCATCTCTGATGCTTGACTTTGGCTATCTGCAAGATACTCTTTCAACTGTTTGGTCACTTTCCCTCATCGAAAGGATAGGTGGAGAAATTAAAATAGAAAAGTCTTGGCCTAGAGAAAGATAATCTAACTTAAAACAGAGTGGGACTGTGGAAAAAAAAACAAAGAACTCTATCCCCACCTATTCACTATCTTCCCAGTCTCAACTTCTCTTAATTCTTGTCTCTTCTACTTCCCTCAGCCTGGTGGCCACACTATTTTTAATGCCTCCTAGATTACCATGGGTCTTCTTGGCCACAAGGATAACCTTTTGTCCACAAGAACACCCAGATTCTACTCAGCTGAGGTCCTCTCCAGCAGGTCATCCCCTAACCTGTACTGATGCATGAGATTATTCCTCCCCACATGCAAGACTCTTGCTCTTGCTAAATTTTATTAAGTTCTTCCCTGCCCAACTCTCCTACCCATTCAGGACTTCATGAGTAGTAGCACAACCTTCTTGTACATCAGCCACTGCTCTCAGCTTTGTATCATCAGCAAACTTGCTGACTGTGGGTTCTATCCCTTCATCCAAGTCATTGATGAAGATGTTGATCAAGTCTGAATCCAGCACCAACCCTGAGGAGCACTGCTAGTTACAGGCCTCCAACCAATATCTCTGCCAGACATTCCGTTCTCAATCCACCTCACTGTCCACTCATCTATCCACTTCAGTGTGGGTCTCCCACAGTCTGTTGCTCCTGCCAGATATTCTGCTCCTGCATGTACTACTCTCTCAGGACTGCAGTTATGGCCAGGAGTCTGCTTCCACTCCTGCTTTCCACAGTCTACAGATACCTTCAGACACATCCACCTGCAGTGGTAATGTGTTCACAAAGTGGATGCAGCACAAATACCTTCTTCAATACGTTCCTCCACAGGCTTCATGAGAACGAATGACATCTCCATGGTCTTCTCCATGAGCTGCAGGGAAATGCCTGTGCATTTGCCACTTCTTATATACATTTTCCCCCAGGTGCCACTAGACGGCTGAAGAGCTCAAATGAATCTTGTGGATCTCTTGGTGTCTTCTTGAATCCACAGAGTCTGGAATCCATCTTCTTCTCATGAAGTCCAGCCTTCAGCTCTCTACTGCCAATGTCTTCTCATGGACACTCAATACATCATACTACCAGTTGTTTCAGCATGGTTCCTTTTCATTCAGTGCCATCCTTTAGGACTCCAGGAGCTCCATTCCCTCTGTGGTGCCGCACAGTCTTTCACAGACTACAGTTCGCTCTGATTGTGGAAAGACAACCTGTACCACTATAGACTTCTCAACAAGATGCAGATGAACTGATCTTCTCTGATGCCTGGAACACCTCCTTCTTCATTTGCCTTGGTGTTTGCAAGGTCATTTCCCTCAGTTTTTTTTCACTCCTCATTCCCATTTGCTCACATGCAGCCATGTTTCCATTTTCTTAAACTGAATCTTGCAGGGGCACAGCCACCAATGCTCACAGCCCTGCTCTTGCAAGCTGCAGGTCTTTTGCAACTGACTCTGATCTGACATGGGGAGACTGCTGGGCTTTGCTCAGAGTCACCATGGCTATGGCCTCACACTACAAAAACTTTGCCGCATAAATATAATATAAGTCAAGTCTATTTTTTCCCAATGATACTTCAGTGAGTGATCTCCCACTCATATTGCAACCCAAATAGATTTTCCACTGTTTTTTCAGCTTTATTAGAGGGCATGTTGGTAAGAGGCTGACAGCTGAAATAGATGAATTTAAAAGTCTTTTCCAGACTCAATTATTCTATGATTCTATGAATTAACTCAACTGAGATGAGAAGGAGGGTGAGAAAGCAGCTTGGTAGACAGCTGGCATCCAGACAAAGTTAATCTACCTCAATGAATGTAAAAGTTTTTATTTCTATGCTGATATAACTCAAAATCCATTACTTACATATCAGTCTCACCTTTCTCTTCTCTTAGCTCCCTCCAACTAACCTATGAATTCATCCATGTAACTATAATAATAAGCTATTCAGATTTAGGTTTATCTATTATGTTGGTAAGAAGGAGCTCTTGTTTAAAAACAAGCTCTTTGAAAAGGAAAAATTAAACCACTAGTGTTTTACAAAACCACACAAACATCAAAAAATAACAATGGATCTACTTTTAATTTAATGCAGACTGTGAAGAGCAGTGCTTTTGCCTGCTTCAGTCTTCAGTGGACAAAAACTGACATTTATTTCTGTTGGTTTATAATTGCAAAATCAATATAAAGGAAAACAGCTCTCTAGATTTCTCTTGCTCAGGAAGTGTTCTTCTTTTTAAGCTTTGTTTCTTCAAAGCATATGAGTATGAATGGTTGAGTAATCTTCATACAGGTGGACGAGCAAAATAAAGAAAATGTAAATGTCTGCATCAATTGTAGATTTGTAAATACTGACTGAAATTGCAGTTGTATAAGCAATTCTTATTAGCTATTACTACATAGGGTCTTATTTGTGCTTTCTCTGTTCACAGGGAACAATTCTTACTTGAATAGATCTGAAGCTTTGCTAAACCATCAACATTTGTCAGATAGTGAAATTAGACTCCTAACAAGCTGCAGATGACATTTAACCATAGCAAACCCTCAGTGATTGCTGACAGTTTGTCTAATAAGTGTGTAAAGTGCTGACATTTCGACAATAAAATGTCTGTGAAATATGTATTTTTAGAGAATTTAGTTGAAACTAATAAAATTTCCGAGGGATTTTTTTTGTTTGTGTTGAAGTGATTTTATAGTCATATGTTGTCTTTTTAGCCTGTTTTACCTCATCTTTCACCTTGAAATATACAAAAATACATTGTGTGTAAGTTAATTGTGTGTAAGTTAACATTAGTTAAAACAGAATTTCCAGAAGAATAGAACAATAATACAAATTATTCATACTAAATATTCTACTCATTTTCTCTTTACAAGTTGTAAAGGTATTACACTAGTAATTTATTCAGCTTTCTTCTCAACATTGTTTCTGCAAATTACTTGTAAGCAGTTTTTTTAAAAACTTTTCAGATACGTGGAATTTAAGCCTGTTTGATTGGAAAGATTACATCTATTTGTGCTTCCAGAGTGGGACGTTTCCAAATCAAGAGTGTAAAGCGAATTATTCAGTAATATAATCTAGATAGCAACATCTTGTTTGCACTTCTAGGTGAAAAAGGCTGCAGATAAACCAAGTTTGCTTGACAATTTTAAAAAGGAAAGAATATTTATTAAAAAATTATGCTATTGCTTCACTTCAAGATGTTTTCCACTTAAGAAATGAATATGTGAAAAATAGAATAGCACAACATAGCACTGAACTGAAACAAATATTTTAGATGGAAAGAACCTTCAAAGGTATCTAATTTAGCTGCCTGAACTTTCCAGGTCTCACTAGAAGTTAAAGCATGTCATTGAGGACATTACCTAAATTCCTTGAATACTGTCAGGCAGAGGGCATTGAAATCCTCTCTACAAAGCAAGTTCCAGTATTTGACTATCCTCAGAGTAGAGAGGTTTTTCCTTTTTTCTAGTCCCAAACTCCCTTAGTACAGCTTTGTGCCATCCCTCTGTACCTTCTCATTGCTTACCAGGCAGAAGAGTCAGAAGAAAGTGCCATTCTCTCAATTTCTCCTCAGTAAGTTGTAGAGAACAATTAGGTCACCTATCATCTTCCTTTTCTCCAGAATAAACATATCAAGTGTCCTTGGTCTCTCCTCATGGGCTATGCCTTCCTGCTCTTTACCCCAAACAGATTTTGGCTTTCCCCAAACAGATTCAAGTTTCTTTTCTATATTGTGAAGCCCAGAATCATGCACAATATTCAAAGTGAGGCCACAGTTATGTTAAATACCATGGGAGCATCACCTCTTTTGACTGTGTGTTTAAACAATATTTTATATCTTCCAAGATATGGTTTACCCTCCTGGCTGCCGGGTCACACTGTTTACTTATGATAAGCCTGTCAGACAGCACCTCCAGGTCCCTATCTGTAATACTGTTATTTAGCAATTTATTTCCCAGTCTGTATCCTTTCAACATCACTCTGCTCCAGATGCAGAAACCTTAGCTGATTTTCATGCCATTGATAATTGTCAGCTACTCCAATGTATCCAGACCCTCTGCAAGGACTTTCCTCACTCCAAGGAGTCAACAGCACCTCCTCCCTTAGATTGATCAGTGTCATTGCTGAAAATGTATTCCAGACTTGCATCTAGATTACTGGTAAAAGCATTGAACAGCACATATTTCAGAATTAGGCCCTGGGGGTACCATAAGTGACCAGCAGTCAGCCAGATGTAACCCCATTCACTATTAATCTTTGAACTTCGCTGTTGAGTCAGTTCATCATTTTTGCTTTAATCTCATAGTTGGACAGCTTGTCCTGAAGGATGCTTCCTCAATTTTCAAACTATTTTATTAAGCAATGTTAGTAACTTCTACTTTAGCCTAAATTCCATCAGAACACCTTCTTTAGACTCAATTTCAGTAAGATACAAATAATTCTGAAAAAATAGTAATGATTTACTTTTTTCACAAAAAGCGTAATGATGTACATAAAAAGTAGTTAGGGACACAGATTCAGTATTCACTGATTTTGTCATTTCATGTTAAGAATCTCTCTATTTCTTACGAAAGGTGATTTTGAAATTATACTGTAAAGTTCATAGCTATGCTTAACCCTATCTTGAACTTACAGATTTTCTTTTTTTTTTTTTTTCCTATTGTTGGCTTTTTCTGTACATTAGTAATTCTAAATATCAGATCTCTGTGACTGTATGAATATTCAATTTTTAATTGACATATCTTTCATTTCAAACTATAAGAAAGAAAATTTAGATTAGATGTTAGGGGAAAATTTTTTCAGTTGGGAAGTGGTGAGTCATTGGAACAGGATGCCCAGAGGCATTGTTGAAGCTACATCCCTGGAGCTTTTCAGTGCTAGAACACCACCTGGACAGACTGGTGATTTGGGCATGGAGGAACCTGATGAGACTGAACCAGAGCAAGTGTAGGGTTCTTCCCCCTGGGGAGGAATGTACATACCAATACAGGTTGGGGGATGATCTGCTGGAGAGGACCTCTACAGAGAAGGAGCTGGGTGTTCTATTTCCTTAAGATAATGCAATATGGTTCCATTTACAGGACTGGGCAATATGTAACATAAAAAGCTGTTGATTAATGAGACGAAATTCAAGGACAACTGTGTTTTGAAAAAGAAATCTCCACCTTGTGAAAAGACTAAAACATGAATTTTCAGTTTCGAAAGATGAAAGAAGAAGTCCTGGTTGTTTTTTGTATTTAGTGAAAACGAAGTCTATCTTAACCTAAAGTAAAAATGAACATTCAGAATAAAATAAAATTTATCACTACGGGTAAATGATCTACCAGCACTTAAAAGGCATTTGTACAAATGCCATACCTGAAATATCAAGATATATATGTTCATAAGATTTAATTTTTTAGAAAGGAAATATCAACATAATGAAGTGGGAAAGAGGAGGGAAGATAACTGCAACTAATAAAAGACTCAGATTAAATCTTCCAGTAATTCTATTAACTTAATCGATAATCTGATTAATACAATTCTATAAAGTTAATATTTTTCATGCCTTTGAGCTTAATATACTTTTTGTCATGGCTAAGTTTGACTAATTTTTATCCATGACCTGTTAATATGAGACAAAGTACTCTCTATTATTTGCAGTTGTTATTACTTACACACACAGAGGAAGCAATAAAGCTGAAACTTTATTTGCTCATGTGCTTTTACAATAACTGCCTTTTTCTACACTTTATCAAAATCACAGTTGGTGGCAGTTGAATTATTCATTCTGTACTCATCAACAAGAGATATTTAATGTTGCTAGGTACTGCTATAAAGCACTGTGAGAGCAGCCTGTAGGTTGGGAGCAACATTGACTTAAGGAACTAGTAACTAGAGAAATCCCTCATTTTACTGTCAGCTTGGGCTCATTTTATTTATATCTCCTTATGGAGCTTGGAAATAGCTATGGTGGAAAATGCCACTAATCTTTCTCCAAGGAAAGATTCCATTATCAGATATCAGCTTTTCTAATTCATTTTTCAGTCACTATCTGTCTCAGCTGTACACCATTTTCCTGTTTCGCTTTGCTGACTTCTCATGAAGTGTCAGACATTTAAAGTTAGGCATGGATTTTTAAAACAAAAATATGTAAAACTGTGTGATCAGAAACAATGAGGACTGCAATGCCACTGAAGTACTAAGATCTACATTTATAGTTTTCAGATTTCTTTCTCGACATGAATAATTATGAATTAATGGGCAAAATTTTATACACTTTTATTTTAAGTAGACAAAGACTAAAATGTTAGATTAATAATGACACATGATTAGTTATATCCTTTTTACTACAGTATTTACTCAAAGCATTCATTAAGTCATTCTGGCTTTTGCTGAAGTTTTTGGGAAATTGTGTTAGTAATAGGGATTATTTCACTTGTTTCAGTGTGTAGCAGAGAACACTCCTCAAGAACAAGTATGACAGCATTCTGATAAGATAGTTGGAGGAATAAAACCTCTAATATGTTCACATATTAAACAATCCTAGTTTTTGATATTTAAAAAATAGGATGAGAAAGAATAGATGAATCAATGGAAGATCAGTTGTGTCTTCATGCCTTGTCTTCTCACACCACTAAGCCCATTGACTGAGGAATAATCAAAAAGAAAATCGAAACAGAAAGAATGAATATGAGGTTTCATATAACTGAGGTTGGTTAATAAGGGTAAATAGATTGTTCATGTCTAAAATGTGCTACAGACCTGATTATTCTTTATCTAAAGCTTAATTGGAACAAGCAAATTATTTGGTGTCTCTTTCATGATCAATATTAAAACATTAAGAAGTTTTTCTTGAATATGTGTAATTACTGCTACATTTGGGAAATACTGGGTAGTATTTTGTATTCTAAAATTTTGATGAAAGTTAGAAACGATTTTTTTATTATTTTATTTTACTTTTCTTTTTCTAGTTAGTTATTTCTCTTAGTACTGAAAAGTCTCAAAAGTAACAGCACCATGTCAGATACTTTTATTCTGAGCACTTATGTGTTAGGGCCAACATTATCCTATTCAGATCTTTTAAAAAAGTGGTTACATAGTCTGAGAAATATATAGCTAAACATTATCAAGAGTTTCCAATATCCTATTTACTCAAAATTCTCAAGTCTCATTTTTCAGTTGTTTACATTGTTGAAGAGGATTTTTGAATGCATTTTTAAATAATTAAAAGTAAGATTTTATAACATGAATTTTGTAAGTAAATATACTAGGTTTTTTTTATTTGGTTGATACAAACAGAGCAGAAATAAACAGTTGTATTCTGCATAAAAAAGTGAAAATAAGAGAAAAAACAGAAGTACTGTGTTGAGTTTACATTTCTTGCTGACTGTGTACAAGAATGGAATAATTTCCTCTAACCTCAGATACCTAAAACTTAGATGTCAATGTCTAGCTTGTTTTCTAGACTACCTTTATAAACAATGGAGAAAACTAAACCCACCTAGGGTGTAATTCATCCCATTTTAAAGTTGATGATTGAAATAGGTTGGATAAATTGTGCAATTTAAAAGTATCTATTTCTATTAATCAGAAATGTAAGGCAAACAAATTAACTTAGATATAGATGTCTAAAGGTTAAATGAGATACCCCTTATTTCTGATGATTGATTAAAGAGTACATGGTGTCAAAAAACATTTTCAATACTGATGTGATATTCTTCCATGCTACTACTTTTGGAAGTGCTTGTTTGCCTTAGGCTAACTATTGCTATTTCTTTAATTAGAAAAGAACAGCTAAGATCTCTTCTCATCTGGCAGAGTGCTGGGCCATCTTTAATTCTCAAGTTGTTTTCCTTCCCTTGGTGATGGCTTATCTACTCAAAATTCTCTACTTTAACTGCTATTTTTTGTTCTTTCTCTAAGTACAAAAAAGTAAGACTTACTTTTCTTGCTAGTATCAGTTACATTATAAATGTTTTGTAATATTTTAAATCATATTCTAGATTTATCATTACTTTAAATTACAACCTAAAAAAAAGTGGATGCAGGGAGCATATGTTAAAAATAATTCCAAATCTTTCACTGCGTTTTTGCAACTTTTCAATAGGTTCTCCTAAATGTCATAGTTACCACCTTAATGGGTGACTCTTTCTTGAAGATCATTGCTGTGGATGTATTTCAATGGGGACACTGCATAATAATGAATCATTCATCTAAGATTACCTGAAAATATTTAATTTCCTCTGAGTTCAGCATGCACTTCCCAGATAGTGCACAGGAAAGAATTTGATCTAGCACTTCAGTCTAGAAAGCAGTACGGAAATGAGTCTACAAAGTATTAAGCCTATTTCTGTCACTTTATTTAAATTCTGCTTTGTTTCAAAGTAACACACAAACAACATTTACAGTCTATGAATGAAACCTATTAAGAAGTTATGAGTGAGACCTGAGTTATTTACAAAACAAAGGGGCCCTGGAATGTCAGGGAGAACTGGAAGGCTACACTATTCCTCTTCTATTAAAAGATGAATTTATAGAATGTATGTGAAATAACTGTTAATTGGAGATAACAGTTTTGATTTCCTGTTGGGATGTAGATTAATATTCGTTAGTACAAGTTTAGCTACTAAGATGCCTTTTTAAACAAGGGGTGAGGCAGTTTTTATTAGATGTTTTTTAAACATGTATGAACATATTAAATATCTAAGTCATAGCAAAATTATAATGAGGATCAAAGAATATATTCTGTGCGTATTAGCACAGAATTATTATTACCAAGGAAGGGAATCATGCTTCTCCTCTCAGTTGAAGCGACTGCTATTGTAATGAAAAAATAAAACAAAATAAAATAAAATAAAAACTCTTCAACAGTAGTTTTGTTTTGTTTTTGTTAGAAAGGAAGAAGGAACTATTCAAGAATAACTTACATAATCAGTGAACCTTTGACCTGAGTATCTACCCATTACTTGATCTTACTTTCTACATTTCAGTTCCACTCAAAGTGAATTCAGTTCTCATTGCAGACAACTGTTACAGTACTGCTGACTGTCAAAGGACTCCTAATTTATCCTTGGAACAAACTATGCAAGCCACTGGCTTTGCACTGAAGATAAATTTGACAGGTTCTATGGAGGCATGTTGTAAGTTTTATTAAGAAGCCTACTGTGATAGATAGAAGTGACTAGGCAAAATGTTATGGCTCAAGATCTTTGTTGCAGGTCACGGAAAGAATCTGGTGATTTGATATCAGAACTGCATATCATACTCCATATTTTGACAATGTGTCCCCAAAATTCAATGATTTAAAGGCACCTAGTAAATATTTGGATATTTTAAAATATTACTGTATGTTAAATGGAATGAGGATGTTCTAGAATCCAAATTTAATACATTACACAGTAACACTCTTCTGCTATACTAATGTCACTCTTCAATTTTAATATTAATATCATATGTGAAGTTGTATATAGATCATCATATTATATCTTGGTGAGATAGTTTCAGCGTGATATTTATTAGTGACTCAGTATTTTGATTCTCCTGTTTTACTATAGAGATCAAAAGATTATATAACACTATTTGAATGCATTTTTTTTTTTTCCTGGAAGTGGTAGTTTGAAGTTTACTAGCCTTTGACAAGGGAGCTTGTTTCAATATTAGGATTGCAACTATGCTGTACCGTTATGTTTAGCTCCATAATTTAGAAGCTCTGAGTGAATCTAAGTAGGCCAATTTAAAGCAGTAGAGATGCAGCAGTCTGCTGTCAGATAATGTACACAGTGTCTTGGAAAGATGGCCTATGAAGAGGAAAAATAAGTAGGGAATCATAAGACTCTTCAAAGTAAGAAAATTGTGGAAAATGCAGTCAAAGCATCAAGCCATGCAGGTGGCCATATTACTCTTTGTATAAAGTGAATATGGAGTCCTGGTTTTATCAGTGTTTCATATCATGGCATCATGTGTCAGGCTGTCTGATGTCTATGCACAATGCTGGGTGCACTTTGGGTATGCTGTGCTTTCTAGCAGACTCAGCTATTTCACGAGTTCCAGCTCTGGGAGATTTGGTCTTCTGATTTAAGATGAGGGGGAGGTGCTCTCAACTTTTCTGGGAGGTCAGTCATTGAGGGCTACCAATGGAGACTTGGACTGACTCTTCCTTTCCTCCAGTTTTATTTTTGTTTTTTTTTTTTTTTATTTATTACTCTTTATTATTCTGTATTCTCTGACATCTCTTTAAATAAATTAGTTTCCTCTATCTCAATTTGATTTCTTCCTCTTTGTCCCCTCCACTTCTCTCGAGAGGTGGGAGGGGTGTCACTTGGTTAACTCCTCTAACTGTGACAATGGAGAAGAGGGGAAGAATGGTGCTGTAATTGCCTACTCTGTATTGTCCAAAGGTGTCCACAGTATCTGAACACAGCAATTCCCATTCCACTTTTAGTTTGAGCTGACCACAACCCTATCAGAAGTCTTTTTACAAGCACTTTGTTGTCAGCAGTAATAATACGTAGTCAGGGCCTGCAGGGATGTGACAAGGAAGGCCAAAGCCAACCTGGAATTGGACCAGGCAAAGGGGATAAAGGATAATAAGAAAGGGCTTTTTAAGTACGTCAGCAGTAAAAGGAAGACTAGGGAAAATATGGGTCCCCTACTAAATGAGGGGGGTATTCTGGTAACGAAGGATGAAGAGAAGGTGGAGATGCTGAACTCCTTTGTTTCTGTCTTCACTGTGGGAACTCCCCCTCAGGACTCCTGGACAGTGGGGGTAAGTGAGAGGGTCTGAGGAATGGAAGGCTCCCCTTTGGTGAGGGAGATGATTAAAGTTCCCATCAGAAGTAATGCACAGTACAGGAGAGACATGTACCTGTTGGAACCTATCCAGAGGAGGGCTACAAAAACGATCCAAGGGATGGAACATGTCCACTATAAGGACAGACTGAGAGAACTGGGGCTGTTCAGCCTGGAGAAGGCTCTGTGGAGACCTGATAGTGGTCTTTCAGTATGCAAAGAAGGGCTATAAGAAAGAAGTTAGGTACTTTAGCAGAGTCTGTTGTGACGGAACAAGGGGATATGATTTCAAATAAGCAGAGGAGAAACTTAGATTGAATATAAGGAATAAGTTTTTTACAATAAGGGTGGTGAGCTCCTGGTAAATGTTGCCCAGGGACATGGTGGATGTCTCATCCTTGGAGACATTCAAGGTCAGGCTGGAGGGGGCTTTGAGCAGCCTGATCTAGCTTTGGGGTCAGCTCATTGCAGAGAAGTCAGACTAGATACTTTGAAGTGCTCCTACCAACTCAAGTGATTCTATGAATTCATGGTATTTATTTTAATGACATTGTGGACTCTAAAAAGACTTTGATTTTGAATCTACAAATTATACACATGCTTCACCAATGTGGCGGTTGTGGTTTTGTGATTTTTGTTTGTCAGTATTCCACATCAGAATATCATGGTAAACAATGGGAGTTAAAAAGTTAAAAAGTTAATTTTCTGGGATGGGAGAAAGAGTGGCATTTGATCTGGTGGGCAGAGGAAGATGGTTTGAGCTGCTGGCTGGATACCAGTGCTCCTCTCATGCTTTTTCTGGGTTCTGCCATGGAGAAAAGGAAGTGCGCTTCCCCTGCAGTCTACTAGTGTAAGATCTTGTATTTTTGCTCACTCTTGTCTCTCTCATTTTGTTTGATTTTGTTGTATTTAGTAAATTACTGTTCCTCCTCAGATCATTGCCACTGTTTTTTTTTTAGACCTGTCTGCTATCTCCGAACCCTTCCCCCTCTCCCCTCTCTCCCTCTCCCCCTCTCCCCCTCTCCCCCTCTCCCCCTCTCCTGGAATACACATTTCCACTCAGAGCTGGCCACACTGCAAATGGTGAGCCTGTTTTATTTATTTATTTTCTCTTTCCCTCTCAATCATGCCATCTGCCTGGAGATGGCATCAATTGTAAAATGGATAGTCTGGGATTTTCTTCATTATTTTTCCTCACAAATCGAAACTTCAGGTCTCGGGGAAGAGAAACTTCTATGTTAGTTTTTAAACAGCACATATCTTTAACCTCTATTTGCAAATCTTGTCTGTAGAGATAACTTCTATGAACCATCTGTTAACTTAGAACCTGAACCAAAACAGAATGCAGGCCCATGGATTATGTACAATTATCAGTGTGCTACAAGGTAAAAGCATTTTCTAAGCATATTAGTGTTGATACACTAGTTTCTGCTTCTATCTTAACTCCCAGAGAGAACTCCTGAGGGCTATAGAGAAAGACAGAGAAAGAATAGTGACAATTTCCATGTAGATCCAGAGTAAATTGATATGAAGAATCAGTATTATGATCTTTTTCCCTGTGGTTCAGCAATTTAGCGTTCTTTGCACTCACACTGACATGCTTTTATCTATTTCTCACTGAACTGAAAAGATTAACTAGCAGAAGCTTGAGGGACTGGTGTCTGTTCTGTTACAGGATTCAAGAATATAATTCAATCACAATGTCTAGTCTAATTCCTTCTAAGGACAGATGTGTGAGGGCACAACTAGTGTCATCACATGAAGTGAAATGTTCAAAACCAGCAAAACAGAATGATTATGACAATGGCAATTATAGCTCACTTTGACTACAGTCTATTTAAACCCTTGCAACTCAGCATATTAAAAATTTGCATTTGAGGTGGTATGTGCTGTATTGTATGCTCACATGAACATCAATACCCAAACCTTAGGCATACTCTAGGTATCCTGATGGTTAATTTCTGATCATTCTCTGGTAACATTTTTAATCAGAAATTCCTTAGAGTTGGAAGGGACTTCTGCGGGACATCTAGTCTAACTCCCCTGCAATGAAGAGGGGCACCACAGCTAGTCTCCAGAGATGGATCATCAACCACAATGCTAAGTAATCTGTTCCAATGCCTCACCACCCTCACTGTAAGGGATTGTATCATATCTAACCTAAATCTGTCCTCTTTGAGCTTGAAGCCATTTCCCTTTGTTCTATCGCCACAGTCCCTGCTAAAGAGCCTGTTCCCTTCTTTCATGTAGCTCCCCTTCAGAACTGAAAGGCTGCTATCAGGTCACCTCACAGATTTCTCCAGGTTGAACAACCCTGGCTCTCTCAGCCTGACCTCATAGGAGAGATGTTTAATTACATAGATCATACAGGTGCTCCATTCCATGGTTCATGTTTATTTTGAACGAATAGTACTTTTTTTTTACAGTTAAGATGATTAATTTGAATTGTCTCATTGACAGTGGAAACAATACACTCGATGTTGATGAACTCTTCCTCCATATATCTATGTTTAACTGTATGCTTATGTATGCTTATGTTGCTGAGGATATGATTGTAGATTAATGTGACTTATGTTTACAAAACAAAAAATCATTTGTTTAGACAACTTAAAACTCTAAATAATTAATTTGTGGTTGATATCTTCTGAACTGTTACCTCCAAAATATATATGTGAAAAATAATAGAGAGGAGAAGGTGATTTTTGGACTACTCCACTTGAACTTCTCTGTTGTGACTGTTGTTCCCTGGGTAGAAAAAAATTACACACACACACAATAAAATAGTGTGACTTTTCATCTTTTTTTTTTTTTTTCCTAAAGCTTCAAATATATGGGAGTGTTAAGGAGTAGGCAGTGATTAATGCTCATGATTTTCTGATAACTAAATCACTTGATATTGTGAAATGGTCCAGGGGCTTAAACCAGGGCAAGCACACTGACATCATAAGAAGCACTTTAATTTGCGGTAGCTGCAGTTATTATACTCTGTTTGCTTATAAATAATAATAATAATAATAATAATAATACAAAAAAACTCTTGGAGGAATTAGTTGAAGAAAAGAAATTCTAAATTGCAAACTGTAACATCCAGTTGTCTTATCTGGGTATAAAAAATGTGTGTAGAGGGATAAGATAGGAGAGTAAGTAGTTTGTAAATTAATACTAAAAGGATATGAGCATTTCTGTTAGATAAATAAACTGAAACTATGCTCTATATTGGATAGGTGGTTTTAATTGTATCTGACATTTTAAACCTTCCATGCTGTCAATCACAGATGACCTGTTAACCATTCTTTTAATAATGATTTGTTTACTTTGAAATGACAATGTTTTGCTTAGTATGCATTTGAATTGAAGTGCCACTGAAATTAACTAAGTGAATTCTTATCCATCTCTCTCCAATTATAGGAGTGGTTTTTTAAGATATGTGTATACCCAATGGCAAGATTAAGACAAAATGGGTCAAGAGTTTGCTGCTGGGGAAGGAGTGGATGGAGGAGGCAGAGAAATCCAGTAACCTTTACGGGAAGCAAGCCTCTGGGATTTCTTTCCTAAGAGATTTTTTCTCTTAGGGAATTCCTCCATCAAAGGTTTCTTTTCTTTGGGAGTTCTCCTCCAAAGTTCTTAGTTGGACCTTTTATCCCCCATTTTTTCAGCTTCTTTTTCTTCTTCTTTTCACTCATTGTGACAACAGATAAAACAGGAGGGAGTGATGTGTTCATTGCCATGCCCAAGCATTATCTCCTTCTGCAGTGGCCATTTCCTTCAAGCTGCCCACCCAAAAAAGACTGCTTGTCCTGTTTCTGCTAATCTTTGCAGTCATAAGCAGAAGTACTGTGACATGACAACAACCACTCGCCCCCTTGATAATTCACAGTTGTCTGCTAGAGTTTTATCATCGAAAGACCTCAGAAAGTGAGGTTTGAGACAAGGAAAAAAGAAAAGGGGTTCTGAAGACCATCTTTCACACCATCTTTGCTACAGTAAGTATGAAAAATCTATGCAATTCTAGAATGTATGTAAGTGAAAATGGAAAAGGATACTTAGAAATTTTGGAATACATGAATGTCTATTCATGTGAAGAAAAATTGGTTTATTAAAGGATGTAAAAAAATCATTTACTTTTTTTTGAGAAGTAGAATAGTTCTGATTATGACAATTAATTAATTCCATTCTTAATTTGCACATTTTTTAATATTTAACTTTCAATACCATGAATCCAGAAAACTCAATATACCTCAGGTATAAATAAATTAGACAAAACTTATCATGATTCCAGGTGATCTTTTAGATCCCGTTAAGATTAGATGGCAGTCATATTACTAAATTCTTATCCTACAGACTATTTTAGCAGATCTCCAAGAAATTTCTGCAGAGTAGATCAGGAAACGAATCGTAGTTTCTCATATTCTAGTTACCAGATAACTTAATATTATGCAGATTAAGTTTGTAAGACTGTTTCTTGCATTTGTACAAGTGGGCAAACTTCCAGGCTTATTTCTATTTAAAAGAAATGCTTCAGTTGTTTTAAGTTCCCCTAGATGTACAGTGATAGTTTACTTTAAAGCATATTTTATAGCTTTGACTTTTCGCTCCTTTTAACTCCAACAGCACACCATGTGCAAAGAAAACACAGGCTAGATGCAAACTGTGATTATAAAACTGCATCTACTGTATAACAAGAACTGTTTTCCCAAGAAAAATTCAACACCTTGCAGAACCTTTTAGGAAACTTTGCTAAATCTAATTCCTAGTTGGTTAAATTAATAAATAAGTAAATAAAAGATCTCACATTCACATGCACAGTTTAATCTGAACTAAGAATATGTACACTTGTATGTAAGAATCCTAAATGTAAGTGACATGATCTTTAATCTCAACAACAGAATCACTAACAGGAAAAGTTTAAAAAACATACTAGCAATCTCCTAAATACAGATGTCTGTATGTTTTTTCTCAAGTAATGGAGCATTTAAAATTTGTCATACTGTATTTGAAAAAAAATGTGTTGGAAAAATAAGTGTCTAAACAAATTGTAACTTGACTACCTGTCTTTTGAAAAACATTGTAGATATTATGATTGCAGAAGTGCCATGGAAGCCAATATTCTTGCAGTTCTTTGCCAGTTTTTGAATACTCATGAACAAATCTATTAAAAATAAATACTGCTTAGGACTAAATCAAAGAGTTTGGGCAGGTATCGTAGATGAAACTTGCTCCAACTTCAAAAATTTCACTAGGCTAGAAAACTGTATTGTAGTTTCAGAGAAAAAGTGCAAGAATGATTGCAGACCACATTTTTCAATAGATTTTGTACACATCACCTTTACATTGAAGAGCAGAGAAGTAAATTTGTTTGAGGAATTAGCATCGCTAAAAGACGTATTTCATGAAACAACATGAATTCAAAATATGAATTTTGTCCATTGTTTGATTGCATCTAGATTGTGTCTTACATATTGCTCCATACAGGAAGATCCTCTTTAAAAAGTAAACCAAACACCTTAACTTCATATCAAATAATTAATTCTTCTTCAGCACACTTATTTATTTCTGTAAATGTTGTCATGGTTTGTATAGGAGTGACTAAGGTGGAAAAATATTTTCATGTTACTATTCTGTTAAGCTAAAATATATACTGCTTACCAAGGGTGTTTTGAATTTTAGGTAACTTTACTCACCATACCACACCTACTATTGGAGAACAGAATGAAATACATGCATACCCATATCCTTTGTGACTGTGAAAAGGTATTAGGCAGAATCTGCAGTGGTGAATTATGTGTATGAGTTTACTTAATGTATGTGCCAGTTCTTGAGAAGAAAAGAAATAAAATGAAGAAGCACTATTGTGAAGTACAGTTTCTGGTTGTGTCATAAATATGTATTGGATTTTTATGGTTCTTCTTTTATGTCCTTCACCAAGTTTCTCAACTACCTTTTCCATTAATATTTCTATATTCATCTCCAGATTGTGAGCTTACTCACTGTGGAGAACTGATCTTAGGAAGGATGGATTTAATTTCATTCTTTTTCTTTCATGAAGTGTTTTCTTCATCTAGTTTGGCTTAATGTTCTCCCTGCATCTTTTTTCTCACAACCTTATACTGGAGAATTCCTTTGTCTATGTGTTGTAGATTTTTATTTCTAGAATTGCTTGTTCTCTGGAGAAAAATAGTCAGTGTTCGGAAGTGAATAGAAAGTAAATTCACTTTCCTTAGGATGCTGGTCTCATGTGAGCCTTATAATTCCTTTTTAACTAACTTCATTTAAGAAAGGGTTTGTCTGAAATCTGGCTTGACTAAACAGTCATACAACGAGCTACTGACAGTTAGTGAAGATAGGATCCTTCCTTTTGAGAGTGCTTAATTTCTTGCATTGACCAATCTCTAGCAAATTCAAGTGCAAACACAATTACAACTAATGACAAAAAGCTCTGTCAACAAATCTACTGCTGTTTGTATTTCCCAAATCTCTGGAATTTGACATAACATACTGGAAATTGCATAATTAAAAAGTTTCTGTTGACATTCCTGTCTTTATTTACTCACTGGCGGAACATCTAATGATGTTTGAAACTAAATTTTCATGAACATAGTCTCTCACATAATATTACGTAAATTTTAAGAGTAAAGAAAGAAAATGGGTTCTTGTGGGCTGTTTCTTAGAATGACTAGAATTTTCTGTCATAAGTCATACAAACTGCAAGATATTACTATTGTGGTAGTAAATTAGGTCTGCTTAATCATAGTTTTGAGTAAGCAATAATGAAGATTTGAACAAAGACTGATCCAATAGCACATCAGTCTGTTTCTCTTGTTCTTTTCATTATTATATTATAATGAGGAGTGGTGAAATTTCTTTTTTGTTCATAGAATTTCAGTGGCAATCATAGGCCGTACAATCTAAGATGCACAGAAAAGGAAAAAAAAGTTTATGTATCTCACATATAGTATTAGTTTTGTGTCCTCAAAATAAAGAAGAAATGCAAATTTGGAAGTGAGATAAAGACCATCAGAAGGTGTTTTTTTATTTTTATTTTTAATTTTTGTGTGTGTGCGTGTGTGTGTGTGTTAATTATGCCTTGGTAATATGAAATAGTTGTACTGCAGTAAAGCCTCTCCACACATGCTAAAAGGGCATGCAGTTCTCTGACTGATTGTGACCAGATATTAGATTTACCACTTGAATCACACATGTAGGTGAGATCCTCTAGATCATAGAACCATGGAATCATAAATGGTCTGGGTTGAAAAGGACCTCAAAGATCATCTAGTTTCAATGCCCCTCCCACGGGCAGGGCCTCCAACCACTAGATCAAGCTGTTCAGAGACACATCCAGTCTTGCCTTGGATGCCTCCAGGGCTGGGGCATCGACATTCTCTCTGGGCAACCTGTTCCAGTGTGTCATCACATTCTGAGTGAAAAACTTCCTCCTAACATCTAACCTAAATCTCCACTGTCTTATTTTAAAACCATTTCCATTTGTCCTATCACTATCAACCCATGTAAACAGTTGCTCTCCCTCCTGTTTATACGCAGCATTTGAGCATTGGAAGGCCACGATGAGGTCTCTCCAGAGTCTTCTCTTCTCCAAGCTAAACAAGCCGAGTTCCCTCAACATTTCTTAGTAGAGGTGCTCCAGTCCTCTGATCATCTTAGCAGCCCTCCTTCAAACCCATTCCAAGAGCTCTGAATCTTTCTTGTGATGGGGATCCCAGGCCTGGATGCAGTACTCCAGATGGGACCTGACAAGAGCTGAGTAGAAGGGGGACAATCACCTCCCTCTTCCTTCTGACCACTCCTTTTTTATTGCAGCCCATGTTACAGTTGTCCCTTCCTGGATGAAAGCGCACACTGCAGGCTCACGTCCAGCTTCTCGTCCACCAGACTCCCCAAATCCTTTCTGCAGGGCTTCTCTCCGGGAGTTCTTCCCTCAATCTGTAAAAATACCTGGGATTGCCTTGGCCCAAGTGCACCACCTTGCACTTGTCCTTGTTGAACCTTCTTGGGTTCTCCAGCCTGTTGAGGTCCCTCCAGATGGCTTCCTTTCCCTCCAGTGTATAATTGCACTGTTCAGATCAGTGTCACCTGCAAATTTGCTGAAATTATACTCAATTTCATCATCTATGTCATTGATAAAGATTTGAAGAACATCAGTCCCAAGACTTACCCATGGCAGGGGGGAAGCTAATTGTGAGTGGCCTCCACCTGTACTTAGAATTGTTGATCACAGCCCTTCGGTTGTGACCAGCCAACCAGTTCTTTATCCATCAAACAGTCCATCCTTCAAATCCATACCTCTCTATTTAGAGAGAAGGATGTGGTGAGGGACCATATCAAAGGCTTTGCAGAAGTCCAGGTAGATGACATCCATCACCCTTCCTCTGACCACCAATGCCATCATTCCATTGTAGAAGGCCATCAGATTGGTCAGGCAAGATCTGCCCTGGGTGAAGCCATGCTGGCTGTCTTGGATCCCCTCTTCAACTCATATGTACCTCAACATGATAACCAGTTGTACCTGATTTCATGATTTTTCCAGGCACAGAGGTGAGGCTCACTGGCCTATAGTTCCCTGGATCATCCTTTCTCCCGTTCTTAAAAATGGGAGTAATGTTTCCCTTTTTCCTGTCACTGGGAATTTCACCTGACAGCAATCATTTTTCAAATATGACAGGGAGTGGCTCAGCAACCACATCAGCTATCTCTCTCAGAACCCTTGGATGTGTATCATCTGGCCTCATGGACTTAAATACATTCAGTTTCAAGAGGAGGTCTCTGATTTGTTCCACTGTTATAGCAGGATGGAATCCACTCCTCTCACTCACCTAGAGGATCAGGGTCCTGGCAGACATAGGGAGCCTGGCCACCAGTGAAGACCGAGGCAAAGGACTTCCTGAGCACCTCAGCTTTTTCCATGTCTGAGGAAGCCAGTTCTCTGGCTTCTCTGGCTGGGAACACTCTCCTTGATCTGTCTCTTCCTGCTTATGTACCTGAAGAACCCCTTCTTATTTTTCACATCCCTTGCCAAGTTCATCTCCATCTGTATCTTGGCTTTCTTGATCTTATCTCTGCACATGCAGACAACATCTCTGAATTCTTCCCAGGCTACATAACCCTGCTTCTACTTCCAGTACATCTTTCTCTTTTCCCTCAGTTTAAGCAGCGGTTTTTGTCCAGCCATGCCAGTCACGTGTCTCTTCTGCTTGATTTCTTCTGCTGGGGGATGGAGAGCTCTTATGCTTGCAGAAGCGTGTCCTTAAAAAGCTGCTAGCTCTGTTCTGTTCCTGCACCCTTAAGGACAGTTTCCCAGGAGATCCCATACAGCAGTTCCTTGAGCAGCCTGAAGTTTGCACTCCTGAAGTTCAGGGTCTTGACTCTAATTTTTGTCAGGTCTGCATTCCTCCAGGTCACAAATTCCACCAGGGCATGATCAATACAAACCAGGGTGCCTCCCATATTAACCTTTCTAATGCTATCCTTGGCAATGTTGAACACCAGGTCCAGTTAGGCTTCACCTTGGGTTGGTCCATCTAGTACCTGAATCAGGAATCTCCTGGATTGTCTGGCACCCATCATGCTGCTATCCCAGCAAATATCCAGGTGTTTGAAATCCCCCATCAGGACAAGAGACCACAAGCATGACACCTCCCGTAGTTGAAGCAAGAAGGCCTTGTCAACAGGCTCCTCCTCATCAGGGGACCTGTAGTAGACCCTAACCACTAGATGTTTATTACTGGACTGAATAGATAAATAGGGTGACTAATGTAAACATTCAGTGCTTATGAAATTGTTGCTATTTTGAATGATCAGAAACATAGGTTTTACAGAGATCAAAATGGAACTTTCTCAGTTTTAAATAAAGACTTAGTTGTCTGTAAATGAGCACTGACTTAAATACATATTGTCTACAAGATAGAACATTATGTAACTGGGGGTTGGATTAGATGATCTCCAGAGGTCCCTTCCAACCCTTCAATTCTGTGATTCTGTAATGCAGCTTCTAATCTGTTACATTTACACTTGCATGTGCAAAATCTCACTTCATAAAATAAGGTAAAATCTAGTACTTGACAGCAAGGATAAGCGAATCAACAACTTCTACAATGACAGTGCAGCGGTAATGGATTCTTACTTACATTTTCAGATACCGCATTTTCAGCTAAGCTCTTAAAACATGAAAAAGTTGTTATATATTTTGATTACCATTATTCATGTGTCTTTACTTATTTGTTGCAAATCATGTGAATCTCCAACCTTACTGTTTCTACTTTCTGTTTGTCTGTTCTGTTTTGTTCCCCGGGATGCTTATCAGAATATTAACTCATTACTTTAAAAACATGAATAAACATGTATTTCTAGTTCTTTGAAAGTGGAACTACTAGGTCTCAATTTCTTGTAGAGAGAGGGTCATAGTATCATGGAACAAAAAGAAGTATTTTCTAATATTTTCAGGTACTTCAATGTCAGGTACAAAATTCAAGGATTTTCTTTTACATCTCTGCTAAATTGTTGTAAGTCATTTCAAGTCTGTGCATGTCTTAACGTGTGGTGATGGAGTGCCTTGATGGCTTCATATCAAAAAGAGGGAAGCTGAGGTCATTTTTAGAAGGGGCCCTTTTAAAAAAGTATATGGAATTAATTTGAAACCCACATTTAAATCAAGATCATAATGCTCACAGAATGAATCAAGATGCAGAAAATTAAGTCAGTAAGGTTTTCCTGCTTGCAGTATTTTTCCAGATCAACAAGTGTGTCATTGCAACCTTTCTGACTTCATCAGACTTTAGCGTGTGCATTAGCCTTTCATTTACAGAGAATAAAATTTCACTATGTTAGACTGAACTGTTAAATAAGTAATTTCTTAAGTAATCTAGATACTACCCCCTAACACCTCACAATTGTATTTAATTTATAAATTATGAGACAGTTTAATTTAGATAATTCAATCATATGCCTATTGTACCACTGTGTGTGGGTTGTAAAGGCTAATATGCATGGCCAAAGCATAAGACAAAGAATGTTATCCTCTACTATGTTCTGTTAATCCATACAAATAATAATAAAATATATTTTTTATAATTAGAAATGGACCTCTTAATATTTTTGCTGTTCTAGCCTATTTTTGTACATACAGCTGCTGTCGAATTGGAGAAATATCTTAAACTTCATTACTTTCTGCTATACTGTCACAATTTATTGATTTTTTTTTTTTTCCAGAATAACATTTCTGATTAATTTTTGGGCTATCTGAAACCATTGTTTCACTGGAATGCTTTTCATACTTCTATTTTCAGAGTTTATCTTATATAGATGCTTAGTTATAAGGCTAGGAAATCTTTCAATTACTGTTACTTGTTTCAGTCTTCCTATTCCTCACTTCTCTTTACATGGCATTTTGTTTGGAATGATAACAAACCCTAACAGTAAGTTAGTGTGGTGATTATGTCATGGTCTCCAATAACAACCAAAGATCCTTTAATTAGTTACAGAACAGCGTATAAAACCCAGCAAGTACAGCTTGGAATTTTTCACTCCACAGATCTTATCCCTTTGCAGTTCAACCCAGACATGATCAACCACTTGCACAGTTAGCAACAGACAAGGTCAGTATGCACTTCCTGTTGTTAAGGTGCTGTTTCTTTGTCCCTTGATCTCTCTTTACTTCTTTACTTTCTCACTATTCCCTCAGTTTTCTGCCAACTCCTTGTACTAACACACTATTGACAGACCCCACATTTCCCTGTCTTTATTAACTTGCACTACTAGCACTTGTTTTGTTAATCATTCATCTAACACAGATGGTTAAACATGGAACACAAGTTAAAAGAGAGACAAAAACTAAAAGGCACAATAAACATGTCTTGACAATTCTGTGAATCCATTTGTTCTAAGAAGTCTTGCCCAAGTAGTGATTGTATCCCTACTTCTTCCCAGCATGTATTTAATTGGTCTCAAAAAGTAAACCTGTTCTTGTTGGCCAGTAGCTCCTACTACTGTTTCAAAATCAGCATCTGTGGGTTCTAATACTGTGGGTGGTTAGAAGAACTTGGAATGGTCCTTCCCAATTCTGCTCCACGGGCGATTCTGAAAGAGATCTAATGTACAAATAATCTCCTGGTAAAACATCAGTTACTAGTCCATCAAGGCCTTGGGCTCTAGATCCCAGAATCATTTTTTCTATTTCCTGAAACTGCTTCTGTAGGCTAATCATATATTCAGCTAGTACTTCATTTCCTGTCTAGGTAGAGATTCTTGTTTGTACTACATAAGGTGTTCCATTAAATATTTTGAAAGGGCCTAACTCATTTGGATCTAGGTTTCATTCTGATCCTCAGAACACTTCCTGCTGTTAAGGTGCTGTTTCTTTGTTCTTTGATCTCTCTAATTCTCTACTTTCTCACTTCTCCTACAGCATTTTGCTGATCAAGGTGTGAAAGACAACAATTGTTTGTTTGCATATCTCAAAGTTGAGTTGAGACATTTTTTATAATGACTGGCTTATCTAGGAGACGAGTGGTGGGTGTTACTTAGCCAGCAACCTGTTGTGTACAGTTTTTACATTTGACAGCAGTTCTTTGAAGGTGTTTTGCTCAGGAGTGTTTACTGTTGGAAGATTTGGTCTGTGACTGGATAACTGGTACAGAAGATTGGGGAATGATACCATTGTATCCTGTGAAAGCAATATACAATTCGGCTTTTCCCTGCTCCCCCTCTTATCTGCTGGCAAGGCCCGGAAAATGGGAACAAAGGAGTTCCTGTGGAGATCCAAAAGCCAGGGGCTGCCTCTCCAAAAAGAGCTGACACAACCACTTTAGACTTATTATAAGTTTGCACCTTTGTAAAGAATTCAGAGAGAGAATAAGAAAGGAGTGTGGAGAAAAAAGAAGTCATCACTGTCAACCAAACAACACAACCTGCAATGATCCATCACTACTGGATTTCAGTGCCTGAACTACTAACTTTGCTGGACTCATGGTGGTGATTTTATCTCTCTTTTGTTTTCTTCAAGACTACTTCCTTTTTATTTCCTATCTCTTTTCTATCGCTCATCTTTCCTCCCCGATATCTCTAAGCAAGTATGATTTGTAATAAACTGGTTGTGCTAATATTTGACCCATTGTATCTTAATCTCACTGTCAGGCATGCATATATCAAAAAGAACCTCTGCTCCCTCCTGCAAATTGGAGTGAGACACAAGTCCAAGAGATCACCTCCTGCTTCTACTGATATACTATTGACAGGCCCCACAAGTCAGCAATTTTTTTTCTCTTGTTTTTAAATTATCACTAGTAATTTTTCTAAAGTACAGTGGTTGTGGATAATCATGATGGCCATTATCTAGCTAGCAGTTCAAGAGTGAAGATAGACATTTGATGCTTACAAGAGTATATCTGTTTATGTAACTGAAGGCATGGTAGAATTTTGATTTGTTAAGACAGATTAAATGTTCTTATACAGGTATTTCTCTCTTCATTTCACACAAGTAGAACAATGGAAGTCTTATTTCTGTAATATTTTTTCATTTCTTGCTGTGCAGATGAATTGATTTGTCTAAAATTAGAAAATACGTTTGTCTGGATGTTGTGGTGAGAGTAGCAAACAAGGACATATCACTATGGAACATGAAGGTAATTAAATTTTTATTTGTAAAACACAAGAGGAGCTGGATTGCTGTTAGTATGTTTATTTATTTATTTACTTATTCATTTATTTTGTAACATTTAATTTAGAATTGTAGAATCATCAAGTATTAGAAAAGACATGTAGTATTATCCATACCAACATTCCAACTATCACCAGTATTTCCCACTAAGCCATGACCCTCAGTACAACATCTAAACATTTCCTGAACACTTCTAGGGATGGTGACTCCACCACCTGGGCAGTCAATTCCTGTGTCTGACCACTCTCAGAGAAGAGGCATTTCCTTAAAATTTGATCTGAATCTCCCTGGGAGCAACTTGAAGCCATTCCCTCTAGTACTACTGTCAGTTACATGGGAGAAAAGGATGACCCTCACCTTACCACAGACTTCCTTCAGGTAGTTGTAGAGATCAATAAGGTTAGCCCTGAACTTCCTATTCTCCTGACTAAACAAGCCCAGCTCCCTTATCCACTTATTGTAAGGCCTGTGTTCTAGACTCCTTCATCAGCTTCGTTGCCTTTCTCTGAACATGCTCCAGGGTCTCAATGTATTTCTTGTGGTGAAGGGCCCAAAAGTGAACGCCATACTCATGGTGTGGCCTCACTAGGGCACAGTATAGAGTGATTATCACATCCCTGCTCCTGCTGGCAACACTATATCTGATTGAAGTCAGGATGCCTTTGGCCTTCTTGGCCACCTTGGCACACTGTTGGCTCATGTTCAGCTGAGTGTCAACCAATACCCCCAGGTCCATTTCCTGTACATAGTCTTTCAGGCATTCTACCCAAAGCCTGTAGCATTGCCTGGGGTTGTTGTGGACGAAGTGCAGGATCTGATACTTGGTCCTGTTGAAGTTCATCCCATTGGCTTCAGCCCAGTGATCCAGGCTGTCCAGAACCCTCTCTAGGGCTTCCCTTCCCTCAGGCAAACTGACACTTCTTGCCAGCTTGGTGTCATCCGCATCATCAACTGTAAATTTACATATTTATTAAGTTAAACTAAATCAAGTAT
This sequence comes from Oreortyx pictus, assembly GCA_036925125.1. Lineage (NCBI taxonomy): Eukaryota > Metazoa > Chordata > Aves > Galliformes > Odontophoridae > Oreortyx > Oreortyx pictus. The sequence goes on from JAUPFR010000004.1 coordinate 17,390,319, forward strand.
TTGCTATATTGATAGATGCAGCAAATACATTATTCATAATTAATATTAATGTGATGAATAATAGGCAGTTTTTAAAAATAATTGCTACATTTTAACCAGATATCAGATTTTGCATTTCAATTTGAGTACATTTTATTGTACTATTATACAATACCCATTGTTGTTTGTTTATTTGTTTGTTTGTTTGAAATTATAGAGCAGTGAAAGCCTACTGTTTATTTCATTATTTGTTATACTTTTTGGATGAGACAACAAAATAAGCTATCGATTATCTAGACGTTATGTATCTTCAATGGAATATAAACATCACAAAAGATGAGACAGAAAACCACATTTACAAAATGGCTGAGGTTTGCAAAGACGTGAAATCATCTACTCCAATTCCTCTAGTCAAATAAAATTACAAGAGCTGATTGCACAGGATTGTGTCCAGCTGGGTTTTGAATGTCTTCACAGACATTACCACTCTCCCAGTATAGAAGATTTTCATTGTGTTCAGATGGTCTTCCCTTTCAGTTAGTGTATATCTCCTTGTCCTGCTACTATGAACCACTGAGAAGAATCTGAGGGATCTGGGGGCAAGATCCAAAAATGGTGATGCTCATACCACTGCAATTGAATGAGAACTAAGCCAGGCCAACCAGAACATCGACAAAAGTTTCTTAGCTGCCTTCCATGACAAGAATCAGAAAGCCAGACACCTCAAGTGTGTGTTTAACATCCTTTTAGGAAAACAGCATTCTCTGCTCCCATTTCTTCTCTGACATGCCTATTCCCCATGTGTACAGCTTGGAGAATAAACAGGAAGAACAAGAGGTCTGTTCATGGTCATGGGGTCATGATCTCTTTGAGATTACAGACACAGAGTGGGACAACTCACATGGCTGGAAAGTTGTCATGGATAGCTATGCACCTGGCTAAGAAGGTGAAAAAAACAGCTGTCTAGCTGAAGTACCTCCACCCTCAAGTATGCTGCTTGGAAAAACAAACAAACAAACAAACAAAAAAACAAACAGCCAAAAACATATATAGATATATATATCCAGAAGAGGCTGGAAGCCATTGTGCTTCTGGAAACCATGATGTATTTGCTGTCACCAAACCCTGGTGTGGTGATTCTCATGACTGGAAAGTAGCTACTGATGGCTACAAGCTGATCAGATGAGACAAACTAGGAAGGAGAGGAGGAATAGACTATGAAGAGCTGTCCCTGAAGAACAACCATGAGCAAGTCGTAAAACTATTGGTGAGAGCTGAAGACTAAGGAAAGAAAGGAGACTTTGTCATTGATGTCAGCTGCAGGCCACCTGATTAAACAAAGTCTGTTGATGAAATCACCTTCCTCCAGGTACAGAAAGAATCACGATTACAAGCTCTTGTCCTACTGGAAAATTTCAACCACTCTGATATCTGCTGGAGAAGTACTGGCAAGCTGTAAGCAATTCAGGAGGCTCCTGGCATGTATCAAGAGTTACTTCCTGATCCACTTAACAGACAGCCCCACCAGGGTGGATGCAGTGCTAGACCTGTTGCTCATGAACATACATGAACTGAACTGATTGATGACATCAGGACTGGAGGCTTCTTGTCTGGAGGGATCACATAATGGTGGAGTTCCCTCTCCTGAAAGATACAGAATAGGAAAAGAGTAAAATAAGGAGGTTTCATTTTAGGAAAACCAAATTCCAGCTCTTTAGGGAGTTACTCAACAAAATCCCCTGGGAATCTGTCCTCAAGGAGAAGAGAGAGGAGCAGAGCTGGCAGATCTATGATTCCAAAATCTTTAAGAAAACTTTGCCTTGGGCACAAGAACTTTCTATCTTCAGGAGTAGGAAACCAGGAAAGGAAAGAAAAGCCACTGACTTATCAGTCTTACCTCTGTGCAGGAAAGATCATAGAGGAGATCCTCCTGGAAGCTTAGCTAAGGCACATGGAAGAGAAGGAGGTGATATAGGTTAAACAACATGGCTTCACCAAGGAGTAGCTGGCACATCAGAAGTCTGTGTTGCCATTCAGTGAGGTCTGGGCAGGTTGGAGAGTTGAGTGGTGAGGAAACTTATGAGGTTCAACAAGAGCAAGTGTGGGGTGTTGCACCTGGATAACTGAACTGGGAATGTGTCCAGAGCACTAGAATTAATGGCTCCAGATGTGGAAACACAGCCGCACCATTTGCAATGGATTGTTCCAGGTCACACTGGAATAAGGGGAAGATCCTGGTTGCCTGCAATAGATTGATGACATCATTGTATAAGACAAAATAGCAGAAGTATATGGGAAAGGAAAGCAAATAGTTCAAATTTTCTGAAAGAAGGTTTTGCTATAAAACAAAGTAGATCACAGAATCACAGAATCACTCAGGTGTGGAAAAAACAAAGATCATCAAGTCCAACCGCAGCCCAACCATGCTACCCTCACTCTAAGAACCCTCTGCTAAATCATATCTCTGAGCACCACATCCAAACGGCTCTTAAACAAATCCAGGGACAACTCAACCACCTCCCTGGGGAGCCTATTCCAGCATTGAACAACCCTTTCTGTAAAGAAGTGTTTCCTAATGTCCAACCTAAACTTATCCTGATGCAACTTGAAGCCATTTCCCCTCATCCTGTCACCTGTCACCAGTGAGAAGGGACCTGCCCCGCTCACACTGTAAGCACCTTTCAGATACTGGAAAAGAGTAATAAGATCTCTCCTCAGCCTCCTTTTACCCAGAATGAACAGCTCCAGCTCCCTCAGACTCTCCTCATAGGACTGATTCTCTGAGCCCTTCACAAGCTTTGTTGCCCTTCTTTGGACCTGTTCCAGTACCTCCACATCATTTTTGTACTGAGATGCCCAAAACTGAACACAGTACTCAAGGTGAGGCCTCACCAGTGCCGAGTACAGTGGCAGGATGACTTCCCTAGTCCTGCTCACCACATCATTCCTGATACAAGCCAGGATGCCATTGGCCTTCTTGTCCACCTGGGCAAATTGCTGGCTCATATTCAGCCTACTGTTCATCAGTACACCAATGTCCCTTTGCATCAGGCAGCTCTCCAGCCACACCTCCCCAGGCCTGTAGGTTGCCTGGAGTTGTTGTGACCAAAATGTAGGACCTGACACTTGGCCCTATTAAAACTCATGCCATTAACCTTGGCCTATTGATCTAGTCTATCCAGGTCCCTCTGTAGTGCCCTTCTCCCCTCTGGCAGATCAGCACTCCCTCCCAACTTGGTGTCATCTGCAAACTTACTGAGGGTACACTCAATCAAGATCACCAATGAAGATGTTAAACAGAAGTGGCCCCAGCACCAAGCCCTGGGGGACACTGCTTGTGACCGGTCGCCAGCTGGATTCAGTTCCATTGACCACAACCCTTTGGGCCCAGCCATCCAGCCAGTGCTTCACCCAGAGGAGCATATGCCCATCCAGACCATGGGCAGCCAGCTTTTCCATGAGAACGTTGTAGGGGACAGTGTCAAAGACCTTACTGAAGTCCAGGTAGACCACATCTACCACCTTACCCACACCCACTAAGCAGGTCACCTTGTCATAGAATGAGATCCAGTTTTTCAGAAAAATGGCACTGTCAGATCAACAAAGTAACTGGTATGTCTCTACCAACCATCAGAAAGAAAACACAAGCTTTTTTGGGTGTTGTGTTTTTGGAGAATGCACATTCCAAATTATAGTCTAAGTCCTCTCTTTCAACATCTCATGAAGAAGAACTATTTCAGATAGTTCCCTGGGCAACAACAAACCTTTGAACAAACTAAATGGGTAATAGGTCTTTCAGTAGCCCTTGAACCAGTCTGGACAGAAAACCTGAGGTCAGCCTTCAGAGTTTTTGAGTCAGAGATACAAAGGATTCGAAGCCAGCTATGCTCCAACTGAAAAAGATATTGGGAACATATTAAGGCATTTCAGCAGCTTCAGAAGTGGCTGGTAATGAAGCAGAGCTCCTCTTGGTACTCTGACTGTCAGTGCTGGGCTGGATATTCAAAATGAGGTTTCCCTTCACACATTATGTAACTGATGCTTCATGGAGTAAGTGGGTAACAGTGATCATACATTGGGCTTGAATAGGAAATTCTAGACATCACAGACTGGACAAAGGAAAGAGATTATGGAATAATAACAGGGGAGGAAGAGATGTGTACTGCAGAGGACCCACTGTATAATAAACTACTAAAAAATGAAAAGCAATTTGACTTTTTCACTGATGGGTCCTGTCATATCATGGGGAAGCAACAGAAATGGAAAGCTGCTGTATGAAGTACTTCAAGACAGGCCACAGAAACTGTTAAAAGAGATGGATGAAATGAAGGTGCAGAAGAGAAAGCCAACCAGCTGGCTTTTTTGTTGAATGAGAGATGTGACCAGTGATCTTTCTGTATACTGACTCATGGATAGTGACATAGTAACTGGCAGTGCAGGGGCAAACTCATTCAGGCTGCAGCACTGTGGCAAGATATCGATGCCCAGATAGAGAATCTGATCATAAAAGCATATCACATAGATGTTTACATACACAAGAGTCAGGCCACTGAAGAACACTGAACAATTAGTACATGGAACAGGCTTCCAGGACTGAAATGGATCGTGTAATGCCTTAAATGCAAAAAATCTTTTGCAACATTTTCTGTTAGCATGTATATGATTTCTATGGGACACACTGAGCCATTCACTTCTATAGTTGGATTTTAAACAGTAATTTCCTTCTATGGGGAAAAGGGTCAGTATTTGGTATTTCTGCTATGTGGTGGTTTTGCTGCAAAAATGTGTGATAGAAATCATAAGAAATTACATTTTAACTTTCTTCTGGTTCATTTAGGTCTTCAAACATAGTCATGGTTTTCCATAGGTATTCCATATCATGACATCACTAAAATAACTGGTGGATTTTGGGACAGCTGCTACACTTCACAGAATGCTTCCCACGTCTGGTTCTTGGCACATGGTTTCAGGGTGGGAGATATAAAGTGATGCAGACATCCCCTTTTCCTCCAAACTGCTGATGTTGTAGCACTGTTAAGAGGTATTCCCTTTCTCATTTGTTTGATTTATTACTCTTGATTCCTTTGTTACTGTTATCTCACATTTATTGATCATTTTTAGTAAAACAGTATTCTCTTTATCTCAATCAAGTGTCAACTTCTCACTTCTCTTCTGGTGAGAGGGATGGGAGGAGGGAGCTAGGCCTGTCAACACAGATTCAACCTACAACAAACATATGAGCAAATTTTAGGTTTCAGTGTTGCGATGGGAATCTTATAGCAAAATATCTAGAGAATTTACTGAAGTCTTCTAAATGCATTTCAAAGTCATTTTTAGGCATATGGGAAACAGAGCTATAACTTAAGAGTTATAGCCTTTGAAATGGAAAAAAAAATTGCTAACCATTTCCCTTTCTAACTTTTAACTTTTGTTTTCAGGTTCTTCAGAGAGACAGAAAGAAAGAGATAAGAAATTTTCTTAACTGTAACATACATTAGGAATACAGAGAGATTCAAAGATCATGCAAAGATCATAAAATAAACATGAAAAATCTTTCTTATTCTAGGGCTGTATTTATCCCCACTGATATTCAGCTATCTTTAATTGCCAGAAAGGACTTCGGTCCAAGTTGTCTGTACAGTAACACTAACAGTTTTTGTCCTGTATGTTGACAGAATTAAATGAGAGTTAAAAGTTGCTATATTGATTTTAGTTTTTCATATCTAAACTTTATTTGATGATAAATGAAGTACATGCTTAAACTAATGATTTTACAAAAAATTACTTTTTCTCAGACAACACTATAAATAGGATATTAGATCTGTAAATGAATAAATGTTATAGTGATAGCCAGCTTTGACTGAGATATTTACTGTCGTTTTCTAAGAGCATTTATTGAAAGGACTTATGATATATTTGTTAATAACTGAATATTCACATTCACGTGTTCCAGTGGAGATTTAGTCGAACTAATCAGATTTAACCTCTTGTTTGCACATGCTTAAGAGGTATTAATGCTCTGTTCTATTAAAGCCTTATCTCAAAAGGTAAAGGGAGTTACTAGCTTTCCAGATAAATACTGGAAAGCCAAGTCAACTTGAGATTTCATTTCTCAACCCACTAAGGCACTGTGATTATCAATAACTCCTTTCACTGAACTTCTGTATCATGGGAACTAGCAAGAGATCTAAAGGCTGAGAAGAGTAAAGTAATGATTATTAGCCTGGTGTCAGAGATTAAAATAACAAAACCAAAACAAACAAACAAACAAACAAAAATGTTTTCAAACACCTGATCGAGCTATTTTAATGTTTATCTTCTGCATTTTCTCTCCTCCCCCTTCTCTAATATTTTACAGTTATATCAAAAAAGAAAACACTGAAGAAGAAAGACCCAGTGAAAGAAAGGGAAGAGCTCAAATTCCTCTTTCAGATCCTGTTTACTTTACATTTTTGAATAGAATTTCAATAACAGTGTTTAGAAGTGCTGTAGAATATTCAACAGTTTGATGCTCATGGTGGAAGAGATAATCCAAATCTCTTCTCTCAGAAATGTACTGAACATTCCTTACTTGAGTACTCCAGCAACATTCATCACTAAGTATTTTGTCAAGTTTATCAATTTTATCCATCAGGAAACTAATCAGGAATTAAAACATTGAAAACAAGAATAAAAATAGTTCCAAAAAGCCATTTTTAAAAGAGTTTGTAAACAGATTTCACACCTTTTCACTTTATGCTGTAAAAATATTTTGAATCCAAACTTTATATCCAGACTATCATCCTTGCTCTGAAGCAGAGGAGAACCTGCAAAAGCAGAGATGTTGCCCAAAGAGCAACAGAAGAGCAGAGTAAAGGAGCAGAATCTCCTCCCTCGACTTGCTGGTCAAATTTCTGTTGATTCAATCCAGGGAACATTTGGCCTTCTGGGCTACTAGCACGCACTGCCAGCTCATGTCAAATCCCTCATCAATTAACAGTCCCAAATCCTTCTCCTCAGGGCTGCTCTCAAGCCAATCTCTGCCCAGCCTGTATCTGTGCTTGGGATTGCTCCAACCCAGATGCAGAATCTAGCACTTGTCTTTGTTGAACATGGCATGGCCCCACCTCTCAGGCCTTTCCAGGTCCCTCTGGGTAGCATCACTTGCCTCTAGCATGTCAACTGCACTACTCAGGCTGGTATTGTCATCTGCAAACTTGATGAAGGTGCACTTGATCCCACTGTCCATGTTTCCTATAAAGATACTAAATAACACTGGTCACAACACTAGTTCCTGAAGAACATCACTCATCCACTTGGACATTGAGTCATTGACCAACGCTCTCTGAGTGCAACCATCCAACCAAATCCATTTTTTTTCTCCAATTTGGCAATGAGAATGTCATGTGAGATAATGTCAAACACCTTGCACAAGTGCAGGCAGATGACATCAGTTGCTCTTCATTTATCTACTGATGCTGTAATGTCATCAGAAGAGGTCACCAAGCTTGACTTACCCTTGGTAAAGTCATGTTGGTTACCACCAGTTACCTCGTCTTCATTTTCCATGTGCCTTAGTAGGGCCTTCACGAGGATCTGCTCCATGATGGGAAATGACCACAAAATGAATAGGAAGCCCCTCACAAATGTTCCTGGGAACTTCTTCACAGTGAGAGTGACCAAGCACTGGAACAGGCTGCCCAGAGAGGTTGTGGAGTCTCCTTCTCTGGAGATGTTCAAGACCCATCTGGGCACCTACGTGTGCAACCTGGTACAGGGTGTCTTCTTTGGCAGGGAGTTGGACTCGATGATCTCTAGAGGTCCCTTCCAATCCCTACAATTCTGTGATTCTGTGACCTTGGAAGGCAGGCACAGAGGAGAGACTAACTGTCCCATAGTTCTCTGGATATTCTTCTTCTTTTCCCTTCTTGAAAATGTGGGTTAAATTTCCCCTTTTCCAATCAATGGTGACTTCACCAGACTGCCATGTCCTTTCAAATATGATGGATAGCAGCTTGGCTACTTCATCCACCAGTTCCCTCAGAATCTGGGGATGGATCTCATTGGGTCCCATGAATCTGTACAACTTCATGTTCTTTAGATGCTGTGGGGTACAGAATAAAAATCAAGGCTTTAAAAACTTAAACTAGTAATAATTTTATTTCTGAATTTCCTAATTGCAAACCAATTTAATTTATATATCTAACAGAATTCTGTAAGACTCAGTATTTATGTTCTGGATGAAGCATTGTTTGTCTGAAAAAAAGCTGCCATGTTTTGGCCAGAGGACCTTGCAGTCTGGAGTGCTCAAGTTCTCCACTTACAGGGAACTTGCTATCCCTGACACTGAGCTTTTTGTAAAGCCATTGTAGAAAGAAAAATATTGTCTTACCCATGAAATTTCTCATCTTTTTAATATGTAAAAGAGGGGTTCCAAATAAAAGCTGGTATCATGTAAAATCAGTAGGATAAAACACAGATTTAATTTCAATAGAGAAAAAATAAATATTCATTCTATTCCACCTTACGTCCTGAATTATTATAACTATTATTAACATTTTTCTTCTTACTTGTAGATAAATTTAAAAAAAGAAAAAAAAAATCTCATTCACATATATTTGCCAGTATAAGTAATGCGCGCATCTATACTGACTACTTCAAAAGAGAAAAAATCACTTCTAATAAGTGCTTAACACCTTGGTAAGAAGCTCTGTTTTGCAATATAAGATATACTGTTTGAACACAAATGGATTACATTGATAGCACCAAAAAGGAGTAAGAGATTACTTCTGGAGCAAATTGTTATTTTTCTTTGTTTAATGAAACCTGTTTTACAGCTGTTTGCAAATTTACAGATGTTATGAGTCCCATTTGCGGAGTTCTGTACCAGTGTTGGAATGGATAATGAGGACTTCTTCTGGGAGATAAGAATAATATATCAGAAGTATATATTTTTTTTCCTTTTGTATGTCTGTTCTTTGACACTTCAGAAGGTCTGGTAGGTCACTCAGGCATCTAGGAAGTTTTTCTTATTCCGTTTCATGTCTGAAATGGTACTCTGATATATTTCCTGTAAGCTAACCATAAAATAAATATTTGTCATAGTACACATAGTCAATTCTAATTTTCTTAGAAAATAGCCAGGAAATTCTTCAGTGACTGAGGACTCCATCTTTCCTTTCAATCTCTCAGTGAGTGAAAATTCAATCATCTTAAGAGAAGGTGAAAGGACTCCTAATCTATGTTTAATAGATCGTCAGAGTTTTTGACTGTAAAAAGTCCTGATCTCTTTTGAAGATCCCATCACACCTTGTAAAGTTCCTCAGAAGTTCTCAAAGAACTCTGTGTGTATTTTACTCCAGGATACTCTATATTAATCTGTGAATTATTGGTGTTATAAGTGTCCCTTACTGGTGTTATAAGTATCTCAACTCAAAATATAACTACTCCAACGTGTTTTAGATAAAAAGGGAAGAACATATTTACAGTTGAATGCTGCAAAGATGAATGACAGATCCTTATTATTATGAATGCACTGAAGTAATTACTGGTGAAATTACCAAACTCCAGGGGTCACTGAGATCACACCTTGATGACAGTGAATTAAGAGAAAACAGCATGACAAAATCAGATTTTCCTTATTACTGCTGGGATTCTGTGTTAATAAGAGAAGTCACAAGGCTCTAATTCTAACTACTTTCTGTTTGTTTGATAATGTAAAATGGATATCAGAGAGGTACTTTGTTGTAGGTCATTGTTGAAAATTACAATTACATGCCTCATTGTAGAGTAAAAGTTCTTGGCAGTTCAATTGGCAGCACAGTATCTTGACAGAAAAAGAATCATACGTGTAAGTTTATGGTTTAAACTCTCCTTAATAAAATCAAGAATTACAGTCATGATTTTTCTTCTCTCCTACATCCTGAATAATTAGACATTTTTACCCTGGGCTTAGATTTCACTGGATTAAAGGTGACTTGATCCAGTGAAGCTGAACAGAGCATTTCTAACACCTGGAACAATGATTCTTAATTGGCTTTCTAGTTAACAGCATCACCCTTATCTTAAGTCTTTAGCTATCTCCAAGTAATGACCTTCCCTCTAGCCCTTTTAGTACTACCAAGAAGTATTGTTTATACTCTTTGTTGTCACCTCAGCCACTTATACCTGAGCCTTAGTATCTAAAATCTCAGAGGACAGCAAGTAGATCTTTTTTTCAGTCTTGGAGTTGTCTTCATGCAAAAACAAATAAATGAGTAAATAAATACATAAAAGAATGAAAATAAAATAATAAATACAAAAAAAAAAGTTTACTCAACGATGGTGTGATTACTTTAATTTCATTTTAAGTCACATAGTGTGAAGGACGTAAACTGATTTCCTTTCTTTTGTCTCAAAGCTTGCTTTGTAAGGCCTTTTCTGGTGACATGACTCTGCCAGTTATCTAGATGGGTGTCATAGTGCCTCAGTGTCTCTGCTTATGGTTGTAAAGATAAGTAGAAATAGGGGCAAATATTCTTTTCTGGGGGGGGGAGGAGTATGGCTTGGAGAAGTTGACCATCACAAAAAGACAATAATGCTCCTGCATGGCAATGAAGGCAACATCCTCTGCTGACTTATCTGTTGGGCAGACATGTCACACATACAAAGAGAAAAGAAAAATAACCGAGAAATGGGGAATAAAAAGGCCTTCATTGAACCAAGGATTTTGGAGAAGAACTCCTAAAGAAAAAATCTTTCACGGAGAACTGCTGAAGAGAAAAAAACCTTAGGCGGAGAATTCCCTGAGGGGGAAATCTCTTTGGAAGAACCCCTTGGCCTGCTTGCTGCCATCTCCCATCCCCCGCGGTGACCAGACAAGTTCCTGAGATCAACTGACCTACTACGAACCTCGCTGGATCCACGGTGGTGATTATATCTCTCTTGCTTTCTGCCAAGACTCCTTGCACAGAGTCTTCCCTCTGTGTTCCCTGACTGTCTCTCCTACAGTACTGGAGTAAGGACTTTGGTTTTGGAAAATCTCTTGTGGAACTGGGCTGAACCAGGCCAAATCATGATGCCTTTATATGCTAAGTTGTAGCAAGCACCATTTTTACATTATAAGCATATTTTAAAATTACATGTCAAATTTGAAATTAGATTTCTTATTATGTTTACAAATAAATTAAGTTTTGAAAGGAAAGAAGTGTTCTTTCTTTCTTACCACATTAAAAGCAGCTTTTCCCCTACATTCTTATAATATTATAAGGGTGTTAAAATTTTTATTCTCTGTCCAAATTTCTGCCTTCATCTTTATCTCATTAATAATCCTTCTTGGGTAAACTCCAACACTGTGCTCTGAACCATTGTGTTTTCATGCAATGCATAATTAAGCAGCTTGTGTTTTCCAGTAAAGGAACCTACATATCACTGAATGATTTAATAAACCATTTATATAAGGCATTAACATCAGCATTAGTACTTTCTCCTAGGGATTGAATGACCTTGTACCTTGTTTAAATTCTTCCCCTGCGGAACTAACTGGTACAGATTGCTTTGATGCATATAGTTTTCACACTGAAATAAGCAAATAAATACATATACATCTTATACATCTTACAATGCTTTGTCATTTGCTTTTGTCAGATATTGAAATAAGATTAGGTTTAAAGACAGATCATTCTTTAAATGTGGGAAGGTGATTATAAGCTCTTTCAATGGAGATCAGATTGAACTGTAGCTTTGGGTACAGGTCTTATTACAGTCAAAGAAAAATGTAATTCAACAGGCAAAGGTTGAATTTTTATGCAATTACCATATATATAGGACTTAAAGCTATATACTTTACACATGAGTAGCAATTCAGTGGATGACCCACAATTTAATCTTAGACCTTGCTCTCTGAACTGGAACAGCAAACAGTAGATAGTAAAGAATAATAATAGACTTTAAAAGTTCTTTGCATTCATTAGAACAAGATCATATTGCTGGTATTTCTTTCCTCGTCTTCTGCCTTTCTTTAGACTTGAGTATACTATGAATATTTTTGCAACTTTATTTCAGCTAGAATATAGAATTTTTAACAAAATAAGTTTTTACGAAAAGTGTCTAATATTACTCCAGAAACTACACTGGGTGGCCAAAAAGTTTGAAATAATTTTTACTGTTAAAAAAAAAAAAATCATATCATTTGTATAATTTTGGAATAAAGGTCTCATGTGGAAATCATTTAACTTATGATTGTATCATCAAAATTAAGTGTGTGGAAGAAAAGCTCACTTGATCATGATCCTTTCAGATCCTAGTCTTCCTGGAGAAAGGCACCATCTGATCACTCAGAGAAACTGAACATTCTTGATTTGGTTGATCGCATTTGAGGTATATAAGAACCAGAAGGCATGAATTTTACTTTTTCCACTATTGGCTGTTTGTCAGTGATGATACTTCTTGAATGTCCTACAGACCCATGCTAAGGAGACATCAGCAGGTTACAGTACTTAACTGCAGTGCCTGAGGTGTGGACTCAGATGTGAATGATCCAAATCATTTCATAGAATCATAGAATCATAGGGGTTGGACGGGACCTCAAGAGATCATCGAGTCCAATACCCCTGCCAAAGCAGGTTCCCTACACCAGGTTGCACAGGTAGGCACCCAGGCAGGTCTTGCATATCTCCAGAGAAGGAGATTCCTCCCCCCCCCCCCCGCCCGGGTAGCCTGTGTCAGTTCTCCGTCATCCTCACCATAAAGAAGTTCTTGCGCAAATTCATGCACAACCTCCTGTGCTGCAGTTTCTGTCTGTTTCCCCTTGTCCTGTCTCCACACACTTCTGAAAAGAGTCTGGCCTCGCCACTTTGTCCTGCACACCTCAGATATTTATAAACCTGGATCAGGTCCCCTCTCAGTCTTCTTTTCTCAAGGCTAAACAGACCCAGTTCAGTTTCAGATGAAGATGTTGGACAAGACTGGACCCAGTACGAACCCCTGGGGGACACCGCTGGTTACAGGTCTCCAACCGGATTCTGCACTGCCAACAACAGCCCTCTGCGCTCTGCCAGTCAGCCAGTTCTCAACCCACTTAACCGTCCAATTTATTGCAGGTTCTAACATCTCTTATACACATTTATGAGTTTTCCCTTTTAACTTTCCCACCTGCCTTTACATGTCAACAAAACATTCCACAAACACTCCTTAACTGTGCATTCAGGTGCTTATCCAGTCAGAGACATGAGTCACTCCTAGTCATTTGCTCTTCCTCCAATCAGGGTCGTTATCATGTGATCATCACGGAGCTTACTTGACTTTGTTTATCTCTTCTGGGAGTGTACTTACTTCTCAGCATTCCTTTCTCATGCTGTTTATCTTGCTCCACAGCTTCTGCTCTGAATAGTCTTTCTTGTGTTTCCATTCTTGCCATTATTTTTTCTATATCAATTATAACACACTACCTTTGCATAACTCATTATTAAGCATTTAAACATGATTCAAAAGGAGAAGGAAGAATGGCAAAGTACAGTCAGATTGCACTGTCATTTCAAAATGAAATATCTCCCTTCTTGTATCCTGAAAGTTACTTATTTCTCAGCTAAAACAATCTCACCTACAGCATGAGAATAATCCCTATATTATTATATAAAATTGTCCCAAATGGGCAAACAAGAACAGTTAATAAACCTAATAGTTAATTGAGAAAATGTGTTCTAATTAATTCCATTTTCACTTATAAAATCATTAGGGTTAAAAGAGAGATTATGTCATCTCAAGTTATCTAGCTGTGTTGTCAGCAAGATGCTGCTAAAGGAATGCTTATACTGCACAAGAGTGGCAGGTTGCCTAGAGCAAGGGATGAAAAACTTTCACTGGCTGCTTTAATGTATATCTAGATGTCAGGCCTCACAGAAATTTTCTTGTTTACCTGCAGTGTGAGAGCTCTCAGGACAAGGGTTGGTAGTAGACAATCCAACTTTTATTTTACAGAATCACAAAATCATTAAGTTTGAAAGAATAAACCTAAAGATCGCCCAAAATTCCCTTATTCAGCAAAGATATCTACAGCATACTGACTAGGACCATGAAGATCTCCAAGAAGGGAAATTCCACCACCTTGATGATCAATAAGCAGACATACACTAGGAGGGGAGAAACTTAGAAGCTTTGAAGGATTTAGTTCATTAAAGTAAACACCATGTAAGGAAAGACTTAAGAAAAGACTGCCAGGATTCACACTGCTTGTTAGTGAAAGTCTTGAAGACCTTGGATGCTACCAGAAATCACAGCTCCAACTCCCCAGTGCTGAGAGCATACTGCATGATGTCATGATATGGAATACCAATGAAAACTGTGGTAAATGTGAACTTCCACTGTTGATTAATAGTATTGAATATGAGAGTGTATATTTTTTATCTAAAATCCCAAACAGTACAACTTATTAGTTCACTTTGGACACTAAATGATATTTCTGAAGTGCAGTAAACTTGCTCCATCACCATATACAGCACTGTGGAATTAAAAAGAGTCAATAGTTTTTTTAAGCTTTATAATTCAGGTTTTTATTTTAAGGGAAAAAATCTGAAATTTATGGCTGTACATGTCTTATATTTTGGTATGTTTTAATGAATCAAGACCTTCTTACAATGTCCTAAGGTTATTCTTTGTTTCAAATTCATGGTTGTCTCTTGGAATTGTGTATAAATAATTTCCATGTTCTTCATAGATAGTACATCAGTCTGACGGTTTTCTTACCATGTTCTAACCCAAATATAACACTTAACTGCTAAAATAGCATTCATTTCATGAGTGGTGTAGCATTCATGACTGCTAGTTTGTTTTTTTAAGACAAAGTATCATATATAATGTGGAAACAGCAAGACAAATGGTAAAAAAATATGATATTGTAAATATATTGTCCTTTTTTAGGCACTTTATTGCATGCTATTAGAATTATTTGAGTTATAGTGTTATTGCCCAGAAAGGTTGTGGTCTCCTTCTTTGGAGATGTTCAAGGCCCGCCCGAATGCCTAGCTGTTCAAACTGGTCCAGGGAGCTGCTTTGGCAGGGATTTTGGACTAGTGAACTGTAGAGGTCCATCCCAATCCCTAGAATTCTGCGGTTCTGTGATAAGGTCTCCCCTGAGCTTCCTATTTTCCAGACTAAATCTCAGTTCCCTTAGCAGTTCCTCCTAAGACATGCTCCAGACCCTTCATGGGCTTTGTTGCACCTTTCTGAACATGTCTTTCTTACAGTGAGGGGACCAAAACTGAACACAGTACTCAGTGTGCAGTTGCAACGGTGCTGAGTAAAGTGAAATAATCACTTCTCTGCTCCTGATGGCTACACTATTTCTGATACAAGCCATGATGCCATTGGACTTCTTGGTGACCTGGGCACACTGCTGGCCTATGTTCAGCTGAGTGTTGACCAGCACCCCCAGGTCCATTTTCTTGTCGTCCAGCCACTTTGCCCATAGCCTGCAGGGTTGCCTGGGGTTATTGTGACCAAAGTGCAGGGCCCAAGACTTGATCATATTGAAGCTCATCCCATTGGCCTCAGCCCAGCTATTCAGCTTGTCCAGAACCCTCTCTAGTGCCTATGTTCCCCCAGACAGGTCTACACTTCCTCCCAACTTGGTGTCATCTACAGACTTAGGGAGTGTTCAATCAATTCCCTCATCCAGGACATTAATAAGGATATTAAACTGGACAGGCCTCAATAATGACCCATTGGGTGCACCACTCATGACCAGTCACCAGACCCATTTTTTTTTGCATCAGAAGGGCTATTATTGCTTAACCTGGCAGAGAGCTTGTCATCAAGCAGCATTTCACTCACACAATGAGCTGGGAAGAAAATCAGGAAAAAGAAAGATAAAACTTGTGTGTTGAGATGAAGACAGTAAAATAGGAAAATAAAGAGAAAAAAACACAACTATCAAAGCAAAGAACACTCAAAACAAGTCATGGGCAAAGCAAATTCTTATCAGTAGTCAACTAAGGCCCAACAAGTTCTCAGGCAGTAATAGTCCTATTGGCCTACTTCCCCCTCTTTAACTTGATGCCATATGGCATAGAATAACCATTTGGTCAATTTGGTTTGACTGTCCTTTTGATCTTTCCCTGGTGGGGCTGGGCTGGGTTTCTTTCTTTGTCTCTTTATCTTTTTTATCTTTTTCTTTTTTTTCTTTTTTTTTTTTTTTTGTTTCTGAAAACTAAGACAGAAAAGAGTGAAAAATTATAATAGTAATGATAGTAACAATACACACAAATATATAACAAGTGATGCACAAGCAATTATTCACCTCTTCCCAAGAGATGCCCATCTAGTCCCCAAGTGGCAGCAGGCTCCCTCTGTTTTGAAGCTTTTTTCGTATGGTGTGGAATATCCCTTTGGCCAGCTTAGAATCAGCTGTCCTGGTTCTGTGCCTTCCTAACTCCTTGTGCCCTCTTCCATCCTTCTCACTGTCTTGACATTACAAAAAGCTGAGTAACTGTTCAGCACTGCCCAGCAACATTTAGAAAAATTGTTGTTAAAGATATTTTTTTCACTTAAAACCAAAATATCCTAGCTGACAACAGATGACATTCATTTTTTGCCTCAATTTTTAATAGTAATGATCAAGCTTGGGCTATCTGCTCCTTAAACTGCAAGGAATCTGTTGCATCAGATGAATGATCATAAATCTATGAAGCCTAAGGGAATTTATCCCAGAGTACTGAAGAAGTTGGCAGTTGTTATACCTGGACCACTCTCAACAATTTATCAGAAGTCTTGGGAGCTTGGGGACACAGCAATCTACAATAATGTTCATGAGAAAATATGCAGGAAAGTACAGATCTGCTAGTGTAACATCAGTGCCTAGAAAATTTATGGAATAGATTGTCTTGGTTTCTTTGGAAAAACATTTAAAGAAGAAAGCAAATATGGGGAAAATCATCACAGATGCATGAAGAGAAAGTTCTGTCTTAGTAATGGACATCCTATGATATCACCACCTAGATTTTAGTAAGGTCTTTTTCTTACTGTTCCTCAGAATGTCCTTCCAAACAAACTGTCCAGTTGTGAGATGAACAGGTTTCTGCTGTGCTGGGTGAAAAGTGGCTCAACGAAACTGAATGGAATTCTATCTGGTTGGCGGCTGGTCACTAACTATTCCCCAGTGCTCATTTCTAGAGCTAGTTCTGTTTAACTTTTTTATCAGTGTTATAGATGCAGAAGTTGAGTGCAAACTACCTGAAGGGGTAAGAGGCCTTGCAGTGGATTCTAGATACATTAGAGTAGTTAAAATTCATTACATCCTAAAATTCAAATTAGAAAATACTGGGTGCTATGCCTAGGACTACTGCAGGTAGGGTGCATCTTCATTTCCATGGTGACTTCTACAACATTAGTCCAATATTCTTGAATTCATTTTTTTCTTTTTGTGCAGAACTGAAGCTGTGTAACCATTGTTTTCTCAAACACATATATTATACTGATAGGTTGTCATTTCTAGGGAAAAGACATTCAACTGTGTGTCTTTCTGATTTAAAAGTCATAAAAATAAAAGTGCACTTAGGAAGTATACTTATACTTCTTCCCTTGTCAACACCATTAAAAAACTTTACCACCCAGTTTTGGGGACTATTATTGAAACAGCACTGAGGAAACATTATGTTTTTAGGGCTGCAAGTTACTGTAAAGTTTCTTCTTGATAGGAAACTATTAAGAATCATGAGCAACACTGATTAGATAAATTCCTGCTACTCATTTTGTTAAGAATTAATCAAGATAGAATCATCTTTTACAGACTGCCATTTTCTGTTGAGTTATTCAGATACTTCTACAATGCTCATCATTGATTCTTAATAAAACCCAGGAGGACATAACAGCCAACACCGGGTCTCTGGACTATAGTCCATGGCCCTAAATTTGAAGTAACTCAAGAAAGATTTTTTAAATTTTGTAAGAAGATAACATATTAGGAATGGGAAACTGAGTTCAATAGTGTGACACGTAAGAATTTTTTGAACCAGAATTAAGGATTTTCACACTAGTAACCCAGATTTTTCTCTATATCAAATGCATTTTCTTTTCTCCTGAAAGAACACTTCTAGATAGTTAGAATGGACACATTTTATTTTCTACAAAAAATCTGTCACAGCATCTATTAAACACTGGATCTCACTATTTAAAAATCATAAGGTTTCCAGATCATGAAATGTGATCTGAGATTACCTTGAATTGAGAAAAAAGGCACAAACCCTTCCCAAAATACATCCCCCAGTCCCCCATCCAACCCTCCATCCCGCCCCCCCCCAAAAAAAAAAAATCCCAACAAACAAATAACAGACAAATAATCAAAAACAAACAAAAAAGTACAAAAAGCAACAATAAATGAAAAATAAAAAACACACAAGAAAAACACCAAAAAGCATTTAAGACATCAACAAAATTTTCATAGTGATATAATCTAAGCATTTATTCTGCACACCTATTTGCAAATGATGCAAATAGTCAAGTATGTGAAGATTCCCTGTCACCTTTCCTGGTTTTATGCCAGAGAAAAGCTTATCATAAGTACAGCTGCTTCAATTAACCTTCAAAACTAACATTAGATCTGATAATAATTAAAAAATAATTTATTCAGTTTGTTTTATATAGTTTGTTGATTTTCAGCAAATAACCCACTAAATCATCAGCTCTTTATTATTTCAAGCCATTTGCTAATTTGTTTATTAAATAATTATTGGTCTCCAGATCATTTGTTTACAGAAATAACCACCCACAGAATCATAGAATGGTTTAGTTAGGAAGGTACTTCTAAAAGTC
Organism: Oreortyx pictus; assembly: GCA_036925125.1. Classification (NCBI taxonomy): domain Eukaryota; kingdom Metazoa; phylum Chordata; class Aves; order Galliformes; family Odontophoridae; genus Oreortyx; species Oreortyx pictus. Next base: position 17,409,060 of record JAUPFR010000004.1, read on the forward strand.
ACCTGATTAAGCAGAGACACTTAGAGCAAGCTGCTCTAGACTGTCTTCAGGCAGTTTTAGAAGATCTACAATGAGGGAGGTCCTCTTGGCTACCTGTTCCATAGCTCCATTTCTTGTACAGTGAAGAATTTTTTCCTCATGTTTAGGTACAGATTTTCATGTTTCAGTCTGTGCCCATTTTCTCTTGTCTTAGCATTGGGCATCACTGAAAATAGCTTGGCTTCTCTTTTTTTTTTTTTTTCGCATGCTGCCTGTAAGTATTTACATGCACTGATAAGATTCCTCCTGAGCCTCCTGTTCTCCAGGCTGAACAATCCCAGCTGTCTCAGTCTTTCCTCAGAGGAGAGACTACATCTGTCCATTCATGACCTTTGTGGTTTTCACTGAAATCAAATGTATGCTCAGGTCTACCTTTTACCAGTCAGCCTACAGCTGGACACAGTATTCCAGATGTGGCCTCACCAATGTTGAGTAGAAGGGACTAATAGATGTAAGTAACTTATAACTAATAGATAGAACTATCACAGAATAGCTTGAGTTGGAAAGAACCTTAGAGATCATTTAGTTCCCAAATCCTCTGCTGTGAGCAGGAATGTCATGCGCAAATTCTATCACTATCAGACCATGTAAAAAGTCAGTCTCCATATTTTTTACAAGCTCCCTCTAATACTAAAAGCCTTCAATGAGACGTTTCTCCCTGAAACCTTCTCTTTTCCAGCTGATGAAGCTTAGTTCCCTCAGCCTTTCTTCACAGGTGAAATGCTTCAGCTTTTTGCTCATCTTTGTGGCCCTCCTTTAGACCTGCTTCAACAAGTTCACATCCTTCTCGTGCTGAGGAACCCAGGCTTGGACACAATATTCCAGAGGGAACTCATGAGCAAAGGGGATCCATCACCTCCCTTGCCCTTCTGGCCATACCCCTTTTGTTCTAGTCCAGGATACTGTTGGCTTTCTCAGTTTCAAACACACACTGCTGGTTTGTGTCCAGCTTTTTGTCCACCAGAACCCTCAAATCCTTCTCTGCAGGGTTGCTCTCATTGACTTGTTCTCCCAGACTGTACACTTCTGGGAATGCCCTGACCGAGGGGCTGCACCTTGCACTTGGTCTTGTTGAACTACATTAGGTTAAGGTGGGTCTGCACTTCTTTATCAGGTCTCTCAGGATGGCATCCCTTTCTTCTCTTTTATCAACCATACTGCTCAACATACTGTCATCTGCAAGTTTTCTGAGGGTACATTCAATCCCACTGTTTATGCCATTGAAAAAAAAAATGTTAAAGAACACCAGTTAAAAGGCAGTATACTGAAGGATACTTCTTGTTATCTTCCCCTAGATGGGCACAGGAAACAAAACTAAACAAAACAGAATAGTCTCATCTGTAGAGAATAAATACCAGAGAAGGATTGTTCTTATGTAGCCTATTAATATATCAGAGGTAAAGCATTAGACAAGTTTTACGTACCATAATAGTAATTTTGACAGTTTTATTAGTTTTAAGTCAGAATAAAATAGGTCTTTAAACTCTTACTTCTGTTATTTTTTTTTAAACACATAGTACATCATGCACACCAGACCGACTGTACCTGTACTCTTTCAAGGAGGGTCATTCAGGGGCTCAGTAATCCATGACATCAAGCCTTAATAGATTACATTTTCTCTTGTCTTCTTAGTTAGTTTACTGTTAGTTTACTGAATGTTTCTGTCATTAGTCAGTGATTGATTGCTACTCTTTATTGAGCTCTGATTTATTTCCCCAATACTTACAGTTTCATTAATATTAAAGTTTGCCTCTGATAGATTTCTAACATTAAGGTATTTTGAGAAATTTCCTTTTCACATGGATCATTTTGATCTAAACAGAAACATCTTCAGAGGTGATGTTTAGTAAAGGAAAATTTTCATTACAGCAATCTATTTCAGTGTCAGACTATGATGTACAAATCTCAGTTCTAAACCCAGCAGGATAATAGTCACAGAATAATTTGTTCCGTGAATTATGATACTTTTCTTGTAAATTATTGAACTATTATTTCTTTATTCACTGCCTAACTAAGTTATATTAGTTGCTGTTCTGTGCTTTTTATCACCCTTGAGTTGGATTGATCTATATGTGGCAACGACCATTATTTAAATGATGAAGTGTATGTTACATATTTCAAACTGTGCAAGAACGTGTTTTATTTACAAATAAGCACATTTAATCTAATTTTCATTTTTTCTCTTTTGTTTAAACATAAGTTAGTGAAATACCGTTAATCCACCGCTGTTAAAATAAATGAATATGATAGTGTTTACTCTGATATCCATCAGCTGTAACATTTGACTATTTCAACTGCTTACATAAAATGATTTACTACTTTTGTTGTTATTTACATATTTTTCAAGGAACACTTCTATACAAAAGCTATTTATTTTACAAATAAATAGATACTTGTAAGACTCTGTATCTTGATTTCAACACAAGGCAGTTTAAAATGAGATCCAGAAGATCCATGTTCCAAAGAAACAATGACTAATCCATAAAATTGTTTTGAATTCCTCATTAGGAGAATCCTGAACTTCCATTTGCAAGTCTCCATTCTAGTAACACTCTAGTGTTTTGTGTATGCTTTAGGGTATATAATTTTTTGGGGGGGATTGCTGCCCTATTGCTTTCAGACAAATTGTGTTTTGATGCAGAGAATGATGTTCCTAAGGATTAAAATCCATAGAGATATAACATTGAGCTTTCCCTTGTCTTTGTCAGCACCCGTAATGTACAGAAAATGCATATAAATGATGCAAGACATATATGCCTCCCTTAAAGTTTTGTGTACAGTAAATTTTTACACAGAAGTGCAACTTGGATTGAGTTAGGAAGAAAAAAATGATGACAGGTACTGAAGTTGCATTTCAGTTATAGGGAATTTGTTTAACTGCTTCAAGTGTGCTGATAAGACTTCAGGTTTGTAGGAACTGTGAAAGGTGCAATTTGGGGAGCATGCTGATTCCTAAAATGTGAAAATATCTATCTTTGTGCCTGCTAATTGTATCTGAGGTACATTTAGGTGATGGAGAAGAATGACATTGCACTTGTTCAGAAGATACTAGAGCAATACCAGACTGAACATAGCAACTTTCTCAGATTTTCTGAAAAAGAGACATACTCCATACCTACTTCACAGCAGCACCTAAAGAATTCAATGGATGCCATTTCCGTTCCTACAGGCAGCAAAGGGAAGAGGGCAATACTTCTTTACAAAAAGTACTTTAAAACGTCACAGTATTAGTGCCAAAAATTAAGGCAAGTTTAAGGCAGCAAGTTTGGAGAGCTGACAGCAGTAACTCCAATACCTTTCCTAAACTCTGTCTTCTAGTTTACTATTCCTCTAATTTTTTTCACTTCTAACCACACTGAAGCTCATCTGCCACTTACTATGCCTGTAGTTTTGTGAGGTTCATCTGGGGTTCCTTATCATCAACAAAATTGAGGAAGGGAGTCTGAAGGTCATCTTGTCTAACCCTCTGCTTAAGCAGGGCTGCATGGAGTTTCTTACATGAGGCCATCTTCTGAGTATCTCTAAGGAGGTTACCTCCTGTGGGTAATCCATTCCAGTGAACAGTCACCCACACAATAAGGAAATGTTTCCCTAGCTTCAGGAGAAACTCCCTGTGTCTCAAACTGTGCCCACTTATTCTTACCTTTCCACTGGGCAACTTCAGCTTCTTCTTTCTTCTTTCTTCCTGTCTATACATTTATATCAATTAAAGGAAGATACAGTGTGTCTAAGAAAGTGACAGATACAAATAAGAAAATGGAAGCAATGTCAAAGGTTAATGACAACTGATAAATACTTTATTTCACTAGTTACTCTACTATTACTGTAACATTACAGAATTATCACAAAACTGCAGGGATTGGAAGGAACCTCAAGAAATCACCAAGTCCAAGTTCTTTGATAAAGCATTTTCCCTACTAAGGATCTCACAGGTAGGTGTTCAGATGGATCTTGAGTATTTCCATCTTCATCTCTGGGCAGTCTGTTCCAGTGCTGTATCACCTTTAGAGTAAAGATGTTCTTCTGCACATTAGTATGGATCTTCATGTGTTCAAATTTTAGGCCATTGCTTCTTATCCTACCAATACACATGACTGAGAAGAGTCTGGCCTCATCCGTTTGTCTCTTACCTGCCTATAGATATTTGTAAACATTAATCAGATCTCTCCTTAGTCTTCTTCCTCAGGCTGAACAGACCCAAGTTACTCAGTCTTTCCTCATATGGGAGATGCTCCAGGTCCTTTATCATTTGTGTGACCTTCCACTGGACTCCTTCTGGGAGATTCTCGTCTTTTTTGAACTGTGGAGCCCAGAACTGGAAACAGTATTCTAAATGCGACACATCTGCATTCTTTTAAGAGTACTGATGGAATTAGAAGTAAAAATCCAAAATCCAATAAAGGCAAGATCAGAAGCCACAGCTAAAATAAATGTTTGCAAAGCTAATAACCAGCAAGTGACTGGGACATGCTGTTGACACTTGTTTAAAATCAAAACTAAGTTAATGTATTTGAATACTTTAAATTATGACTTTTCTTTAGTTTGAATAGTGTGCTGATAGTAAACACAGTGTTAAAAATAAGCCACATTATTCTGAATGCTATTTATGCAAATATCGGATTCATTGAAATGCAAAGCCAGGAGTCTGGAGGGCCTGATTACTGAGCACAGAAACTATGGGTCACCCAGGAGACAAAAAAATCTCTACATTTCAGTAAGATTTCATTGTCCCTGAGTACGAGTTGTAACTCTTTTCAGTTCAAGTGCAATCCTTGTGATTACAAGACAAGATGGATTATAGCTCAGGTCAAGTAGGATGATGCAGACTGAGGTCTGAGATCTGATTATTCAGATAATGATTCAATTGAAGTTTCTCTAGAACTTATGTTTTTTAAAATCTTTCTTTTTCCCTTGGAAAATCGAGGATTTCATGTTTTCTATCTTGAAAACTTTCTTTCTTCCTCTTAGCATCCCTGTCATGGTTCAGCTGAAATAAAATCTTTGGTGCACTGACTTAAATTTAACTCCTATGGATAGGAGACACCCGTGTCTTTAATTAAAACTTCTTAATGTATTAATTACTTTAAAGAATCAAATAAATGGCTAGACACATTTTTAGGGCCCCCAGCTGCAAAATACAAGGAATACAAGTAAGGATTTTTCATCCTTTGTCTTATTTCAAGTTCTAGTAGACAAAAACTGTTGTATCTCTTCCTCAGTTTTACATATTCTCAAGACTCAATAGAATGTCTTTCATTGTCAGACACTGAAACAGTGTTAAGAATGAGACAGAATTAACAGCAACCTATAGGGTACTAGAGTTAATCTAAGGGGCTTTTACTTTCTTATATTGCTTGCTTGTGCCTCCCCAGATTTAACTCATGAAATTTTGACTTTTGTGATGAGCACTGAGGTCACTGATGGCCTGGGACAGTCAGGAAGAAGTCATATTGATTCTTGCTGTGTCACTGCTCTTTGTTTTATAATGTTTGTTCACAATTCTAGAAGCAGATGTTGGTAGTATGGCAGTCAAGGTTGAAACTTCCGGCCAATATTCCAGTACATTTTGTTGCAGTGTGACAGGTGGCAGCAGAGGCATAGTCTGACAAAGTGGCATCTGACATGGAAATGCATATGAATCACAGAATAATAAATCATAGAATGGTTTGGGTTGAAAGGGACCTCAAGATCATCTAATTCCAATCTGCTGGGATTAACAGCTACTAGATCGCGCACTAGATCAGACTGCCCAGGGTCCCATCTAGCCTGGTCTTGAGCTCTTCCAGGGATGGGGCATTCACCACTTCTCTGAGCAGCTTGTTCCAGCACCTCACTACCTGCTACTGAAAAACTTTCCCCTTATATCTAATCTAAATCTCCCCTTTTTTAGTTTAAAACTGTTCACCCTTTTTCTATCACTATATACTCATTAAATAAATTTATTTTCCTCCTGTCTATAATCTCTCTTTAAATTTTGGAAGGCTGCAATGAGTTATCCTCAGTGTCTTCTCCAGAATGAACAAGCTCACTTAAACTGTCTCCATAGGAGTGGTGTTCCAGCTCTCTGATCATCTTCATGGCCCTCCTATCTATGGTCTCCAAATGCTCTCTGTCTTTTCTTTTTGGTCCCTGTTTTGGACACTGTATGCCAGATTTTGACTTACAAGGGCAGAGCAGAGAGGGACAATTAACCTCTCACTTCCTGCTGGCAACCTCTCTTGGTGCAGCCCTGAATACTGTTGGCCTGCTGGGTTGTATATATGTCCTCCTGGCTCATGTTAAGTACTTCATCTCCCAAGAGTACTAAGTCCTTCTCAGCAGGGCTATTTTCTAGAAGATCTTCTTCCAGTCTATGTGCATATCTGGGATTACCCTGACTCAGGTGCAACAGGTCCATCTTTCAAGTTTGTCATGGTCCCTTTGGATACCTTGCCTTTCTTCTATTGTTTCAACTGCACCAGAAAATATTTACCAGAAACATTTTTGTTTTTATCGAATTATTTAATGTACCTTAACACTCTTCTACAAAATTCTTTAAATAGTTTAAAGAAATCTTTCATGTAAGAGGATTTTCATCACATAATACAACACAAGATATGTAATTAGGTAGCTGTGAAATCACTCTTATGTGGCTGTATGACATTTCATTTTATGCCTAGGACCTTTCTTTGAGAAAAGAGAAGACCTGAGTTCCTGCCTGCTTCTCAGTGAATAAATGCAAGGGAGGTCAGAATACTGGCAAACACTTCCCCTAGCTGAATGGTTTCCCTGCTGACCTCTTTGACACAACAAATCCATATGCATAATTAATGTAATGTTTCATAGGTTAATGTAATTACTGACATTCAGTAATACAGTTACTGAGTCTAAAGTATTGAACCCTAAAGACAAAACAGTAACTACAGAAAGTTGTATTTTGATTTACCTTCCATCAAACAACCCCTTGGTGCAGATGAAATAATGGGTTTTTATTTGGTGTTGTTTATATTTCTTTATGTATTTTTGTAAGTCTAATTGTTTGTATATACATGTCTAGGGTTCATGAGTAAGCTTGTATGTATAATTAATGGGAGCATAACATAGGCAACCTGCCAGATCACTTAATATGTACATTTCAGCTGTCATCCTCCATGACAGCTCCAGGCTTTGTCAGTTTGTCTAAATAAACAGCACGTGTTTCACATCCATGGATAACCTGCGCAATAGCGTCCATGGATATGTCCACTCCTTGATCCTGATCCGATCTATAGGCTGCATCTGTTCCTTGATGGCCTGAAGTGTCAAAGATCCACCAAGCCAGAAATAATTTGTTCTTATGTTGCCTGTCCAAATCTACCTAAGTTACCCAATTCGCCTGCTGGTTGTTTTGATATTCTTCAGTGGCATTAGTTTGGGGTATGTGACATACTCAAAGGTCACTTCTCTTCACAATACAGCTACAGCTGCAATTATCAGTTTCCTTACAACTGTCAAAATACTTTGTTTCATCACAGGATCATTCTTCAGTTAGGGGCAGTTAGGTGCCTGACCCTCCTTCACTATCTTCTGTAACTTCGCATTGTAGGGCTCCATATAGCAGCCTTCCACCTCTGATGCTTTACCACAGTTCAAAAGAACACATCAATGAACAGTGCACATTGCTTTTCACTCCTTGGTAGTTTATTGTGAAGATTCTTCAGAAAAGTCATTTTCTTCTCTGGACATATTTGAAAATTTTGGGCCAGACCCTGATCAATTGCAAAATTTCTAGACAACTAAGTTTCCCTGTTTGAGCTTGCTCTGTGAGTGCTGCAATCCACTTACTCCACATTTCATTTTAGTGTGGCAGGGACCCACCCAGAATAGGAAGCTGGAGGTGCCAAAATGAGCTGTATTTTAGTACAAATCAATGCTAAAGCAGCTCAAACATCTTTGGATGCTGTCAGTATCTCTTTCAGTTAGAGTGTGGCTCTGTAAACATTGACACCCTGACTACAAAACCTGTGGGGTCGATTTCAAACTCTCCCTGGTACTTTCTTCCAGAAGCTTCATGTGAGACTATTCTTCCTGGCTACATTATAGAGTGTGTTTTTATATCTTGTCCTGTCTGGTATGGTCAGAGGGCTACTGCATGAACTATCTCCTGTTTAATTTGTTCAAAGGCTTGTTGTTGCTCAGGTCACCATATGAAATTGTTCTTTTTCAGGGTCACTTGATAGAAAGGGTTTACAATGAGACTAGAATTTGGATTATATATTCTCCAGAAAACCTCAGCACATGAGAAAGCTTGTGTCACCTTTTGCTAGTTGGTAGGGACACAATAGTTATTTTATTGATCTCATACATGGGGTTCTGACAATGTTCGTTTGACATTTTAGTCTTAAAGACCTGATTTCCTTGCCCTTACTTTGCTTTATAGCATAACCATAATTCAGAAAAATTTATACTATTTTCTTTCCTTTCTCATACATTGCTGCTATTTTGCCCCTTATGATATTATCATCAACGTATTGCAGGTGTTCAGGAGCTTCCCCCGCTCCAGTACAGTCTGGATCAGCTCATGAGAAATGATAGAGCTGTGTTTCCACACATAGGCCAGTTGATTCCAGTGTACTGAATGCCCCTTGGAATGAAAGAAAACTGTGAACTCTGTTCTGTCTCAAAAGGGATTGGTAAAAATGCATTGTTGATATCAGTTATGGCATAACACTCTGCTGCTTTTGACTATAGTTGGTATTGAAGTTCTAACATATCTGGTACAGTTGTGCTTAGCAGCTGTATGACTTCATTTAGGCCATGATAGATCCCAGCTAGCCTCCACTCTCTGTTGCATTTTTGCACTGGCCATATGGGACTCTTGAAGCATGAGCAAATCTAATGAGAACTCCTTGGTTCTCCAGCTGATGAATCAGCCGATGAATAGGAATCAGGCAGTTCTATTTGGTGTGATATTGCTGCTGGTATACTGTTGTAGCAGTGATCAGCACTTGTTGTTTTATTCTTAGCAACCCCACAACAGAGAGTTCCTCTGAGAGACAAAGTAAAATACCTACTTAATGTTCTCTGTTTCTACAGCAGCTGCACCAAAAGCCCACTGGTACCCTTTTGGATTCTTGAAGTTCACTTTCCTAAGATAATCTATACCAAGGGTATGTGGAGCCTCTGGGTCGCTTATAACAGGGTGTTTTTGCCATTCATTTCTTGTTAGACTCATTTTGACCTCCAACATATTTAGATGTTGGGACCCCCCTGTCACTCCAGAAATAAAGATAGGTTCCATACCTTTATAATCTGATGGCACTTGTGTACACTGTGAACTGAAGTCCACTAAAGTGTTATACTTGGAGGGGATCTGGTTGACGTCTATAAATATCTAAGAAGCAGGAGGCAAAGGAATGAGGCTGGACCTTTCTCAGCAGTGTGTGGTGATAGGACGAGGGGAGATGGCCACACTCTGAAGCATAGGAAGTTCCACACAAATATGCGTGGGAACTTCTTCACAGTGCAGTGACGGAGCACTGGCACAGGTTGCAGAGAGAGGTGGTGGAGTCTCCTTCTCTAGAGACATACAAGACCCACCTGAATGCCTACCTATGCAACCTGGTCTAGGGAGCTGCTTTGGCAGGGTGGTTGGATTCAGTCTCTAGAGGTCCCTTCCAGCCCTCACAACTCTGTGATTCTATAATTCTGTGATTCACATACTTGTGCTTGTAGGGTCAAGGTGGGATTTTCACCTCACTTTCCCATTTCCTGCATAGCCATGCAGGTAAAATGACAGGATAGCACATGGTGTACACCCATTGTAGTCACTTCCTCAAAACATTTAGCCATTGTACCATGGGATTTGGGTTAGTGGGGAAATACTGGTGGTAGGTGAATGCTTAGACTAGATGAACTTGGAGTTCTTTTCCAACCTTGGTGATTCTATGATTCTGTGATCCTAAGATTATCTTTTCAAGTCATTGTTACCAGGACGCTGACGTATGATGAGAGTGCACTCTGTATAAATTTCCACTGTATAGATGGTGTACTGATGGTGTCACTGGGGTCTGGGAATAGTGTTTTATTGTCCAGGTCAGTATCATGCAACATCTCTAGCACAACTAATTTCTTGTGTCCTGGATTCCTTCCTGCACTATGGTCCATTTGCCTGAGTAACATACCAGATCTTCCTTGAAGGGATATCTTTCCTTCACTGCTGACAATCGTTTATTTCACAGGGTGAAAGCCTGTGACTGTGTTCCAATTGGTTTATCAAAGCCATCTTCCCCAGAAAGAGATCCCAGCTGTTAAACTTCACTGCCTGTTAGTTTCAGGCTATTGGCCCAGGCTATCCCAGAACCAGCACAGTCAGGTAACAATGTGCTCACCTGGATAACAGCACAATTATTTTCACACACCTCACCAACACTGACCCACAGTCATCCTGCCTTGACAGATCTCTGGGTGATAACTCTGAATAGTTTCTTAACCATAAATAAAACCTGAAACACACATGAAAGAGATGGCATTAATATATATCAGTTTAAATATCAAGAATATTTATAAATTTCAACAACGACATATGACTGCCTGGAACAGGTGGCTTAGTATCACAGAGCGTTTCACTCAGTCCCACTGCTCCCAGTGGGATGGAGGAGAGAATTAGAAATAAATAGAACTTGCAGGATGAGATAAGAAAAATTTACTAAGACATAAAAGGAAGAGAAAAATAACAGTAACACTAGTAATACATATACATGTACACATAAACAAACGATGCACATATCAATTGCTCCCCACCTGCTGACTGATATCTAGCCAGCCCTTGAACTGTGACTGCTCACCTTGTCAGCTGCCCATTCTTTTCCCATTGTTTTCACATGATGTCATATGGTATGGAATGTTTTTTTGGCCAATTTTGGTCAGCTGTCCTGGTTCAGTTCCTTCCCAACTTCTTGTCCTCCCTCAGCTTCCCTCACTGGTAGGACAGTACAAGAAGCTAAAAAACAAAGATGTTCTTATCTCTATACAGAACTGCTCATCAACAATTAAACAGTGTGCTATCAATACTGTTTTTCCCCAAAAGCAAAATATAGCATTGTAACAGACACCATGAAGAAAATCAACTCACAGCTGAAACTGGGACATCTGGATTAATGCTGAAAAAGTTTGATGACTTTTAGAAAAACATTAGAATTTCTTTGCAGTATACATCCGGTATGTATGTGCTCCAGACTACACACATGCCCGTCTAAGACCTTGACTAGACAATGTATATGGGTCCACAGGATTCACAATCACTTTAACACTCTGCATGCCGCAATCACGTTTATAGATTTCAAAGGACAATTACTTACTTTAAAAAGTACATTGAAATACATCACTTGTACTTGGAAAAATTTTCCTTCCTATCTTTAGATAAATAGCACAGTCTATAGTGAAAGTCATTTTTGGACATGACAGTAACAGTTAAGGTGCTTTGGACAATGTCATCTGCAATTGTATTTTGTCATAGCATAGTCAAAGTAGTTAAAATTTGTTCCTTTTTTTTTTTTACATTCAGAGGTATGACAAAAGAATAGATGAGAAATAGATTAGTCATGTTTATTTCCTTAGAATATGGAGCATTCTTCTTATGCAATCATTTCCCTTGTTGGATATGAAAAGTCAGCCAGTGATGCACCTTCTGCTTATTTTCTTAACATATCTGTAGGTATATTGGTTTGCTTGTAGGAAGGAAATTAAATAAGTTTATGTTTACGGTTATTATGATTGAGGTTTTTTGAAAAAATATGGCTGTTAAATGTTATGACTGTACTAATGTGATCTCTCAGACAAGATGGTAGGAAAAAAATGAAACAAATAAGAGAATTTCAGTAGACTTGCCTGCTTTGGAGAGAATTAACTTCATCCCAGCCACACCACATGGTGTGATCTTTACCATAATGATGAAGAAGATGGTGAGCCTACCTTGGAGCTAGAAGCCTGCATATGTAAGCCAGGGGAGAAGATAGCTGCTAAAAGAGAGCAGCCAGAGAATGCTGTCATTCCAGCTGATGGAGTGGGAAGTATTAAGTGGTCCCCAAATACAGAAGAAGAACTGAGAGTGTCATCTTTGGTTTTGGTAAAGCTACTCTTGGTATAATGCTGCAGAGGTCAGACAGAAAATGTTCTGACCAGGAATGTCTGACCAGGTCCCCGCTTTATTCCAGGAGGAGGAAAGAGGCAAGCAACTACGGAGATTCGATGGATGGGAGCCATCTGTTTACAGAAGTATAAGTCTTGGTGGATACTGATGCACAGTAAACTCCAGTGACATCAGGATTCAGTGAGGATATCTGAATTTCTTAAGTGACAAGGTGTCTCACTCCAGTTCACAGAAGAGAGAGGAGATTCTTTGATATATGTATCTCTGACTGTGAGATTAAGACACAATGAGTCAAATGTTTGCCAGACCAGTTTATTACAAATTCTAGTCTCTAAGGAAGACGGGGAAGGGAAGATGGGCAACAGAAAAGAGAGAAGTAATAAAAGCAAGTTGTCTTTGTAGAAAGCAACAAAAACAGTCACCACCATTCCTCCAGTATTGCTCATAGTACCTCTGTTGGACTGAGGAACTTGTTCAGTCACAACAGAGGATGGGAGAAAGCCAGGAAGCTTCACAGCAAGCAGGCCCTAGTGAGTTCTTTCATGAGAGTTTTTTTTTTCTCTTGAGGAATTTCATTCCAAATCCAAGTTTGATTTTTGAGCGGTCCTTTGTGGAGTTAGAAATTGAACTTAATTATCCTTGTGGATCCCTTTCTACTCTGGATAATCTATGATTCTACAGATTCTTAGCTACTGCTAAAGATCCTACTAAATCCTCATACAAGAATACAAAGAACTTAAGAAAAATATGCAGTTGCTTTAGAATAGTCATATATATTAATATGTCATAGTAGTCATATACATAGTATATATATATTTCTTTTTTTGATCTCTAAAAATTGAATATTCCATTTTTTTGTCCTGTGCTCTTTAGAAATTTTATTTCATTTTTATTATTTATCTTATGAAAAAAATCAGTAATTCTGGAGAAACTTTAGGTTATTTTGTTCACATCTCCATGTGCATTTTGCTTGTTCATAACTCTCATTTGTTCTCAGCTCTGATTATGCCTTTCTTGTTTGGGATGCTTCTGTCTTATTTAAAATGCTGTTTTCACAATATTTCACAAGTATATGTCACTTTATTTTAAGTCAGTAAATATCAATGAATTTAACCATAAAGTCCAGGCAGATGAAAAATTCTAATTTACTAGAGCAATCCCACTGTAGCTTGAGATGTCTCCCACTTATTCAGAGGATATGTATTCAATTGTCTTCAAGGCGAAAGATCTTAACTTTAGATAATGATATTCTTAAAACAGCGAGCAGGAAAGTATTACAAAAGCGCGAAAGAATGAACACTTAACTGTAGCTTGTGCATGTGAAGAAACTCCTTACTCCTTTTTGTTCTTTAAAAAAGTGATTATCAAATTAAATAAATCAGCTTCTGAGATTTCAGAAACAGAGTAGCATATTCTTAGAATGCAGAAAATGTTTCACTTTTTACTACTAGTCTGTCAATCAAGCCTGCAGTATTATGCACTGATTTAATTACATTGCATTATCTGTTAGAAATAAGGGTTTTTCATTATCCTAGTTTCCTCACTAACTAGCTTTCAATGTTACAAGAATGCCTGGGACTAACCGACTTGGTTTTGATCAGCACCAGGGTCTCAGTCAACACTGACCTTTCTCACAGTAATTTCATTATGAACTCATGTATTAGTTTGATTAAGAGAAATGGTCATCAGGTTCATTCTGATTAAGTATTAAATAATTTACACTGTCAGTGGAGGCTATCTCTGTACATGAATGACAAACATCAATCAAACTAGTCTGTCCTCTTTGTGCTACTTTATTTTAGATTCCTAAGAAGTAGAATGCTCTATTGGAACTTAGGAATTCCTTAGCTGCAGACTGATGACTGTGAATCAAAAAGGTGTCTTTGATATGCCTTCACTTTTCATTCTGGAATACAAAATTGTAATAGCAAATGGTTGTTAAAACATGAGCTGTGACTATTCACAGCTTGAATCAAATTATATATAGATACTCACTGAATTATTTAAAAAATATTCCCACTGACTTCAGGCAGATCTGCCTTGAGCAGTCAGTGTGCTTGGTTTAATCAAGCACCAAGGAAATATGTAGGTACTCTAGACAACTACCAAAGATTTGAAAGTTTACCAAATGATCTGAGTAAGATCATATGTTGTGTGCCCATTCTACGTGGAGATTGGAAGAACTGAAAACATAGGAAGAAATAGGCACTCATGATGTAATAGCTTTTATTTTCATCAGGAACAAAAAATATTGTGTGACAGACATCTTTGCTACTAGTTTCAGGAATGAGCCTTAAGTTCTTAAAAAATCCACAAAATCACAAATAAAAAAAAGTAACATAAAAAAAATAGTATTTCATGGAGGCTCCTTGGAGGACTGAGAAATGGTAAATTATCCATAGAATACCAAGTCTCTAAACTAAATATAAAAGCAAGATTTTTACTGGACAAGATTCTGTTCATTTTCCATCTTTACATTTAATATATCGGCTTTCTCAAGGTCATTTTTTGTGCTTGTTTTCTCTCCAAATTGGTAATTTGGATGTCTGATGGTGATTAATTCTGCAGAATACCTCATGTAAAATTAAGCATAGTAATTATATTTAGCTCTTCTACTCAGAACTATAAGAGAAAAACAAACAACAACCACCAGCAAACTGAACAAAAATAATCCTTTCAAGCCACAGATCTGAAGTGCTAATTGAAAAAAGAAAAATGTTAATGTACTGTAGAAATGTGTTTTTTTCTTCTATGATCTCAAAATTAGTAGTTGCTTAAACTTCCAAAATAGCCTTCTGCACTTCTAGATAAATTGTGGGCTTTTCTGTATAAATCTGGTGGCTGAGTAAGCATGACTTAATGTAATGAACAAGATGTTTTCAACGAGCTCTAGAAAGAAAAGCACACTTGAATGGTGTAAAATGAAGAAGATGAAAAATTTTTAACATAAATGTAGATGGGAAAACATTAAATATACTTCACAGTTTTTTAAAATGCTCTTCTTTCATGCATATAAAACTATCAGACTGATGAATGTTTTGAACAAACTCATCAGGAATGTACTTAGTCTGTAAAACATTCATTAGGCTAATGATAATTTACTAACTGATCATATGGCTTAACCATTTGGAGGAAAAAATGAAAAAAAAGTAAAAGGATTCAGTTTGGACTGTTTCACTAATCATGGCATGACTTCCAACATTCCACCCCTATGCCTTGAGTCTGTGAAGGAAATTATCCTGCATATTTGAAGAGGAAAGAATTCATTCTTATATATATATATATATATATATATGAATGCAAACACATGTATATATACATATATATATTCATAAAAAAAAAAAAAAAAAAAAAAAAAGGATTCCCCTGTAGGTTCACTGAAGCAGATCTGAGTAAATTGACAGCATCAGGTCAGTTTTGACACTGATGTAGATAAGCACATCAGTATCAGCAAAGAAAACCCTATTAAGATAAAGTTACTGAACAGTCTGAGAAGGCTGTATTTTTAAGAAAACATTTTTTTAAATTTCACATGTTTGAATGTGATAAAAGTATACTGGTGCTGAAACAGATGATAAATTTTAGAAATAGCTAAAATAATTGTACAATGTGTCTAATAAAATCAAGTCTGTTAATGAACCATAGAATCATAGAATGGCATGGGTTGGAAGGGATTACAAGGATTATCAAGTTCCAGTTCCCCTGCCACAGGCAGGGCCACCAACCTCTATATCTGCTACTAGATTTGGTTGCCCATGGTCCCATCCAACATGGTCTTGAACACCTCTAGAGATAGGGCATCCACAGCCTCTCTGATCAGCCTGTTCCAGCACCTCACCACTTCCTCTGTAAAGAGCTTCCACATGACATCATATCTAAACCTTACTTCCTTGAGGTTAAAACTATTCTCCTTGTCCTATCACTAACTACCCAAGTAAGAAGTTGATTCCCCTCTTATAATTCCCTTCTAAATACTGGAAGGCTGCAATGAGGTCTCCTTGTAGCCTTCTCTTCCCCAGCCTGAACAAGCCTGTATCCACAAGGGAGGTGCTCCAAACCTCTGATCATCTCCGTGGTCCTCCTTTCCAACATCTCCACATCTTTCCTGTTACTGGGGGCCCAAGACCTGGACATAGTCCTCCAAATGGGGCCTCAAGAGGGCAGAGAAGAAATGTTCAATCACCTCCTTGTCCCTGCTGGCCTCCCCTTGTTAGATGGAGCTCAGGATACCATTAGATTTCCAACCTGCATGAACACACTGCTGGATTGTGTTCAGTTTTTCACCCACCAGGATCCCCAGGTCCTTCTCTACACAGAGAACTCTCAAGGAGTTCTCCCAGTCTGTACACATATATGAGGTTACTCTGACTCAAGTGCAAAACCTTGTGTACTTTGCGATGTTGAACCTCATGAGGTTCATTCAGGCCCACCTTTTGAGTTTGTTGAGATCCCTTTGACTGACTTCACTTCCTTCCAGCATGTCAACCACAGCACTCAACTTGGTGTCACCTGTAAACTTTCTGAGGGTGAACTCAAGTCCATTGTGTCACTGAAGACGTTGAAAAGCACCAGACCCAAGACAGAGTCCTGGGAGACACCACTCATCACCTTGCCAATCACCACAACCCTCTGTTTGTGGCCTACCAGCCAATTCCTTATCTGCAGAATAGTCCACCCCTCAAATCCCAAGGGTAACATTTGAGCTTACGTGCCTGAACTGAAATCATCCTTGGTGTCACTAGCATGGTTGTCGCTGCAGTAACTATACTGAAAGTGTAACTATCTGAAGATCCACATGCAGAACAAACCATAAGTACACACAAATCATGCTGAAACAGTAAAGGAACTTGGGAACTAT
The DNA here is from genome assembly GCA_036925125.1 of Oreortyx pictus. Lineage (NCBI taxonomy): Eukaryota > Metazoa > Chordata > Aves > Galliformes > Odontophoridae > Oreortyx > Oreortyx pictus. Next base: position 17,426,066 of record JAUPFR010000004.1, read on the forward strand.
AGCCAAGGTTGTGTTTTTGTAACAGTAACAAGAAACCAGCAACAAGTCTTGCATTGGTTTCCCCCCCATGCCGCACCACGCATTCATGAACTGGCCATGTTTAGAGTACACGATCCAGCTCAGGGGATGAAGATATCCTGAGAGCAGGAGGGTGAAGTAACTTAGGCAGAGTACACTGTTGCTTCTGCAAGGACACCTGCGAGGTTCTGAGCCTACCAATCCTGTACTTTGTGTCCAGTTCAAGATATGCTGATTAATTATCCTTCCGGGATGTCTTAGTGGATCAGTGTGCTGCAACAAAACACTTAAATGCTTGCTTTAGCTGATTGTGTGTGTGAACATGCATTTTATATGGATGCCTCATCCCCAGATCTGAACACCCTGGTAAAGACAGTATGCGTTATTCTGTATCTGGGTGATGATTCCTGAATACATTCAACAGTGTACATTAGAAGTCAGTTACCTAATATTTGTCTTCAAATTGAGGCCTCATTAACTCTTTCTTTTTATTTATGTATTTATTTATTTATTTAGGTGGCTTATGCTATCAAATTTAGCACTACTGTCAGAAACTCTTACGTGAAGTCAAATTGTTTAATGTTATTAATAGCTCTGTTACCATTTAAATTTGCCCACTCTTGCTAGGTTCAAAGGAAAAGAGCAAATGGATAATTGTACATTTTTATTTTAATTTTTATTATTAATTGTAAATCTGAGAATCATTCTTTGCTACTATTAATCCTCTGCAGCATTTTTTCTGTTAGTTTTTGAGTGCTGAAGAATGTACTTTGGGACTGACATGGGAAGAAATGGGAAAATACCAGTACATCTGAAGTTAAACACCATCACGTTTGATGGAGGGAAAGAAGGTGAGAATATATGTCTGAAAACAAAGTTTTCTTTATATGTGGCAAAATGTGATCATTTTGTTGACTACAAAGTCTAGTGTCATGGTTTTGTGATTTTTGGTATTCATATTCCACATCATAACATAGAATCATAGAATCATAGAGTCATAGAATCATAGAATCATAGGAGTTGGAAGGGACCTCAAAAGATCATTGAGTCCAACCCCCCTTTAGCAGTGGGAGTGGAAAGAACAACAAAATCTATTAAGAGTTAAAGAGATAATGCTCCAGCGACGTGGATGATCAATAGTTATGGTACACCTGCCTCAGAAGAGAAGATGATTTACGTTCCCCAGAGGACTTTGATTTGCTTTGTATTTTTACATTTTTCCTCTCAGAGGGAAAGAAAAAACTGTTTGCATGTCACAAGACACTCTCTTTCCTTTTGAATCAACCCAGCAGCGGGTGCTCACTAGCCATCTCGCTTTCGTTGTTTAGCGTAAGACCTTCAGTTTATCAGACACTCTTAATCCACGACATGATGTTATGATGTAGAATACCAACACCAAAAATCACAAAACCATGACATCTAACATTTTAGTTTCCTCAATTGCCTTACTCATTTATTTATTTTTACTGAAAACAGTATATTTTAAAATGGTTTAGAGATGGTACATGATAGGAAACCTCAACCAGCATCAAAAGGGACTATAAAGAAGAGCAAAACTGCATGTGAAATGTGCATTTTCCCATTATTTCCAGAACACAATGAAATTACCTTCTTGGGTGAAGGAAGACAACAACCACTATAACAGACTTCTTGACTGAGCTCATTTCTGAGGGAGACTTGCTTCTGGATTGTCCCAAACTGAAGAGCTTCCTATCCTGTCGTTTTATAGAGATGGTAACAGCAGGTTCATAATGTTCTGTAATACACAAGGACATGGAAGCTTTATTTGAAAAAAATATTTATTCAAAGCACATGATCACAGATCACCACTGATTAATATATTATTATTAAAAAGGTAAGCATATATGTAATGCTAACATTTTACAGATATTTTACCAGAAAGAAAACATACATTTACAGCAGATACTGGAGGGATAGCATTACTTAATACCAACAACTGGAATTAGTAGAAAGATGTTTAGATACAGCAAAAATCAGAAAATGACACCATGCATAGATTGATATTATAGGTTCAATAAATTTAGCGTACTATGTCAGTGTATTTATTTACTATGTATTATAAAATTATCAATGCAATGAATATACTTTTGTTAGCTTATGCTTACTTAGATTATATTTACAAGTTATGCTCTTAAATATCTATCTATATATATATATATACACATATAGTTATGTGTCTGTGTGCATTTTGTTCACCGTGTCTTTCACATTGCTGTCAGCACAGTTGAAGAGTACCACCCATAGCCTCACTATCCTGTCATCTCTTGCTCAGTCTCCATTCATCTTCAGCAAACATCAATGAGAATCAAAGGATGCCTTCTTTTTTTTTTTTTTTTTTTTCCTGCATGGAGTAATTAGATGGTACACATTTACTCCATATTTGCTTACATGTCAGAAATTCTATCAGAATATCCCTCTACTGACATAAGTTGCATGGCAAAAAAAAAAAATGTAATGGAACCTCGACTTCCATACCACTTATATTACATATACACAAGGGCTGTTCAAAAAGTAATGCCTTCAATTTTATTATGTTGGCTTATGACATTAGAGGTAGATGTTGGTGTGACAGTAAAGACAGAACCTTCCCACCATTAGTCCACTAAATTCTATTGCTGTGCATAGCTGGGATCCTCCACACACAAATAATTGTACTCACGGACATTCATCAGTGCTTACTGAACATTTGTGGAGATGAAACAATGGTTGTTCACACAGAAAGGTTGTGGGTGGTGGGTTTCAGCAGTGATGACAGTGATATGAAAGACAAGCCACAGACAAAGATGTTGACAATCCTGTAATTTAGAATTTGTGCTATCAAATAGTACTATTGTAGTTTCCATGGAAGTAAATATAATGTACTACTTTTAGAGCAGCCCACATGTACATTATCTATCTATCTATCTATCTATCTATCTATCTATCTATCTATCTATCTATCTATCTGTCTGTCTGTCTGTCTGTCTGTCTATCTATCCATCTATCTAGTTATCTATATTACAGAATCACAGAATTGCAGAGGTTGGAAAGAACCTCAAGAGATTACTGAGTCCAACCCCTGCTAAAACAAATTCCCTACTACCAGTCGACAGGTAGGCATCCAAATGGGTCTTGAATATCTCCATAGAAGAAGACTCCACAACCTCTCTGGGCAGCCTGCTCCACTGTTCCATCACCCTTACAATAAGGAATTTCTTCTGAACATTTGTTAAGGTCTTTCTGTATTCACCAAAGGTCACCCCCTAATCTCTACTGGTGCATACACTTTTCCCCAGGTGAAGAACCTTACATTTGCTCTAGTTAAATCTCTTCAGGTTTCTCTCTGCCCAACTCTCCAGTCTGCTGAGTAATAGTCCAGCCTTCTAGTATTTCAGCCACTCCTCCCAGCTTTGTATCATCAGAAACTTGCTGAGGGTGGACTCTATTCCTTCATTCAGATCACTGATTAAGTTGTTGAAGAAGACTGGAAATCAGCACTGACATCAGGAAAACACTTAATCTCAGGCCTCCGACTAGACTCTGCACCACTGATGACAACTCTCTGAGCTCTACCAGTCAGAATCACAGAATCACTCAGGTTGGAAAAAACAAAGATCATCAAGTCCAATCGCAGCCCAACCATACTACCCTCACTCTAACAAATCTCTTCTAAATCATATCTCTGAGTACCACATCCAAACGGCTCTTAAACACATCCAGGGACAACTCAACCACCTCCCTGGGGAGCCTATTCCAGCATTTAACAACCCTTTCCGTAAAGAAGTGTTTCCTATTTTCCAACCTAAACTGATCCTGGTGCAACTTGAAGCCATTTCCCCTCATCCTGTCACCTGTCACCAGGTGTGTTACCGCTCTGACTGTAAGCACCTTTCAGATACTGTAAGAGAGCGGTGAGGTCTCCCCTCAGTCTCCTTTTACACAGACTGAACAGTCCCAGCTCCCTCAGACTCTCCTCATAGGGCTGATTCTCCGAGCCCTTCACAAGCGTTGTTGCCCTTCTTTAGACCTGTTCCAGGGAGGTGAGGGAGGTGAGTCATGGCGGTTATCCCGCTGACTACACCATTAAAAAATGTCACACTCCAATATAAAGGAGGGAGACAAGGTTCTTTGATTATATGTATACCAAGCATGAGATTAAGAAGCAACGGTTCAAATGTTGATCCAACCAGTTTATCAATATTGACCAGGGAGATGGGGAAGGAAGATGCAGAGCTCTTCGGAAGGTCCAGAGGAGGGCCACTACAATGATCAGAGAACTGGAGCATCTCTCCTATGAGGAAAGATTGAGGGAACTGGGCCTGTTTAGTTTGGAGAAAGGAAGACTTTAGGGAGACCTCATTCTGACCTTCCAGTACTTGAAGGGAGCATATAAACAGGAGGGAGAATGACTATTTACATGGGTTGATACTGATGGGACAAGGAGGAATGGTTTTAAACTAAGACAGGGGAGATTTAGGTTAGATACTAGGAGGAAGTTTTTCACTGAGAGGGTAGTAACATTTTAAACATGCATTTTAGCATGCATTTAAAGTCAGGATTTTTTCTCATTCTGGACAGTTACTTTTATGGTTGCTACAATCTTGTGCTGCCATGGGAATTACGGCTGAACAAAACAAAGCTGTTATCTACACATAAACATTAACAGAGGGTGATTTAGAAAGAAATTCTATATTTTTTAGAATTGTAAATAAAAATGGCAATTGTTAATTTAAAATGATATTAATCTTGATTCTTTTTCCATAATTTGTGGTGTAGTAATCTGATGTTTTTTTTTTCTTCAGACTTCTCACAGAAAAATGCAGAAACTACGTATTCACTATTAATAAACATATCAATCACTGTTTCTTGATGTCATAAACAAAAAGTCTTGTAATGGGTTTTATATTTATAATGATGAGTGGTGTTTTTTATTACATTCAGAATCTATATATAAAATGTCTGCTGATGAAAACTCAGAAGCAAAATCTTTCAATGATGGAGTTGTTTCATTAGGAGAAATATCTGAGTTTCCCTCATAACAATGTAATTCTCAGCATACACTAAATCTTTTACTCCTTCGAATAATCATCCCTCTTCTCTGAAAAATATAAAGGGAATGATTAGAGCAGTTTAAGCCATTGGTCTGTAGTGTATCTAATGACCGCAAGGAAGCCATTGAAATACGGGCTTCAGTGTTCAGTAGTTCTGCTGAGACAGAAGTTCTTATTTGTTTTTCTTATTTGTTTCCATTTTTTTTTCCTTATTTGTTATTTCAGTGAGAGTCTTCCTTCTGTTTCTTTAAAATCACTGCGTAAATGAAAGTAACGTTTCAGGTGGTTTATGTTTTCATATATAGAGAGCAGAATGACTGAATGCCTTGATTTGGATTCAGTAAAAAGTTACCTAAAGTAGGTGAATATTGAACTCTTAGAAACAAAATTTACTTACATATTCAGGAGAGTGCAATAAATGATTTTGCTAACAACCAAACACAAACTGCCTAACACTGTCTTGAGAAAAAAAAGTATATGAATATTAAAAACAAAGGCTGTAATAATTGAGTTTTTAATTATCCTTATGCTATAGTGTTTTTTTTTTAGTGCAAAAGTAGTTTTGTTCTTGACCCCATAAAATAAAATCTAACCTTTTAAATATTGTTTGAGCTAAGCTGCTAAGGAAAGGGAAGCACACAGAAGAACTTGTGAGAGAGATTCTTCTATATATTCACTGTCGTTTATTAGCTAGCATAAGTGTCCTTGCATTTGACATGAAAATAATTTCCCATATTGGTATCTGCCTTCTAACAACTGGCCAAGTCCACTGGTACTTCATCCACTATGGGAAACTTTAACAATATACCGTCTGGAAGAGTTGTCAACTGTTTTTCAGGAGCAGAGCTGCAAAATAAGAAAGTAGCAAATCTGAGCAGTGAGAGCAATATATTTTACAAATAAAAACAAATAGATGACGAGTAGAGAGGCACAAAGGACTGTGAAAATTAAGTTCACATCGATGTAATAGCAAGACATTTTTCTTTTTAAGTGAAATTATATATCTCTTCCATTTCTTAAAAATATAATGCGAATCACGTGTTCTTTTTATGGCTTATTAGGATTGTTTTCATATGAACCACTTAATATCTACATAGCCTTGTAAGTTTTGTAATGTTGGTCATAGGTGTCTATGATATCTTAAAAATTCCAGCAACAGATATCAAGCAGAAAATATTTAATAACATATCCTCTAGGAAATCTGCCATATGTTCAAAACACATTGCATGTTTTCAGCACTAGCCACCACGCAAATTGAAGTTGTATTTTCCTGAAACACAAGAAATGAAATCTTTGTTTATACCCTAGCTACAAATGCTTGTCTCCAAATTCTAAGTTGACAATGAAATTTGTATATGAGGTATCAGAAAAGCCTAGTTAATAAACTAAATAGAATTTAATTTATCTTACCAAAATGTACTTTATGATCTCAGTCATTTTGGATATCTAATACCTACATAGTGATCAGATCAAGAGAAGCAAGGGAAACTTTGGATGACAGGTGCCCATGAATTATTAAGCACAGACTGGGAATTCTACTAAATAGAATTATCGTAATGAAGTGTGTAAGAAAAATATATGTTTAAAACAACTGTAATTTGCATATGTGGAAGGGGTAAACGGAGAAGCTCTTTAGGTTTATTGTAATACATAAACCTCACCAAGATACATTTTCATTTAAGGCTACAAACAGAAATGTATGCATTACATTAGATAAAAGTTTATGTTTTTTTTTTTTTTTTTTTTTTTTAATATATATAACAAATTTTAAAAATCATGTGATTGAAAAGCCATGAGGTTTTACTAGAGAGGCTGGTCAATAAATGATGTCATATGAAAAAAAAAAATCTTGAATCAATTTATACTTCTACAGTGTGCTAACACCACTTGTATGCAAAGGTATGTTGTGATTGCTTTCAGGGTGACATTATCTGAATGATTTTCCTTCAGGAACAAATATTTTCTTTATTCTTTTTTTTTTTTTTTCCTAAGATATTTTTTTCCAACTTTTGTTAACTTAATTTCAAATTAAAAGAAAACAATACATATACATTTTATTAACTTCTATGAACAGCAGTGTAGATTTCATCATTTGATACTTATTTTATGATTTATATACGTTACTTCTGAGAAACTGTAGTAGCAGATTGACTGGAATAAGTGAATAGTGACTTCATAACAGAAAAAAATATGCTTTCCCATAAAATATTTCACCACTTTTTCTGTTCTAAATGAATGAGAACATCATAAGACTTATTACCTTAATTCTGTTATCAGTCTTATTAATACAATAATAAATATATATTTCTGTTTCTTTCTGTTCATCTATTACTCATTCTCCTCAGTTACAACTCCTTTTTCATAAGAAAAGTATTTCTCCAGTAACAATAGTGAAATGTCTGTATTCCAGTCTACTTTTACAGTCTGACCATTATTTTTTTCTAAGGTGTATTGCCTTATCAGTATAGTAGGTTTGTAGATAGCACCAGTCCTCTTTTTTTGGTTCTGTTATTGGAAAACATAAAAAAAAAAAAAAGAAAGCCTTTAATTTAATGTTTACATTAATGAAATTCATCTGAAACTAAACAATAAATATACTATGATGCTCTGGAAAGGGACAGCCAATTAAGAATGTTATTAAGAAAAATACTGCTGTTTAAATGTTTATTATGGAAAACAATCATTAAAATGTATTTCATAAAGTACGAAGTGTAAGCAAGGAATGTAAAAATATTAAAAACAACTGAATGAGGTCCATACTCTTATCACAATGTGATCTAAGTATTTTACTATAGGAAAACTGTAATTATTATATGAGAAGTTAAAGACTTTTACAAACATATCTTGTATATATATTTATAGTACTTGTCAGTAGAATTAATTTTGGAGTATTTCTGAATATCTGTAAAAGGTCTTGACAAAATATTAAAGAAGAAGAACTACATATCCCATAGGACCTGATCACTGTTCCCTTTCAATTTTCTCTTCAGAAGGAAAGATAAAACGCTTCGCAGGTCAGGAGACATCCCTTTTATTTTCTTTTACTGCTCACCTCAACAGCATGTGTGCTCCCTAGCCGTCTCACCTTCAGCATAAGAGTGTGGTTTTTGGACACTCTCTGTCTCTCACTTTATTTGATTTATTAGCTTCAGTTCCAATTATATTATATTCTATTGTGTTACATTATATTATACTGTGTTATCTTCATTCTGATATCTTATTTAGTAAATTAATTTTCCTCCTCTGATTGCTGCTTTTGTTTTGTTTTAGGCCCCATCTTACTACACTTTCCCCTTTTCTCCTTCTGTCTTTCCTAGGGTGACGGTCCATGGGTCTCCCCACCCCTTTACTAATGGAACTGGGATGAATCAGCCTGTAAACCACTGACATAATCTTTTTTCATAAAACCATGACAGATTAATATACACATACTTAAGAGAACATTAAAGTTGAACTGCAAATCTTCAGACATTTAAAGACAATCAGTGTTTGCCAATTTGAACTGGATGGTTAGTTTTTTCCCATTTTAATTTCATTTTAATTAAAATACATAAAGTGAATGCACTCCTAACCAGTCCTCAATCCTGTCTTAGATGTAAATAACTTTCTATGATGACAGCTAATTGCAGGATAATTTAAGAAAACTCTCTAGGACAAGTACGTCTAATGTTTCTGACTCACATTTTCCCAAGCATTTTCTAAAAATATATTAAAGGTTAAATTCCAATCTAGCCTACTTTCATACAAATTCAGTGCCTTATTTCAGTATAATTTAACTGGATGGACACAGGTTATATATACATATATATTTTTTTCCAGAGATTTGAGTGTCCTGATAATTTTCTATTGTTGCCATATAATTAACTTCTGTTTTGCATTCTTCATTTCTCTGTACATATTAGAAAGATTTTATTATACTTGTTCAAATAATTTGTCCTCAATATTTCATAAAACTACATGCTAACAACATGAAACATCTAAGCTGAGGTATGCAGCAATTTATTATATTTTCTCATTAACTGGATTGATCTGATATGTCATTTAAAGCTTGATTAAGAATATTTAATAAATTCCAACTCACTTTAATAAATGAAATTTAATAAATTCCAACTCACTTTAATAAATAAACCATAGCTTTGTTCAGAATTTTAAAAAGTCTATAAAAATGAACAGTTGGAACTGTTATAACTTACTGAGACCTACAAATGGAGGATTGTTTCCCTCATACATTGGGAAGCTTATAGTCTACCAGGTCTTATTTTAAATGATTTCTTCTAAAAATGGTCATCTAACTTTCTTTTATTTGTCATGATAAATTTTGAACTACTTTTGTTAACTGGAGGAAACTTTATTTTCTCCTTGTGATATTATGAAATTTTCCTGGCCTTAGTCCTTACCTCTAGCTTTGAAAGAACCCACACTTCTACAAAGTCTCTACTATTTAAAATATACTTTGCATTAAAAATACCAGCAACAGGTGCGTGGATGTCTACACTTCCTCAAAAAAGCAGTAATGTAAGTAGTAAAATGAAGAGACTGGAGATCTATTCTTTGTCCAGATTGAAGTTATGCTTGAGGATTAAAGATCTGCAGCAGAGCCTTTTTGATGTCTAATAAACCTAATGGGAATGTTGACAGACTTCTACTAATAGCATGATGAGCTGTAAGCTCAGGCTCCTGGAATGCATTGAGGATAACTTTCTCAGTCAAGTAATTGAAGACTCCACCAGGGTGGACACGGTACTGAACCTGTTGCTGACCAATGGTAATGAACTGATCGGTGACATCAGGATTGGAGGCTGCCTGGTCTGTGTTGATCATGCTATGGTTGCATTAGTGCTCTGGAGCAATATCAGATAGGTTAAGAGTAAAATTAGAATGCTACATTTCAGGAAGGCTGAATTCCAGCTCTTCAAGGAGTTAGTCAACAAAACACCCTGGGAAAACTGTACTCATGGGCAAGGATATAGAGTAGAGCTGACAGATCATTAAGGAATATTTCCTTAGTGCAAAAGAGCTCTCCAACCCCATTCAACCCCTGATGTAGTAAGTCAGGAAAGTAAGGTAAGAGTCTGAAATGGCTGAACCTGCTGGCCAAACTGAATAGCAAGAAGAAAATGCATAGACAATGGAAACATGGGCAGGTACAATGGGAAGAGTATAAGGAAGCTGCTAAGCTGCGTAGGGATGGTGTCATGAAAGCCAAGCCCCATCTTGAACTACACTTGTCAGGATATCAAGAAGAATGGAAAAGGCTTCAGCAGGTACCTCAAACAAAAAAGGGAAGTCCATGAGAGGGTACCACCCCTAATGATTACCAGGAAATCCAGTGAAAACAGATAACGAAAAGGGTGAGGTACTTAATTACTTTTTGTCTGTCTTTTCCGACAACAGCTTAATGCTCAGCCCTCAAACATTTGGCTTGGTAGGAGGGGATCAGGGAAGCAATGTCTCTCCTACTGTAAGAGAAGATCAGGTTCGTGATCATTTGAAGAACGTGAACTTCCACAAGACAATGGATCCCAATGACTTGCGCCCAAGAGTCCTGAATGAACTGATGTGGTTGCCAAGCCACTCTCAGTGATATTTGAAAAGTCATGGCATTCAGATGAAGTCCCTGGTGACTGAACAAAGACAACATCAGACCCATTATTAGAAAGAATAAAAAGGATGACCCTGGGAACTACCAGCCCGTCAGTCTCACCTCTGTGCTGGGGAAGATCATAGATCAAATCATCCTGAAAGCTATGCTAAGGCATATGGAAGGCAGGGAGGTGATACAGGAGAAAAAGCATGGCATCACCTAATGAAAATCTTTCTTGATCAACCTAGTAGCCTTTTATGATGATGTCACTGTATCAGTGGAGAGGGGAAGAGTCACTGATGTCATCTATCTGGACTTCAGTGAGGCTTTTGACATGGTACCCCACAAAATCCTTCTCTCTAAACTGGAAAGAAATGGATTTGACGGGTAGTCTGTTCAATAGATGATGAAATATCTGCAGGATAGAGTCCAGAGAGTGGTAGTCAATGGCTCAGAGTCTGGACAGAGATCACTGATGAGTGTTTTCCCACATGGTTCAGCACTGGGACCAATACTAGTTAATATCTTCATCACTGATATTGACAGTCAAGTGCCCCCTCAGCAAGCCTGCAGATGACACCAAGCTATGGAGTGTGGTCAGCACACCAGAGGGACAGTATGCCATTCAGAGAGACCCAGACAGGCTTAAGCAGTGGAGCGAGGTTAACCTTATGTGGTTCAACAAATTCAAATGTAAGATCTTGCACCTGGGTTGAGGAAACCCTCATTATCAATACAAGCTTGAGGATGAAAGTGTTGAGTGCAGGCCTGCCGAAGAAGAACTGGGAGTACCGGAGGATAGGAAGCTGGACATGAGCAAAACATGTGCCCTCACAGCCAAGAAAGTCAACTGTCTCCTGGGCTGCATCAAAAGGAAGTGTGGCCAGCAGGTTGAGAGAGGAGATCCTGCCCTCTATTCTGTGCTGGTGAGGCTTCACCTGAAGTACTGCAACCAGAAGAGCCATCCTCAGTACAGGAGAGACACAGACCTGTTGGACTGTGTCCAGAGGAGGGCCACAAAAGTGATCAAAGGGTGGAAACCTCTCCTATGAAGATAGTCTGAGAACTGGGTATCTTCAACCTGAAGAAGAGAAGGCTCTGAGGTGACTTGATTATGGTCTTTCTGTATCTAAAGGGGAGCTACAGGGAGGAAGGGGACAGACTCTTTATCTGTGGTCTCTGGTGACAGAAAAAAGAAAACTCAAAGAGGGTAGATTTAGCTTAGCTATAAGGAAAAAGTCTTACAGTGAGGGCAGTAAGGCACTGGAACAGGCTGCCTGGAGATGGGGTTGATGACAGTTCTGTTGAAACTTTTAAGTAGAGGCCAGATCAAGCCCTGGGCAATCTGATCTAGCTGTGCATGTCCCTGTTCATTGCAGGGAAGATTGAGTACAGACCTTTAGAGGCCCCTTCAGACTATAAGGATTCTATGATTCTATCATTCTATATCCTGAGCTACATATTGGTTGCCTGAAAGACAACTGTCAGAGAGAATTTTATCATACATATGCCTAGGGTTCACAAGAATACTGGAGGGGTCATAACCAGGGCAACTAACCCAAACTGGCCAAGAGGATATCCCACATCATATGACATGATGAAAAATAAATGTCAGGCAGCTGATCAGGAGGGCTGCCCCTGCATGGAGACTGTGGTGATACTGAACATCTTCTTTGCTTCTGTCTTCAGTGGAAAAGCCCTCCCTCAGGAATCACAGACCCTGGAGGATAGTGAGAAGGTCTGGGGAATGGGAGACTTCCCTTTAGTCAGGGAAGAGGTGGTCTATGAGCGCCTAGGCAATGCTAATGTTCATAAATCCATGGGTCCTGATGGGGTGCATCCATGGGTGCTGAGGGAGCCGGCAGAGGTGATTGCTGAACCGTTCTCTATCATCTTTGAGAGGTCTTGAAGAATGGGGGTGTGCCTGAAGACTGGAAGATAGCCAGTGTCACTCTGGTCTTCAAAAAGGTCAAGAAGGAAGATCCGGGTAATTATAGGCCAGTCAGCTTCATCTCTGTCCCTGGAAAGGTGATGGAACAGCTTGTGCTAGATGCCATCTCCAGACAACTGGAAAAAAAGGAGGTTATCAGGACCAGCCAGCATGGGTTCACCGAGGGAAGGCCATGCTTGACCAACCTGGTGGCCTTCTGTGATGTTGTCGCTGGCTGAGTGGATGGGGGGAGGGCAGTGGATGTAGTCTACCTTGATTTCAGCAAGGTAGTTGATACTGTCTCCCATGACATCCTTATAACAAAGCTAAAAAAGTGTGGATAGATGAGTGAACAGTGAAGTGGGTTGAGAACTGGCTGACTGGCAGAGCACAGAGGGTTGTCGTTGCTGGTGAAGAGTCCGGTTGGAGGCCGGTAACCAGTGGTGTCCCTCAGGGGTCTGTGCTGGGTCCAGTCTTGTTCAAAATCTTCATCAACAACTTTGATGAGGGGATAGTGCCCACCCTCAGCAAGTTTGCTGATGATACAAAGTTGGGAACTGAAGAACACAGCCTGAAGGCTGTGTTGCCATTCAGCAAAACCTGGACAGGCTGGAGAGCTGGGCAGTAAGAAACCAGATGAGGTTTAACAAAAAGCAAGTGTGGAGTCTTGCACCTAGGGAGGAATAATTGCATGCACCAGTACAGGCTGGAGGACGACCTGATGGAGAGGAGCTCTGTAGAAAAGGACCTGGGTGTCCTGGTGGACTACAGGTTGACCATGAGCCAGCAGTGTGCTCTTGCGGCCAAGAGGGCCAATGGCATTCTGGGATGCATTAAAAAGAGTGTGGCCAGCAGGTCAAGGGAGGTGATCCTCCCCCTCTACTCTGCTCTGGTGAGGCCTCATCTGGAGTACTGTGTCCAGTTCTGGGCTCCCCAGCATAAAAAAGACAGGGATCTCTTGGAAAGAGTCCAACGCAGGGCCACAAAGATGATGAAGGGCCTGGAGGATCTCTCCTATGAAGAAAGGCTAAGTGAACTGGGTCTGTTTAGCCTTGAGAAAAGAAGACTGAGAGGGGACCTGATCCAGGTTTATAAATATCTGAGGTGTGGGGGACAAAGTGGTGAGGACAGACTCTTTTCAGAAGTGTGTGGAGACAGGACAAGGGGAAACGGACAGAAACTGCAGCGCAGGAGGTTCCACACAAATGTGCACAAGAACTTCTTTATGATGAGGGTGACTGAACACTGGTACAGGCTGCCCAGGGGGGTTGTGGAATCTCCTTCTCTGGAGATATTCAAGACCCACCTGGATGCCTACCTGTGCGACCTGGTGTAGGGAACCTGCTTTGGCAGGGGGATTGGACTCGATGATCTCTTGAGGTCCCTTCCAACCCCTACGATTCTGTGTTTCTGTGTCTGGACAAGGGTAAGCAAGAGGTGAATAATTTCACTGTGCATTATAATTATTCTTAGTATTGTTATTATTCCTTTTTTTCCTGTCTCATTAAACAGTCTTTATCTCAGCCTAGAAATGTTATCTTTTTTTCCATTCTCTCCTTCATCCCCTTGTGTGAGGTAATAACAAACAGCTGAGTGGTGTTGAGCTGCAAGACAGATTAATCCACAACTATCCTTAGGGCACCTAATGTGATGTTCAAAGGGTTTAGGTAACAATGGATCTTACCAGAGCATTCTAAAACAAAATTCTTGTGAGTATTACATTAGTTTTATAGTTGCTGGTTGCAGTGTCAATTTTTCTGCTCTCGGAAGTGCTGTGCTTATTCTAAAAGTTATGTCCTCTAACACTTTTCTGTCTGTGGTCCTTGCCGTGCTGCTTACCATCTCTAGGAGCTGGACTAAAGTTGTCATTTTTCTGTATATCTGCATAACACTGGTTCATGGTATGATAAAACTACTGGTTGGGAGAATAATTAGTTATTTGTTTTCGGTGTTGGTGTCATCTCCATACTTTGAGAACCATCTATTGGAAACAATAATAACACTTTCAACCTTTTTTCTTTGGGAAGACAGTCTGGGATAGACTAGGGTGGGTATACTGTCCTTATCCTAACATTTCCTCTTCTCCTCCAGGCTAGTTGCAATAGCTCTTGAGAATTCTGAATGCTCAGACTAGGAAATTTCTATTGCTATGTCTCCTGAATGTACTCTAATCTTCATTTTAGATTAAAAAACTATGTAAGAATATCACCTAAATATCTCCCCTGAGGCAGTAATGGGAGTGTGGGAAGATATGAGCAGGTACTTCCAACAGTGAGCATCTCCAGAAATTCACTTGTTAATAAATACAGAACCTTGAAAAACTGGTAAAGTGCCTAAAGAAGATATGACATAATTCTGGCAATTCCAAATAATTCACTGAAATGTCACCAGGGATGATTTATTCTTACCAAGAGACACTCAACTCTATTCCAATCTCTATGGTCTTGAGGAAGGCAACAGAAATAAACAAATTGCTGTGTCCATGCCGCTTTATAGTATGTGCATCTACTTCAACTTCTTCAGCCAGCTATGTCTTGTAAAATGCACATATGGTTCTATAATGCTGGCTTGATAGCATGTAGTACTTAATAAATCTTAGTATTTGTACCTGTATATATATATTTTAATTTCTTAAATGAATGGGGTAGAAACTGATTTTTCAGAAGGAAATTAAATGATGGGCCAAAGTAGTCTTCCTTGTGATTTGGTCTCCTACTTAAGCTAGGCAGACTTTTCTTTAAAGCCTGATACACATCATGAATGTACATATTTTTCTGACTATAAATTTTTCCCTTAAGGTTGAATCAATTTTAATAAATAGGGGTTTTAGATAACACATTTACATGCTGAATTATTCTTTTTTAAAAAGCTAGAGTAACTCATAAATGCATAACAGTAGAAAGGCTGAAGAGGTAATTTGGGAACTAAAATCATTGTTCAAACATAAGAATTGTAGATTCTGACTGCTACTCTGAGTAATCAAATATGCCATGACCTTACATTATTTTACAGGTCTTGTAACCTTAGCAACCAGGTATCCATAGTAACATATATATTTAAAGGTAATCTTCTGATAAAAACTACTTTAAGATCTGATTTCTGAAGGACTGGTATACTGCATTACTCATTTTAGGATGAAATTAGAGCCTGACATTTCCATCTTTTAAATGGTCTTATTAAATTGCAGATTGTATTTCCTGAAGAAATATTTTCTCAAAGAGTTTTGTTACCAGAAAGAAGTGTACTGCATGTAACTAGTAAAAACAGAGATTGCTAGATTTTCAAGTATATGGAGCATGTTGAAAATAAACTTTAAGAATTCAAAAATACAACAGAAAAGTTTAGAAGAAAATCAGCTCATGGTTATGTTTACTTTAACGTGCTGTATGAAACAGTTATTACACTAAAAGCATATTTCCTGTTCTATGCCAAAACAAATACATGAAAATATTATATACAATATATGCATTTATTTTAATGTAATGTCACTTTCTAAAAAATATTAAAAAATATTTTTATGACTTATTTTTATGATTATAACGTCTAGTAAAAGTGGGAAATGCAGTAAGTATGTGGTATCTTACAGGAGATATTCTCTGTAGGGACATGTGCATCAGCTTTTGTATTCTGGCACTTAAAACTTCAGATGATCAACGGGGTGGTTTTGTCTCTATAAGCTTTCAGTAACATATGTGAACAAGCAAAATTTCATTTAAAAAAGGATATTCTTTATGTGAACACCTCCTTAAAACCCCATACAGAGCACAATATCTGTAAAACGTATATTGATTTGTACATAGGATGTTATAGTGATTACAATAAAACGATAAACAATCAGAGTAAATTTATCAGAGTTTGATATCCCTTCAGTATACTTTTCTTTTTAGAAGGTGATTTTGTAATGTATCCTTCAGAAGTTAGGTTCTTCATTTTTGGAGGAAAAAGTCTACAAAACCCATAACTAATTTAATCTGGCAGGTTATGCATTTGTTTAATTGTAGAGTGTTTATTATTCATGAATTCTGTAATTGCATAATTTTGCCTTAGATGGTCTTTTAACAAATTAGCTCTTTTATTTCTTATAACTTTTGTCTGATGTATAAGGAGAGTTGATAGCATTCTACTTTCAGTATTTGAGATTATTTTTTAGTTATAATTCTTTATGGTTTAGTTTTCTCTTTTCTTGTTCTGAAAACAGGGTTCAGGTGTCCACAAGTCCTCTGCATTTTCATGGTGATACATGTTATGCGTATGATGTAGGAATACCTCATGAAGCTTTTACCTGTATGAAGAATGCATTTGCTGCACAAATATATCCAAATTCTTTTTCTCTGATAAATCTATGACACTAAAACTATCCTTATTAAAATCATTGTGATTTGACTATTTTTCATTTTTTTTTAAGTAAATTTTTCTCATGGTTAGAAGACTCACAACTGGTGAGTTATCAGGTCAATAGAGATTCCTTCATGACTCTTATTATGTCTGTGTGACCACTCTGAAATTGAACTGAGTGGAATCAACAAAAATATTCCTGTTTAAGTTATTCAGTGATGTTATATCTTGGGCAGAAATCAAAACAGAGAGATATAATCTTTAAGAAGAAAACAATTTTTTTCTCCCTAATAAATTCCATTTTTGTTTTCATTCTATTAGAACTTTCTGCTGACAATATAAATTGTTCAATTAAAAAAATATGAAACCTTCCCTACAGAACTGACAAACTAATTTCAGAGCTGATATAAACAAAAGCAAATAGAGGTGACAGAGCTATTTATTCAGAAGTGAATGGTGAAAAGAGTGGATGTTTATTTTATTTGCTTGGCCATTTTTTGGAGGCAGTTTGACAAAATTTTGATGACTTAAAATGAGAAGATAATAGTTATACAATAGGCTATTTCAACCCATTTGATTCTGATTGAGAGTCAAGCTCAATATTTAATGTTTTTCTTGCTCTTAGCTATGAAGAATAAAAATTCAGCTGAATACAAGGTCATTAATAAATGCAAATATAAATTGAACACATTTTCACATGAATGAGACATCACTAAAGTAGTCTGTTGTGATAATATTTGAAAGAGATTTCAAAGGAATCTGAAAAGTGATTCTATCCCAGAAGTGGTTATTGGAAAATGTATCTTTTATTTCCATATGGAAACATTTTTTTGTGACAGCTTTGTTCTGGTAATTATTGATAAATACAGGTTTCAAAGAGATGGCTAATATACAATCCTAATTACTTGTATTTACTAATTTCAGCGCTGACATGAGCTAAATAAATGATAAGGATATGTTTAGGCTCTTCTTCGAAACTTAGAACAATATACTTAATCTTTTCAATAATAAATTACAGAAATTTTTAGCCATACTTGTTGTTTTATCTCTACTGAGTGTGGAGATAATTTCTGTCCTCTTTCTCCTCCAGCCTTCTCTCAAAACATTACACTGCAAAATCTCCACAGGAAGATGAATATTCTGTATTCTTTACCTTTCAAGTTCCATGAAGTTCTCCATTACTTGTAAGATCAAGAGAAATCCAAATTAGATAAGAACAACGCCAGGTCTGAGTTTTGTAAAGTAGTTGTACTTGTGAAGAATCCTTTTGATGCTTCAATCAGAAAATAAAAGCTTGTCTCACTCCAATTTTTTTTTCCATCTATTTTTTCAAACTGAACCCCAGCCGAGGTCACTTAATTACAAATCTGATTTTGGATGAATGTATAGGTCCCAACTGAGGAGTCTGTGGGGTGGGTCTCCTAGTTTTACTTATGAGGAGGACATCTGCCCCTTCCAACATTCAAATATTGTGCCTGACCTAAAGGAGCTTTGTTTCCTGCATATTAGCCACCAACTGAGTGACTTATTGGATAATGGCCTGTGAGGTCACTAAAAGATTAAGCACTAACACCAGCATGCCATACTGGTAGGGAGGAGCTTGTTGTAATATGAGGTCTCTCATTCCTGCTGAAAACTTAACCAGGTCTGGACTCGCAGAAGCACTGTCATAAATTGCCTCCTTCATTCCCAGTTCTCTAATAAAATTTTGAGGTTCCTCCACTTAAGACCATGGACCAAAATTTATTGGGACGTCACTTTTGTTTGGCTATGTGATCCTCCATGCTGCCATTATCCACTGAATTAACAAATGGTTTTTCTCGTTATATATCACACTTGTGTAAAGTCTTTGAGGATGTGTGGTCATGGATGCAAGTTTAGAAATCTATTTAGACAACCTTGCTTGTCTATCTTGGACTTTCTTCATTTTTTGAGTTATTACTGGGTTTATTTCTAGAAGACCTGATTTTCCCAGATCGTCTAGTTGGATTTTAGATTGAATTACTTTTTATTATTTAGATTCAACCAGTATCCAAAGATCCTGCTGACTTAAGTCTTTTTCCTTTTCTAATGATATGGTTCTTAATTTCAGAGGGGAAGTGCCACTTGAAGATGAGGCAGTTTGCTCCATCATAGCTGTCATTTTATTTTCCAGTTGTCTGATATGAGATTTTAAAAGCTCATTTTCACCTTTCAGTCCTTCCACAGTGTAATGATGTGCATTATTAGTAGTAGTGCCCATACTACAGCAGATGCTGCTGCTACTCTTTCCTCAGTAGCAAAAAAAAAGTTTGTTCTGATTTATTAAAAAATACAGCCATCTGTGAAGGCAATATATTAATAGGATCGTTGTGCCATATAGGCTCCCATTCTTCAATAGTTGTGCAGCACTCAGCACCCAGGAGTTCCTCCTTTATTGTATTAGGGGTCCCAGTGACCATTCAATGCCTCATATTTTTAAGATAATTAATCCTAAATATATCTACTGCTCCCAGTCCTGGCTGGCTTGCAAGGTGTAATGCTGTGACACAATGGAAAGCTTAAGTAACAACATAGCAGCAAAGTCCTAGGCTACTGAAAACTGACAATAAGTTCAAATGCAGTACCTGTGGATGCAGAAAAAAAAAAAAAAAAAAAAAAGACTGCTTATTTCTGAAAGACCTCAGGTATGCAGGGATCTGAAAAAAAACAGTCTTACCTCCACTGCCAGCCCTTAAATGAGGTCTCAGAAGAGATGGATTCTTGTCCCAACCCTTCCAGTTTGTCAAGTGCATTTCAGGCAACTGAGCTCCCCTGGGTGGGCCCTGACTTTCTGTCTAGTGCTCAAAGTGCTCCATCACTGATTGAGGCCATGACTTAGCATTTCCATTATCTCATTACCTTACTACCCCATTACCCCATTATCCTTCCTCCCTCCCTCCCTCCCTCCCTCCCTCCCTCCCTCCCTCCCTCCCTCCCTCCCTCTCTTCTCTCTTCACAGAATCACAGAAACACAGAATCGTAGGGGTTGGAAGGGACCTCAAGAGATCATCGAGTCCAATCCCCCTGCCAAAGCAGGTTCCCTACACCAGGTCGCACAGGTAGGCATCCAGGTGGGTCTTGAATATCTCCAGAGAAGGAGATTCCACAACCCCCCTGGGCAGCCTGTACCAGTGTTCAGTCACCCTCATCATAAAGAAGTTCTTGTGCACATTTGTGTGGAACCTCCTGCGCTGCAGTTTCTGTCCGTTTCCCCTTGTCCTGTCTCCACACACTTCTGAAAAGAGTCTGTCCTCACCACTTTGTCCCCCACACCTCAGATATTTATAAACCTGGATCAGGTCCCCTCTCAGTCTTCTTTTCTCAAGGCTAAACAGACCCAGTTCACTTAGCCTTTCTTCATAGGAGAGATCCTCCAGGCCCTTCATCATCTTTGTGGCCCTGCGTTGGACTCTTTCCAAGAGATCCCTGTCTTTTTTATGCTGGGGAGCCCAGAACTGGACACAGTACTCCAGATGAGGCCTCACCAGAGCAGAGTAGAGGGGGAGGATCACCTCCCTTGACCTGCTGGCCACACTCTTTTTAATGCATCCCAGAATGCCATTGGCCCTCTTGGCCGCAAGAGCACACTGCTGGCTCATGGTCAACCTGTAGTCCACCAGGACACCCAGGTCCTTTTCTACAGAGCTCCTCTCCATCAGGTCGTCCTCCAGCCTGTACTGGTGCATGCAATTATTCCTCCCTAGGTGCAAGACTCCACACTTGCTTTTTGTTAAACCTCATCTGGTTTCTTACTGCCCAGCTCTCCAGCCTGTCCAGGTTTTGCTGAATGGCAACACAGCCTTCAGGCTGTGTTAGCCAATCCTCCCAACCTTGTATCATCTTCACTTCTTCTGCTTATAGCCATTCTTGCTGTAAATTTCCAACGTTTAAAGGACAGGTAACCCAAACCGGTTCATGTAGATGTTGTGTTGAGCTGAGGCATCTGTTTTGCCTTTTTATCTTCAAAAACAGGACATTACTCTACTTTCTTATCTTCACTTGACAACAAGTTTTGCAGCCTCTGCATTTCGTTCCTGAGCTTACATTTAAGCAAGCCTCCTGTCCTTCAGCTTGTATCTGCTCAAGTTACAAAAAAGGCTGTTCTTACAATATTGAAAAGCTGTTCTTGTGATTCAGCATTTTACTGTATGATGTATGCCAGTACTAAAAAGAAACAATAATATTCCTTTAGTATTCTCCATCTATCTATTCCATCACCCTAACTGCACTGAATGATCTCGTCTCCTGACAAATGAGGCTATGTACAAAAAAACTGTGAATCTTATGTGTTCACTTCCATAAACACTGATCGTTCAACACAGGGATGAAAAATGGGGTTGTCTCCACTAAGTATGCATTGAGAGTAAATATCGAAAAGCAGGAAACAGTTTCTGAATGCTGATTTAATGAGGTTATATCTCTGACTTATCTTTTACTACCAATAAATAGCAAGAACAGCTGCTGCTATTTGTAATTTAAGTCTGTTGTGTCATTGTTATGTCTGACAGCTGCAATGTCAGTAAATCCAAAATTAAGAAAAGAGGATTTGTCTGGTAAGTTTCTAGCCTAGAATACACACATGAGCAAAACTTGTTAAGATCCATGATAATAAAATAGGCCCCCATGGTAAAAAAAGCCAAAAACAAACAAAAAAACCTCAGTTTTAATCTTCAAGTGTGAAAAAAGCAGTATTTTCAATTTGCATGGAGCATTTTAAGATCTCCTTAGTCTTATTCCACACTTTTTTCTTTTTTCCTTAAACTGGAAACATCTGGTAAGTTGGTTTTATAACTTTGTTCTGCTGTGCCAGTAGATTTAAAAAGTTGTAAACTAATATGTGGAATATCTCATGATGTCAATATATATGCTGCAGAACTCTCTCACTCAGTTGAAACCAGTTTCTCCAAAATTATACCTGTGAATTCTGTAGTGCATTAATTTGTATCTAGTCACACAATGATTCACAGGTCCTGATCACTGCTTCAGACATCAGTTGGCCTTCCTTTGTCCTCCAGCATCATCACAACATAATAGAAGGCCACAGTAGAATCATGGAATCACCAAGGCTGGAAACGACCTCCAAGGTCAGCCAGTTTAGTTGTCTATCTATCATCAATACTTTCATTTCAATACTTTTCACTATCATCAATACCTGCAAAACCATGTCCCTTAGTACAAGATCTAAACATTTCTTAAACACCTCCATAGATGGTGTGTCTCACTCCAGTAATCAGAGTGATAAGAGATTCTTTCTTTTGTGAGACTGAGACAAAAGCAAGTTCAGATATCATCTGACTACCTTGGGCTTGGTCACAAATGTTGCCATGATCTGTCGGACTTCCCCATCAGTTGAAATTACAATACACATAGAAGCCCATAGTGCTTATATACTGAGGTGCCCAGTTGACTTTGCCCCAAGTTTGGCCATTACCCCTTGTTATGGAAGTGCCAATGGACCACTGCTGTCACCTGAGATTGTCATATACTTTGAAACCTAATTCCTCACCAATCTTCCCCAGGAGCAAAAACAGAACATTGAGTAGATTGTTTCCACATATCATATCCCACTCCAATTTGCAGGTAGTTGCTTGTATGTGCAATGGCCACAAGTCTAGTAATTTACATTTAGTGCTACTAATTCATTTTCAAAAGGTCAGTTCCACTCTGCAGCAGGTATATTCTAATTCAATTCAATTCAATTCAATTCAGTTCAATTCAACTAAATTCAATTCAGTTCAGTTCAGTTCTGTTCCGTTCCGTTCCATTCCACTCCACACCACACCACACAACACACCACACCACACCCACACCACACCACACCCACAACACACCACACCACACCACACCACACCACACCATACCACACCATACATACCATAATGAGTAGACTAGTTCAGTTGGAAGGTTCTTTCAAAGGTCATGTAGTCAAAACACCTGACTACATCAGGGCTATCCTTCCTCTATAGGAAGCCTCTTTCAGATCTGATTTTTTCCTATGCACACACTGATGTTAGTGCTCGTTTTTCTGACACAAAGGTGAGTGTAAAACAGTGGGAAAAATAATTCATAGAGCTGGATACTATTTTTAACAAAATCTTTCCCACAAGATAAGTAAAATAGTCTTACATTTGACTTGTGAATTTCATTCCACTGTATATTATAATGACTGTTTTTTCCTATACATAGAATCATGGAATCATAGAATCATAGAATGGCCTGGGCTAAAGAGTACCTTAAAGATCATTGAGTTTCAACACTCCTGCCATCAGTAGAGTTGCCAATCACTAGAGCAGGCTGCCTGTTGTGAAAAGGATAGTGACATAGTCCCTCCTGCTCACTTAGAGATGTTCATCTTACAGGTTATAGATTTATTAAAATGCAGAACAAGATTTCAGGATTTCTATGTTCAGGTCATGTTAATGAAATCAATCTTATATGGAGGAAATAGAAATGGTGCTCTGTAAAGCAAAATTTAATACCTCATCATACAAAATGAATTGTGAAAATTTTATTTTGGGAGAAAATGTAACATAAAGCTTAAACAGAAAAATCATTAGGTCTTGTGACTTTCATTAATACATTCAATTATTCTATGAATTATTTTGGAGGATAAATTAAACCAGCTGAAGTACTTAATGTTATCACAATGTGACTTGTAGAAATGATGTTTGCACTTCATCTGTGCTAACATAAAAAAAAAAAAAGGTATAAATATGTAGTTGTACTTTTTATTCATTCAAATAGAGTAATTACTGCTGTGTATTTTTATTTGAGACTACTAAAATTGTAATGAACAAGTCAGCTTGGAGCTAATCCTGAAAGGTGATCAATACCTTTATGTCCTCTGAAACACAGTTTCAAGCTCTAGCACCAAGACTATGGCCTCAGTTGTCAATAATGCCAGAGACAAATTTATAGCTTACCAAGATGTACATTGACTCGTGTGTTCAATTAGGTGAAGCAGTTGTTTCAGAAAAAAAAACTTTGTGGAACAGGACCTTGGGTAATTAACTTGTTGTAAATTGGAATGACGTTACTGAACAAATTACTTCGAAATTTTAGAAGGAAGCTGAGGTTAATGATTTTTTTTTTAAATTGCAGATTTGAGAGAAATAATTGATTAAATTACTTTTGATGTCTTGCAAATAAGTATTTTAATTAATTTATTTTAATTAATTTTATTGCAAATAAAAATGAAATTACTGAATATGCTTGGCTTTCTGGGGGTTAAGAGTAGAACCGATTGTTTTCTTTTTAGGATTTTAAACACTGCTGAAAGGAACTAAATTGTTAGAAGAATTGCTTTTGTCTCTAATTGATCCTAAATGTCTTTGTTTTCTTTTTTGTTTTCTTTCTGTTTGCTTTGTTTCAGCATTGAGAATAAGTAATATAACTAAAATGTCTGCTTTTTAATTTCAGTAGAATGATAGAGTTTGTTAGTTTTAGGCTTGATTTTTACTCAGTAACTAAGAGTAAACAGGACTCTTGATCCCCCAAAAAACAAAAACCAAAAAACAAAACAGAAAAACAAAATAACCCTACCCCCCAAAACAAACAAACAAACAAAAAAACACAAACCACCAAAAACCTACCAAACTTTTTGCAATGGAATTCTCACTTGTAGTGAGAATTATTGTCAACTTTAATTCACTACTGTCAGCTATTGAACCTAGTCTACTTACATGATCTTTTATATATTTGAGATCAAAAATGCTTGTGTAAGCTTGTTCATTTATTTTCATGTAAAATTTCCTTCCATCTACAAGGATTATATTCTCCAGAAATTGACCTGTTGTAAAGGAAACACGATGTAGAATTAATCATCAAATTTGTCATTCCATTAAACTGTAGGCATAGAATCAGATCTTTTCTCCATGTCTATACTATATGTAATTGTTGTATCTATTACTGTTTAGAATTATGTTGGAAAAATTACAGAACAGTGCTTAAAATGAAAGTTTGGAAATGTTGTATCATTACTATGAAAACAGTTTTATGAAAATGTTCAAGACACATAAAAGTAGTCTAATCTCTTCCCTGTCACTTACAATCATAGAATCATAGGATTTCTGAGGTTGGAAAAGACCATCAAGATCATCAAGTCCAACTGCAAACTAACCATACTACCCTAGCTCTAACATGATGACTAAATGATGTCCTAATGGACATGACTAAATCATGTCCATGAGCACCACATCCAAACGAATTCAGGTATGGTGACCTAACCACCTCTTATTCCAGTGCTTTAACAACCTGTAAAGAAGCTTTTCCTGATTTACAACCTAAACCTCCCATGGGCAACTTGAGGCCATTTCCCCTTGTCCTTTCAGCTGCCACCAGTGGGAAGACACCAACCCTGCTCTTGCTTGTGAAAGACAGAAACTGTTTTTTACTTTCTTTTGTCTCAAAGCTTGCTTTGTAAGGCCTTTTCTGGTGACAAGACTCTGACTGATAACTGCCAGTTATCCAGATGGGTGTTATGGTGCCTCACTGTCTCTGCCTATGGTTGTAAATATAAGTAGAAATAGGGGCAAATAGTCTTTTTTTCCGGGGGGGTACGGCTTG
This sequence comes from Oreortyx pictus, assembly GCA_036925125.1. Lineage (NCBI taxonomy): Eukaryota > Metazoa > Chordata > Aves > Galliformes > Odontophoridae > Oreortyx > Oreortyx pictus. Next base: position 17,451,570 of record JAUPFR010000004.1, read on the forward strand.
GAGAAGCTGACCACCACAGAAAGACAATGCTCCTGCATGGCAATGAAGGCAACATCCGCTGCTGGCTTATCTGTTAAGCCAGACATGTCACACAAACCAAGAGAAAAGAAAAAACACCTGAGAAATGGGGATAAAAGGCCTTCACTGAACCAAGGATTTTTGGAGTTGAAGAGAAGAATTCCTGGAGAAGAACTCCCAAAGAGAAAATCTTTGAGGAGAACTCCCGAAGACGGACCCTGAGGCCTGCTTGCTGCCATCTCCCATCCCCCGCGGTGACCAGATAAGTTCCTGAGACTACGAACCTAGTTGGACCCACGGTGGTGATTATATCTCTCTTGCTTTCTATCCTTGCTTTTTATCCCTTTTCTATCGCTCACCTTGCCTTCCTCATATCCCTAAACAACTAGTAATTGTAATAAACTGGTTGGGCTAATATTTGACCCATTGTGTCTTAATCTCGTCATCGGGTATACACATAATCAAAGAACCTCGTCTCCCTCCTTTATATTGGAGCATGACATTGCTGCAATCACCTTTCAGGTATTTGAAGAAAGCAATAAAGTCTCCCCTCAGCCTCCTCCTCCCCAGGCCAAACAGCCCCAATTCCTCAACATTCCTTCACCAGCTTCATTGCTCTTCTTTGGACCTGCTCCAGCACCTCAGTATCTTTTCTGTATGGAGACGCCCAAAACTGAACACTGTTCTGCCTCACCAGTGCTGAGTACAGGGGAAGGATTATTTCCCTAGTACTGCTCCCCATACCATTCCTGATACAGGGCAGTATGCCATTGGCCTTCTTGGCCACCTGAGCACACTGCTCACTCATATTCAGCTGACCAGCCATCAGCGTAACAAGGTCCACCTCTGTCAGGCAGCATTCCAGCCACTTCTCTCCAAGCCTGTAGGGTTACCTGGAGTTGTTGTGACCAAAGTGCAGGACCCGACACTTCACTGTATTTGATATTCATACAAATTTGTATTTGGATGAAAAAAAAAGGGATGACAGATTTGAAGATTTGCAGTGAGTCTTCCTCAGCTCAGAGAGAGTATATGAATACTTGCTGAAACAGCCCTCATGCCTTACGTATAGAAAACAAATTAAAAAAAATAATCTCAATCCAATTAACATAAAAATGAAAAGGGAATATATTCCACATGTGCAACGATAACCCTTGAAATTGTAACTATGTTTTCTAACTATATTGTTTATTATGAGAATAAATTAAAAACAAGTTACTGTATGTATGCACAACTAAGGCATCTATCAGCTTCTGGGGATGTAACTGATAAAAATTATTAGTTAAGAAATAAAAGTTTTGTTCAAAGCAGAGGTTGAAAAAATGGATTATAAACCTTTCAGACACTTAGCTTTTACTGACCACCAAATACTTAATACTTTTCAGCAGATCAATACAATTGGAAGTGAATAGCTTGCTGTTATTTCTTAACCTGAATTATGATGTCCAGCAAAGCTTTTCACTTTTCAGTGATCACATCTGTATTGGGTTTGGTATTGTAATGGTTTAATCTGGCAGGTTGTTCACTCACTCCCCTTTCCCTCTCAGTGAGAGAATTGAAAAATCCCAGAACAAGGGCAACAACAAAGTGAGACTTGGGAGTTGAGATAAAAACTATTTACTAAGACAAAAAAGGAAGAGGAAAAAAAGATAATGACAATTGTGTATATATATTTACACACAAAACAAGTGATGCACAAGCTCACTGCCTATCAACCTATGCCCTGCTAGCCACAAGCAGTGGCTGCCCTCCTGACCCTGGCCAACTACACATTATTATAAAAGTATGTCATCCAGTATGGCACATCCCTTTGACCAGTTTATATCAGCTGTCCTAGTTCTGTCCCTTCCTAACATACTGCACACACCCAGCCTCCTCTCTAATAGGGCAGAATGAGAATCTGAGAAACTTAAATATACTTGGCTCCATACAACAACAACTTGTTTTGCTAATTTGTACTAGTTCTTTCTTAGTTTGGAGGTATTTCATTAGGTATCTCATCCCTTCTCTCAGGTTCTTTATACTGTGAATTCAATTTCTCATTTGTTGTTATCACTTTCAGTTACATTTGGGAATTTAAGATGCATAACTCAAGTCCTTACAGGCAAAAATGCTTTTGAACAAACGAATTTAACACTATGCTACCAAAGCAGTTACTATTATGCTCTGAAATTTTCTTAACTTACTCCAGTGACTTGTGGAATAAAACATACTTCTGAAGTTAAAACTGTCCAAAATTAAATCTGTAAATGCAATGTCAGAGATTCTTTTGCATATGAAAAAGATCACTCTCTCTTCACAGCTCTTGTTTCTCAGAGAACATTACGCATGCTTACCACTAAGAATGCTCAGAAAGTTCATAATCTCTGGAACGTATTTCGACACTAAATTACACCCTATTTTCATATTGGGTATGTCCCGCAAAATATACCTGATGGTATCTGGTGGCTTTAAATGCAGCTGTGGATATTAAATATGAGAGGGAAAAAAAGTAATACTGTTTTCTCAAACTCATGATACTTAGGCATGATTGATTCTAGAAAGTAGGAATGGCAGATTATGTGCAAGAAAATATAGCAGTGAAAGAAGGGAATTTGTTGACCAGGGCAATGGAGGTGACATGATACTTTTGTATAAAAATACTTCATAGCTTTGTTGCTGAAATGGTCAGCTACAAACAGCTAATGTTCTTCTCTTATTTATCTTGTTAGAGCTATCTTTTACATTTGTAAAATTTTAAGAAATAGATAAGCAAGTTGTATTAAACAAATGTCTCACAAAGAAGGAGAGACTGTAGTGGTAGCATAATAAACACCTCTGATGCTAGCTGTGTACTAAAATAAAAGCAGTATACCAACACTACACATGAAGAAATGGAAAAAAATCTGTATTTTTAAAACACGTCTGCCCTTTTCTTGAAATCCAGGGATGGTAAGTCCACAACCTCCCTGAGAAGCCTGTTCCAATACTTCACTTTTCTGACAAGAAATATCCAAGTTGAACCTCCTCTGATGCACCTTAAGGGCATTTCCTCTGATTCTATCAGTAGTTAGCTGGGAGAAGAGGCCAACTCCCAACAAGTCATTTTAGGTATAAAGTGATACAGCACCCCTTGAGTCTTTTCTTCTCCAGACTAAACAATTTGAGTTCCCTCAGCAGCTCCTCATAAAACCTGTGCTCCAGACTGCTCAAAACCTCTTTGTTATTCTTTGGAAGGTCACAAAGGGAGACAAGTTTGGCCAAACAAGACATGTTTTCATGAAATTTACTGAAACTTATGAGTGGACAGTGGTTTGAGAACTCATTGTCTGACAAAGTTCAGAGAGTTGTTATCAGTGATGCAGTCTAGTTGGGGGCTGTCTCATTCTGATCATTGAAGATGAGGTTATTCGTGATGTTTTTTCTAACTTAATCTCACTCATATGGAGTGAGATTAAGGCAGAAAAAGAGGTCAAATGCTGTTCTCCCAGTTTACTACAGATTCATAACTAGGATGATGGATAAGGGAAGGCAGGTGATAGTAAAAATATAGGAAATGAAAACAAGGATTCTTTATAGAAAGCAAGAAGTATTCACCACCATGGATTCCAGCAGCAATCTGTTGCTCTGAGGATATCTTCAGGTTAATGAGGAGGATTCTCTCTCTTTCTTCCTTTTTTATTTTCTTCTCCCTATCTTGCTTGAACAGTTCTTTATACTGTCCTGTCAGTCTTGGTTTCCTAGGTGATGCCAGGTGTTGGTACGTGTATCCCTAGTCAGGTAGTCAGCTTCTTCAAGGCCCACCCCCTGCGAGGTTGCTTGGCCATACTTTGGACCCTGTCAAAATAAGTCTTATAGGATCCTGGCAATCATGCATAAGCATAAGTAGGACTGACAAGACAGGAAAAGGCCGAAGGCCTTCATGTGAATCTTGAGGCTGGAGGATGACCTGCTGGAGATGAATCTGAGTTTTTGGTGGACAACAGGTTGACCATGAATCAACAGCATGCCCTAGTTAACAATGATTTATTAGGATGCATCAGTAAGATCGTGGCCAGCAGGTTGAGGAAGGAGATCCTTCCATTCTACTCTGCCCTGGTGAGGCCACATCTGGAGTACTGCATTCACTTCTGATCTCCCTATTTCAAAAAAGACAGGGATGTTCCAGAGAGTCCAAAAGAGGGTCACAAAGATGATTATGGAGTTGGAGTATCTCCCATATGAGGAAAGGCTTTACTGTGAGGGAGACAAAGCTGTGGAGCTGGCTTCCCAGAGAGGTTGTAGAATTTCCTACTCTGGAGATGTTCAAAGTCCAACTCAATGCATTCCTGTGCAACCTACTGTAGGAAAATCTGCTTTAGCAAAGGGTTGGACTCGATGATCTCTAAAGGTCCCTTCTCGGCATTCCTGTGGTTTCATAACTGCAACATATATTGACTAGGTCTGATCCCCTTTTGGTCCTGCATATGTTATGTGATAGCACTCAAGATGTTCGGTTTCATTACCTTCCGTGATGCCAAAGTCATGGTGACAGGTCTGTAGTTTCCTGAATCATACTTGTACCCTTCCTGTACATGAGTGCCACTCTAGCAAGTCTCAGTTTATTTGGGACCTCCTTGGTTGATTAGGACTACTGACAAATGATGTAAAGTGACTTAGCAACCACTTCTGTCATCTGCCTCAGTAAAATTCCATCTGGCCACTAGTGACAGTCCAGGTGCAGAAACAAGTTGCTGTTTCCTCCTTGAGCTGTGAGGATTTTATTATGCTTCCTATCCCTGTCTTCCAGCTTAGGTTGCTAAGTAACTTGAGGATAACTGGTCTGACTGTTAAAAACAAAATTAAAGAAGTCACTGAGAGCCTCAGCCTTTTCTTCTTCATTAGAGTTAGACATTCTCTGTCATATCTAATAAATACAGGAGATGTTCCTTGTCCTTCCTCTTGCTGTTAATACATTTGTAAAAACATTCCTTATCTTTAACAATGGTGGTCAAATTAAGTTCTTGCTGGGACATTCTAATTTTCCCTCTGCATATTCCAGCAGCATCCTTGTACTCTCATTCCTTCTTTATTCATCCAGACTGGTCATCTTCCCCACCAGCTCATCTTACGGTACAGGGAAGCAGACTGTTCCTGCACCTTCAAGACTTTCTTCCTGAGAAGCATTCAATCCTCCTAGACTACTTTGCTCTTCAAGACTATCTTCCTAGGGATTCTCCCAGATAATATCTTAAGGTAGTTTTAAGTCTCCCCTCTGACAGTTGAGGGTTACAGTTGTGTTGACTGACAGTTTTGCTCCCCTCTTGACTTCATCAAGAATAGAAAATTCTATCATTTTGTGGTCATTGTGCCCAATACCACTATGCCTTACACCATTCCTACTTGTAAACAGCAGATCTCATGAGGTGATTCCCCTGGTAGACTCTCTTATCAGTTTTTTCAGGAAGTTATCTTTCACAAAGTCCAGGAACCTCCTAGATCGCTTCCTATTTGGTGTACTGTATCTCCAGTAAATGTCAATTAAGTTGAAATCCCCCTGGTGAATGAAGACTAGAGATTGTGTAACTTCTGTCAGCTGCTTGTCAGAATGCTTTGTCTGCCTCTTCATTCTGGTGGAGTGTTCTCTAACAAACTCTCACCAGGATACGCTCATTGGCCTTCCCTCTGATCTCTGTCCATAAGGAATTGACCTTATCATTCCCAATACTGATCTCTACAACACCTAAAGACTTCTTAACAAAGAGGTCCACTGCACCACCCCTCCTTCCTCGCCTATCCCTTTTAAAGGGCATAATAGGGCATTTCAGTACTGAACGAAGCAATTAAATGAATGGATACAGGCTAACATGAATTGGAAAGACTGTGGGCATCCAGGCAGGCTTAAAGAAAATGTCTTATAGTCTTGACAGAGATAGAATTTGATGGATTCATACATAGTCATCCTATGTTTAAAATAACAAACAAGAATACTTAGGCGACATACAAATTTGTACTCATTAAGGAAGAGAAAAATCACCCAAAGATAGAAAATTTCAATTCTTCGGAAAATAAGAGTTGCCAGTGACTTTTCAGTCCAATTATTAGGAAAACTGATTAAACGAATGCAAAAACCCCTGACAAGTGGCAAGAAGGAGAATTCTGGAACAAAACAGTGCATGAGCTTGCAGCATGATGAGGAGATCTTCCATTTTGCATTTGTTCACTACTCTTGTTTCTTTTGATATTGTATTATCTCATATTCCTTATTATTTTTGATAAAATAGTTTACCTCAATCAAGGAACTTTTTGCAGAAAGGGGTGGGGAGAAGTGGCTAGGCCCAGTCACACAACAAAAGAAAAAATTAAATTCATGACACAAAGTTACACTACCTGTAAAGAAAGAATGGGATTGACAAGTAATTGACAATTGATTTGGCAATGAGCTTCCTTTACAGTGGATATATATATCAATGGATTTCTCCTGCACAAGGCATGCTGATAACTTATTCTCCACCAGTTTAGCAGACGAGTGAACACTGTCTCCACAGGTACTGCTGATAAAAGCTGTCCATGCAAAATTGTTTTTATTTATTTATTGACTCTCTTTTATTTTCTCCTTTGGAATGTAATTTCATTTATGCTTAACAAACTTCAAAGACTGTAGAATAGGAGCTGGATAAAAACATTCTGCTCATTCCTCATGACTGCTCCAAGTAGTACATTAGTTCATGTTTACCATCTATATCTTTCCAAATGGAGCAGAAGTAACATTTCAAGTACAGCTTGATCAAAGTGGACAGGAAAATAATGTGATGTTTCAACAATGTAATAATATTTCAGAAGAGAGTTTATGAACAGTGTTTAAAAAATAGTACAGGTGCAATGTTCACCTCCAGAAAATTTTTCATAATGTCTATGACATTTGTGTAAGACCAAATAAGACGTTTTCCACTTGAGTATAATTATACTTTCCTAAATTCCAAATTCCATTTATGAAAAAGAGCTGATGTATTGGCTAATAGTTACATACTAAATTTAGATAGACACCTATCCAAAGACAACAGCTATATTAGTTAATATTGCTATATTGTCAAGTTAATGTGGAAAATTATTGATTATTTAAACATGTTCACTGGTAAACTGCTAACAGCTTTATAATGACTTGTACCAGTGAAATAGAATCTTGTTCAAGTTAGTTCTTAATCTCTCCTATCTCTTAATACTTATAAGCAGCAAATATTTTCCTTTATTTTTTTATATGGTGCTCAAGGTGACAACTGATTTAAGGTGGTGTTTTTTTGGTTTTTTTTTTTTTTCACTGAAAATGTTTTAGCATTTGAACTTTAGCATTTGAATTATTACGCTTTCCCTCGATTAATGTGATCCTATCACATATTATTTTTCATCCGGTTGTGAAGACACAGCTTAGGGTATGGTTTCAAGTATTTAATTGAATTTTTAGTTCAGAGAAAAGTCCTTTACTACTAATCCTAAGAAGCTAGAAAAATAAGCTTGTGTCAGTTACAATCTCTCATTTATCTAGGAACTAAAAATTTTATTTGCCAGTACTTGTGAACATACTTATATTTGCCACCATGAATAATAAGACTTTTCATAGAAATAAAGCTAAACTGTGATAGGCTTTCACAGAATTCGGCTTTGTACAGGTCTACTTCTGATCAGCTATTGAGTTCTGGAAATTTATTTCTTAGTCATTCTTTTAAAACTGCATATTTCCAAATCATATTTTGGACTATAATGGGAGTTCAGAATACCTGCCTGCACTGAATTATGTCTTCCTCATAACCTGTTAAAAATTCAGCAATTAGTCTGATTTTGCTCTGCTAGTCAACAAGTTCATACAGGATAGGAAGTATTCATGAGGGTGAGAGCAGCCTGGTAGACAGCATAACTGAAAAAAGAGAACTTGGATTTTAATATATCTATCTCAGTTCTTGCTCATAAGAAATATGTCTGTTTTCACAATTTGGCATTTTACTTAATATATTACCTGGAACATTTATACCTGTAATGCAGCTTGTTAATTTAAGCATAAAACCAAATATTTACCATCATTACGCTACTTAAGGAACAAGAAATATAAGGCCAGTTTTGCTTTTGTGATTTAATCCAGTAGCTGAATTAATGAGTGAATGGGGGTTTGTGGTGCATCCAGATGATCACTTAGTGCTGTAGAGTTTTGTTGTGGTTTTGTGAATTTTGCTGTCGGTATTCCACAACAGAACATCACGTAAAACAATGGGAGTTTAAAAGCTGAAGTTCTGAGATGGGAGGGGAAGCAGCCGTATTTGACTTGGTGGGCAGGGGAAGAGAGGTGGAGCTCGTGGCCGGACAGCAGCCGACCTCTCGCTCTGGCACGCTTTCTCTTGGTTTTGCAGCAGAGAAAAGCAAATGTGCTTTCTCTGCAGTCTACCAGAGTAAGATCTCGTATTGGTGGATACTACTGTCTCTCTCATTTTGTTTGATTGTGTTGTTGGATTTAGTAAATTACCGTTCCTCCTCAGATTGTTACCGTTGTTGTTTTTTTTTTCAGTCCCATCCGTACCCGTCCCCCTCTCTCCCTCTCCCGGAGCGCATGGTTCTGCTTGCGGTTGGCTGTGCTGCAGAAGGTGGGGCAGCTTTCTTTCCCTCTCTCTCTCTTTTTTGCATTTACTCTTATTATTGTTATTTTAAATTTATTATTCTGTATGTGTGTTTTTCCCTGTCACAGACTCAGATATAGAGATAACTCCATGACAAGTATTTGGAAATGCTGTCACTTAAGAAGTGCAGCTGACAGCTGGCCACCCAGCTTATGCATTGACACAAACCTAGGTCTGGATCAATACTGAAGTCACTTTGTTACAGAATGGTCACTGGCAAATTCAGACATCTCTCTTGGTTTCATGAATGTGTTTTAACTTTTGATTAAATGAGGCCAGGCTTTCTTAAAGGATAGTATGCTTTCTTCTGTGGATTATCTTTACAAAGAAATAAAAGTGTTAGAAGCTGCATGACACCATCATTACTGTACTTACAGAGGGAAATTTATTGGATAATTTTGAATTAAAAAAAGAATAAATTCATTTATGCTCAGTTCACTTTTAGCTATTCTTTTGTTATTGAGCTTAGATAACATTCCTGCCTTCTTGGTCCTTGCTTCAGACATGTTTGATTTAAGAAGAAAAACAGCCAGCAGCATAGGAGGTGAGATCTTCTAGTCACCTCATGGCACATAAAACTTCATTTAATCATTCTAGCAAACTTCACCTGCAATCAATTCAGTTTAAATTTCTCTTTCTTTGAAAGGATTTGTCTAGGGTGAAGACTTGATTAAGGTATGAAAGATATGAAAGAGTTATTCTCTTATATAGAAAATCTGAAACATCATTTATCCTTTAGATTTCAAAGGGAAGGCAGATGTGAGATGTGTTTTTCACAGCTATTTTTTCATTCATGATTTTGTCATAATGCAATTACAATCTGTCATGAATGCAGAACTTTAGAGGCTTCCTGCAAAATGACATGATTTTACATGCATTTTTACTTGTATTTTTACATGCATTTTGCTTAACCTAATTGATTCTGCTCACTTCTGGCCATAGATTTCTCTGAATGTAAAGTTTCCTATTTATTGCCATGGAAACTACAACAAAGAACACAACAACACAGTTTAATAGAGCAAATTCTCAGCTACAGGACACTATTTTTCAACATAGTTACCATTATTAGCTATGCATTTTTACCAGCAATGAGCAAGAACTTGCATACAATTCTCATAAAAATCTTCACCAGAAGAAATGGCCCACACTATCACCACTACTGAAACATACCATCCACTGTCTCACTGCACATCCTCTGTTTGGTCTCCATAAACATTAAGCAGTCATTGATGAATGTCAGTGGTTGCAATTTTTTCCACGTGAAAGAATTCAATATAGAATATAATCTATATAATTAGATATAAATCTTTCCTTTAATCTATAATGCTATGGATTAGTCATTAAAAAAAGCAATAGTAAAAATGAATAAAATGTACTTATATAAACAAAATATATAAATAAGCTTTTTTTTTTTTCTACAAGTCAGATTAACTTTAGTAATTCAGCAGTGTCTGAAGAGCTGTACAAATCTTGTTGTATTATGTCTACTAATGGAACTCACTGCAACTAGAATGGTATGGCAGAAGTTTGGGTTAAAAGAAGTGAACAGTTGAAAATGGCCTTGAGAGACTGTGCTATTTGTCTTCCTTGTCTGAACAGCATGAGTGTACTTAGGCCGTTCTGGCTATCATTGTCTACTTTGTATTTTAAAAATTTCCAGTAAAAAATTCATAACATTTACATGTTGTCCTTTATTCTTTTCACTATACTTAATGTAGTTTTTTTTTTTTTTTCCTGTGGTCCTAGAAGACAGCCATTCTTCCACCATTTCTGTGGAAACAGCATATGTTTATCATCCTATGTGTTTTTCTTTGAATTAAAGCAGACTGCAGTGACTGCCTCCCCTCACAGTGTGATTTTTTTTTTCTTCTGTATATTTGTTTAAATCTGTCTTTAACTGCTATATCCAGACCTAAAAGTGTACTGAAAATGATAATTCCCTGGAATAAGTAGATCAGAATAGCTGTCATCGGTATCCAACATATTATATAATCTTCTTACTACACTGAGCAGAGGTAGCTGCAGTACATGCTGATTAGCAACAACATTGAACTTTTTTAACCCATCTTATGTAAAGCAGACAAAAGTGATGACATAGCCCTTATTTGAGCTACAGGTGCTACAGAACAAGATATCAAGGAAGAGGGGAATTTTGGCTCCTCTGTCATGCCATCAGCTCTGCGATCACCAGGTGTTTTTCCTCTGACAGCTCTGCCCTGACTGCCTGGGCCGCCTGAGGAGGTTTACATTTTTTTTTGATGGGACTTTGAAGTCTTCTAGATTCCACGTGTCTTGTAGAATCTGTTCTGAGTCAAATTCCTTCCTGTTTAGCGGAGGATTGGAATCTTTGACTTTTTGGTAATTGCTTCCATATTTGTATATACAGTACCTGATTAGGCTGTCCATCAATCTTTTCGAATTGAACTCCTGCTCTAATCAGGTCATCTTGTCTTCTTGAGACCCTAATAGGTCCACACTGGATTACTTTAGGGGCTAGTCTCCTAGGTTGTGGTAGTGAATGGATCTCTGACCTTTCTACCACTGTTTAGTCATTGCACCTGGCCTGTAGGAGCTCTGCCTCCCCCAGATCTGCCACCAATTGAGTGGCCTGTTGTATTATGGCCTCTGAGGCCACTAGGAGGTTCAGCATGGATACCAAAGTACCATACTGATGGGATGGACTTTGGTGCAGGATGAGATCCTTCATTCCTGCTGAATATTTTAACAGGTCTGGGCTCTCAAAATTGTCCTCATAGATTGCCTCTCTCATACCTAATTCTCGAATATAATTTTGAAAGTCTTCCATAGAAAACCATAAGACTGTATTTAATGGCATGTTGCTCTTACTTGGCAATGTTATGTGGCATGCAGCTGTTGACCATTTGATTAATGAAAGATTTTCATCATTATATTGGACAGTGGCATATAGTCTTTGCTTGAGGGTAGGGTGAGTGGTAATGGATGCCAGTTTTGAAATTTCTGGTCCATTAATCACAACACTTTCTGCCCCTGTGTCCCATAACTGGTGCAGCCATGCTGGCATGCTCTCTCTCAGTGTTTGTTTAAACCACTGTACTAAATCTATCAGGACAGCTGCTGTATATGGGTGAGCTGTTACATGTAGAGTATCTGGGCAGGGGCCCACTAGTCAGGGGCACCCCCACTGGTCTCTCCTGCATTTTGTTTTTTTTGTTTTTTTTTTTTTGTTTGTTTGTTTTTTGTTTTTTTGTTTGTTTGAGTTACAGCCATTCAGATCTCAGAGATCTAGCCCTAGTGGAACCACAAGATCTGACCTTTTATTGCCTTCACTTACAGAGTCCAGTTTAAGTGGATTACTTCATACAGGGTCAGTGGTAATTTCTAGAGAGATGTTGACAGAATCACAGAGCTGTATGTTCCAGATCTTTCTTAAGGAAATGACTGGATTAGTTTTTTTCCCCATCAAAATTGCAACGTGTCTTACCAGTTTTTCAACACAGTCACGCAACAGTAGATTTTCATCAGCCAGCCCATCTTCCATTAAGTTCAGCTGGTTCAAGGCCATCAACAGTGCCCACACCACTGTGGATGCAACTAACAGTTGCTCCTGAGTAGTCAGGAGCTAAGAGAATGGAAATACTCAGCAAGGTGGTCTGGGGCCTCATGGACAATTCCTGTCCCTCCTGGGACCCCATTTTTCACTGATAGAAGCAATTCCATGATATGGGGATCCTAAGAATCCCAGGATGAGCCCTGGTGAAAGGTCATTCACAGGTGTAGTCTTTCCCTATCCAAATCACCCCATGATGTCATTCAGAAATGTCATAATAAATATTTCAGGAAGTGTATGTGAGAATATCTTTTAAAGTATTTGGCAGCCTGGCTAGCCAAAATGTAAAACAAACAAAGGCAACGACAGATCCTTTATTTGAGATACAGGCACTACAGAGCAAGATACCAAAGAAAGGGGAATTAACTCACTCCTCCCAGCAGCCATTTTCACTGTGGAATGCAGCTGCCTCCCATCTGAACTCTGGCATGCTTGAATAAGGAGGGGCGGGTAACCCCCACCAGCACTGAATGCATACATGCTCCTGGAAGCATGGCCAGAAGCACCACTGAGAGGAAGAGAGAGAGAGAATGTGGTTGGATATGGACTCCCATGCTACAGTCTCTCAAGTTCCTTTTTACTGGATCTGGCTATATCCAGGCCGTTCCACTTCATCTTCAGTTTTATTATATACTCAGTATCTAGTCCCTTTTTCACAGAATCATAAAACTGTAGGGGTTGGAAGGGACCTCTAGAGATCATCAAGTCCAACCACCCTGCCAAGACAGGCTCCCTAGACCAGGTTTCACAGGTAGGTGTCCAGGCGAGTCTTGAATGTCTCCAGAGAAGGAAACTTGACAACCTCTTTGGGCAGCCTGTGCCAGTGCTTTGTCACCCTCACTGTGAAGAAGTTCCCACGCACATCTGTGCAGAAATTCCTATGCATCCGTTTGTAGACATTTCCCCTTGTCCTATCACCACACAATGCTGAGATGAGTCCAGCCTCATTCCTTTGCTTCCTGCTACTTAGATATTTATAGACATGGGTCATATCCCCTCTGAGTCTTCTTTTTTAGGCTAAACAGACCCAGATCTCTCAACCTTCCCTCATAAGAGAGGTGTTCCAGGCCCTTTATCATCTTTGTAGCCCTCCACTGGACTCTTCCAAGAAGAAGCCTGTCTTTTTTGTACTGGGGAGCTCAGAAATGGATACAGAACTCCAAGCGAGGTCTCATCAGGGCAGAGAAGAGGGTGAGGATCATCTCTCTTGACCTGCTGACCATGCGCTTTTTAATGCACCACAGGATCCCATTGGCCTTCTTGGCCACAAGGGCACACTGCTTCCTCATGGCCAACCTGTCATCCACCAGGACAACCAGCTCCCTCTCCTCAGAGCTCTTCTCCAGCAGGTCATCCCCCAGACTGAACTGGTGTATGTGGTTATTTCTCCCTATGTGCAAGACTCTACACCTGCTCTTGTTAAACCTCATCTTGTTTCTTTTTCTGCCCAAATCTCCAGGCTGTCCAGGTCTCCCTGAATGGCAGCACAGCCTTCAGGCATTTCAGCTATTCCTCCCAGCTTTGTATCATGAGCAAACTTGCTCAGGGTAGGCTCTATCCCCTCATCAAGGTCATTGATGAAAATGTTGAACAGGACCAGACTCAACACCAATCCCTGAGGAACATCGCTAAGTTCCACTTTTACAGCACATGCCAGATATTTCCCAGTTTGAATTGTCGTGTCTGACTACTCATTTCCTGGTACAGGTCTTTGTATTTATCTGTACTAAATTTAATCTGACTGTTTTTATGTCAGACCTAGAGTTACCAATATCTTTGAGTTCCAGACTCAATGTGTTTCAGGTCAGTACTATTCTTAGCTTTCTAAATGTACCCTCTAACTAATGCAATAAACCTGTCAAAAAGGAAGCTGCATAGAATAATTCCTTTTTCCTGACATATTCATATTTTCTTTGCTTTTTACAATCTTGCGATTCTTCTTTTTGCATTTGTAATTCTTCATTCTGATATCATTCCAGTGATGGAAATGTGTTTTAACTTTTAAAGCACTGACACATTACTTGTCTTCTGAGATTCTAGTAGTGGTAATTCGGACAATACTAAAAAAACAGAGTGTCATGGATTGGAATTTAGATTTCCATGTACGTATCTTTGAGAATACAAAAGCGATTTTGAAATTACATGTGTTCATAGTTGTTTCCTTTGAATTTTGAAAATTTGTAACAAATCTATATTTAAAATATAAACATCATTATGCTGTTATATGCTTTTTACATTAGGTGTTAGTTTACATAGATTGTATTATGCTAAATGTTAATCTTCATCAAAATATAGCTTTTCATTTTTCTTTTAAGGATTTATAACAATATGTGAGAATACAGCAAACGCCTTTATACCAAAATTTAAACTGTAACTTTTAGTGTGAACACTTAAGGAAATAACAAACAGATCTGAAGACCTATGTTAGTAGTTATTGTTACTAAGAGACAATGATAAAAATCCCAGAACGGAGGCCTACTAAGGCTGAAAGGCTACCAAGATGAGTTGAATTATCCAGAGCCCTTGCATTTCAGGCAGTAGAATTTTCTTGTTCCTTACTTATTCTTTCATTTTTAATTTGCCAAGAACAAAGATTCTGAACAAGATTCTTTCTCTCATCAATGAAAATGATTTATAATCATTAGATTTTAAATTTCTATTAAAAATACCACTTGGCAGTAGTAGTTGGCCATTTGATTACTGCACGTTGTAAAGTCAGACTTCATGATGACTATCTTTATTCATCATTTTTCTGAAGCTTAGCTGTATCTAAATGGATCCCTTTAAGCCATCAGCACTGTTTTAGGTCATTTTTAATTACTGAAGGACCTGTCATCATCATGAAAATTTCCTGTGTTTGCACTTCAGGACTGCCCCTCTCATTATCTTTAGATGGCTTATGAACAGACATCCACTGCTAATGGAAATATAAAGGTCTTCCTAGGATGTTATCTTTTCTTCTTTAACGTTTTATATACCTGCTTTTCCCAGGGATAACTGTAGATAGTGTCTTCAAATCAAATTATCATCCAAATCTGTCTTAGATCTCTCCCCATAAGGTAACTTTAATACACTGAGCAGTGTCCAGCACTCAATAACTTCATCTCTCTTAATTTGCTTTAATAAAAAATGATCTAGTCCATGACCAAGGATATATCTGGTTGCCAAAGGCAGTAATCATCCTGAGAGTGCTTCTCAGGGTGTCAGATTTTAGGTAGCCAAGTTTATAATTCATGCTAAGCTATTCTGGATGTTACAGCCCTTCCAGTCAGCTCCCACCACTCTGCCAATTGATTATCAGAGAATGAAGGCATCAGATGGAGCTGAGTTAAGTTTGCCTCAGATGGAAGTTGCTCTTTTTTAAAGCACAGAACAGTAATTACCTATGCATTGCATTTATCCTTTGTAGCAAGCTGTACTGGTAGCTGCTGGATGCTTATAATTCCATTCCTGTGGCACTTGACAGGGTAGACCTTATATTTGGACAGTGTAAGAAGCTGGAATAATTTTTTGCTCCAAACTCGTTCAGTGGCACCCATCTGAGACATAACCTGCTTGTCAAGCTTTTAAGGTTAATGGTTACCCTGAGCACAGAGGTAAGTGAAACACACACAGCTGAGTGACCAGGAGAAACCTTTCCAACTGCTGCCTATTTTGGATGTTCAAGCTAACTTATGGGGATCACCTCAGAGGAGAGGACCACCATACAATCAATGAACATACCTAGAAGGCTGACATGCATCAATCATGTGATTGACTGAATATTGTCCAACAGGAAGGGCATGTACTATGGACATGCTGATGCAACTACCATTGCCCCTGTTCCAGTTATTGGAAGCGAAATGGTTCATGATGTATTTATACCTGATGTGAGATTAAGCCTCAGAGAGGAGTCAAATATTTGCCCAACCAGCTATTATAAGAGCTTTGGTAGGTCTGGGGATGGGAGGTGGGATAGAGAGTTATAGTAAAAGGCAGAAAATACAGGCAAGGATTTGTTATGGGAATTGCGGAGCTAGCTACGATCACAGTGTCCCAACATCTCGAGTCCAGTAGTTAGCAGGGGTGGGGGGTGCAGATTATCCTCCTCAGTAGGTCACAGGTGAAAGAGGAAAATAACAAGGGAAAAAGGTGCACGTGTTTTTGCAGAGTCCATATATATACTGTTCAGTTCTTAGGTTACGCATAGTAATGGCACATCTGACCCAGGTGCAGCAGTTTAGTGCAGGCTTGTCCACATCAGAGAAGCTGGGGCCTCCACACAAGGCCAAGCCGCTGCATCTCGGGAGTAGCCTGGAAAGTGATAAGTATCACGCCCCCATGTAGGAGCTGACTTCTGCCTCCCTCCGGACCTCTCTATGGACATGTCACTGAATCTCTGGTGGTGACCATGCCTGCTTTGTGAACAGTTTTCCAGGATTTCTCTCTTCACTGTCTCAAACTTCCCTGTCTCCCCTGCATTCCTTAGTAGCTTATAAATCATTGGACAACATTTGTCCTTGTCTGCTGCCTTTATCTTCCTTCGGGTATATATGTTGAACCGTCTCCTCCAATAACTGGAGCAAGATGGATGGTAATGCAGTAAAAAATAAAACAAATCAGAGATAGCTGCAGACAGAAGACAACTTATCTGTGCAAGCAGCGCTCTCTTGTGACGTAATACTTTTTTTTTTTTTTTCTAATGTAACAATATCTATTTGCAAGAGGAAATGTTTTCAGATCTAGAGAGTGCTAATTTCCTTCCTCTGTTAAATTAACTCCTATTATCACAAAGCTAGCTGAAGGCTTCTCAGTTCTGCCAATACATAAGCAATGAATCACTCAGCTGGTGAGATCTTCCTGTGTTGAAACAGAAATCTGTACATGCCTGTCATTTCCTTCTACCTTGTTAGTCTCTAGCAAGTTCAACACACATCAGACTACTTCGGGAGGCAGACTGGACAAAGCTTGTACATGTATATGTCCACCTCCAAAACCATTATACTGAGAAACCTAAGAGCAAAATAATACTTTGGACCACAGAATTGTAGGGGGTTGGAAAGGACCTCTGTCTAGCCCATCTTCTCTACAGCAGATTGCACAAGTATCACGGTGATATCACCACGGAAAAAAAGAAAGGAGAAAAGAAAAAAATAAGGGAGAGAGGGAGGAAAAAAAAAAATTGCACTGTCGGTGGCCACGCGACCGCCTGAGCAGAGCCGTGCGCTCCAGGGCGGGGGGAAAGATAACAGATGGGTCAAAAAAATAGAAAAAAAAAAAACCAACAACGGCAACGATTTGAGGAGGAATGGTAACTTTACTAAATCTAACAAAATCGAACAACTGTGAGAGACAGAAGTTTCCAAACTAAATCTGACAGCTTCCGTTAGTAAAACTACAGGTGACGCACGCGTGCTGTATCTCCCCGGCAGCTGAGAGAGCACGCCGGAGACAGAGCTCCAGCAGTCCCGTCCGGAGAGCCGCCCCTCTTCCGTTCCCCTCCACAGCGTTAACTCTTTAACTCCCAAACCTGATGTTCTGACATGGAATATCGGCATCAAAACCACAAAACCACCACAACAAGAAAGTGTACAAACATATTTTTGATATCTTTAGAGAAGAAGACCACAGAGCCTCTTCAGGCAGCCTGTTTCAGTGCTCTGCTGCCTCAAAGTAAAAAAAAAATGTCCTCAAAATTCAAGAATATTTCTCGTAAAGTCTGTTATTGGATTTCCTTCTTAGCTTATTAGATTTGTATTGCTCTAATTTCCCATTATTTATGTCCTAATGCAGATCAGTCTTTCACTGAGTCTCATTTCCTCGTCTGCTGTACTTGTACAAGAATATAATTTTGTTATTCAGTTATTTCACAGTGTGATCTCACATGTTTGTTTATATTAGAATCTAGAAGAATGGATTTATTGTTAAAATGTTCTTTCTGCTGGTTTAATTAGTGTCTTTCATATAATTAGGAATATCATATGTGCTGTGTACATCCAATGGAACAAACCCTGAAATATGCCAACACAGCATATCTAGAATATTAAAACCCTAGGTTGCTAGCCAGTCTGAAAAATTTTAGATTTTTTTTTAATTCATTCCTATTATGTTTTCCTTAGTTATTAACTAGGTGTAAGTAATTGCTATATACAGCTTGGAAATATGACATATCATTAAAATTTAAGAATTCTTGAAAAAGTTCTACCATCTTACAAGTTTGTAGAAGATCTTAACTCAAGTTTCATTTGCACTTCCTCAAACCAGAATTGAAATGTAGTGATGTAGAAAGCCTCAGGAGCTTTTTTTTTTTTTTTCATCATGGTGTGATTTTCTGCTTCCCTTATATGTTGAACTATTGAAAACTAATTTAGGTAGCTGAATTAGGTTATCTGTCGATATGAAAATAGTGAAGATAATTTAATATTTGCATGAAATCTCTACAGCTAGTGATTTAAATTACAACATTTGCATCCCTTGCTCTTAGCCTTAATAGCAAGAAAACAAATTGCATGACAAAGAAGTACCAGAAAAATTTCGCAAAGGAAATATGGATTTAGTACATTATAATTTTTATACACTTGATTGACTGTAGAAATTTTTGTTTTCATCTGATAAAAATGGAAGTAAAAGTCAGATTTTCAATTCATGATTTTCCAAAGTTATGATCTACGAAACTCTGGAGAATCCCTGTAGATGGTGAGCTTCCATTTCAAAATAAGTATCTCAGAAAAATATCTTTATAAGCATACTAGTTCTCATGCTTTGCTTGTGTTAAAAACAGCAGAGATCATATATGCTATCTCTTTGGAGTCTGAGCTTCAATGTTTAAAAATTGGTCTGTGTCCAATGATTCTTTTCCACAAGTATACCATATTAAATGGGATGCCTAGACCTAGAGTCACTTCCATTATTAAAGAGATCAGAATATATCTATTTTTACAACTTACATATTATCTAGATTAACACAACTATTAAAAGAAAAAGAAATGTTATGCTGCAGATCATTTTATTGGTTTTATTTACAACTGTTCATTACTGGAACTGAATGTGTTAAGATCATTCCAAATGAATTAGCTTCAGATCTGCAAGGCAGCAACTCATTAATAGTCTATCAAAGTGACATCATCCTGACATAGATGTTAATAAAATATTAAAAATAATATCAGAAGTACTGTTTTGTTAATGTCTGTACTGTATGGATGTACTGTCTCTTTCTACACTAGATAATTTATAAACCACAGATTTTCAGTTGTATGACTTTGTTATTGCTGTTCCACATCATAACATCATGTAGTGCACTTGAAGTTAAGGAGTTAATGCTCCCCTTCCGTGGATGGTCAGTTTTTCCAGGTACCTGGTTCTCAGGAGATAAGAAGAATTACATATCCCAGAAGACTTACATTGCCATTTTCTATTTAGAGGGAAAGTTAAAACTGCTTTTGAGTCATGAAGTTGCCCTTTTTTGGTAACTGCTTATCATTGTTGTGTGATCTCTAGCACCCTCACCTTCAGCATTATAGTATGGCCTTTGGTTTTGGACATTCTCTCTTTTATTTGTTTTATTAGCTTCAATCCCAATTAACTTGTATTTCTGCTATTATGCTTTCCATATTAGATTGTTGCTACTGTTTGGATTTTTTATCTTTTTCCCTTTTTGTTCACTATCTCACCACACCATCCCGACTTTTCAGGTTGGTAGGCCTGTGAACCTGCTGTTCTTCTGTCACAGACATAAAAACATCTAGAGATAACCCTGTAACAACTTTGAAGATGTTGTCTGAGCAGCCAGGGATCAGGCTGGGAAAGCTAAAACCCAGAGAGAATTAAATATAGCCAGTAACATAAAGGGAAACAAGAAGAAATTCTACTGGTGTATCAATGATAGAAGTAAGATTAAGGAAGATGTAGTGCGCCTCCAGTAGGGAACTGGAGACCTGGTCACAAGGGATACAGAGAAGGCTGAACAGCTTAATGACTTCTTTGCCTCGGTCTTTACTGGCAAGGGCTTCAGCTGCACAGTCCAAGCTGCAGAAAGCAAAGGCAGGAAATGAGAGAAGGAACATCTTCCACATGAAAAAGATTCTTGAAGGCACACACTATTCTTGAAACAAATTGTTTTTATTTTTATCAATATAAATGAACTTTCTTCATTGGCTGACATCAGTCTATATTTGAATCCGTGATCCCTGAAGACACAATGGAAGAGGTTGATTAAATCAAAACATGTGGAGTAAACTTGTGCTTGCCTTACGAAAATTTCAGTCAGCCCAGCATGACAGTGAAACAAAGTTTATTAATTTTTTAGAGGAAATGAAAGACAAAGTGGGATGGGTAATTCATTTTTAAGTCCACAGTTCAAGAACTGGCTGAGTTTTGATCAACAGATAGTGAGTAATTCATTTGTGCACAGCTTGTTCCGCAAGTATATCTTATTATATCCTACCTTTTCTTTCCTTTTCTGTTTTAGTAAGTAGCTTTTATCTTAACTCCTGAGTTCTATTTTATTGTTTTATTTTTTTGTTTGTTTTTGTTTGTCTATTTGTTTTCAATTCTTTCCTCCATCCCACTGAGAAAGGGAGGGAGAGAACAGCTGCCTGCCAGGTTAAAACACGCTTCATCTCTTCTTTTATTCCTTTCCTTCCTTTTCAAGCTGATCAGGGAATTATTTTATTTTTTAATGTATCATTGCTACCTTTATAACCTCAGAACATTTTACATTTTTTCCTTTTCTTCTTCCCATTTTTCTTTGCCTCCTTTTCTCTTTCATGAAATGTTTTCTTCATACAGATTTTTTTATGTATCTTTCCTGTCAAGTCAGTTCCTTTCAAATTCTACTGTTATTCTTCATCTCTTCATCACTTCTAATATTTCTCCTTTTTTTGTTATTTTCTTTCTCTCTCTCTCACTCTCTCTTTTTTTTCTTTTATTTTCTTAAGGACATACTTGGTGTTATTAAAAAGATCTGTTGATCTGTTAAAACATTGGTTCCATTGGTCATGGAACCTGGCTGAACTGGCCTGAAAACTACTGTTTGTTTGTTTGTTTGTTTGTTTGTTTGTTTGTTTGTTTGTTTGTTTGTTGACGTATAACATTTTTCTAATACAATTCATCCTTATATCATCTAATTTTGAATGAAGTGGTAGTGGAACATAACAATACCTTCAGGTCTCAGATAACTGGAAATACCTGCAGCTTCGTGGAAGCCTTGCACAATAAGGAGTTACTATGCCATACATTAAATAGCTTTAATAGCATTAAAACAGAGAATAAAAATAGTATTATAAATTATAAAAGTGGACAGGGTAATTTTTCCATTCCACATTTCCTCAGTGGGTTAAGAAACAGACAAAATTAAATAAATATTTTAATAAGAACATTTAGGAAATGTCAGGTTCTAGGTTTATGACATTTCAGGAGCATGAAACCTACAGAAACATTACATGATTGCATTCATGCAAGATGAAAAATATATTGTCAACCAACAGAAACACTTTTCTTAAGAAATGTTTTAAAGCAGTACTTAATTCTAGAAATCTTTCATTTTTCTGGGCCCATTGCTAGATTTAATGAAAATATTCTGAACTATAAAGTACTCACATTAACTTCAAAAAGAAGACAAAAAACTGTAGCTTTTGAGGAAAATTTTTATACTACTTCTATCTCATGAACAATCCCATTGGCAGATGTTTTATTATAGGCGCATCTGACAAAATATCTTATTTTACAGGCAAAATGCAATTCAAACAAAACATACATTTAGCACTTAATACTGCCATTTTTGTGTAAAAGAGTATGAAATTGATCTGCATAAAATAAAAACATTGTATTTTGATAAAATGTTGAAAAAAATTTACAGACATGAATTCCTATAAATCAATTAGCTTTGAATTTCTAGTGAACTAAATTTCATAAAGTAAACAGTCATAAATATGGAAATTGCCTACTTAATTATTTTGTTGTTTGCATGATTAAGAATAAGTTAGTAGGGGGAACTATTTATTGTAAATGAGAAACATCATTTTCTCATCTCTGCACAAGATAGTGTAATATACAGAAGTTCTTCACAAGCTTTTATTAGTCCCAGCTGTTAACAGCAACACATTTATGTTTTGTGAAACAGTTACATGTTTTGAATATTATTTCATAAGTTCAGCACTAAAGGATGTCTCTGATCATAGAATAATAACAACATAGAATGGCTTGGATTGGAAGGGGCTTCAAGTATATTCAAGTTTCATGCCCCCTGCCACAGGCAGGTTGCCAAGAGCTAAATTGGATACTAGAGCAGACTGCCCAGGGCCCCATCAAACCTGGCCCAGAACAACCTCTGTGGGCACCCTCTTCCAGTACATTACTGCCCTTTCAGTGAAAATGCTGGTTTCATTACTCTCCTGTTTTCTCAACTAACATTAATTCAGTGCCATACTATAACTACAAACCAGGTGGTGATACTTTGACTATCATATTTAAACAGTTAAATACTGGAATGAAAACTCAAAAACATTAGCACTGTTAATCTTTAATGTGTCATTGTCAGCCAGTCTCTACTGCTTTTGGGGTGCATTTGATGATGGGTTGATGTTTGGACGTGATGACCTTAGAGGTATTTTCCTAATGATTCTACAGTTCTATGATTCTGTGTAACCCAACATACATGACATTGGATAATAAAGTATCTTCTAGAACAGCTGTAACTTCTGATTCAGATCTTGGAGAAACAAGAGCTTTCTCCATAATCTTTTCTTCTGTGAATATGCATTCTATGTGAGTCAATAATAATTATTCCCCACCTTTATACCTTTTCATTATACAAATATCCAGATTAACCCCCCCAGTTTAACATCAAGTGCAGCTGTTGATTAGCAAAGTGTTCAACTCACTTTTAAGAACCACACTTTTAAGATTGTAGCTTAAAGAAAATGATAAATGATTAAAAACATTATGGAAACATAATGCTTAAGAACATCAGTGGCAGACTTCTTAGCCTCTGGACAAACATTCATACAGCATTAAAGTGAATTTATATCAGATGCAACAATACAGAGGTAAAAATAATTCGTTGTTTCCTTATCCCTTCATTGAAGAAATATTTATACCTTAATCTTCCAAAGTTTCTGTGAAAGATAACTGCTTTTCTTTTTTTTTTGTCTCAAAGCTTGCTTTGTGAGGCCTCTCTGGTGATAAGACTCTAACTGACAATTGCAATTTATCTAGGTGGGTGTCACCATGACACAGTGCCTCTGCTTACGGTTGTAAAGATATGCAGAAGTAGGAACAAGCCGTCTTTTTTCAGGGCTGCGGCTTGAAGGAGATGACCACTACAAAAGATGATGCTTGTGCATGGCAATGAAGGAATCACTCCCTGCTGGCTTTTCTGTTGGGCTAGATATGTCACACTAACAGAGAGAAAAGAAAAAAAAAAAAAAAGGAAAAAAAAACCAAAAACAAACGAACTGAGAAATGGGGAATAAAAGGCCTTCACTAAACTAAGAATTTTGGAGAAGAAATTACAAAAAAGCCTTTGAGGAAAACATCTTTGGAAGAACCCCTCCCTCCCCCCCCCGGGGTCTGCTTGCTGCAAAGCTTCCTGGCTTTCTCCCATCCCGCAACTACCAGACAAGTTTCTGAGATCAATGGACCTACCACAATCCTTAATGGACCCATGGTGGTGACTCTCTCTCTCTTGCTTTCTACAAAGACTCCTTGCTTTTTATTTCCTATCTCTTTTCTGTTGTCCATCTTCCCTTCCCCATATCCCTGAGCAACTAGGATTTGTAATAAACTGATCTGGCTACTATTTGACCTTTTGAGTCTTAATTTCCACATTGGGTATTCATATATTAAAAAGAACCTCTTCTCCTTCCCATAAATTGGAGTGAAACAGTTTTCAAACACTTAAATTTCATATCTCTGATTTGCTGAAGGGTTTGTCAGCTGTTACTGTTGCTAATGGATTGATATTTTCAAATAATCATTTGTAGCGTGAACAACAAAAGTAATTGCATATATCTATACTGGGTATCCCTTGATAATCATGGAATTGCTCTGTGCTGCACATAGTTGGTTCTCTTTGGACAAAGCTCAGTTATGCTTTGTAGTATCATTGCATAAAAGTATATAACAAAAGGCAAAAAAGACAATGGAGAGAGAAAAAAAGGGAGCAAGACAAGTGAGAAATAGTAGAAGAGTAGAATTAACATCAAAGTCAAAGAAGGAAGAGGTTGAGGCGCTCAGTTGTGAAGCAGATCTCCATAATGCAACCAGTTTAAGACCCTGCAGAGGAGTAGATAGTTTTCTCTTAAGGATGTACGGAACACATTCTGCAGCAAGGGAAACCTGTGAGGGAGGGAATGGCAAAGAGCTGAGAAGATTTGGAAGGATGTAGTGTTATGGTGTGAGGATAATCCATGGAAAGGGGAGACAAAATGTATTTCAACATTTAGCTTTCTTTTTACTATCCAGAACAATTTTAAGTGACAGTAAATAGTTTTTTATACCATTACAGACTCACAGGATGGTTTGTGTCAGAAGGAACCTTGAAGGCCATCTATTTCCAAATCCACACCTATGGTCAGGAACTCTGTCCTCTAGATCAGGTTGCCTATGGCTCTATTCAACCTTAACTTAAAAACTTCCAACATCAGGACATCCAAAACTTCTTTAGCAGTCTGTTCCATTGATTTGTAAATATATTTTTTTCTTTTTTTTCTTTTTTCTTTTTTTTTTTTCAGTCTAAAACCATTACTCTTTGTCTTATTACCCTTCCTGATGAAGAAACTACAAGGTTCTTGTAGGCTCTTTTTAAGTACTGGAAGACCACAAGTCTCTCCAGAATTTTCTCTTCTCCACGCTGAACAAATCGATGTGACTGAGTGCAACCTCAACAGATTTGCAGATGACACCTAGCTTGGTGGTGACATTGACATGCCTGAGGAATGGGATGCCATCCAGAGAGACTTAGACAGGACTAGGTGTGAGGTTCAACAAAGGTTCTCTTTCCTATCCTCGTTATCTCCTAAAATAATAAAAATTATAAAATCAGTAAATATAAAAATGAAATAATTTATCAGCAGTGCAGAAGTATTTTCATGTGATTTCTTTTTCCTTTAAGTAGACCAGTGGTGTTCTTTGAAATCCTGATCTAACATAAATCTTTATACCAAGAAGCTAGTTTGGCTCAACGAATCATAGAATCATAAAATATCCTGAGTTGAAATATATAAATCTACAGAGATCATAGAGTACAACTCAGGAAAGAACCACTCCAAAATCAGACCATATGTTTGAGAGAGCTTTATCCAGACCGTTCTTGAACTCTGGCAAGCTTTCTGCCATGACCATTTCCTTGGAGACCCTGTTCCAGTTCCTAGCAAAGGACTTTTTCCAACCTGACTCTCCCCTGTTGCAGTTTCATGACATTCCATCAGATTCTTATTGCCAGAAGGTAGAGATCACCATTTGCCCCTCCATACCCCATATGAGAAAGCCATAAACCACCATGACATGTCCTCTCAGTCTCCTTTGTTCTCTGGGCTGAACAAACCAAGAGACTTCAGCCTCTCTTCATACATGTTTTTTTCAGCAGTGTGTGGAGACAGGACAAGGGGAAACAGACAGAAACTGCAGCACAGGAGGTTCCGCATGAATGTGCACAAGAACTTCTTTACAGTGAGGGTGACGGAGCACTGGCACAGGCTGCCCAGGGGGGTTGTGGAGTCTCCTTCTCTGGAGATATTCAAGACCCGCCTGGACGCCTACCTGTGCGGCCTGGTGTAGGGAACCTGCTTTGGCAGGGGGTTGGACTCGATGATCTCTTGAGGTCCCTTACAACCCCTGTGATTCTGTGATTCTGTGATGTTCCTTTCTAGACCCTTAATCATCTTTGTAGCCCTTCTTTGGACACTCTCATCTATCTCATCTATACATCTTTTTGTACTGTGGTGTCTGAAATTACTCAGAATCCTTGAGGTGAAGCTGCACTAGTACAGTGTAGAGCAGGACAGTAATTTCCCTCTACTGACTAGCAATGCCATGCTTGATATGCATCTTGATATGTCTGGTAATGACATTAAGGACATCAGTTTAACAAAAGATAGGTAAGAACAGTACAATATTTTTCACATACAGTACAAACCATTTGAACATAATCTACATACAAGTATATGAGAGAAAAACAAGGATCAAAGAAGCAAATGGGACTTGGTATTTTGGTGACAGACCTGTGTAGGACAGAATGAGCTATTTTAATGAATGTATCCTACATTACTGAAAAGTTTCTAGCAACGGAGAAGTTACAGTGTTGCAGTTTGTAGTTAAATCTTCACTGAGAGTGAGAAAACAAGAAAAACTAATTTTGCAAGGAGTATCATAGATGTATGAAAAGAATAATATGCATAAACTTCCCTGGATTTCTTAATAAGCTCAAAATTAATAAAGTTCATTATATATTACTGATCCACACTGCTTTATTTATGTCATAGAATAGTATTACTGCTATAGACTTTATTTTTAATATAGCAGCATGTAATGCACTTAAGTCAATAAGTATTTTCCACCAATAGTGATGTTTTATTTCTTCAGTCTTTTCAACTGATTCTATTTTTCTTAAAGCCATATAGTAATCTTGCCTTTTGTAAGATCTTTTTTTCCCCCAAAGAGGTTGTTATTATTTATGTCCAGAAAATGTAATACAATTGGGAGTCTAAATCCCATTAAAATTTTTGTGAAGATACTTCACAAATGTGTTCCCCAAGTTTCTGACTGGATACTGCCTGAAGTATGTTCAATAGGATGCAATGGTGAATGTCTCCAGACTAACACCTGAGGTACAACAGAGTTCAGAGGTACTGATTTAGAACAGGAAATCATTGTAGATGCCACTGCTAGCTTTTCCTGCCAATATGTTTTATTAGGGAGGTAAAATACTGCTCTGACACTGTTGTTCTGATTTTAATTCAGGAGTTTAAGTGACTTTGTAGTACATCATTTCTCAGGCAGGATATACTCTAAACTTTATTTTCCTGAGGACTGTATTTTCAAGGGATTTTGTTTTCAATAAAGACATAAATAGCTCCAATAAGGATTCAGAATCCTGTCATATTATTGAAGTGGAATCCAAAGTAGCTATGTTAATGAATCTTTCATATCTTACAGGAAGGTGAAAACCTTAACCTTTACCCAAACTCCCTTCCGGAACCATGATTTCTTGCTCTAACCCTAGGGTGCTCTTTTTTAAAACTATGTGTTGAATTATTTGTACCTTTTTTTTTTTTTTATCTAGTCAGGAAGTTCAGTGAGAAAAGCTGCTAATATGTTTCAAGAGTATTTGTTAGTTTCTAGTACTTCATTTGAACTTACTTAAGTATTTTTTGTATATTATTCTTCTAAAGGTGATATTTGCAAATCTTTCCTTGCCCTTCCCTTCCCCTTCCCTTCCCTTCCCTTCCCTTCCCTTCCCTTCCCTTCCCTTCCCTTCCCTTCCCTTCCCTTCCCTTCCCTTCCCTTCCCTTCCCTTCCCTTCCCTTCCCTTCCCTTCCCTTCCCTTCCCTTCCCTTCCCTTCCCTTCCCTTCCCTTCCCTTCCCTTCCCTTCCCTTCCCTTCCCTTCCCTTCTTTCTATTCTTTCTCACATCATATGTAGACATGAGTTGGTGTTATCATTTATAACAGAATACTAAACCAGGATCTTAATTAAATTTTATTTCCTCCTTCCTTTAGTATAGGTGGCACCCAGGATATGAATAGAAAATAAGATTCACCAGAATAATATGGTAACAGTGCAATAGGTGGCAGTCAAACGTACATACAGGTGACATAATCTAAGAATTTTACTGTTGGGACATGCTTAAAATTCATCACATGTTCTTTGGTTCAGCCTTCCCAAGTGTATTTGTGGGATTCAGCAGGGGGAAGGAAATGATTTATTTTCTCTTGCAAGTTCTAACACAATTTGTGATGCATTAAAGCAATGATCCTGAAGTCTATTGCACTTGATAATGGTTATAATGGTTCCGTAACAATACCTGCTGTGAAGCACCAAGAGGAAGATTTACAACGTATTTCACTGATAATGAACTAACAATGAATTCTGATGTCTATTGTAGATGTTATTCGTTTATGTGCTCTTGCTACATTTTCTTTTTGAGGACTTGGAATCACATGTATTACTGTGAGTTTAATCAGCATAACAAACAAATCTCACACCCCCTCCCCACAACTTCCTCAGGATATTCCCTTCTGTTTGTACTTGCACAGCCTTTTTATTCCAACTTCAAAGATTCTTTTATGGACTACTGTCCTTCTGGGCAGCAGAGTTTGGGGAGCAGTGCTTTTGATCAGTCAATTAGAACCACTGTGCAATCAGGCTGAGATATATTATTGATCAGTCAATCTTTTCTGCCTTCAAGAAGCTTGCTGCTTCTTCTGTCTTTTCTCTGTGCACAGTATTATGCACATACATGAAGTGTGTTCTAGAGATGAAAAGATTACTTGGTTTATAATTCTTCCTAATGCCCTTGATAATGCGTGAATATCATGCCCAACTCACTGGATTCTTCAAGTTTCCCTCATCTTCAAGGCTATCTTACATCTAAGATATCTCTAGTTTGCTAGTTATGCTTTCTTGACTACGCAGCTGCTTTTAAATTTTAAGTAACATTCATCACTTGTTTAAGCTGATACATAGCTTATTTACTAGCTATTTATCTTGATGTGTTTTCATTAGTGGTCTTTTAATGCATAGAATTTTAATTGTCTTTGTAATAGTTTGATTTGATTCTTAATAGATGTAGCTCATTTTTTGACTGAGTGAGCATCTCTATAGTGTAGAAAACAAATATTCTAATTATAGTTATCGTCTTACTTGTCTTTTAATCATCTTTAGCTCTCTTACATTTTTTATTTCTTCAGTTCTCAGTCAAATAGAGTTTTGATTAGGATGACAAGATGAAGCCTGAAGTAATCAGGAAGGTTGCTTTTCAAGACAATAAAATTTTGTTATTTTTTGTTTTCCGCTTGTTTTTTTTTTTAATTTGTTTTTAGAATGATAGATTGTGCTGTCCTTTCAAAGGAACTCCTTCATCTAGCCCCTCACCAATTACTCTTTGTTCTCATAACTACAAAAAAGAAAATATCAGTTACACCTAATTTATTTTGTTCTGTCTTTCCTAGTAACCTAAATTTTTGGAACTTGCACTGTCTGGATGATTAAAACCCATCATAATGGATAAGGCCAAATTTCTCCTACATTATTTATTCATCCTTTATTATACTTCACAGAGCTTAGTTCCAGTCTAGTAACCTATGACAATAAGATGAAGAGTGAGGCTGAGGCAGATAAAATGCATAGGACAGAAAGAAAATTAATGTAAAACTCAAGTGAAAAAATTTACAGGGAAATTTGAGGGAAACAATATCCAAGATAATTATAAAATGTAGGCAGTAACTGTAGATATATGAAATTGCAGTGCTATGAATTCCTCCAAATATTGAAGATTCTTTATTATTTTATTTTACAGAATCTGCCTGCACAAAGCAGTTTAAGAGAAAAAACAGGGCTCTGTGAAGAACCTTTTTAGAGATTTCTAAACATTAGACCACTGTCCCATCTCTCTCTTTATTTCTCTAGGGTTTTAACCAGACTTTAAACAAACAAACAAACAAAAACCTAAGCGAAAGAACATACACATTCCCAATAACTAGAATTCAATATTCACCATGTGATCTCATTCTTCCTTAACTCAGAACAATGTTCCCTAAAAGCTTTAAGTTACTGTTAAAATCAACAATAACAAAACCAACACACAAAAAATCAATCCATAAAAAATCACCACTAACATAAAATTTCATCTTTTTTTTTTCTTCTTCTTTTTTCTTGATCTTCTGGGGCTTAAGTGTACAGCAGGGCTACATTTCCCAAACTTTTCCCCAGGTATTGAAACTTCAGAGCTAAACATGTCTCTCATAACTATTTAATCAAACTGTTTAATGCAAGTAATAAATACTCTGATATTTAAAATAAATAATATAATTACTGATTTACTATATTCAAGGATGAAGTAGAGATAAATTGTTTTTAGAAGTAAAATGTCACATGTCATCTGACTCATTATCTGAATATGAGTAACAGTTGTTGACGTTTTAATAATGTGAAGCATCCTCAGTTCATGCCAACGTCAGCTGGTGTTGTCAGCATTTTTGAAAAGCATGGCAGAAAGAACACTGTGATTACTTCCTTGTTCTTGGTAATATGTTGGATGGACTTTACTGTGCATGCATCCTTACGATAATAGAATTATTTGGTCATTTAGTTTAGAATTAGGTCTTATGTTGCTTTGATTCTAGTTTTGTATGGATAATTTGGAATATATCAGATTTCTTTTGCATGTGTGTCTTCTGGTCTTTTCAGGAGACAGTAATTTGTTGGTTAATAATTCAAGAAATGTTTCTGTTTTTGTTATTGCTAAAATGATATTCTGTCATGCATTTGAACATTTCCTATCTCATTCTGCCATATTTTAAATAAGTAATATTGATTTGTGAGTTGCAAGACTCTTCAGTAATTGAACTAGAATGCGCTTACAGAATCTTTAGTTACTGCTGGATGATTTCTTCTGCAGAAAATAGAGATCCTTTTAAAAACCTATTAGTCTTCTTAAAAAAATATATATCACTTCACAGCTTATGTGAAAGGCATTTTAGAAAGTAGATAGGATGAGAAAAGTGGAATTTATTTTCATCATTTTAGTATTTCAGGAATCTGATTCCTATTATCTTTATAATTGCTTAAAGGAGGAAAGCGATGCATTGTTTAAACATATTCCGGTGCACTTTATATGTAAGTATGTCTTGTCTGATAAAACAAATAATGCATAACTGTGATAAGATTGTCTACGCATTGAATCTTTCTGTTCTTTCATCTACCCTGTTCTACAGTTTCACAAATGAGCAGGCTTTTTAATTCTTTTGCTTTTCCTCTTTCCTCACAATCTCTAGCATACACACAGGCATCATTTGTATGAAAATCTACTGGCCAAGTATTCATTACAGAAAAGTAGTTCTTGTCTAACATGAATTAATCTCAACTCATTTTAATGTTGATTATTTTTTGAAATTTATTTAAGAGCTGTAACATTTCATTAAGTACTCACTAAGTTAATCCTCATGATGGCCTTCATAAACATTCAAGGTAAAATGACTAAGACAGAAAAATTTTATTCTGATTAGATTAGTACTTTTGGGTACAAACTTCAAACAGTTCTATAACAAAACTATTTTTTTACTTTCTAGGTGCATGTAAAAAACTCAGTTATGAACTGTGAGATCTGAAATATAAGGCAAGAAGGAAGGTAAATAATAGAAAGCTTTCAATTTGTGCTTTAAGGGATGTGAGTGATCCTAAGCTGTAGTAACGGATGCTTCTAAAATTTTCCTGTGATTTAAAAGAAATAAAGTCACCAATGTAGGCTACAAAAAGCTACAAATTTAGGATTTCTCCTCATTCTGGACAAAAAACTTAATTAAGTATCCTGAGTAAAGGCAGTTTGTAATGAATGTTAACCATTTATAACTTTGCAAATCATTCAAGAATTTTAGAAGGTGAATCATTCAATTGTTCAGTGAATCACTCAAATAATGAAGGTTAAAAAAGAGTATTATTTGGTAAGTAGTTTTGACATTTGGACAGTGATTTTGATGGTTTGAAACACTTCTTGCTTTTTCTCATTGCACATCACATTTCCTTTCACAATTTAACATGTTCCAAATCATTGTAAAATTTATGATATATTTTCTGATGTTCCAGTTGCTGTTATTAAGATATTAAACAGTGTGACACTGAAAATAATGACAAATCAAGGTTAAGGCTTTTATTCAACTAGAAAAGAAAGAAAGAAAGAAAGAAAGAAAGAAAGAAAGAAAGAAAGAAAGAAAGAAAGAAAGAAAGAAAGAAAGAAAGAAAGAAAGAAAGAAAGAAAGAAAGAAAGAAAGAAAGAAAGAAAAAAAAGCAAAATAAATAAATAAAAACCCACCCAAATATGTTACTTTTTTATTTTGATGGTTAAAGATCAGACAGTATGGGAGTCTCAGAGCCCCACTGGGACTGTTGACTATTGCTATGGAAGAAGTCTGTGAACCTCAACTTTGCCCTGTTGCTTCCCTCCTCACAGACCTGTGGGAAGGGCATCCAGGCTATGAGCCTCTAATTTCAAACAGCGTGCTATTGACTGTCCTCATCTTGTCCTCACTTTTTCAGCCTTCAGTTGGCCACAATTTACACAATAAATCCCATCAGTTATTTGCTCCTGGATTTTTTCTCCTGTTTGCTAACTCTGTGGTGAATTAAAAATACTTCAGTGTTTACTCCTCTCACCTCCCTCAAGCGTAAAATTAGGAAATGCTTATAGCATTCAAAAAATGTCTGCAGTTTTGCACATCAAGGAAATTTTGCCTAATCAGAAGTTCTGGG
This sequence comes from Oreortyx pictus, assembly GCA_036925125.1. Lineage (NCBI taxonomy): Eukaryota > Metazoa > Chordata > Aves > Galliformes > Odontophoridae > Oreortyx > Oreortyx pictus. The sequence goes on from JAUPFR010000004.1 coordinate 17,484,239, forward strand.
GTTGTAGACTTCTGCTTAGATCTGCTGGAAAGAGGACTATTGTCTGAAGTCACCTCCCAAACCATCTGATGTCCAGTCTAGCTTTGTGAAAAGCTGTATATGAATTTGATTATATTTCATTTTCCTTTCAAGACTGTGGATTCATTGTATGCATTACATGCTCTTAGTGAGCTACATGATTTTTTAATTTTACTTTTAAAAATTGTTCTTACAGCTGACATCCATTTTTCTTGTTGTATGTGTAAATATTTCTGTATCTGAAATTTTGTGTATTTCAGGGCAGTAAGATAATGTACAAGCAGAGAAATAGTATTTCATGAAAAAATAGTTTAAAATATTACATTCCCATGATGCCCTTTTAAAATACGTTTGTATGTTTGTTTGTTTTTTTCTGAAAATGTTTTGCTATTTTCATATTGATGATTTGCACAACCAAGAGAGGGCAGCAGCCTGTCTGCAACTGAAATATACTTAGAACACTTAGTCTTTTGCACTTACAAATGTGAATTTCTCAGTGTTTTCCAAATTGTATAAAAAAATCCTGTCATAACGTTTCTCATGCAGAATGCTATAAATATGAACTATGATTACTGATTACAAAAAGAAAAGAATCAGCTAAATAAAGCAAAGATATATATTTATGAAAGTGTACAGATATTTTAGCAGGTGCAATGAAGTATAGATAGCAACAATGTAAACATTAATTGAAAAAAACAAAAACAAAAAATATTTTATTCTCATCAGAGATGTAAATGCTATTGTTAGCATTCCTAACTTTATATGGGGAAGGATATTTGCCAGGAAATATCTGACACTTTGGAAAGAAAAAGCATGATTATGTATTAAATAGCCAACAGCCGGCAAAAGCATTGTGTCTGTGCAGCTTGTTGGTGGGCAGCAGAGTTAACAGGAGTGCAACGGACACTGCCCACCCCTTGACCTTGACCTCGACCCTTGACTGCTAGGCTAAAAGCAGCTTCAGAGAGAGAAATGTAGCATACCAGGTGAGAAGAGTGTTGCTGCCCCCTGTCAACAGGGAGGGGAAGTCTGATCGCGAGCACAGACCTTGCTACCCATGCACTTCAACAGCAACAGGTGTGGGAGGTGGGTTGAGCGACAGGGTGTGTAAGTGCTGTTTCTCTTTGCTCAGGAGGCAGGTTTAAACATGGTCTCCACCAGATAGCAGGCTTGCCCCAAGAAGTCTGCAGTAACCCAGAGAGAGGACCCGCTGAGAAATGTGGTGGTTCAGGTCTGTGGCTGCAGGGAGTGTCTGAGCCTACTGCTGCTGCAGGAGGGTGGCAAGGATTGCATCTGTGCAAGGTGCAAGCAGGTGGAAGACCTGCTGAGTCTGGTGGTGGAGCTTGAGGAGATGGAGGGACTGAGAGACATCAGGGAGTGTGAGTGGGAGATACACTGCTGGAATGACTCGCTGGCAGGACAGAAGGAAGAGATGTCCTCAAAAAAAAAAATAAATTGGTGGACCCCGTGTCTGGTCACAGTCAGTCAGATCTGACATGTGAGAAGGGTTGGAAAAGAGTCCCAGCTCAGTGCCAAGGATGCAACCCCTGCCTGCCTACCCTGCTTCCCCAGGTTCCCCTAAGCAGTAGGTTTGAGGCGCTGGAAGCTGAAGAGAAGGTGAATGGGGAGTTGATGGGGGAACTGTCTAAAAGGGGGATTAGGGCAAAGGGCAAGGTGGTTGTCCCCACGCCTTGAGACTGCCTCTGCCAGGAAAGACAGAAGTGTAATTGTGGTAGGTGGATCTCTTTTCAGGGAACAGTGGGCCCTATACAGACTTAAACCAACTGGTAGGGTGGTATGCGGCCTCACTGGGGCCCAGATGAGGGACATCACCAAAAAAATCACCAAAAAGGTCTAGTTCATTCCTCTGATCATTACTCATTATTGACAGTTCAGGCAGGCAGTGATGAAATCACTCAGAGTAGCCTGTGATCTATCAGAAGAGACTGGGTTGGTTGAGGGAGTGGGAGCACAAGTCGTATTTTCCTCTCTCCCTTCTGGGGTGGTGAGAGATACAGAGTGGTCTAGATAAACTTAGGCTCTGAATAAGTGGCTGAAAGGCTGGTGCTGCCACAAGAACTTCAGGTTCTTTGATCGTGTGGCAGTTTACTTTGTGCCTGGCCTGGTGGCTGTGGATGGGTCCCTCCTGTCTCTGAGGAGAAATCAGATCCTAGGACAGGTACAGGAATGGCTTGTTGAGAGAGCTTTAAACTATGAAGTGGGAAGGGGAGAAGCTGTCGCTTGCTAGGATGTCACTGTGACTCCCTGAGCAAGGATTTCTTATGTCTTAAGTTCAGGTAGAGATGGGCACATGCAAGACATGCTTACCATGCATCATATTTACTAGCTGAAAATAATGTTCTTGTCTCCATGAGACATCTCAGGAAGATGAGCTGTCTCCCTCTTAGTGATACAAGTTGTAACAATATTGTTAAGCTTGCAAGTGTGTGCTGATGGATATTCCTCCCCTGCAAGTTTTCTTTAGGTAACAGAATGAGCTATGTCTCTGAATCAGGGAGATAAGGAAATTCTACTGTGTCTTTTGTACTGAAGAAATTAGGAAGTACTGCTTGGAATTTGTCACTGAATAAATAACATACTTCTGTAAAACTTACATATGTGACATAACTCCAAGAAACTTTTGCATATGTAACACAAGAAATGTATATAAACTGAAGATCTTTTGTGTAAGCCATGCATGATAGGAGGATTGCCTCCATGCATCCAGTGCTGATATTAAAAAAAATCTACTTTCTAACAGTCCAACTTGAGTCTTAGTTTCCTGACTGACCGTCTTGCAGCATCATTAGAATAGTAGAAAAACTGTCTTCACGTCACAGAAGTACATCTTTGTATTATACTATAAACTGGCTGTTTGTTTATTTCCTCAAGTAATACAACTCCTGTATGGGCAATGGAAAAAAAGTAAAGAAGAATTAGTGTAAGTGGTTATCTCAGTCACCTTAGTAGGAGCTATTGCCCTGGAGATTGTTTAAAGGTAAGGAATATCTGATAAAACTTGAAAACTTTTGTTATTTTTATATTTTTTTCTTTTGTTTTGTTTTCCTAACTTTTTTCTTAACATAAAATCTCTTGCTGAATACACTAGGTCAATATGCATTAGTTTGCTTTCAGGAGAAGGGGAGCTAGTCCTAGAATGAAAAACTGATCCAAGACATAGGCCTACAAATGACATTATCCAAGTGTAACAGTACATATGAGTTAAGGCAACTAAATATCAGATCAATTTTATTAGCTCCTCCCATTTTACTGAAGGTCTATGGCACCACAAATAAGGAATCAGCTTAATCAGCATTAAATACTAGGAGGAGATTAACTTACTAATGGAAATCGGACTCTGTCTTTACTCCTTGTCTTTGTTTTTTCCCTGCAGTTGCTATAACTTCTATCCCTTAGATATTTCCAATCTGTGTTCCCCATAAATTCTCATCTCTTCACAGCTTTGCAATCAATTATTTTTCATATTATTTACATATTTACATTTATTCATGACAGGGATTCTAAAGAGAATCAGTCTTCTATGAAAGAAGTTTTGAAGGTGAGCAGATGAGATTCTCAGATGAACTTTAAAATATTTTAATGAAGTAATTAAAATAAAACCTGAAAAAAAGAGGATGGTAAAAACAAACATTATTATAAAGCTGCTTTAGTATAAGAGTTTTATCTAGTTCATGAGCAAGCTCATGAAGTCAAACAGTATTCACACTGATTTGTTGAATGTATGTGTAAAAGTGAAATCTGGTTTGTACCTTAACTCAAAAGAAATATTGTAGAGTATCAATTCCATGGTACAAAACAGAACAGTGAAGTTCGGTTCTGAGTTAGTTTAAAACATCTGAAAAGGAAAATTTTTCAAACATCTAGTGCTGAAGATGCATTTCTGGTTTTATCACAAGAATATTATTTTGAAACACTCTCAATAAAAAAGGAACAAAACACTAAAAATATTTCTGCATTGATTCATAGCACCAGAAAGTATTGTTAAAAGAAACCTAAACTGTGTTTCCTTTTCTATGAATAGATTAGAGTTACACAGCATTTACTGTGTTTCATAATTAGCTGGCAAAATGACATGATTCCAACCTTTGAAAAAGAAGGCATTCATTATATTGAGTCAATTTCTCAGTAAGGTTCACTAATTTAATACTCTGAGAAGCGATGTTAATATCAGTTTAGATGCAACATGAGATTATGTCTTTCATTTAAGTGTGGGGTTGCATTTAAAGCACAAGGATATAAAAAATTTGCCACAATATTTTGTGGCAAACAAACTTATAGGAAAATGTGTGGTTCCGATCTCTGTACATAAACAGATTACTTTCTCCTAATCCAGAAACAAGCTTACTATAAGAATATCAGTTCTATATGAAATTTCTTTAGAATACTGTTCTACCTTTCATCTTTATATCGGCATTATTTTTTTCACTGTATTAAAAAAGTAACTGAGGCATCAGTTGAAATCTGAAAAGGAAAATTAATGAATTCTTCACTAAAAAAAAATAACTTTCAAGCAGTACTGTGGACGAATTGATGTAACTGAGCAGTGTTTTACCCTCTAATGATTATTTATTAAATTACAAACATGACTCTTCTTACTTGAAAACAGTTGTAAAATTCTCACTGAAATTATTCAACTGAAATTGATTTCATAAAACTATCCAAATCTTAGTAAATTTATTGTGTTTGTTTCAGTTGTGCCTGTAAATTTATTGAAGAAGAAAATCATACACAAATCTTAAAGTCATTATTCTTAATATTACACTGGTTTATTTAAACTGGTGTAAAAACACAGCTTTAGTTTGGGCTCAAATGAAAGGCCCAGAAATCAGTTGCTTCACCTTTGTCATTCAAATGGAGAAAAGAATCCTATAAATATTGTCTGTATATACCTTTAGAAGTGTGAAATGCAGAAGGTGTGGCTTGGTGGTGAAAAATTCTTAGAGCTATACACTATTGAAAACATCAGTTTGTAAACTGATGCAGAAAGGATCGATTTTACTGCTTCTAGAGTAGAATTTCTTCATAATACATTTCTGTGCTACTTTTCTCAATGTTTGACATTTTCTACCTTTCTCCTTTCATAAGTACTGCTTCTGTTCTTGTTAAGAGCACAGAACTTTATTTAACATCCACAGGCCAGGCAGCATAGCATTTGTATGCCTCTTGTACTGCATTGCCCTTCAGGCAGCTTTTAGTTCACAGAAGATTGGTTCACATCCGGATGAAGCCAACATATGCTTTAAAGCCAGATTTCCTCAGGCACTGTATCAAATACTTTTCTAATCTCTTCTAATACTACATCTAGCATATTCCCATTTGTCTACAGATTCTCTTACATTATTCCCACTTATGATGAGGGTCATGGAGTTAGGAGAAGTTAAAAGATGCTGTCGCAAAAAATGAGCTTGCTGCCTCATGCTTAGGTTCATCCTCTAGAGTTTTCTTCTTTTTTTTTTTTTTTTTTTTCTCCTCCTAGCTTCTTACTCTTTCTCTGTAGCAAAATATCTATATTTACACCAAGGAGTCTGTCCTTACATTCAGTAAATCTTCTGCTTGTGTTCTCTGTGGTTAAATGATCCAGATTTTGATACATTCTGAGATCCTCAGTAGTTATTTTCTTTCTACTGAAATCCATCATGTTGGGTCACGAATGAGGCACCTTTCACCTAGGTACAGAACAGATTCTTAAACAAACATCACCAGCATCTGAAAATTGTTTATCCTAAAGTCATGTAAAAGAGCTAGATTTAAAGCACGTGTATTGATCACTCATTATCTTTGTTTAACTTAAAACAAAACAAAACCACGTTTTGTTTTGTTTTGTTTTGTTCTATTTTTCCTGTCAGTGAAAAGTATCAGAGTACTCTTTCAGGCTCTTTCACTATAGTGCTGTGCTATGGACACTCATTTCTCATCCTTTACTGTTCTCACTACTGAAAAGGGACATTAACTATGAATCTTTTAAATTTACTTGTCTTGTTTTGATTTTCACACCTGTGTCTATAACTGACCACTTATATACTGTATCCGCTGGTGTTGAACAGATAAGGATGTCTTACCTGTATATTGCTGTGAGCTGAATCATGAGAACAGCTTTTCTGTATTGTGAGAACAGCCTTTCACATAACTTGAGTGGATCCAAGCAGAAGGACAGGAACCTTGCATAAATATAAAAAGAGAGAACAAAATATGGAGGCTGCAAAACCTGTTGTCAAGTGAAGAGAAGAAGGTAGAATAAATGTACTGTTGAAGTAAAAATGGCAAAACAGATGCCTCAGCTCAGCGTAACAGCATTAGGAGCCAGTTTGGGCTAATCCGCTCTTAAAAAGTTGAAAATTTACAGCAAGAATGACTACTAGCTATCATCCCACTGCCAACAGAGGCATTAATTATTTCTTAGAATTTCACTGCTTCTCTCAGTGTGTGTGTTTGATAGTGTGATCCCCCATGCATCCAGCACTGTAATATAGGGAGGGAGTGTCTCCTTGACATAACATGTCAGCATATGAAGTTACTTTGTCAGCTTTCTTGTCTTCTAAGTATTCCAAAAACAGGCAGTTTTCTGGTCTTAAATTTTACCTGTCCCAAAGTCTTAGTATTTTCTCGTTCATAAATAGCCTGCTTTTTGTTTTTGTTTTTTGTCATGCTTTTATGATTTTTGGTACTGGTATTCCACATCATAACATCATGTAGTCCATTAAGAGTTGGAGAGTTAACACTCCAGCTCCATGGATCATTGATAGTTATAGGTATACCTGACTTAGAAGAGAACTACATTCCCCAGAGGACTTTGCGATGCTTTAAATTTTTACATATTTTCCGCTCAGAGGGAAAAGATAAAAACTCACTGCGGTCACGGGACACTCTCTTTCCTTCGGGATCATCTCAGCAGTGGGTGCTCGCTCCCATCTCGCCTTCAACGTTAGTGTAAGGCCTTCGGTTTATCGGACACTGTCTCTTGCTCATTTTCTTTGATTTATTAGCCTCAATTCCAATTATATTGTATTATATTGTGTTATTGTGCTTTCCGATATCTTATTTAGTAAATTAGCTTTCCTCCTCAGATTGTTGCTGCTGTTTTGTTTCTAGGCCCATCTCCCTTTTCCCTTTTCCCTTTCCCCCTCCCCCTTTCCTGGGGCGTGGGTCTGCGGGTCCCCCGCACCAATCGTCGTGGAACTGGGCTGATCCAGCCCAGTAAACCGTTGACAGTTTTTGTTTGCTTGTTTTCCTGACAATGCTGATCTCTGTGTTTACTTTAACATATATGCTTTACTTTGAGCTCATCTGTTTTGTTTTTAGACATTCCAGCTTCTGCATAAATAAATTTATATCTCTTCTTCAAATTAATTGCTCATATGGAAATTGAACTACCAAGATGTATAATCTCCTCTATCCATTATATCTTTGAGGGAAATTGTGGACTGTCTAGTGAAAGAATAGATTTTAATGTGCAGTATAAAAGCACTTTTGTATGATTTTAATCCTCTGGAGTAATCAAATTCAAATGCCCAGCTGCAATCCAATATAACAAGATAGCAGGAATTTATTAACTCCATTCAAATTTTATTAAATTTAAAGCATCTAGCAAAAATTAATATGTTTTACACATAAATGCCCAATATTTTTATGTTTATGTTCAAAAGGGTTCAAACAGGAAACTCTCTGTGGATGTCTAAAACATTGATTTGGTCCACTGCTGAGGTTAACAGAGAAGCACTTTACACACTTGGTAACAGCACTTTGCTAACAAAATACATCACAATCATTTTGGTATCAGTATTGAACATCATAACATCATGAAAGGCACTGGGAATTAATGAGTTAATGAGTTCCATGGACTGCCAAATTTCTGTGACCTCGTTCTCAGAAAAAAAATAAAAAAATAGAACTACATACCCCAGAGGACTTTGCATTCCTGTTTTCCACTCAGATGGAAAGATAAAAAGGCACATAAGTCCTGAGACTTCCACTTTTTTTTGGATGATCGTCTGCAGTGCATACTCCTTAGCCATCTTACCTTCAGCTTTAGAGTAGGACATTCAGTTTTGGACAGTCTCCCTCTCATTTATTTGGTTTATTGTCATCAATTTGAATTATATTGTATTGTATCGTGTTGTTTTGTATACTGATATCTTATTTAGTAAGTTAGTATTCCTCCTCAGATCATTTACCTTTATCCTGCTTCCCCTTCCCGGGCTGTGGGTCCATAGGTCCCCTGCCCAATTAGCCACAGACCCAGGCTGAACCAGGGAATGCTGAGTGGCAGAAAATATGGAGATACTCAGAAGAAATATTAGAAGCATGGGGACCATGGGGTCCGTGAGATTTCACTCTTGAACACCTGTTGTATCCTGAGAAACTAAGCAAACATTTGAGTCAGGGATAGTGTGACATAGGTAGATCTGAGGAGGTCCAACTTATTCGGGGCTTGGTTTGTGATTACCAAACTCTATATAATACCTTTTTGGAGAGAGAGAATTTCCGAGCTGAGATCTGAAACAAAATGGGAAGTCCCAAGTTGAGCTTGATCAATCACAGGAGGCACCACTGTCACTTGCCCCTGTGGAAACACATGCCATCATGCCTATAATGGAAAAAAGAAGAAGAAGGAGAGGAATTAAAAGAAGATCCAGGTGAGGAGCCCTCTTCAAAACCACCATTGCTGAGAAAGGCAATGGAAAAAACTGAAAGATGAGGAGAAGAGAGTGAGGAGGAAAAAGTCAGTTACCGCTACTCATTGTCCTCTAAAAGTGACTGAAGGCTTAAGAAAGGAGTTTACATGGAGCCCAAATGAGGTTATTGTCACCTGGTTGCTTTGTTTTTGGGACACTGGAGTCCATAGTGTGTTTCTGGACGGTAATGAAGCTCAGCAACTAGGAAGCATTACTAGAGACTAAACCACTGACAGAGGAATTAGTAGATGTCTGGATGGAGTTGCCACCCTCTGGGAATGGTTGAAAGTAAAAGAAAGTCTAGATAAAGTGGATAATATGATAGACAAAATGGAGAAGAAGCAGCATAGTATACTGCCTCTACTGAGGAAATCTGATGAACTCACGGTAGTTGCAGAAACATCTGATGAAGATCAGGATGATCAGTAGAGTCTACTGAAGGAGCTGATCAAACAGATTAAAGGTGATGAACCTTCCTCCTCACCTGTATAATTAAAAATCTCATCCATTAAAGGCAAACATTTTCTTGATCTAGTAAATGACAGTAGTAAATATATGTCACATGCTGCCTTGTAGAGTTACTTGTGTGAAAATGGAGAAGACGTGAAGAAGTGGCATAAAAAGCCCACTCCTGTACTATGAGCATGGGTGAGAGAACTACAGCACAGATTAACCACCAATGCAATTGCTCCAGTTACTGCAGGTAACCAACAAAGGGGCCCTGCCCTCTGTCATGGGAAAGGAAGGGGTAACAGAGATAATAGAGTTTATTGGAATGTGGATTTGATCGCCTGGCACATTAGATAAACAGAAATATAAGGCACTGCTGGACATCGGTGCACAATGCACTCTAATGCCCTCGAGTCATGAAGGGACAGAATCGATTTATACTTCTGGAGTGACTGGCAGCTCTCAAGAATTGACTTTGTTGCAGCATGAAATAAGCCTCGCTTGTAAACACTGGCAAAAATATCCTATTGTTACTGTCCCAGGGACTCGATGCATACTTGGTATTGATTACCTCAGAAGGGAGCATTTCAAGGATCCTACGGGGTATCAATGGGATTTTGGAATAGCTGCTGTAGACACAGATGACATTAAGCAGCTGTCTGTTTTGCCTGGCCTGTTGTACAATCTGTCTGTTGTGGGGTTGCCATAAGTGGAAGAGAAACAGGTACTGATTGCTACAAAAATGGTGCAAAATGGCAGTACCACCCTAACAGGGATTCCTTGCTTCCCATTCATACTTTGATTTGTCAACTTGAGAGACAGGGAGTGACCAGCAAAACTCACAAACCTTTTAACAGCCACTTGTGGCCAGTGCATAAAGCCAGTGGAGAGTTGAAGCTGACAGATTACCATGGCCTGAATGAAGTCACACCCTCACTGAGTGCTGCTGTGCCAGATATTTTAGAACTGTAGTATGAACTGGTGACAAAAGCAGCCAAGTGGTATGTCACCACTGACATTGTTATTGCCTTCTTTTCAATTTATTTGGCCACAGAATGCAAACCAAAATTTGATTTTACCTGGAGGGGCATTCAGTGGGAGTGGGAGATGGATTGCTGGAGAGACTTGCTGGCAGGCCAAAGGGAAGGGTGCCAGGGAGAGATCCTCAGAAAAGTGGTGGATCCCCTGCCCTGTCACAGTTGCATGAATCTGACAAACGAGGAGGTGTCAACAGTTTATGGGTTGGTCCAGCCCAGTTCTATGACTAATGGGGCAGGGGAACCATGGACCCATGCCACAGGAAAGGGGAAAGGAGAGAAAGGAGAGGGTAGGGAGATGGGTCTAAAATCAGAACAGCAGCAACGATCTGAGGAGGAGAACTAATTTACTGCATAAGGTATTGGAATGCAAAATAACACAATATAATGCAATGTAATTGGAATTGAAGCTAAGAAATTAAATAAAATGAGAGAGTATCCAAGCCAGGTACCCAGAAATTCAGCAGTCCATGGACTTGGAGCATTAACTGTCCAGTGCCTCATATGATGTTACAATGTGGAACATCAATAACAAAAAATCATAAAACTGTGATAGGACATTGGAAAATGTCTTGTCTCTGCATGAAGGGCCCCTGCCTGCCTACCCCACTTACCCACGTTCCTCTAAGCAATAGGTTTGGGGTGCTGGAAACTGAAGAGGAGGTGAGTGGGGTTGTATAGCAGGGTTGTGTAGCCTGGGAAGAATACAGGGACATTGTCTGCATGTGCAGAGAGATAAGATTAAGAAAGCCAAGGCACAGATAGAACAGAACTTGGCAAGGGATGTAAAAATAACAAGGGGTTCTACAGGTGCATAGGCAGGAAGAAACAAACCAAGAAGGGTGGTCCCCCTCTGATTAATGAGGATGGAGAACTGGTTTCCTCAGACTTGGAAAAAGCTGAGGTGATCAGTAAGTACTTTGCCTTTGTTTTCACTAGTGGCCAGACTCCTTATGTCTGCCAGGACCCTGATCGTCTAGGTGTTGGAACAGGTTCAAGACCTCCTCTTGATACTGAATGTATTAAGTCCATGGGTCTGGATGGTATGCATCCCAGGGTTCTGAGATAAATGGATGATGGGATTACTGAGTCACTCTCCAACATATTTAAAAAATCATGGGTGACGAGTAAAAGGTCTAGTGACTGGAAAAAGGGCAACATTACTCCTATTGTTAAGAAAGGGTGAAAGGATGAACTGGGGAACCACAGGCTGGTGAGCCTCACCTCTGTACCTGGGAAGATCATGGAGCAGATACTCCTGGTTACCATGTTAAGACACATACAAGACAAAGAGGTGATCCATGACAGCCAGCATGACTTCACCAAGGTCAGATCTTGCCTGACAAATCTGATGGCCTTCTACAACAGAGTGACAACATCGGTGATCAGGGGAAGGGCACAGGGTATCATCAACCTGGACTTCTGCAAAGTTTTTGACATGGTTCCTCACCACATCCTTCTCTCTAAAGTGGAGACGTATAGATTTGAAGGATGGACTGTTCAATGGATGAAGAACTGGTTGGCTGATCACAGCCAAATATTTGTGATCAGCAGTTCTATATCTGTGTCAGTGTTTTGTGGGCTGGTTTGGCCCAGTTCCATGATGAATGGGGTGGAGGACCCATGGACCCACGCCCTGGGAAAGGGGAAGGGGGAGAAGGGAGACTGTAGGGAGATGGGCATAAAAACAGTATACTGCAATGATCTGATGAAGCATACAGTTTTATCTTTCCCTCTGAGTGGAAAATGGGAACACAAAGTCCTCTGGGGTATGTAGTTCTCTTCTGAGAACTAGGCACCCAGAATACATGGGAGGGAAGGATTGATACACTGGAAGGGAGGGAAGCCACCCAGAAGAACCTGGACAGGCTGGAGAAGTGGGCCCATGTGAACCTAATTAGGTTCAGTAAGGTCAAGTGGGAGGTGTTGCACTTGGTCTGGGGAAATCTCAGGTATTTATACATGCTGAGGGAAGAACTCCTAATGAGCAGCCCTGCAGAGAAGGAGTTGGGGGTCTTGGTGGATGAGAAGCTGCACATGAGCCAGCAGTGTGCGCTTGCAGTCCAGAAAGCCAGCTCTATCCTGGGCTGCATTAAAAAAGGAGTGACCAGCAGGGAGAAGGAGGTGATTGTCTTCCCTTGGCTCAGCTCTTGTGGGGCCCCATCTGGAGTACTGCATCCATGTCTGGGGCCTACAGCACAAGAAGGATGCAGAGCTCTTGGAACAGATAGAGGACTGGAACACCTCTCCTATGAGGAAAGATTGAGGGAATTTGGCTTGTTTAACTTGGAGAAGGTTCCAGAGGGACCTCATCATGGTTTCCAGTACTTGAAGGGAGCATACAAAGAGGAGGGGAAATGATTGTTTACACAGGTTGATAGTGATAGCAAAAGGGGGAACAGTTTTAAACTAAGACAGGGAAGATTTAGGTTAGATATGGGGAGGAAGTTTTTCACTCAGAGGGTAGTGACACATTGGAACAGGTTGACCAGAGAGGTTGTAGACGCCCCATCCCTGAAGACATTTAAAGCACAGTTGGATGTGGCTCTGGGGAGCCTGGTCTAGTGTTTGGTAACCCTGTGCAAGGCAGATGGGTTGAAACTAGATGATCTTTGAGGACTGTTTCAACCCAGGCCATTTTATGATTCTACAAAAAAAAAAAAAAAAAACATACGCCAAAAATTTAACGGAGCTGTCACTGTATCTGAGCCTGTATATTTTTGATGCAAATTGCTTGCTGTGGTCTTTAAATGCATTGTTGTTTTTATTCTAGTTTTAGCTTAGAAAGAAAATTGAAAAAGTCCTTTTTAGCGCTTGTTTTGTGCATTATCTAAACCTGCTTTCTATGAGACAACGGTACACTTGTCAAATTCATGTTTTTCAAAAACATAACATTTATCTTTCTCAACCTTCAATACTGTCACCGTTCTGTAGTTATAGTTAACTGTAAAAATTTATTTTACTTTATTTTGTCTGTGTTGTAGTCATCTTTCTAAGCCCTGTTTTCATCAGTAGGTAACAGTGAGATCTGAAATGAGCAATCTTATCTATAACATTGTTAATACCAATATACTTTATAGATTAATACTTGGAGATTAAACACAGATGGACACATGCTTAAATGCTCATCAAACAAACTAATTTTCATAAATTTTTAACTGAGAACAATGGGTGGTATTCTATTTGCTGCAATTCATGAACCAAAATAAATTAAAAAAAAAAAAGCAATTTGCATACCTCTTGGCAGCAGGAAAACTAATAACAACAAGCTAATTTCTTCAAGCTGTTCTCATCATAATGAGGAGACCACCATTATTTTTGAATGAAGAGAAAAGAACGGTAAACTAAGAAATCTTCTTGCATAGTGGAATAAATTAATATTTGATTTTTTTTTTAATCTGATTAGACAAAGGACATTAAAAAGCATTGTGATGAGGAAAAAAATTAGAAGTGAATATTATAGGAATGCTCAGTCTGGGAGGTTTTCTAGAGAGCAAACAGTATTCAGTTTTTACAGAGGGGAAAAAATCTTAGTGCTGAAACTGTGAGGCAAATGTAATTTTTCAGAACAAGGTATTTTATGGAAACAGTAAAACTCATTATGATTTTAGAAAACAAAAAATGAGGAATTAATTGGAATAGTTCATTAGCAGTTCAGCAGTTGACAGTCCTATCAGCAATTGGCAAACTCATGTTTGGTACGTTAACAAGTGGGCTTGTTACTTATGCAGAGTACTTTCTTACTAAGTCTATTGTTAAGAGATTGAATAGTAGACTACTTATTTATTTATTTAAAGCTGCTAAGATTCTGTTTATCTATAAGTTACATTTTAATTAAGTTAATTACCTTTTGGTGTTTTTACCTCATTCAGTTACTAAGAAGCCACAAGCTGCTCACTTATCCCACACCATTAAAATAGTAGAGAACAGAAGCAGAAGAGTAAAAGAGAGAAATATTTATGTACCAAGAGAAAGACCTTTTAATATGTGAAGGAAAGAGTAAAAAAATATGTTGCAAAGGCAATTAGACCCTGTGCCCCTCCAGCAGACTGATACCTACCCAGTCTTTAAGCACTAGAATTAGTTTTACTAGAGAGCATGAGACTAAAGAATAGGGAATATCCATTTGGGCTGATTGAGGCAGACATCCTGACTCCCTCGCAGCCTCTTACTAAACCCATCCTACTGCTTGGGGAGGCTAACATAAGAGGACAGAGGTAACATGAGAAACAAGTAATCTTAATGCTGTACAATCACTTTTTGGCAGTAACTAAAACACTGATCTGTAATCAACACTGCTGTAATCAAAGACTGTAAAAACAGCATCCTATGAGTATTACACAGTTCAATTTGTCCCAGTGTTTCTGTCCAGAATTCACAATTCTGTGATTTTGTGAAATGACAAAAGACTTCAGTTTAAGCAAATTCTCCAATCAATTCTATTTATGATGGCATCTCAAAGGAGTTAATGAATCCATAGGCAAAGAGTGAAGTACTGTTATTACATGGCATCTAGATAATGTATCTATTTAAGTGTGTTTTTATACATTTGACCAATATAAAATGTTTATATAATCTACCTTTAATTTTAATGACATTTTTGTTTCAGTATAAGCTAAGTATGTCACTCTGGTACAGAAAGTTAGTAATTCAGTGGTATTTCAAATATTTACCGTCCAGTCACTACTGAAGAAGGGATACTAATCTCTGAAAAATTCTGGAACCCATCTATCATCCTTTGAACATTCTTCTGATAGTGAATACATCTAAACATTTAAATATAACTCTCATTTGCAGCTATTATATGATTTCTTGTACTCAGGTAGTGTTATAAAAGTGTACGTATGAGTGCACTTGAAGGAAGAACATGTACATCTACGAAATCCTTTCTTAAAGAGCTTTGGAATAATGAAATTGTATCTGACAAGATACTTTTCTCTTTTGTTCTTTGCATTCAGGGCTTTGGTCCTGAAACTTTTGTCTTTGAACAATAAAAGGTGTGTTTTACAGGCCATACGTAGAAATTACCATACCTGGTAAATATGTAGAAATATACACACATGTACATGTATGTAAAATATATATACATATATCTATATCTCTTTCTCTCTCATATATATAAAAATGCAAAACTGACCAACTAAACATTTTTACTCAGTAAAACCTATGAAAAAAATCACTTTCCTCCTTTTATTTTCTGTTCTGTTTACCCCCAAATTTAGGATGCTTGTATTTCATTTTGGAAAGATTTGTTCAGAGAGCATGCTTCTGCATGTTATCATTTTGGAAGCTAGAATGTGATAAAAATCAAAATACCATCTGTAAATATTATAGATATTTACCTACACTGTTTATAATTTTTTCTTGAAGGAAATGGTCTAGGATTTTGTCTTACTAATGTAGTAAAATCACTGAGGAGAAGCATGCTTCTTTTCAAACATGCTTGCACAGATGCCAAGTGAAGGAACAGTTCACTGAGTATGTAGTTCAAAATGCTGGTGCATCCTTAGTTTATTTTTACACCCTTTGCCTGTACATTCTGCCTGTACTGAGAACCTACTGTGTGTTGATTTTTAGCGTGGTTCTTTACTGATTTACTGTAGATATTGGGGGGCTTCAGAGAATAAAAGTTTTTCCCCAGATGAGCTGTAGATATTCATCTGGAAGCCTCACTGGAAGTCCTTAAAAATCTGTGAAAACAACAGAATCAAGAGATACACAGGGATAATCTGGTTCCTTTGTGTAAAAGCAGTGCATACGTAGAACTTCAAAAATTCTTTACAAAAAGCTTTTAAATTACATTATATATTATACATATAATTTTATTTATATAACATAACAAATATATTTAACATAAGTACATAAAAGATATACATATTTTCTAAGTATTTATTGTGGGGTCATTATTGGAACAGTTTTATCTGTAAATTGAAACAGTTTTCATTCAAGAAAATTTAATGCTCATCTGTAGTTATTTAGCCTGTTCTAGTCTCATTGCCATTTTTCCTCTGGGCCAAGATTTCTCGCTGTACCATATTTACTGGTGCCAGTCTGCTCTCTTCTGCAATGGTAATGTACTTGTCCTGGGCCCTAGACTCACAACACTGACTAGGAAAATAAGTGAAGCAGTACAGCATTCAACAAGTGGGTAAAAACGTTTTGATT
The DNA here is from genome assembly GCA_036925125.1 of Oreortyx pictus. Lineage (NCBI taxonomy): Eukaryota > Metazoa > Chordata > Aves > Galliformes > Odontophoridae > Oreortyx > Oreortyx pictus. The sequence continues at coordinate 17,500,602 of JAUPFR010000004.1, forward strand.
GTTTTTTTTATAATGCATCTGACTTACTGAACTTTTGAATGTCTGGTGCATGTGGAAAAGGTATCATACTTTATGTGAATATGGCGTAGGTCTGCAAAGGGTCCAACCTCAACATTGCTAAGGATGACCATTTAATTGGAATTGAAGTAGGGATCTATAATCAAAACAGAAAACAGTTTGGTTGCCCATAGATAGAAAAAAATAAATGAATGCAGATCTAAAAGGTATTGAAGAAGTATCTTATTTTTTAAGAGATGAATTTAAAGCATTTACTTAGTCAAATATTTATTCGTAAAATGTGGAGTCCACATTTCTTTTTCAGGACATTATTTGTAGTTTTATGTATTTACTTGTTTTTTTCTCAGACAAACATTATTTAGCTTCTTGATGATCAAAAGAGAGGAACTGATATGTTGGAGCTTTCTCCTAGGAGCTGAGCCATCCCTGAGATACCTAATCTCTACTGACTACTTGCAGTAGTAGTTCAGTTCATTTATGCTGTATTACAACAAGAATGCTGGGAAAAGTTTAGAGAAAAAATTATTTTGCATCTTCAGTGGGGATGGATAACACAAAGTAATGTAGCATTGTTTTAGTTTTTGTGCAAAATAAGAGGAATACAAATTTTTTCTTACTAAATTTGCAACAATTATTCTTTTCACTTTTCATAATAAACAAATGTCATTAAAAATTTTTGAAAATTTTCAATGGAGACTCACAAACTGAATTTAAAATACCCTTTTATGTGATTAATTTTAATTTCCAGAACAGGAAATGTGTCACATTTTTACTTCACCTTTTTATAATCTTTTAAACGCAGCAACCATTATTCAGTGTTCAAAGGGGTTCCTGATCCACAGACAGTACAGAACTCGGTGTCAGTACTATTTCCATAGATGATGCTAAGGAGAAGAGCAGGACAGGAGGAGAAGATATAAAACATAGGCTAATACCAACTGTTGAACAGAATAAGAGAAATAAAGCTGTACTAATATTCTTATCTGTTGAACTAAGTAGAGATAGAAGTTGATGGTGTGTCTTCACATGGCGCAAAGGACAGCCAATCCTATTTCACTTTCAAAGTCAATTATTTAAAATGTTTCAAGTCATTGTGCAGAATACATTCCTTCAGACTTAAGGTAGCCTTTATTCAATTTTGGTGATGATTCCAATCAAAATGAATGGAAGTGTAAGTTATAAACTTAGAAATGAAAGTATTAATATAGAGTTTTAAAGTGGTTTAGTAAAACTGCGCAAAATTCATGTCTTTCTTTGAATCTCTCTATAGAAATTAAACCTGAGATATGACAGATATTTTTCATCTTCATGTGTCTGATGATACATAATAACCTTTGAGTTGTTAATTTTGCAGTTTGTTCTCTCATTTGTGATGCAAAGCTGATTCTCGAAGTTATCTTGTAAAATGATTGAAGCATTTAAAATAGAATAGCAAGCATGAAACCATGAATAATGCAAAATCAATGAGAAAGAATTAACTTTCTGTTTTCCTGTGAATAACCGCATTTGTACAAAGAGCCATTGTCAAATATTTATGTAAATGCTGGAGTTCATAGATACATTGAAAAGTTAGACACTGAATCATTTATCAAAGTGCAACGATCTAGACATTCTCATAGATGTTCTAAGTAAGTGAACTCTAGTAAAATTATAACTGTCTATTAAAAGTACTTTAATATTTTTTCCCTTATTTCCAAAGATAAACGTTTTCCTTATTTTCTCACATTTTCTTTACAGTGAAATTATCTTGAAAGATTGATATTAAATGCTGTTGATCAGTTCCTGAAGGTTGTTTTGAATCACTTCTTCGGTGTTTTTTTTTTTTTTTTTTTTTTTTTATTGGATGATCTTGCATTCAATGAGTTAATGAGTTCTTCACTAACTCAAGTAATTTTCTGTTCAAACTATCCTTTTACATTGTCTTAGCTGAAGAAACTGTACATCTGCAGTACAATGTAAAGTTCAAGATATGCTTTATAGTTGGCAGCAAAATGTGCAAAATGAACAGAGAAATACTCATGCACTGTTAACGGGAGAATATGAAAATGCTGAAGCTCTTGTTTGTTTGTTGTGTTTCTGTGTAGTTTTGCTGTATTTTGTTTGTTTGGAAGACAGTAAGAGAGTGAGATGACGTGGTGTGTACAAGATTGATCAACAGTCTTGAAAAGTGATGTTTCCCACATTTTGAGGTTGCGGTTCTACCTGAAGGTTACAAGATCCTATAAGAAAAATTAAAAGATGCATAACTGACAGACAGTTACTCAGTATTTGTCTTCTATCTTTATCAGAAATACTAGCAGTCGTCAGTGGTCGGTAGAACAACATCTTTTTTTTTACACCAATGTATTAAAATATTAAATCCTCCATATTTATGATAAAATTGTCTTGTAAATTTTGTCAAAGGATCCTGATGTAAAGCATGGTTTTTTTTTGTTTTTCTTTACTAATTCATATTACTGTACACATCCAAATTCTGTATTTTAAAGCACTTACTGTAAATTTGCCTTGTAAATCTGCAGGACTGTTCTATATGAGAAATAAGTAACAAAAAACAATTGATGATAAAGTGCTTAAACACTAGTCATGCTTGTGGTTCCCAGTTGAAAAGTGATGAAAATGCCACAGTCCAGATTTTATCTGTCAACAGTGTGAAATGGGATGATGTGTTAGGTATAAATGCAGATCTTTGTGTTAACAATGAATATCACCTTCAAAGATTAAATTCCTCTCAAAGCTATTCCTAGATGATCTTATAATGCAAATCATAACAGTATGATCTTTCTGCCCATCATGTTTTGAGTAGTTTTACAGTGGTAAAACTGTTACTGTAATGTTCAAAAGCCATAGTATCAGTACAATCCACATATCTGGAATTTCTCTTGAATAAATGAAGCAGCAGTTGATTTTAGATTATAGTTTTTAGCCATTGTTTCAAACTGATATAAATCTTTCATGTTGTTAGTTCATTTATAACTTGTAAATTAATTATTTCAACCTTTATGAAATGATTTTCAGTGATAATTTTGATTCTGAAGCAATCAGTGACATCTACCATAAAATAATTACAGTCAAAATGCAGTCCAAACTGCCTATTTTAGAAAAAAATACTATTTTTTCCCTCCTGTTTTTACCTAAGATTAAATGCTTGTATTTAAACTAGCATCAGGTATCACAGAGATGTGAGACTTCCGTGACAAAATTTATTATTATTTTTTTTATTTACAAATTCACATATGCTTAGATTGTACGGGATTATGTAAGAGTATAAGGTAACCGGAAGGAGAGAAGGCTTGCCTGTCTCTGACTTCCCAGCTCCAACAACCTGCAGTGTGACAGCAAGCTTTTACACTTTGGTCCCACCCAAAAGACCCTGAGACATGATTGCCTGATACTCTTACCCACCTGAAGGCTCATTTGGTGACTGGGTCCCTCAACTAATACTACTTTGGAAGAAAATGTGATGACTTGCTCTTAGAGTGACAAGCCTGTTCTGTACCTTACCCCTCACATCACCAAGGCATCACAAGCAGCAGTGCCAGGAAGGCCTTGGATCTCCATAGAGAAGCTTCCACTAAGAGGATAAAAGGGACTAATCATCTCTCTTCTTTAGTACATTGTCAGAAGAGGCAAGAATTGCAAGCATATCTTTTTTTTTTTTTTTTTTTTAATTTGTCAGTTTGTTACTTTCTTTTTTTAACTGTCTTTTGATTTGATTGTCACAGATACTAATCTTCATCAATGGAGGAGTCCGGTTACGGGCCTTCAGTTGTCTTTCAAATAAAGTGGTGTCAGATTAAATTTCAGTATTTTCTATGATATCTGTTAAGTTAATCAGCCTCCTCCTTTGAGAACAGCATTTACATCTGTCTATATTTAATGGCAGTGGGGAACTTCAATTAAATGTATTAGCAAATTTGGAATATCATCACCAAGACAAGAAAGGAGAAAAAAAAAAAAAAGATAACAAGTAAGTATATGGTTTATTGTCAAAAAGATAAAAATGCTACACTCTTAATTTAATATACTACCATGGAAATAATCTATCACTTCCTTGAATATGTGTTGAAACTTGTGAGTGATGTAGGCACTGTCTTTCCCTTTTAATGACCAAAAGAGAAACATTACCATTTTCTATGTTAAATATCTGTGAAGGAAGTGTTTCATTAACTGAATCCTGGATTACTCTTGAGTACTAAGATTGTTAGGAAAGAGCATATAAAATGATCGTGAATGGCCATAATTTCATAATTACTATCATTTTTAAAAACAAATATTTATTTTGTACTCACTGATTTACACAGGTTGCCAGAGAAGTAATTTCCTCCTAATTTGTCACATTGGTCCAAAAGGTCAGAGGCAGATGTTAACAGTATGGCATTAGAGATTGAACCTTTTCACCAATATTCCATTAGATTTTGTTGCTATGTGACAGATTGTAATGGAGAAGCAGTCTGACAAATTGGACTTTGACATGGAAATATGTATGAAGAAAAGGTGTGCCACTTACTTTCTCCATGTTGAAAAAATTGCACTCACTAACACAAATGCTGAGCTTTCATGGAGACCAAACAGTGAATGTGAGCACAGTGAGGCTGTGAGTGGTCCATTTTAGCGCTGATGAAATCAACAGTGGTTCATCTTCACTGGTGCAGATTTTTATAAACGTGGCATGCAGGTTCTTGCTCATCACCAGTGAAAATGCATAGCTAGTTGTGGTGATTTTGTTGAAAAACTGTTCAGTAGCTGATAATTTGCTCTATCAAATAGTGTTAATGTTCTCTTTATATCTGCTGTAGTTTCCGTGGAAATAAACAGGGAGAGTTATTTTCAGTGACTTACATCTTTCTTTCTACATTCTTCAATTAAATATTGTATTAAAAACATTCTTTTTTGTTGGCCAACAACTATCAAATATGCATCAAAATCACAGAAAATTATATTGGTAATTTTATTCAATTTGTTTTCATCATGTCAAGAAATCAAAGATCTCTTTTATGCAGAGCTGAATGAGAACAAAGCAAGCTAATCCACACCTGAAAATCTTGAAGGGTATGGATGGGGAAGAGGTGGCATGAAAATATATTAAAATTCAGTTTAAATTTTCCAACCAGGTTTGGAGGTGACAGAACACTAGGCAAAAATGGTATTTGCATAACACTGTCAGGACCCAACTGTCTAGTGTGCCAGTTTCTCAGCTATTTACACATTTATGTCAGAAACTGAGCTTAATGAAAATTGTTTAAGTGGCTCATGTTGTAGTCTTGCTCATATTTAAAAGCTATATCCAAACCATGTCTATTTCTTCTCATATGAACAAAATCAAAATTAAATAATTAGATGAGTGCTGCAGAAAAAAAAAGGGGGGGGTGGGGGGGCACTGTTGAGACTTCATATGTGGGAACCTCAGCAAAGTATTCCATCAAGAATGAACAATGTCTATATAGACATATATAGTAGTCCTTGTCTGAAAATGAGTAAATGGGCAGAAGAATGTTAGTTATCTGGATAATAAATCTTGATAATTAGCTTGGAAAGAGCTGGTTCAGTGCATAGCAGAAACTTATGATGAATGAAGAAATAATACTTGCAAAAAGAAAGGGAAGCTGAAAAACTGCTGAATATGGAAAATAAGAGTTGCAGGAAGGCTTTTTGTGCTTGTAACGAAACAGGCAGAAAATTAATCTTCCTATACCATAATTTATATTCTCTGTTTCTGGCAATTTCAGTTTTTCACTTTTCTTTCCTTTTATTTCTACTGTCCTTTTCAAAAAATGGTGGACAGAGTTATGAACTCGTTGTCTGCTTTATTTTAGTCTGTCATTCATAATAAATCATTAGCAAATCTATTTCAGAATCCAAATCTCCAAAGATGCATTCTCTCCTGTTAAGCATCCTTGCACATTTGAGGATCTATGTGTGGTCTTCAAAGTAAAAATAAGAAACGTGAGTCGAAGACATAGAGAGCAAATAAAAACATACTCTGCTCCGTATCAAAGTTCCTATCAAATAGTCAGAACTGTCTTTTTTATTAAATTGTTAGTGAATGTTACTTATAAAATACTATTACTGACACACTGAAAGTATATGATAGGCATTATTGAGTAGGGCCAACAAGGTACTAGTTTAGAGTGCTACACTGCACATCCTAGTTTGGACCCTCTTTATACTTTTTCATGTTTGCAGTACGAAAAATAGTTAGCTAAGTAAATGTATTAAATTACTGATATTTTACATATGTCTTGAAATATACCTGTAAGAAAATTCTGTTTTAGTGATTGATTGATTATAGAAACATTAAGAATCAGGAAAATCTACTCATAAGGGGAATTGTCTTGTCATTGCACAGGAGTGGCAGAGATGGAAAAGGATCAGGTTTACATTCTATGTCTAATGCTTATATAATCTGATTATATATATCGGAAATTAACATGAGTCTTCCTAGACCTCAAAAACTGTAGACACCTCAGTTTTACCAAGAAATGTATTGGAGACAGGTGGGCATTATTACTTTCAGTGGAATCTGAAAGCTCCTTTGTGACCTGAGTATAAAATTGTTCTAGAGCTAACATGAGTTGTTTTCTGTAGTGTAGGAACTGCTGTAACTGAATCAGTACAAATTCATTGATGACATAAGATATATTTAAAAAAGCAGATTCTTCATATGTTTATGGACTTTTCTGTTTTTCTGGCTGTGTTCCAATGAAAGCAGAACTTGTTAAATCTATTAATTGAGGACATAGACACTTGTTTCAGAATTAGCTTTTTAATGCCTCCATTGGAATTATACTCTGGAGAATCACTTAGTAATGTGAGATTGATAGAAACTAAGTAAGAACACAAGAAAAATGGGTGAAAAGCAAATAATATTAAGAAAGGTAATAAAATATTGTCCTAAATTACACAATTACATTCACATTAATATGTTAAAAGTAACAAGTATAGTAGGTTATAAAGTAACATGATAGGGGTTAAATTACTATTTATTACAATAATCTTCATCAATTTACTTAGATATAATTTAATATTAGGGCAGAATTTTTAAACATGAGTATCTGTAGGCTATCATGCTAATATTCCTTGAGTCAATCCATGTTTAATTTTGCGCATCGCTGAGATGTAAAGGTAGTCATTTGTGTGATTCCTAATGACAAAAATTAAAATAAATAAATAACTATGAGTACATATTAGATTGCATGAGAACTATGTTGGTTGCTTTGTCTGTTTCTATTTGTACTAAAGGATAGGGAAGAATAAGATAGAATATGATAGAATAGAACAGTTAATTTGAAAGGGACCTAAAAAAACTTTGAGTCCAGCTGCCTGACAGCTTCAGGGCATATATGCTGATTTATTATTATTATTTTTTTTCACATAACATGTTAATGCATATTTTACTTCATACAAAATGTGTTTTGTTTATAAGACATGAGTCACAGATGCACATTTAATTGTGGACTGATATATGAATTAACAGTATAGTACCATGGTGCTTTTCCAATTACAATATTCTTAGAAAGATGACAAAACTCACAAGGTTTTTTACTAAATGGAGATAAACAGTTATCACACAAGGACCTCTGCCTACATTATATTGCATATCTATTATGTTATACTAGACACTTTAAGGACATCTTACCTCCTTACAATGAAAACATTTAATACCATACGATATATGTAGAGCTGGCATAACTGAGCCCTGAATTCCTGACCAGCTCAAATTTCATTTTAAGCCATTTCCTTCATTTGTCCTTACAATCCAATATTGGTTGAACAGAACAAACAGTTACAAACTTCTTCAAATATTTACAGATTCTCTAATCAGCTATTCCCAGAAAAGCACTTGACACATGTGCCATTGCTGACCTTAATTCTCTTCTGTTCCCAGATATATATGCTATATATTATACATGCTATGTGTAGCATATATAAATCCTAGAAGCAAAATATCCCAAGACAAATAGGAGCAGTAATCAAAATAGCACATAGAATCATACAATTCTATGCATCATATTCTAATACAAATGAATATGTGAATAGAATATTCTATTCTATTCCCATCATACACATTCTATACATCAGGTGACCCACCGCTGCTGAAGATCAGCACCATCATGACATTTCTGGATCAAGGAGAAGTGAACTGCTTTGTTTTGCTGTGTTTGTATATCCATATGTCTGTTTATGTTTTCCCTTTTTCTATCTTTTCTCTTTATCTTCTTTTACTCTTTCCCTTCTTGTTGTAGCTGTTGTCTAATACTGTCTTACCTGTAATGAATATTAATTAGCAAATTACCCAATTTTACCTAAAAGTAGAATATTCGTTGTTGTTAAGAAAGCTCTCAATAAATTGATGTGTATTATTCTTCAGAGTCTTGGATGAGTCTGTTGTGGTGCCACCTCTTTGCCAACTCCCTCAGCACATGTGGATGCATCCCATCAGGGCCCATGGATTTACGTACACTGATGTTGCATAGACACCCTCAGACCACCTCATCCCTCACCAAAGGGAGAGCCTTCCATTCTCCATGCTCTCTCACTTACTCCCATGGTCCAGCAGTTCTGAGAGGGAATTCCCACAGTGAAGACAGAAGCAAACAAGGCATTCAGAATCTCCTGGCATTGTGAGGCTACTTCCAGTTGCTTGTAGAAGGTGTCATCAACTTTCTCCTCCTGATCAGGGGGCCTATAATACACCCCCAAGACAGGGTCACCCACACTAGCATGCCCCTTAATTCTCACTCACAAGCTCTCCACTGGTACGTCACCCTCCCCCAGGTGAAGTTCAATACATTCTAGATGCTTTCTCACAGTAAGAGCAACTCTACCACCCCGCCTCTCCATCCTGTTGTCATAAATGCCCAGAGTCCAACTGGAGTTTTTGCAATATTTTATTACAATCAAAAGGCAAAATGCAATAAGCAAGCAGCGCTGGGTGTGTCAGGGAGTGTCCACTTCACCAATGGCGCACACCGAAAAGACTGACCCCCGCTTCTTTTATACATAGTTCCACCCAATTCCCCCGAAGTCTCCTCCTTCCTTCATTCCATGTCACTTTCTCCTTCTGTGCTTGCATGGGCTGTTGCTAGGGGTTGTATTTTTCCCTCTGGGGGTCATGAGGAGGAAGATAAGTTGTCTTCCTCAATGTCCTGCTATTCATCCTTTCTTCCAGGCATGCGCACATTGGGTTAGGTGTGCAAGGTTAATTGCTCAAGGTTCAGGCTTACTTAAAGTATGCTGATACAACATTTTCTCTGGCTTATTGGTGGCCCACACAAACATCCCATTCTCTGTTTGTCTCTTTTCTATCCTATAAGGGAGTGTTTGGGCATTTATGATTAATGTCCTTGTTATCTCTAGTGCAGTATCATCCTTGCGTCTTCCCCCCTTCCACACCCTAATGATACAAATAATCTGTCATATCTCGCACTGTCTTTCCTAAAAAGCATGTAGCCATCCATGGCAGCATTCCAGTCATGCCAGCTGTCCCACCACATCTCTGTTATCACTTTGAGATTGTGGCTTTGCAACCACGCGCAGACCTCTAACATTTCCTCTTTATTTCTCATGCTGCATGTATTAGTATACAGACACTTTAGGGAAGCAGCAGGTGCAGGTATCCCTAAAGGTGTGTGATACGATTTCAGGCAGAGAATTTGCAATGGTATCTTCTCTGGGGAGTCCTCACAAGATTCTGCAGGACAATCCAAGTGTATTTCCCTGCAGTATCCTACAATGACAACATTCCCAAGCCCTTTCTCTGTCCTGTTGACCTCCACCCTCTTCCCCATCAGATCTATTTGACAACTCTGAACTACTTGCTTCATCCTAGTGAGCAACATTTTCTCCCCTTACCCCTTCAAACCTAGTTTAAAGCTCTCTAAACCAACCCTGGCTACTCCTGGCCTAGGATCCACTTTCCCTCAGAGGCAGGAGAGACCTGTCCGCAGCCATCAGGCCAGGAGCTGAGTATACCACCCCATGATCAAAGAACAGAAAGTTCTTGTGGTGGCATCAGCCTTTCAGCCACTTATTCAGGTCCTGAGTTTTCCTAGACTGCTCTGTATTCCTCACCACCCCAGAAGGCAGAGAAAAAAACACCACTTGTGCTCCCACTCCCTCAACCAACATCCCTAGACCCCTGAAGTCCCTTTTGATAACTCACAGGCTACCCTGAGGGATCTCATCACTACTGTGATGAGATGCTGTGATGATGTCCCCCTGTACTTGGCACTGATGAGGCCTCACTTTGTGTTCTGTGTTCAGTTTGGGGCACCTCAGTACAGAAAGAGCAGGTCCAAAGAAGGGCAACAAGGCTTGCGAAGGGCTTGGAGAATATGCCATATGAGAAGGGACTGAAGGAACTTGGGCTGTTTAGTCTGGGAAATAGGAGGTTGAGGGGAGACCTTATTACTCTCTTCCAATATCTGAAAGGTCCTTACAGCAGTAGTGGGGTTGGTCTCTTCTCACTGGTGACAGGTGACAGAATGAGAGGAAATGGCCTTAAGTTGAGCCAAGGTAAGTTTAGTTTGGATATCAGGAAGCACTTATTTACAGAAAGCGTTGTTAATCACTGGAATAGACTCCCCAGGGAGGTGTTTGAGTCACCATCCCTGGTTGTGTTTAAAAACTGTTTGGATGTGGTGCTCAGGCACGTGATTTAGCAGAGGGTTGTTAGACTTAGGGCAGTATGGTTAGGTTGTGGTTGGACTTGATGATCTTTAAGGTCTTTTCCAACCTGCGTGATTCTGTGATTCTATGATCCTTTGCTTCATATACACTTCTGTGTTAGACACTGTTTTGTCATATTTCCTCTTTGCTGCCATCTATCATACAGGAAAAAGATTTAATGTAATATTTGTAGGAAGCCTCAACCTCAACTGTCAATATATTCCTCTGATGTCATGGACCAACACAGTAAAATAGGAGGCATTACTTTCAGAGCAGTCCTTTTAGCCACAATACCATTGCTTACTGACTGGCACCCTGTAACAGTACAACTGCTCACCGTCTCAGTGCAAGAACTCACCACCTGCCACTCAGTGCTCAGCAATCACTGACCAGCAGCTGCTGTACAGACAATTTTTCACAACTTTACAGCCTTCTGCATGAAATTACCTGGTATGGAATAGTCTGTAAGTGTCAATCATTTTAGCTTGCCAGCAATGCACCGAATGAGAGGAATTGCTTTGGGTTGCATATAAAATATAGAATAATACAGTTAACATATAAAAGTAACAAAAAAGAGCAACAAAAACATAAAGCTAGTGGAATATTTGGTCTTGTTTTTGTAAAACTAATGCATCAGTCTGGTTTGATGGAAGTAGTTGCAGTTCTTAGAGAGTTTTCAAGGTGTTTGTCAGAGATTTTTGATCAAATTTTACTCTTCCTATGCTTTATCCTTGAAAACAGTTGGTCATGAATGCACGTACTGTCAAAAAGCAATAGAATGAAAAAGGTATGATTGTGAAGCAAGAGATTTTTTCTTTGGTATCATAGGTCTGATAAATATCTATTAAAACTCATGATCAATTTTTTTTTTTTTTTGAGCTAAATATCTAATTGCAATTTTATATGCTCCTAATGAAAATTCACAGGTGATGTATTTATTTATGTTATTATTATGTTTATTATGTTATTTATGACCAAAAATGGAGTTACAAATGCACAAAAAATTAAATTAAATAATAATAAAAATATTTTTAGCATCTTGAAACTTATTCTCAAATTCCTTTATCAAAACTGAAAGCAAGACTACATTTTTTTTTTTTCTGACTACAGGACCTCATTTAGCAGTCGTATCAAAATGATCAAAATGAATGAAGTTATTTGCTATAATGTGAGTTAACACCATGCCATCCTCTTGTCTGAGTTTCAGCCTAGACAGTGCTAATTGTGCATTAATGTTTGGTGGTTGCTGAGCAATGGGTACATGCTTGGGACTGGGCTACACGGTTTGTTGAGGCAGAGTTGTCACCTTCAAGGCATGGGCAGAGGGCAGTCACAGGGTACTGGGCCCCCTGAGACAAGGTGTTTGATATGTCCGGAATAGTGCCTTGCCTAATTCAGACTGTCCACCCTGGCTACATTATAACCACAGCTTTTCTCTGCCAAACAGCCTGACCCTGGGTGTGCAGCCATCCCTCATCAGTAATCAAAATATTGGTGTGAAATTAACACTGTACCAACTGAAACTAGATCTGGCGGGAATATGCACTTGTATTTTTTTCAGAGAGCATATAGACAATGAGTATTTGTTTCAATATAATAGAAATCAATGTTGTCAGTCTCACAGAAGCAGATACATAGTTCAGAAACAGTGCAAGCAAATACCTCCAGTCATATGTCAGTGTTACTAATTGCAGATTACTTGCATTTCAAGCAGTGAAAATAAGTAATTTAAGTGATGTTTTTATTTCATTTTAGGCTTTTTATTATAACTTTAGATTTAATTTTGGTTATCTGAAGTAATTGTATGAATAAAAAGATATTTAAATATCATTTAGTCAATACAGTAAACTGATATCAGTAAATTAACTTTAGGAATAAAAAAAAACATAAAAAGCTAAACGGACTTCTTGCACATGGAAAAATATTTAGAGAAGAGCTTTATACTGAATTGTATTGTACTCTACAGATAGTACAATAATTATCAGCAAAGCAACTTCATAATTACATGAAAGAATTTCTGCATGCTAATTTATTGTGGGGCAATTTATTTCAGTGAACATGGGCATGCAGTGCTGTTTTATACATCCTAGCATATCCAGTGCTTTAAAAAGAATTTATGATTTGAGGTCTACAGAAGGCATTGAAGTCTCTGAATTCGATGATAAATTTTCATGTGTGTGATTGCTTACTTGTTTGAAATGCCATTGGATCCTTCTGTTTAAGCATTGAGTCCCACTGCAATGTCTTTTACAAAGTGACAACAAAAGTTCCTAACTTCACTGTGAAAACGGATGCTCGCCTGTCATTGAGGTGTGGTTTTTCCAAATATTTTCCAGTGTTTGGGGACACCTTAAATCAGTCATTGTTAATATGACCTTGCAACACAATGTGTTGTCTTTGCTTGGAAGAAAACCATTCAATTGGAAGTTATTCCATTTGCAATTCAATTTATGACAGTAACATTTTATAAAAAGTCCTACGTAATTCACATTTCTTCCATCATTCTGAAAATTCAAATTCCCTCAAAAGCACTATTGATAAGTGCACCAAAATAAAGGAGGCATGGTATGATTAGATGGCATATCTAGTTTGTTTATTAATGGTAAAAATGATAATAAAAATGAAAACTGCAGACAGTACATATATACGTGGACTCCAGAAGAACTGTGTGTGTGCATCTTTTTCACTGTTATATTCTTCTGCAATTAACAGAGGAAGAGAGAAAGAGTCAGCTTGCACCCCTCCACCAGTCCCACTGCTGACCAAACTCATGGAGCACCATGACTCTGCGGTGGTAACTGTCTCAGCATTCCTAATACAAACACCTGCTTTTATTTTCTATCTTCTTTACTATTGCTTTCGTCCCACCTACCATCTGCAGGCTTAGCAAACCAAAACTTATATTAATAAACTCTTCGGGTAAAAACTTCCCTCCTTTCTGAGTCTTTATCTCATGTTGAGTATACATATATTATGAACCATCGTGCCTCTGATAAATGTATTTGGATTATTGACTGTTATGTAATGACTCAAGCAGATTAATGTATCTCCTGTGAGTGACATGATATGAATGAACTAATATTAGTAACATTGAAAACACATACTTGTTAGCTTTTGGGTACCATTAGTCTTACTATTAGCTCGTCATCAAGTATTCTTACTGTAAGTCAATTGATATGCATTAATCTGTTAGTTCCTGTGGTCTGTTTTTCCAGTCTCTTATGTAATTGACTGGTGCAATGGGACAACATCAAAACAAAACTGCCCCTGGATATGTAGAGTAACTAATTAAAAAAGATTCAGAGAGTGATAAATGTGACAAGCTGAAGTATCAGAGTATGAAGACTGTTCATTGCAACTACACCTACTTGCATTGTGCAAGACGCATACTGTATACCCATTCAGTATATGTACAAGGTATATAGTATTTTATATATGTAATAGAAAGATAGTACGTTTCAGAAATAGTTTCTAAATAAGCTGAAATAGGTTGATATAACAAAACCACGAGAGAAACATGAAAACAATTTTTTTATGAATTGCTGGATAAGTAAATTAAGTATTCCATATCAAGCAATTAGCTAACAAAATTGTGACAATTGCTAAGGGAGGACTATAGTTACCAAAATACTCCAGTCCTCCCCATGTGGTTTCTGGGAGGGAGGTAGAAAGTGTTGTAGTGATGGAAGGATAACACTTTTGTTCTGTTCTGTTGAAATTATTGCTCAATTTGTTTATTACTTTTGATTCCTTTTATATTGTATTATCTCATATTTTCAATAAAATTATTTTCTCTTTATCTCAATTGAGCAGTAACTCCTCATTCTCAATTCTCTTCCAGCTTTCTGTGGGAGGGGCTGGGTGGTAAGTGAGCAAAGAAAAAAGAAAAATTCAACCTTTGTCAGTAATTGGTACCCAGTGTGAGGCATAATAGTAATTGAGATAATAGATATGACTGGAGCGTACTGTAGATTTGAAGGGAAATTTTGACACTGTGCCAATTTGCAGATGTTAACTAAAAATTTTTAAAAATGGGATTTTTCTCCCTTCTAGTACAGCATTTTAAGGGATTGAATAGAATCATGCTTCAGACTGTGTTACTTAAAACCTACTGGAGCATTTTTAAACAAGCTACTCTTTTTTCTGAGCTGTGTATACATATGAAATGGATTAAGATCATTGACAGGGACATCCATCTGGTGCTTGTATACAATGTGACATGATTGAAGCATTAAAAGTTACACCCCGGAGGATGTTAGTAATTTTACGTCCTCGACTGCCTTCTCAGGGAATCTAACAAAGGAACAACAGATGTTTAAACAGGTTTTCAATTTTTCCTCCTCCCATGTTTTTCCTTTTCTTCCCCTTGAAATGTTGCACATTTCTGGAATGTCCAAACTGGAATAGCCATTTTGCCATGTTTCATAAATGTGCTTTTCCTCATCAATATCAGTTGAGGATCTCACCCAAAGCTAGATAATATTGAGTGGCAAGGGGTATGGAGGAATCTGGGAGAAAACTGAAGAGAAGTAGGCCCCTTTGAAGTCGAGAAGCTTTGTACCTGAACACATGCAGAGCCTTGAAAACTTAGGCAAATATGAAAGAGAAAGTATTGTAGTTCTGGCAGATCTAAGGAGGCACAAACTGTGTGGGGCCTGGATTATGCCTCCTGAGCCCTATTCAACACTTTTGAAAGAAAGTACTCCATGCCAGACCTGAGACCATAACCCAACTGGGGTTCAGACGGAACTTCGTCACTGCCATATGCCCTAGCTGAATTCATTCTTAGCCATCTAGTTTGTCTGGAAGGGTGGGATCAAATATATCCAGCATATTGGCCCGTTTAACAACTAGCTTTGGTTGTTGAAAGGCCACTTGTTCCATTCCTTCCCAGTCCCATTTTTGACCTTGCTTTGTGCGTCCACATAGAGGCCTCAGCAGCTGCGCTAGATGGGGTATAAAGAAACACCAGTATCCCAATATACTCAAGAATTCTTGCAGCTGCCTTGTTGTGGTAGGGACTAGTAATGTGAACTTAATCTGTTATTGCACTGGATGGTACTTTGGTCTTTTCTAATCAAACTACAATCAGGAATTTCACTGACCAGACCTGACCCTTGCACCTCCTATGGGTTTATATCCTACCCTTTATCTTGTAGATGGGTAGTTAATGAATTTACTGTCTCTCCTAATGCCTCCAGTGAGTCAGACTGGACTGAGTGAGTGTTAATTTAGTGGTACAGTTTCATGTTGCATGCACCTGAGGCTCCCCTAGGTTGACCCTGCCTTCATATCAGGTACTCAATCACTGTTTCATACTGTGACTAAGTGTTTCCATTACAGCCTGCTTATGTAAACAATTGTGGAAATATATTAGCAATTTAATTGTCTGAAAGTGTGGTTTTCTCTTGATCTGTGAGGCTATAAAGGACCTTGGAATATAGGTTGAAACTACAATTATTATGCTTTTAATCTAGGCTGGAAGTTACGAATGCTTGAAATATAACTTATTTTGTAATTTACTTATCATTTTGTGTTTCATATATTTTGGGAAGAAAGGTTTGAAATCACCTCAAAGAAATTTGAAATTATATACACTTTTTGACACGTAATAATTTAATTCCTTAAACAGTGATGACTGGGAAAATACTCATAATTATCTGATAGAAAAACAGGTCCTGTTATGTTTTTGAGATATTGCAATTAAAACTCCATAATGTTTATCAGAATTTTTTTTTTCATTTTTCCAAAGAAAAGAGCAACACAGCAAAGAGGAGGAGAGGAGAGGAGAGGGAGAGGAGAGGAGAGGAGAGGAGAGGAGAGGAGAGGAGAGGAGAGGAGAGGAGAGGAGAGGAGAGGAGAGGAGAGGAGAGGAGAGGAGAGGAGAGGAGAGGAGAGGAGAGGAGAGGAGAGGAGAGGAGAGGAGAGGAGAGGAGAGGAGAGGAGAGGAGAGGAGAGGAGAGGAGAGGAGAGGAGAGGAGAGGAGAGGAGAGGAGAGGAGAGGAGAGGAGAGGAGAGGAGAGGAGAGGAGAGGAGAGGAGAGGAGAGGAGAGGAGAGGAGAGGAGAGGAGAGGAGAGGAGAGGAGAGAGAAAAACTGTTACTTCATAAGCAGTTTAAAGATGAACATTTGAATTGTTTCAAGGACAGTTAATAAATGAACTTGGTGTATAACAAGGAACTCAATAAACTTTATGCCCATTTAACAACATTTTTTCCATGTTTTGTTCATTATCAACAATTTTTGTTAATCTGAATTTGCCTTGTAAAGGTTTAGCTTGTAGGCTTTTCATTTATTTTGTAGTTTATAATCAGTGTTTTTCTTATGTTGGAAAAATAACCACAGGA
The DNA here is from genome assembly GCA_036925125.1 of Oreortyx pictus. Taxonomy (NCBI): domain Eukaryota; kingdom Metazoa; phylum Chordata; class Aves; order Galliformes; family Odontophoridae; genus Oreortyx; species Oreortyx pictus. The sequence goes on from JAUPFR010000004.1 coordinate 17,517,634, forward strand.
AAAGATTGTGTACAATGTAACAGGTCTAAAATAAAATTCCAAAGATAAAAGAAACGAGAAAAAATGAGTAATACACAACATTTTCATAAGGAGTAAGTTTTTGTTGTTGCTTTTAATAGTATTCTTTTTAAATATGGTACGAATGGAATACAATCTTACCTCAACTGAATCAGGATATGGGAATCTAATACTTGAAAATCAGAGCCAACATAATCTTTCTTGGAGTCCTGACTCAGACTATGGTCAAGACAGAATAGTCCATGAAAAAGAATATATTGCAATTGTAGAGACTTTTCAGAGGAGATTCTGCTACTTATTTCTACTGTCTAGTTACGACTAATATCCTGTAGTTTATGTTCTCACTATCTTTGTAAATATGTAATTTTTCTTTTGTTGTGATGAAAATACAAGATTGTTCAACCAAAGCTGAATGTCATGATGGAAATCTTAAAGAACAGGGACTACACTCTTTCTTATAGTTTAACATTGTCTGAGTTCACTTATGTCCTTCTCAAAGTAATAAAAAATAGTCCTGAATATCACGTTTGAAAAAAAAAAAGAATTAATGTCTTTAATAACATAATATAAAACTCCAACCTATAATTGTTTGTTTCATTTCAGACTGAAATATTTTCCTAGTTTAATATTCTATCCTTCAAGAAAAAAACTGTCTACTACGCAGCTTCAGGGTTGCTAGTCCAACATTTAGAATCATGGAATGATAGAATGATCTGGGTTGAAAAGGAGTTCAAAGATCATTGAGTTTCAAACCCCTTGCCATAAGCAGAGTTGCCAGCCACTAGATCACGCTGCCTAGAGCCACATCCAACTTTGCTCTGAATGCCTCCAGGGATGAGGAATCCAGTCTCTCTCTGGGCAACATGTTCCAGTGCATCACTACCATCTGAGTGAAAAACTTCCTCCTTGTATCTAACCTATATCTCCTCAATCTTAGTATGAAGTCATTCCCCCTTGTTCAATCACTACTGACCTGTGTAAACAATCATTCCTCCTCCACTTTATATTCTCCCTTCAAGTATGGGAAGGCCACAGTGAGGTCTCCCTGGAGTCTTCTCTTCTCCAAGCTGAAGAAACTAAGTTTCTTCAACCTTCCCTCACAGGAGATGTGCTCCATCCCTCTGATTATTTTAGTGGATCTCCTCTGGACCCATTCCAATAGCTCTGCACCTTTCTTGTGCTGAGGCCCCAGACTTGAACGCAGTACTCCAGATGGGGCCTCACGAGAGTTGAGTAGAGGGGGACAGTCACCTCCCTCTCCCTTCTGGCCACCCCTTTTTCAATGCAGCCCAGGATATAGTTGCCCCTCCAGCCTACAGGCACACACTGCTGGCTCATGTGTAGCATCTCATCCACCAAGACCTCCAATTCCTTCTCTGCAGGGCTGCTATTCAGGATTTCTTTCCCCAGCCTGTTGCCCCAGCTCAAGCGAAACACCTTGCACTTGGCCTTGTTGAACCTAAGGGTCACATGGGCCTGCTTCTCCAGCCTGTCTAGGTCACTCTGCATGGATTCCCTTCCCTCCAGTGTGTCAGCTGCACCACTCAGCTTGGTGTCATCTGCAAACTTGCTGAGGGTGCACTCCATTCCATTGTCTATGTCACTCATGAAGGTGTTGAAGAGCACCATTCTCAAGATTGACACCACTCATGACCGACCTGCACTAAGACGTAGAACTGTTAACCACAACCCTTTGGCTGTGACCAGCCAGTCAGTTCTTAATCAATCAAACAGTCCATACTTCAAATCCATAGCTCTCCAATTTAGATAGAAGCATGATATATAGCAAGCAACCACAATGATATGTATCTAGCAGCAAGAATCCCATTTTACCTTTGTAGTGTTCTGCATCCATTCAGTTATCAAGTAGAACCCTTTTGGGGGTTGCATAAATGACGTGAAACTTAGCAATCTGTGATAAGACTAAGAAATACTAAAACAGAAAACTGTTGTGTGTAGTGCAGTAAGTTCAGTACAGAAAGGTTCCTTTATATTCTGAATGTATTATCAAGGGATATTTACTGGCAAAAAAATACTAGAGGGAAAAGATAAACTAATGGAGTGAACAAAGATAATCAACGTATTTCCTTCATCAGCAAAACTACGGTGTCTACAAGAAGTGGCAGTAGATTCTGTAAGTAAACTATTTATATCACCGTCACTCAGTCGCTGGGTAATACTTTAATTTATTGAAACTGCTATTGAAGTGTGCTTTTTATTGCTTTTGAAATTAATCACACACTTCAGCATGACATTCATAAATACAACATGTTAATTACTCCTGAAGTTAGCTGTGGAGTTGAAAAAAAATGCTGAATATATTTAAGATTGTTCTTTGCTCACAGAGGTGGTGCTTGTCAAATTATTTTAAGATCTAAATTGTCTGATGATGGCTATCAAAGGAAAGGAAAACCATCAGGGAGAAGACATATTTGCTCTTTTCTGTAATCTGTGACATACATTACTGGCTTTTATGCATGTACATAAACTAGTCCATATACTCCTGTCTGTTGTTGTTCTTTATTCTCTGCATGTCTGAGCATGTTATAATCTCTTAGTCATATTATGCGACGTGTTTCTCACACATTTTGGTTAAAAGATGCCAAATTTCATGGCTTTGTTAATAGAAGTAGTACACCTCTTATGTAATGTTTCTTAAAATACTTTTGTATTAAATATTCACCTTCTGGGGGGAGGGAGGGAAGGTGGGGGGAGAGAAGATTAGTCACCTGCTGAAACCCTAAAGACTATCATTTAGTTATGTTTCACAAAAGTTAGACCGCATGTTTACATATTCTGTCTACATATGCTTTTGCTCAATATTGTATGCCACCTCAGCCTCACATATATCTTATTTTCTTCTCATTTTAACATTAGTTTATGAATATTATAACTGAAGTTCTTTATTTGTTAATCCATTTTGCACAACAAACTGAAAGGCCCCTCATTTTACTGTATTTATCATGACCAAGAAAGCTATCATTTGAGATATACCATAAAAAATGCTTTGGTATTTCCACAATTCAGAAGCATCAGATTCTGCAATGTTAGGTCTTTTGTTTTTGCTACTTTGAATAAGGTTTAGGTAGATTTTGTAAGAAAATAGCAACATGTTAGCCATTTTAAGAATAGGTAAAAAAAGTGAATTCTTATTTCCATATCTTTAAATTGTTCTTGAATTCTTTGTCTTAAATTGTTTTTTTCCTTCCCATTTTTTCCTCTAATATTGGCAGCACCTCATTGAATACTTTAAGGTCATATGTCAGTATACATAAAATTCATTAAAATACAGTTGTTGGAGTAGAATAATATCTATTGCCACTAAATGCAATGATTGAGCTGAATTTTTCTGAGGTCCTTCAGCTGTCTGAACTTTTTGTTGATTCAATATTTTTCCTTTAAGGTTTAGGTTATTTTGTCAATCTGGGCGATATTAGATGTTTGTGTTTGGTTAAAAATTAGTGACACATTTGAGACTAGAATTTGTTGCACCTAAATGCCTGGACCAAAGGACAAAATCACAAAAACATGCATTCTTATTGTGGATATAAATCCAAAGATCCAAAGTGTCATGGTTTTATGTTTTTTGGTATTGGTATTCCACATCATAACTACATGTAGTGCATTAAGAGTTAAAGACTTAATACTCCAACTCCATAGATCATTGATATTTCCGGGTATACCTGTCTCAGAAGAGGAGAACTACATTCCCCAGAGGACTTTGCGATGCTTTGCATTTTTACGTATTTTCCGCTCAGAGGGAAAAGATAAAAACTCTCTGAGGTCATGGGACACTCTCTTTCCTTCGGGATCGACTCAGCAGTGGGTGCTCGCTGCCGTATCGCCTTCAGCGTTAGCATAAGGCCTTCGGTTTATCGGACACTCTCTCGTGCTCATTTCATTTGATTTATTAGCTTCAATTCCAATAATATTGTATTATATTGTGTTATTTTGCTTTCTGATATCTTATTTAGTAAATTAGCTTTCCTCCTCAGATCGTTGCCACTGTTTTGTTTCTAAGCCCATCTCCCTTTTTTCCTTTTTCCTTTTCCCCCTTCCCCTTTCCTGGGGCATGGGTCTGTGGGTCCCCCGCACCAATCGTCACGGAACTGGGCCGATCCAGCCCGGTAAACCGTTGACACAAAGTCAACAGTTCCTTGAACACTTAAGTTTTGAAATCCATACATATATCAGGCTGTCTAGAATAAGGAACAGCCAAGAGTCAAATTGTAACGGTACAGGAGGAATGTAATCCTTTACCTCTTCTCCTGAAAAAGATTTTGTTGATAGAAAGTACAGCTTAAAGCCTGACAGTAAAATGAATACTTTCTTATTGACTTAGTTAGATGTCTTCTTAAATAATATCCTGGTTATTTGTTTGCTCAAAAATCTTTATATTGCTTGTATTATTATTTTAAGAGCAATTTAACTGTATCCTGGTGCAGAAAGGTTCCTTACAAAGATTTTTTTTCTGCTTCTTTTTAAAAACCGTATTTTGAAACCAGTCAGCAATTGCTACCAGCAGTCTTCAAATTGGTTTTTGCAATGAACATTCATTTTAAAAACTTACAAAATGGCTTTAGGCCAACTCTTACAATATACAGACAATTTTCAAAAATGGCTGAGTTTATTGTTTCTTTTTGCCACATATGGCATTCAAATTATCTAAAAAAGTCAATTCCCTTGCTTTTTCCAAAAAAAAAAAAAAAAACCCAAAACATTTGAATGTTTTCAGAATTAGTCTTTCATTTTTATATTTTGCACATTTACATTTTAAAACATCAGATTAGATTTAGTACAGATTTAGTATTGAGTAGTCCTCTTATTAGACATGAATAACAAATTTATGAGTTCTATCTGGTTTATTTTTAACTTAAAAACATTTATATTTCAAAATATTTTCCCTGCTATTAATATTAAGCTGACAAAAAAATGTAAGACTATCTGGAGCAGGTATAAAAAAAAATTTGCTTGCAATGAAAACCCTTAGTCTGTAATACTTATAAATGAAAAGTGAATTTACTGTTGTCCTATCAAATTTGTCTGTCTTATGGATATTGTTTTTTCCTAAATAACTAAGGTTTCAGTTTGCCAGAAATTTAATGTTAATGAAACATGGAAATATGATTAGTGGAGGCAAAACTCCAGTAGCATGAAATAGAATATTACAAATTAGCACATGTTGGAATAAAAATCCTGATGAAAGTTGACAGGGTACTTGACTGAAAACATTTGCTTGGATTGTACATGAGATGCTGGTTTGAAGACTAGAATCACAGTGCAGTTACTGGAACCTCTTAAAGTTGCGAAAAACATGTCTCTATTGCACATAAAGTAAAAAATTAGATGAGTTGCTTTTTCTTTCTATTTTCTTCTAAGAGAAATGAGACTTTATCAAATATCCTATAATGAAGTACTTACGTTTTGTACTCTGAATTCATCAGGTTTTTTTTCTTTAAGAAATAGAAAAAGGGAACATATCACATAAATGAAAACAAGACTGCAACAATAACAAGGAAAATATGAAAACCCAAGTATCTTGTTTGGAGCCAGGAATTTGTCTTAATTATCCTCATAAAGCAATTCTGAAGACAAGAATGGCTGATTTCCAATTGATTAACTGTATTTCCGCAATTACCATGCTGTTCAAAATGACTCTTCCCTTGGGGTGACATGAATCATTCAAATATGTTTCCTATTGACTTCAGCAGCCCCAAAACTCACTAATTTAATAAAAATAAAAGTAATAATAATAAAAATAAAAATAAAAAAATAAAATAATAATCTATTTTGGTATGTGTAATAAAATTAAGTTTCCTGGTATCCCCTGAAGGCTACAAGAATCAGGGAAATGCTCGATCATTCTTTCATTTCTATCTTTATTGTGTATTCAGTGTTTCTTTGTCTTGTTTTTGTGATTTTTGATATCAGTTTTCTATATCGTAACATCATGTACTGCAATGGGAGTTAAAGAATTAATACTCCACTTCCATGGACTGTTGATATTTCCTGGTAACGTATTCTCAGAAGTGGAGAAGACCTACATATCTCAGAAGACTTTCACTGTTGTGTTTTCTTTTTTCATTTAAAGTGAAAGATAAAACTACTCACAGCTCATGATCCTCTTCTTTTACTGCTCATCTCCACGGTGTGTGTTCTGTAGCCATCCCGCCTTCAGCTTTAGAGTAAGGTCTTCAGATTTGGACACTCTCATTTTATTTGTTTTATTAGCCACAATTCCAATTATATTGCATTTTATCATGTTATTTTGCATTCCACTATCATTTTTATTTCATTAGTTTTCTTGCATAGCTCACTGCCACTGTTTTGTTCTTAGGCCCATCTCCCTACCTTTTCTCCTTTTTTCCCCTTCCCTCTCTCCTGGGACATGGGTTGGTGGGTTCCCCTGCCCCATTAATCATGGAACAGGGCCAAACTGCCCCAGCAACTGTTGAGATTTATTGGCACATTGGCTGGGAAAGACTTATTTTTAGAATGAATCTCTCTGTATTCTCAGAGAGCTTCATCAGAGAGATTATCAGTACCGCAGGACTTGTACTGTAAACAAGGGCTTGAAGTCCAGGTAGATTGCCAGTATTCTGGGATATTTGTAAAATTTCTGAATGCTGTGTAATTTTCTTTTTGTTTGTTTGTTTGCTTGTTCTTGGCACCTTGCTAACTTGCTTCTGAAAAGGTATATATATATATATATATATTTGCTTTCTCTTGTAAACTGTTCTTCAAGAGATTGCATTCCATCATTTTTTCTCTCTTAATGCTCAGAACATACTGGGCCTTTATTGTGTTTGCCACTCAGTTATTTGGAGCTATATGTATATATGATAAATTAAAAACACTGATGGAAACACCTATCTGGTGTCTGTACACAGTCTGGCATGAACTGGGCATTGAAAGCTATGTCCCAGAGGGAGATGCTAATTTTACAGAACATGTGATTTTAAACAGGCTTCCAGTCTCCCTTGAATCCCTTAGACATTTTTTGAATGCTCATTTGATGATTATGGTTTCAGTCTCCCTCAGAGTACTTCTCATCATTTCACTCAGTATCTATGTAATATTTTGAGGAAGGCTTCCCCAAAGCCAGAGAATACTGAGTGGCAGGGAGTATGCAGAGACTTGGGAAAGACTTTAGAGAGATGGGCATGGCCGATGTCATGGAACTTTACCACTGAAGACCTGCAAGATCCAAAGAACCTAAGCAAGTATTTGAGACAGGAATGTTGAGGCTCAGGCAGATCTGAGGAAGCAAAAATTGTCTGGAGGAAGAGAATCTCTGAAACTGAATGAGAGAGTTTCCAAGCTGAAAGAAAAAGTTTCCAGGTGAGAATCTGGACTGAGGGGAAGGACCTCTGGATCCAGAAAGAGAGCCTTCTAGTTGAGAAACAGAATCTCCAGATCAAGAGAGAGAGTCTCCAAGCTGAGAGAAAGAATCTCCAGTCCTAGCAAGCAAATCTCCAATCTGAAAGAAACACGCTTGAATCTGAACAAGACGGCATGCAAGTCTGGCTAGAGGGAAAGAGCACTAAAACTGAGCAACTTGATCAATAATAGAAGGCATCAGTATCAATGTCAGTTGCGCCTGTACAAGGACAGAAACTGAAACAAATGTTGCCTTGTTCAGAATGGAAGAAAGAGAGGAAGGATAATGTAGAGGAAGAAGACCTAGGGGAGTGGCACTCAACAAGACCACTGTCACTGACGCCGAGGAAGGAAACAATAAAATTTGAAGGAGAAGATGGTGAGGAAGACACTGTCGCCATTAATACTCTCAACTTGTGAAAATTGAGTCAATTGAAAATGGACTGAAATTTGGAGTTTGAGAAAAAATTTTTCATGGCACACAAATGAACCCATTGTCGCCTGGTTACTTTGATACTGGGACAACGGCGCCAACGATGTGTTGCTAGGTAGCAGAGAAACTCATTTACTGGGAAGCACTGTTAAGGACACAGCCACTGACAAAAGTAACGGTAGATGTCAGGATGAGACCTTCACCCTCTGGAAGTAGATACTATTAGCTGTACTGGAAAAAATACCTCTTCAAAGGTGATCTGATGCCTGAGATAAAGAAATGGACTACTATGGAAAATGTCCTTCATTATTTGAGAGTATGCACTCTGGTGGAAATGCTACATGACCCCATGTTCATTCATGATGATCCACACCAAGAGTATGACACTGAGAGAGTCAGGATTGTGTGTTTTCTGTTTAAAGGGAAACAAAAACTGCTCACAAGTCATGAGAATGCCCTTCTTTTACTGCTCATCTCTATGGTGTGTGCTCCCTAGCCATTTCACCTTCAGGGGTAGAATAAAGCCTTCAGTTTTGGATATTCTCTCACATTTTTTTGATTTGTTAACCTTGATTCCAATTATACTTTATTGTATTGTGTTATATCATATTTAGCAAATTAGCTTTCTACCTTGCCCTTCTTTTGCTCATAGGCACACCTCTCTACCTTTTCCCCTTTTTCCCCCTCCCCTACTCCTTGTGCATAGGTCCATGGATTCCCCCACCTCATTAGTCACAGAGCTGGGCAGAAAAGTTGACGTTGTTTTAGAGGTTATACATTGCAGAATGAGGAAAAGATTTTAATTTCATATGGGTGTTTGAATCACCTGTTTATCTGTGGAAAATATGGAAATGCACAATGCAGAAAATAACTGACCTAATCATATTATCTACCTCATGCAGTATATTTCACGAGACGAAACCTCATGAAGTGAAACCTCAGCAAAATTCCTCTAAATAGAATCCTCTGGGAAAGCTAAGAAATGTCAGAAATTTCACAGAAATCTCACACCTCAAGCACACATATTTGGTATTTTTCCAGTTGTCGAAGAAGTGAGATAATCTCACTAAGGCAGTTGGTTTTGCTACATGCAAATCTCTCCATGGTTTATATGTGAGGCTGAAAGAGTTGTGACACAGCCAAATATACTTTATATTAAATTCTCAGAACATGATAATGAATAAGGAAACGTATGTTGACTTCCTCGTACTGTTTTCTTATCAGCAGACACAGTATGACACAGCAGACAATTATCTTGCAAAATGTTTAGGAGAGTGTAGCAAGATGACCTGTAAGCATACTATTACTCTGTGGAGTCAGGTCAAACACAGTACATTGATCAGTGCATTCCTGTATGTTGCATGCCATACAGTTGTTAAAACATGCTTTATCATCACAATGATTACTGACATTATCCTATAACATTATGGGGAGAAAAACTGTGTGATCAAAACTCAGTTTGAGTTCTCTCTGTCCAGTACTGAGAGAAACAATAAGTTTTTTTTTTAAATAAGGACAAGTAATAACTTTGGTTGGTTCTATATGAGAATGATCTCTTAACAAATATGGATGCAGATAAAGCAGAGATGTGTTCAGCTCTGTCTTCAACACCAGTGATGGGCCCTGTGGCCCTTAATGTCCAGAGTTGAAGGTCTGTGACTGCAATAATAACAAACTCACAATTAGCTACAAACTAGTGTGAGATTTGCTGCTCCACTTGGATGCTGTTATAATTTGAAGAGTTAATCATTCTATAGCTCCTCCCTTCCCTGTGGAGAACTGGGGGAAGAAAGAGGAAAGCCTCAACTGAGACAGGAGTTAATGAAAAAGTAATGTGAGATAGTATAGAATAATTAGGAATAATAAGTCAAATGAACAGCAACAACAAAAACACAGGAGAATGAGAGTCCAAGTCCTCATCAGTAGGCCCTCATGGCTGGCCTGCCGTGAGGATGAGAGCCTTTCTCCATCACCCAGAATTGGAAATCACATCTCCAAGAGCTGAAACTCACATGAAAATAACTCAGTCTGCCAGAAGCACGGAACATAGGAAGTGCACCTGGCACTGTGCTTAAGTATTAGACAGCCTGCAGCATGATGGCATGATATAGAATACTAACAAAATCAAGTCAGATGCTTATATGTCTATGGTGGCTGACAGAATGCATACCAGGACTCAAAAAGCTGCCTGGTGTCATGACAATACCTCTCTGAATTATTCTTCAGTGGCCTTAAGAACCTGGAGAAGTCTCAGTCAAGTGGAGGATGTAAAATGTCCCAGTTTTCAAGAAGGATAAGAAAGAAGATTCTGATGATTACAAGCCTGTCAGTATCTACATGTTAATTAATACAATGTATCTAAATACATATTGAAAAAAAAATGAGATTTTTACCACTTTCAGTAACAGTTATAACTTCAGTATTAACTGTATGTTTTTTAGTCTCATTTCAGTGCCTGATGAGATAACGGAGAAGATTATTCTGGAAGTTACTGAAAAACACCTGAAAGACAGTACAGTCACTGGTGCAGTCAGCATGTGATCATGAGGAGGAAGTCCTGTTTAATCTCCTTTCCTATCTGACCAAGGCAAGACAGTTGTTGTCATATTTTTGGATTTCAGCAAAACTTACAACACTATTTCTTATAATATCCTACTGGATGAAACATTAGACATACAGCTAGAAACACATAATGCACACACTGATGAGCTGGTCTCTAAGGGTTATAGTAAATGAGGTTACATTAGGCTGGCAGCCAGTTCCTCAGGGCTCTGTTTTAGTGCCAATTCTCCTTAAATTTTTATTAATGATATGAAGACAGGACTTGAAGGTATACTATGTAAGTCTGATGACGACTGGGAAGAGATATTGGTTTCCTCAACAGTAGAGAGGCCTTGCCTAGAGATCTTTGCAAATTAGAGGGCTGGGCATTCATGAAGATAAACAAGTGCAAAAGCTGAGTTCCGCACCATGGACAAGGCAATCTGGACATATGTACAGACTGGAGAACAACTTGCTGGAGAGCAGGAAGGGATGTGTGGATTCTTGCTGATGGCAAGTTGAACCTGAAGCAGCAGTGTACACTGGCCAACAAAATGGCCAACTGCTCCCTGCGTTGCATCAAGCACAGCATTGCTAGCCAATCAAAAAAATAGTTGTCCCACTCATCACTGTGCAGGTACACCTTAAACACTGTGCACAGTTTTGAGCACCACAGTATAAAAAGGACAAAAACAAACAAACAAACAAACAAACAAACAAAAAGCCTACTAGAGAGCATCCAAAGGAAGACAACAAAGAGGATGAAGAATCAAGAAGGAAATATTTATGAGCAATGGCTGAAATTACTTGTTTTGTTCAGCCTAGAGAAGATTGAGGGAAGACACACAGTGGCCTACAGTTTTCTCATGGGAGGAGTGGAGGGGCAGACACTGATACATTCTTTCCAGTGACAGTGATAGGACCTGAGGAAGTGACATGGAGGAGAGGGTCAGGATGGATATCAGGAAAGCTTAGTTTACTGAGGGGGTATGAAACACTGAAACAGGCTATCCATGGAAGTGGTCATGGCACTGTACAGGCCAGAGTTCAAGACGCATTTGAACAATGCTTTTAGAAATTTGATTTGAGTTTTCAGTATACTGTGTGGACCTCAGAGTTTAAACTAGCTTCAGTGCACTATTTTGTATTTTGATATAAAATATCCTTCATGTCAGCCTTACTGATCTCCACAGAAACACTACGGAAAGCCACATGGACAGCTGAAAGTTGTCATAAGAAATGTGAGGGTGATTATTTCTTATGATTTGTAAGCACCTTAATTCCATTCCATTCTAGTTTTTTTGTTTGTTTGGTTGGTTGGTTTTGTTTCTTGTTTTTTGGTTGGTTTTTTTTTTTTTTGCTCGTTTGTTTGTTTCTTTGTTTTCATAGAAGGATGAACCTTGAAAGGCGATTGACACTTAGGGAGCTGAATAAAAAATGATATTTATAGTCATTTATATATATTGAAATGTGAGTCATTTCTAACTCCTTATGTGTATGCGCTTCATAATTCTGCTCTACTTTTTCAGATTGTGCAAACACTGTGACAGGTTTTCTCCTCGCAATCGTGGCCTCTATTATCTCTACATACCTTCACAGGAATGACCTGTTCTATTTCAGTTCGTAATTCTGGAAGGAAAAGATGTAAAATATTGAGAATTGACTGCTAGCAGCTGAATGTTGTATCACGTCAATGAAAATTTAATTTAATTATCCTCCCTTAACTGCATGTAGATGCCAAAATTTGAATGTAAGCCACTGTAGCAACAGTGATAAGAAAGTATAGTTAAAAAAAAAAAAAAAAAAGTGAAGTGGAAATACATCATTTGATCACAACTTTGCAAAACATATAACATATATAAGGTTTTTTATTATTGTTATTTTTGTGAAATGGGAATTTCTTCATTTATTAATCATATATATATATAAAAATATAATATATATATTTGTCAACAGGAGGGTTGAGAACAAGATTACAGATCTAAAATCTCTATTCTTCACAGGAGGAATTTAAAAATGTAGATGTTGAAGGGTTTACAGATAAAAAAGAAACTGTCTATCATAAAGATGGTAAGAAACAAGGAGGTAACACTGGAAATGCTACTTAAAAATAAATACATAAACATATATTTGTTACAATATGGTCAGCTTAATATGTATTCAAAAGTCACATCACATTTTCAGCTGTTTTTCCTTGTTTTGTCATACACTGAACAGATAAAAAGATTGCAATATTTATGCATCTGTTTTGCATTCAGATTACGTGCATGTTACTTGTAGCATCAGGCACTGTTACAGTTTTTTCACTCTTGGAGCTTTGTGTAAGAGCGATTGCTATGGAGACTAACCTGATGAGTACTATAATGACTACAGTAATGTCGATGACTTCACTGCTATGAACAAAATGCTGAATATATCATTGTTTCAAGGTTTTAGGTTAAGAAATAACTTTAAATTTATTATGACTGATGTTTGCATTATAGAAACTACTTCGGTTTAGGCAGTATTATTCTGAAGAATATTCATGTTTGCATAGTTATTCATGGAGAATCAACTTGTGTTTGACATGTTTGTTAAAGACAATTATTTCAAAGTGCAGTGCATACACGTTTCTAGAAGCAAATAAGACTATACAGAGGAAGGATAAACTGGTCCTCCTGAGTGCAGTGTTAGATTATGGAAGTTAGACCATTTATTTGATCAAAGAACATTCTCCAAATTAGTGACCATTCATTTTAAAAAAGAGTTCCAGAGGATTTTCCTTTATTAGAGATCAGATTAATAACTTACAGCTATAGAATTTCATGATATTAATAGCAAAACCCAAGAGTATTCCATAGGGAATGTGAAATCAAAACTGTTCATTGTCTAAATAAAAAAATGCGCAAGATCTTGGTAAAATTTATGAAGCCAATAAAGGAAATCCTGAAATTATGTTTTCAAGAAAACAAGAATTTGATATTCTAATCATTATTAAGTACTAATTGATTAATAAATGGCTAAGAGTCCCTTTGAGCAGATCATAGTAATTTGAATACGTAGAATGAACTTTCAATTCTTTCTTTTAGAGTGCAGTTCTGGATTTTTTCAGCAAAGACTGAGATAGGTATCTACTGCTTTAGAACATTCAAACACCAGACACCTAACCATACTACCTAACCATACTACCATAACTCTTAACAACCCACTGCTAAATCACGCACCTGAGCACCACAGTCAGATGGTTTTTAAACAAATTCAGGGATGGTGACTCCACCACCTCTCTGGGGAGTCTGTTCCAGGGCTTAACAACCCCATTTGTAAATAAGTTTCTCCTGATGTCAACCTAAAGCTCCCCAGGAGCAGCTTGAGGCCATTTCCCCTGTCCTGTCACTTGTCACCAGTGAGAAGAGACCAACTCTCACTGCAATCACCTTTCAGGTATTTGAAGGTTCCCCCTCAGCCTCCTCTTCCCCAGACTAAACAGTCCCAGTTCCTTCAGTTGCTGCTCTTACAGTATATTCTCCAAGCCCCTCACCAACCTTTGGTCCTGCTGCTCAAGCACCTTGATCTGCTTTCTGTATTGAGGTGCCCACAACTGAACACAGTACTTGAGGGGGGGCCTCACCAGTGCTGAGTACAGGGGGAAGATTACTACCCTAGTCCTGTTCACCATATGATTTCTGATACAAGCCAGGATGCCATTGGCCTTGAATATCTGGGCACACTGCTAGCTCACATTCAGCCAACTGTGTGTAAGTATACCAAGGTCCCTTTCTGTCAAACAGCTTCCCAGACAGTCCTCCCCAAGCCTATAGGATTGCCTGGGGTTGCTGTGAACAAAATGCAAAAAATTTTGGCATTTTTGGACACTCATTTTATTTGATTTATTGGCTTCAATTCCAGTGATATTATATTATGTTCTATTATCTTGCATTCCACTGTCATATTTAGTAAATTAGTTTTCTCCCTTAGTTCATTGTCACTGCTTTGTTTTCAGGTCCATCTCAGTGCCAAACTGGACCAAAACCATGACAGTATTACATATAAAATTAAATATCAATTAAATGATACTGAGCCCCATTTTAATGATGTTAGAAGTGAAAATATTTGTTCCATTGTTATTATTATTTTCAATTTGTAAAGTGGTTGTTCCACAAACTATCAAGTCCATTGCTTTAGTCCTTCACTTAAAATACCTTGTCAGAAAGACTGATGAGTAAGGGAAATTAGGGAACTCTACGTACACTGATGAGACAACACAGTTGTGTTTGTTTGGTTTTTGTTTGTTTGTTTGTTTGTTTAATTTTGTTGCACAATAATGCTTTTCCTTCATTTTAACAAAATAGTTGTTTCCAAAAGAACATTACAGTATGAGAAAACTGTGACCTTAACACAGTTCTCTGCTTTACCATTTAACATTTTTTTTTCAAAAGGTTAAACTTGATTTAGACTACTTGAATGCAGTGCATTCATCAAACTTACTATCTGAAAATGAACTTAGTCTATTTAAAAAATCAGCATATTATTTCCATTCTGAAAGGCACATGGAATGTATCTGCAGCGCCTACACTGACATGGCCTGTACGCAGGAGGTATGGGACTACCATATTTCTAAGAGATAGACTGTGCTAAAATACATTCACCTATGATAGGAATTAACAGAAGTTAACTTTAGAAATGATAATTTAAAAGGTGTTATTCACTGCTTTGTAAGGGAAAAATGCAGGAGAATTTAATAGAAAGATGCATTCATGCAATAAATGAAGACGTTAAGGAAACTCTGCAGCAGATGAAGTTATTACTCACCTGACTGATTTCTTCCTCACAGATCAATGGAGATGCCAACAGACTACTGCACACCCTAAGATTAAAAAAAAACAAACAAACAAAAATAAAACCAAAATATTTCGAGTTAAGAAATATTCTAACCTATCCTCTTCACATGGTATGTTTTACTGTGTAATCCTTTCATTATTTGATTAAGAAACAAAAAAAAGGAAGATCTTGATAAGATGACAGGATGTAACAACGCAGTAAGAAGAGCTCACTGAGACTTCAAAATCTCTAAGTAAATTCTAACAGATAACATCTACTAGTCATTACATGGAAATTTGGTTTCTAAACAGGAACTATTTGTTATTTGCCAAATTTCATCTAATGACTTTGATTTTTTAACATTAAATTATAGTAAGAGGACCTGTCTTAAACAGAGCAAACACAATCCTTTCACTTTTAAGCTGGCCTTCCCTCTCTGAAAAGGGTTTCTTTAAATTAGCTAATATTTTTTCCTAAAATTTGAAGTGTTTGTTCAAAAAAGTCCTTGATTCAAAAGGCTGAATTAAGAAATAAATAAATAAATAAATAAAAGAGAAGAAAATATTCTGAGTAATCTTATCATTTCTGTTTATCGAGGTAAGAAGGAAAAAAAAAAGAAAAAAAATACAAAGGTCATTTGAATTGGTAAAGCACTGATTCTTTCGAGCATTATGTTTTTTAAATCATTTTGCAAATATAGACATTATGTCAACTTCTTGAAAGAGTGTCACAAAAATTACAGAGGTTGCCATTTTGTTTTAACATACATCCACTGTCTGGAAACACATCAAGAAAGGACAGTAAGAATACATTGCATATTTTAAATGGAAAAACTGGTATTTTTGATAATTCTGTGAAATTCTCTTCTATGTGAAGAGTAAAAAAGAATTACATAAATTACTTACCTACTCTTTTTATTTATTTATTTATTTTATCCTTTTGTTGCTTTCAGATATTCCGTGGCAAAATGCATAGAAACAAATTTATTAAGCTTAGGCTTTCCTAAAAAGATGAATTTTCTACACTGTGAACGAGAATGATGAAATATTAATTGCTTTAGAGTGAGTAAATTAAGAATAGAATAATAGAGTTATTCACATATTCATAGAAACTCATAATCATAGAACGGTTAGGATTGAAATACCCTTTAATGTTGTTTAATTCCAATTCCTCTGCCATGGGAAGAGAAAACTCACATGAGATTAGATTGCACAAACTAGTATTCATCCTGGCCTTGAACATTTCCATTGTTTTCTCTGGAAAACTAATTTCACTGCCTCACCACCCTCATAGTGGATAATATCTCCCTTACATCTAGCCTAAACCTATCTTCTTTTACTTTAAAGCTGTTAGTACCTCTCCATCTTCACAGAATCATAGAATCAAAGTATTTAGATTTCAAAGATCATCAAGTTTCAACCCCTGTGCTGTGGGCAGTTACCAACTGCTAGATCAGGTTGCCTAGAGACACATCCAACTTTGCTTCGAATGCCTCCAGGGATGAGGAATCCACATTCTCTCTGGGTAAGATGTTCCAGGGTGTCACCACCCTCTGCATGAAAAACTTTTTCCTCATATCTAACCTATATCACCTCTGCCTTAGTTCAAAAACATACCCCCTTTTCCTGTCACTACTGACCCATGTAAACAATCATTCCTGCTCCTCTTTATATTCTCCCTTCAAGTATTGGAAGGTCACAGTGAGGTCTCCCTGGAGCCTCCCCTTCTCCAAGCTAAATAAGCCCATTTCCCTTAACCTTCCCTCACAGGAGAGGTGCTCCAGCTCTCCTCTGGACCCGTTCCAAGAGCTCTGCATCTTTTTTGTGCTGGAGGCCCCAGACCTGGATGCAGTACTCCAGATGGAGCCTCACAAGAGTTAAGTAGAGGTGGACAAACACCTCCCTCTCCCTCCTGGTCATCCCTTCTGTAATGCATCCCAGGATATAGTTGGCCCTCCAGGCTGCAATCACACACTGTTGTCTCATGTGCAGCGTGAATACAAGAAAGTATATTCAGAGCAGAAGTTGTGGATCAGTATAAACAGCATGAGAAAAGGAAGGCTGAGAATCAAGGATTCTCCAGAAGATAAGTAAAACAAGTTCAAGTGAACTGGGAGATGACAGACCCCAGCTGGAGAAAGGTAGCATAGCATGGAATGACTCATGACCCTGATTTGATAAGCGCCTGTTTGCACAGTTAAGGACTGTTTGGGGAATATTTTGTTGACACACAAAAGTGGGTAGGAAACTTATAAGAGAAAACTTGTGAATATATATAAGGGATGTCAAAATCTGTAATAAACAATTTGGATAGTCCACATCTGAGTCCATGCCTGAGATGCTGCAGACCACCAGGACCTCCAGCTCAATCTCTACAGGGCTGCTCTTCAGGATTTCTTCTCCCAGTTTGTATAAATACCTGAGATCGCCC
The DNA here is from genome assembly GCA_036925125.1 of Oreortyx pictus. NCBI lineage: Eukaryota > Metazoa > Chordata > Aves > Galliformes > Odontophoridae > Oreortyx > Oreortyx pictus. Next base: position 17,535,233 of record JAUPFR010000004.1, read on the forward strand.
TGGCCCAAGTGCAAAACCTTGCACTTGGCCTTGTTGATTCTAATTAGGTTCACATGGGCCCACTTCTCCAGCCTGTCCAGGTCCCTCTGAATGGCTTTCCTTAGCGTGCACTCAATTCCATTGCTCATGTCATTGATGAAGATACAGAAATGCATCAGTCCCAAGACCAACTCTTGGGACTGGCCTCCACCCAGACATAGAAGTGTTGATCACAACCCTTTGGCTGCAATCAGCCAACCAGTTCTTAATCCATTTAACTGTCTATCCTTCAAATCCATACGTCTCCAGTTTAGATGGAAGGATGCAGTGAGGAACCATGTCAAAGGCTTTACAGAAGTCTGGGTAGATGACATCCATCGCCCTTCCCCTGTCCACTGATACGGTCACTCCATCATAGAAGGCCACCAGATTTGTCAGGCAAGATCTGACCTTGGTGAAGCCATGCTGGCTAACTCAGATCACCTCTATGTCTTGCATGTGCCTTAACATGGTAACCAGGTGGATCTGTTCCATGATCTTCCCAGGGACAGAATTGAGGCTCACCAGTCTGTAGTTCTCTGGGTCATCCTTTCTCCCTTTCTTAAAAATGAGAGTGATGTTTCCCTTTTCCCAGTCACAGGGGATTTCATCTGACACCCATGATTTTTCAAATGTGATGGAGAGTGGTTCAACAACCACTTCAGCCATCTCTCTCAGAACCCTGGATGCATATCATTCGACCCCATTAACTTACATACATTCTGTTTCAAGAGGAGGTCTCTGACTTGTTCCACTGTTACAGGAGGATGGAATCCACTCCTCTCATGTACACCTATAGGTTCAATGTCCTGGTAAACATAGGGAGCCTGGCCACCAGTGAAGACCAAGGCAAAGAATTTAGTGATCACCTCAGCTTTTTTCATGTCTGAGAAAGCCAGTTCTCTATCCTCATTTATCAGAGGGGGAACACTCTCCTTGGTTTGTTCCTCTTCCTGATTATGTACCTGAAGAACCCCTTATTTTTCACATCCCTTGCCAAGTTCAGCTCCATCTATGCCTTGGCTTTCCTGATCTTATCTCTGCACATGCGTATGATATCCCCATATTCCTCCCATGTTACACAGCCCTGCTTCCACTTCCTGTACATCTCTCTCTTTTCCCTCAGTTTAAGCTCCAGGTCCTTGCTTAGCCACACTGGTTGCCTGCCTCCTCCGCCCAATTTCTTCTGCTGGGAGATGGTGAGCTTTTATACTTGCAGAATGATGCCCTTGAGGAGCTGCCAGCTCCGTTCTGTTCCTGCATCAGTTCCTTCAGCAGCCTGAATTTTGTACTCGTGAAGTTAAGGATTCCGATTCTACTTTTTGCTAGACCTGCATTCCTCCAGATGACAAACTCCACCAACATGATCACTACAGCCCATGCTGCCTCCAAACTTGACCTCTCTAATACTATCCTCTGCATTATTGAGTACCAGGTCCAGTAAGGCTTCACCTTGGGTTGGTCTGTCTATTTATCCTCGACAGACTCCAGGAATCTCCTGGATTGTCTGCCACTCACCATGTCACTATCCCAGCAGATATCTTTGTGATTGAAATCCCCCATCAGGACAAGAGCCCACAAGTCTGACATCTTCCACAGCTGAAGCAAGAAGGCCTTGTCAACAGGCTCCTCCTCTTCAGGTGGACAGTAGTATACCCTAACCGCTAGATGTCCCTTACTGGACCGATCTCTGATTTTAACCGATAAGCTCTCAACCTTATCATGGCTGTTTCTCAGACACAGCTCTTCACACATCTCCCTCTGGATCAGGTCAGGTCTACACATTGTGCCCTCCATTCCTCTGAGAAGAGAACCACCTACCATAATTACTCTTCTGTCTTTCCTGGCAGAGGCAGTCTCAAGGCATGGAGACAACTGCCTCACCCTAGTCCCCCTCATAGGCAGATTCTCCCTCACCTCCCCATTCACCTCCTCTTCAGTTTCCAGCACTCCAAACTTATTGCTTAGGAGGACCTGGGAAAGCAGGGTAGGAAGGTAGGGGGTCTGCCCTTGGCACTGAGCCAGGTCTCTTTTCCAACCATCCTCATGTGTCCGATCTGTCCAACTGTGACAGGGCAGGTGGTCCACCACGTTTTTGAGTGGTCTCAGGCCTGTCAACGAGTCACTGCAATCTGTCAATCTGTCAATCTCCCGCTCACACTCCCTGATGATTCTTAGTCTTCTCATGTCCTTCTTTGAGCTCCACCACCAGACTGAACAGCTCATCCACCTGCCTGCACATTGCACTGATGGAATCCTTGCCACCCTCTCCTGGCAGCAGCAGGATCAGGCACACCCTGCAGCCAGAGACCTGAACCACCACATTTCTGGGCAGGTCCTCTGTCTGGATCACCATAGTCTTCTTGAGGCAAGCCTGCTGTCTGGTGGAGACCATGTTTAAATCTGTGGTCTGAGACTACCAATAACACAGCTGTTCTTCTGAGTAAAGAGAGACAGCTCTTACACACCATGCCTCACCCATCTCTGCCATGGAGAGCCATGAAAACCGACAGAGTAACTTGACACACCAATGAGTTATGTCAAGCAGGCATTCGTCTTATTTACAGTACTGGGTGCATGGGGATCACTCTCCAAACTTCGCACCATAGAGAGAAACGACTACATATTTTAAGGCACAGCACATACATATTCACTATATTCCAAGTACATGGACAGAAATTCCAAGATATGATTGCCATCTCCGGTGGTTGTGGGATTAAAGCTGATAGACATTTTGGCTGTAAATTTTCAACATTTTAAGAGAGGTAGCCTGAACTGAGGCACCCGTTTACCCATTTTCTCTTCAGAAACAGGACTTCTATTCTACTTTCTTATCTTCACCTGACAACAAGTTTGGCAACCTCCACATTTTGCTCTGGAGCTTGCATTTAAGCAAGCCTCCTGTCCTTCAGCTTTGTCATGGTGTTATCCTTGACAGGGACACAAGGGAAAAAAGAAGGGAGAGGGGGTACAAATGCTAAATTTGTGTTTCAAATAGAAAAAAAAATCTAAATTCCAAATGATAATCAAGAATAATCTTGAAATTAAGATATAATTTAATCCTAAATCTGATATTAAAAAAATTTAATCTGAAATTCAGTTAATTGTCATAATTTTGCACTACTGTTGAATATCAAATTTGTTAAAGTCATTATGTTAAAGAGACTTACAGGAACAAGAGAGGAAACTGGATTTGTGAGGCATAGGCATCACAGGTGCATTTTATATGCTCTTGGATAGTTATTAAAAAAATGTGATATATATATTTAGGATATATATATTTTTTCAGATCGTTCCATAAAGGCATATCTATACAATCATTGCAGAAAAATTATTTCAGATGTTAAAATCTATCTACATTTTGGAATATAGTGCTACATGCCCTCTTAGGCACCATTTATAAGTTCTGTTTTATTACAGTATCCATTGTTACCTGTGTTAATCATGTCCTGCACCTCCTCAAAACATTAACTCAGGTTGTAATTCTATTCAAACGACAATGTTTTCTTCCAACCTTGGCAGAGTATCTTGGTATGTACATAACCCTGTATTTGTGTTTTTGTTGTTGTTTAAATCACAATAACGAACTGTTTCCCAAAGAAATATAAGCTTTATTTTTGTTCATTCTGAGATATATGAAGAACATACAGTCATAGCTAAAAGTTTATCAAATTTATATCTTACCTTATCTGATGTTTTTTGCTGTAAATTAGTCTAGAATTAGTTGACATAGACCTGATAATAATTAGCACTCATAAATAGTAATACTTTCAGGATTTTGTACGGATGCATGAATGCCAACTCAAAACTTTTCTCTCAATTTAATTCAGCACTGTGCTTCCAAAAATTAAATTAACTGATATCTGATAGTATTTCTGAATAGTACTGGGAGAAATTCAGTAGGGAGATTAAAAAAAAAAAAAAAAGGCAGAATGAATCAAGAACAAAACCTGAATATAGTCAGGTAAAGCTAAATTGCTATTTCTGATTTAAGAAAAGACAATCACGTGAGAAAACAAAACTTTAAATGTAGAGCTCTAATACATTACAGAACACAGTTCTCTCTCTTGTTAAGTCTAATTTTTAGAAGTCCTTCTCATTCCTATGCTTCAACACTTTCAACGAATGATTTGAATGTTCCACGACAGAAAGTAGCCCTTCCTATTTTAATCAAAAAATTAAAAATATTAGAGACAGATTCTAGCATCTTGTTTCAAGATGCACGCAGGATATTCAGGATATAAGTAGGAAAGTGACACATTCTGTGGAAGTTTTCATGGAAATTCTCCCAGTGTAGTAAAATCCTGAGGTGATTTAAAACCGAAGTAGTAATAGGTTTAGTTCCAACTATCATATTCACTCTGTTTAGATATCTTTGAATGTCTAAAAACTAGTCTGGAATTAGAAAACAAAATGTTGTTAAAAATTCTTAACACAGCTGAGTTACTATTGAGATAGTTAATCCAAAGGTAACTTAAAATTAGGATGATTGAGATTTCTGAAAAGCACTTTTGGTTTGTTTATCATTTTGTGAAGTTCAAGTACAGCTAGGCTATTTCAAATGCATCTAAATATCTTTTCTTAATTTCATCCTATAATACTTTAAAATATTCTTGCATTCATAAAGCCATATAGAATTTCTAAGATGATGATGATGATGACTGAGTAGGTCAATAGTGTGAGTATGTCAAGATTTTATTTTTATTTTATTTTTTATTTTATTTTTAAAATATGTATTCCCTTTATTACAGCACTGGTTGCATGAGGGATTGCTCCACTGAACATTCACACCAAGGGAAGCAGAAGATGCATATTTAAAGTCATGGGTTGTGCATAGTCACCACATTCTGGAAGAGTCCTAGAACTATATTGTCCTCTCTTCAGGCATGTGTAATGTGTCCTTGTTAGCCTTTTGGTGGTCTTTGAAACTCTTCCTGGTAGTCGCAGATGAAGATCTCAACATTTTCCTCATGTTCAGCTCTTAACCTTGTTACAGTTGAGGGCTCAGAACCAGTTTTGTCCAGTATCATACTGCTCAGCTATGCATCTTTGTTCCCATAATAGAATGTGTTGCTCAGCCACAATGTCTGTCCTTACAGTGCATTTAGCAATCCCATTTCAGAACATAATTTAGTAAGCATATCAGATGAAAACTATATAAGATAAAATAATTTATGTGGTCAATTAGGAAAAAAGAAAATGGATGCTGGCAATTTCTTATTTAGAAGAACAAAACAAATCATTTTTCTGAACAGGTATTTTGCATCTAGTTATAAACTTGTGGTTATATCTATAGGAGTTAACATTCAGCTTTTATCAACTGGTATACTCTTGCTTCTTATAAATAAACAAGCCCCAGTTTCTCTCATCTTGCATTCTTGTTTACTTTTGTATTTATTTATTTATTTATTTATTTTAATTTTGAGCTCCTGGAGAGCTCTTAAAGCTGTGAATAAAACATCTGAAACAAAATTTCCATAAGGTCTAAATAGCTATGTATTAGATTAATCTTGTTCTCAAAGACTACAGTTTATCTGATTACCTGTACTTATCATAAGGATGTCTTTTCTGAACAGCTCAGGCAACTGACAAATTTTCATGTTTCCAGATAAGAACAATATTAAAATTAAGGCTTTATTCAAGCTCCAAAGAGATGTACAGGCAGAAAACTGGGCTGATTCATTCCCTCTTGTGAAAATTAACAAGCCTGAGACATTTTATTCTACAAATTACCCTTGTCTTTCAGAGAGATGATTATTACCCTTAAAAGAAAATGCTAGACTGATTTTTTTCATCCATTTGGAAGGCCAACAAAAATAAAAGATCACACACAATGTTATAGTTGCATCTGTGAAGAAAGAAAATCAGTATTCATTGTATACTAGTAGTTTTACAGTTATTGACACTAAATAGTGTGTGCTTGTTAACAATTTTTGGATGCTTCACTAAGGCTATGCTAATTTTTGCTTCTGCTTACAAGAACAGAGAGTGATTGTGCAGTCATTCAATGGGTGGGAAAATATCCAGTCATTGTCAGCAAAGTTAAGGCTCAGTATGTATATAAATGTCTTGGAAAAATAAACACTGTTGCAGTTTGAAGAGTTTATCACCATAGGGAAAGGGAAAGGAAATAGGAAAAACAATTTGACTGAGATAAGGCAATTAATATATTTAAAGGAATATGAGATAGTACAGAAAAATTAATAATATATAGAACAAATCAAAAATGGGAGGAAGGAGAGACGGTTCAAGTCCTTATTGGCAGGCACTTGATGCTGGCCACCCTGAAGGGCAGAGAGCTCTGGCCCCTCACCCAAAATAGAAAACGTGGGGAGTACTGGGGACTTCTGGGAAGTGTAGTCTGCTTCTTCTCAGTGTATCTTCCTCTCAGAGATCTGGAGCACATGTGGGAATAGCTGAGTCTGGACAGTTGCACTGGATGATCTGAAAGGTCTTTTTTGCCTTACTGATTCTATGATTCTATGTATCAACACATAGAGGTTTACGGAATTCTATGGACGAGCTCCAGAATCACATCCAGAAATACATGAGGGAAACCATCAGTGAGAACGCGCCTGAGAGTCGCAGCTTGGTCAAAATCTCTGCAGACATGAGAGATTTATTTCAACATCAAGCTCCTTCCCATCACTGTGGGAAGCTCATAGTGTTCTTAAATCTTTTGGTGGTCTCTGAGGTCATAAGACCTCATAGAGGTCATAATAATCAATTGAGGCCACTCAATTAGTGGCTGACCTTTGAGAAACCAAGTACCTAAGATCAAAGCACAATATTCAAGCAAAGCAGAAAATGGAATCCCAATCTCAGGAAGTTTAAGCCCAAAGACCTCACTGCCTGCAAGGATTCCACAGTCAGGACCTGTGGGAGTTTCTCACAGGAAAATGTGGAATGAGTTCATACAGTCTGGGATGCAATTTATTAAGAGTGTTAAACAACTCCTTAACCTGTGGAGGCAATTAAATGAGAAACAACCCTTTACACCTTCTTTCACTAGAAGGGAAGTTGTCAGGTCTATAGATAGAGTTTCTCCGCAGGCATAAAGGATAGAAGGTGTCCTAATACCATCTAAGAAATGTCAGTCAACTCAGGGGGACTGGGAAGTCATGGCCAGGACTCTAGAATGAGACCTAGGGATTTCACAATTCATAGTATGAAGAAGGGAGGCAAGGTTTCCCAAGGATTAGAGTCTCCAAAGAGTACTGGAGACTCTATGTTCTGTTGACAATATACTGGTCCTGGTCCTGAAAAAATATGCATAGAGTTATGTCATTTGTTGACACATGAGCTTAGACATCTGTAGTTTACAGTGAACCATCAAAGCTTTCTGGTACAAAAGCCAATATAGTAGGATATGTTCAAAAAATTATCCCTGTAATGCAAACCTGGTTAAAAATGAATGTTGGATGTCTACCTCCTCAGGATTACAGAGCATCTATCACAGCAATACGGAAGTATATATTAGGTTTAGATATACTCTGGGTACTCACTCTCCAAACTAATATTGGAGAGTTCAGGTTACAAACTTGCAGTGTTAGTGTCCAGATGGTACTGTTGGTTGTGCAGAGCTATGCAAAGAGTACACCCATTTGGGTTCCCCAACCACACCAGGCAACAGATATGGGACAATATAGACTTCCAGGAGTTCAGGAAGAAATCACTCAAACAGTGCAAGAATTGGAAAAGGTGGAGATAATAAATCCAGCACATAGTTGCTGTAATTTACTGATATGGCTGGTCTGGGAACCAAACAGGATCTGGTGGACAGTAGACTATAGAGAATTAAACAAAGTCACCCTTCCAATACATGCAGCAGTACCCAATATTACCACACTCCAGGACTCATTCTGCAGGGAGTAAGAAACCTACCTTTGTGTCCTATTGTGTCCCAGATCTAGCTAATGCATTCTTTGGGAACATCGTCACTAAAGAGTTACAAGACCAACTTGCAATCACGTGGGAGGGTAAGCAGTGGACCTTTCAAGTCCCACCATAAAGGTATGTACATTCACCAAGTTAATGCCATAATTTGGCAGCATGTGAGTTGGGGTGGGATAAAACAAATAGTTTCAAGTTATATCTTTATATCAGTGACATAATGCTGACTTCTGCCTCTTTGGAAATGTTTGTAAAAGCAATAGGTTCACTACCAAAATATGCACAAGAATAAGAGTATATCAACACTCAAAAGATTCAAAGATCAGGATTGTTGGTGAAATTTTTGTGAGTCAACTGGTCAAAAAAGACTAAAAATCTTACTCAGTGCCTGATAAATTCATGCATTTCCAATACCAACTACAGCAGAAGACCTACAAGAATTTTTGAGCATCCTGGGATATTGGAGGATCTTTGTACTCCACCTTGCATAAATCCTGAAGCCTCTGTGTAGACTAAGTGAGAAAGGCCAATAGTGGGACTGGGGACAGACAGAACAAGATGCTTTCCAGCAAGCCAAATTAGCTGTCAAACAATCACAGACACTTAGTATATTCAGTCCCACCCTACTTGCCAAATTAGGTGCACACATATCTCAGGAAGAGTTTAGATGGGGTTTATGGCAGCACCAGGCTTCCATCTGCACCCCAATTGGTCTCTGCTCTCATGTTTGGCACAGTGTAGAGGAAAGGTATAACTTGACTGAAAAGTAGTTGTTGGCTACCTATTCTGCCTTACAGGCAGTCAAGCCAGTAACACAAACAGCAGAAGTAGTAGTAAAAACAACACTACCTATTTATTCAAGGGTGGGTAAAAGATGTCATATATTCCTAAGGCAGGGGAGGCCCAAGCCCAAACAGTGTCGAGTTGAGTCACAGATATGGGACAGTGAAGCCTCTTGTCCTCCTCACTGTTGAAAGAAGGGCTACAAAAAATACTAGCCCAATGACATGCCATAGCAATGTCCCTGAAGAGACCACTGTTTCTGTATCAGAGAGGAATGCTGTACAAGAGGGAAAATACTCTATTCCAGAAGATACCTTGTACAAGAATGGGTCCAGGAAAGGAGATCTTACTAAATGGCATGCAATTCCATACCATTCCTTGACTGAGAACATCTGGTTCAAAGAAGGGGATTGATGGAGTAGCCAGTGGGCTGAACTAAGGGTCATCTGGATTGTTATAACTCAGGAACCAGGTGGTGGTGCTTTGTACATCTGCACAGATAGCTGTACAGTCTACCAAGGACTTATACTGTGGGTCAGATAGTGGGGCTCTTAGGAGTGGACTACACATGCCCAGCCAACATGGGGCAGAGACATTTTGTTGACATCTAGAATGTAGTTAGGCACAGAAAAGTATACACCTACCATGTGTCTGGACACTAGTCCATGCAGTCACTGGGGGATGATGAAACTAACACACTAGCTAGGATAAGGTGGCTGAAAGATTTGCCAGCAGATAACATTTCCCAGTGGTGACAGAAGAAGTTGTAGTCTGCTGGACAGTAGATGATGTGTGTGGGAACATTGCCTTGGGGCTCAGCAAATTCCATAGCTGCTGAAAACATTGGACTCCTGACCATGAAGCCCTGGGAGAAGTGAGCTAGAGAGGAGATATCAAAGGATGTAGTGAAAGATCATTGGATGCTTTGGTCCAGCACTGCCTTGTTATGCATAGACTGATGAGGACTCACAAAATGCTGTTGTTTTGCAGAGTAGTTGACCAATTAGCTGTTAATGGAAAAGTACTGTCTGTCTACCAGGCTATAAGAAGAAATCCTGTTCACAGTAAAGGAACTTTTTTTCCCTCTCCTCCATAACTGAAGCCTGGAGTCCATGTGGTTACCCAGCCACATATATGGGCAGCAGGCATTGCATTGGTATGGCCCACTCAAATGTCAGATATAGTGCAGGCATGTCAGGAATGTGAAGTGTGCTCTGTGATGTTGCCAAGGCTTTTCCCAGAAACAACAGTGCATCTTGCACTGTTGCAATATAATGGCATTCTGAATGCCACTCTGAAGACCGACTCCTAGTCTTTGCAAGGATGGACAAAAAGACTAAATGAAACTTTGAGACACTGGAATGAAAGACCCAGAGATGGTAAACCCTGCATGCATTACAAACAACTTGGTCCTCCCTCCTTAGGATCCAAGTTATGGAAAGTGACTTATTTCTTGTCATAAATGCTCAGAGTCCAATCGCAGTTTTTGAAATATTTTATTACAGTCAAAAGATGAAAAGCAATAAGCAAACAGCGCTTGGTGTGCCGGGGAGTCTCCGCTCCATGACACACACCAAAGAGAGAAATGAATACCTATTTAAAGGTATAGCTCATGTATATTCATCACATTCCAAACTCTGGTTATAGAGGGGATTAAACCTAGAGGTCAGTTTTGCTGTAAATTGTCAAACCTTGAAGGAGTTAGGGTTTAGCTATTGTATCAGCATCTTTAACTTCGTATCTTTTGATCGAATCACATTCACATGTTTTACATTTCTGAAACTCCCAAGTTGGAACAATAGTCTTCTGCTCCCTGCCCCTAAGAATTTAGAATCAGGAACACACAAGGTAAGATGGCCTTGGGAAGTGCAAGTGGAGCCAAAATGGTGCAGACACCATGAGGGAAAATATTAGAAAGGGGAGGACTGGTAACACCACGAGTAATTGGCACATGGCCTTGGAAATTATCATACATACCCTAGTTTTCATTGTGAAGAGGACCCTAATTATATCTATCTGGCAGATCAGAACTCCCTTCTTTGATACCTGTTATAATTCAATCATCAGTATCAGGCCAAAGGGGATGGTATAAAAGGCCCAGACGTGCCCCTGTACAAGCAGAAATTTTGACACAGGGTGGGAGTATGCAATGTATTACATGAAGGAAGGCAGATCTGCCTCTCTTAGTGCAGCGGGTCATGGAGTTATCTCTAGATCTGAGTCTGTAGCAGGGACACAAAGAAAAACCAGAAAAAAAGAATAAAATAGAAAAAAAAAAAAAAAAAGGAGAGGGAAAGAGAAAAAAACTGCCCTGCTTTCTGCAGCGTGGCCTACCCCAGAAAGGACCGGCTGCTCTAGGAGAGGGGGAAGGGTACAGAGATAGCAGATGGGTATAAAAAGAACAACAGCAACAATCTGAGGAAGAAAAGTAATTTACTAAATCCAACAAAACAAAACAGAATGAGAGAGACAGTAGTATCCAAAGATACAAGACCTTACGCTAGTATACTGCAGGGGAAGCACTCATGCTTTTCTCTGCACCAAAACTGAGAGAAAGTACTCAGGAGAGCACTGCTGGTGTCTAACCAGGAGCTCCACCGCTCTTCCTCTGCCTGCCAAGTCGAATGCTGCTTCTTTCCCTCCCATAACAGAATATTAACCTTAACTCACATTGTTTTACATGATATTCTGATGTGAAATACCAACAACAAAAATCACAAAACCACAACACCTCTATTCTATTCCCCCTGCACCCCATGGCCCACCAGGATGACCAACAGGTAGAAGCAGCGAGTTCTAGTGTCACTGAAGAATTACCACCTCTTGTTCTTCAGACATTTTAAACACATTTGCAAGAGAATTTGGAAGGACATATAGCTGAAAATTATAAATTCTCTATGTTGCAATGAGAAAAATTGTGTCTGCATCATGACGCAAAATAAAATCATTTCACACTGAAGGGATGGAGAGTATGAGAACTGTTAGATCATGGCCTGAATCAGTGAATGAGCATCTAGGGACTGGGGCATAGCCAGGGAACACGTAACCCTGGGAACACAGGTGGAAGCAATTCACCTATGATACCTGAAGGGGTTTACTCTGGCTCTCTAACCCCCCCCACCGCCCCCTTCCCCCTCTACCCAACCTTCCCCTCCTTAACCTCATTTAAGGGCTGGCTGCAAGGGAAATAACTTTACTTGGAGACCGCTTCCTTGGGGAAGTCTGGGGAGATCTGATCCTTGGAAAGGGGTAAGCAGTTTCTTCAGTATTAACAAATGGTGACAATTATCTTATTTAAGATATAAAAAAACTGATTTTTAGCTGTTGTATCAACTGGCGTCTTTTTCTATGATCATCTACTGTACTTTTTTCAGAGATGTCAACCCAGCAGTCTTTCTCTTGTAAATATTATATATTTTTATTCATCTATAAAAATGCATTATATACACATATGTATACCCTTGCATCATAGGCAATAGTCAGTAGTGCAAGGGCATTCAGGATATGTTTATTACACAGGAGAATATAAGTTCCAGTCTTTGGTGTCTGGGTCAGCTTATTTGAGTTGAATGGTTGGCTCATATGGCATACACCATTTGCTAAAGTTTCCATTGAATTTTATTTCTACTGTCTATTATTAAGACATGCACAATTGGGTATTGAAGTTTTTGTTCCAATTTTATGTATGTATTCAAATCTTCTCATCAGTATACTTGCAAATTGCCTTGACAAATATTCATGTAATAAAACTTCTCATAAAGTCACTCTATTTGTGTCCTGGTGCTTTCCTCTTCATGATGTGAATAATTATTCTGTGGCCCTCTGATTTACTACTCCATTTTTCAGCTGAACAGCACCCTTAAGAGTTTGAAAAATGTAATTACTCCTGGCAAAAGAATACTATATTAATATGGCTTTCTGCACAAACAAATTATTTACAAAACAATCTTGTAAGCAACTTGTTTATTGTTTGTCACAATACTGCTACGGTGTTCCTTCTAAATGTAAGTAACATACCCACCTTTTAGAGTCACCGAGACTCTAAGTCTCGAAAATAATCTTCCTTATTACTAAATTTAACGATTTTTTTTTCCTATCAGTATTACCAGAAATAAAAGATTTAAACATGTTCAACACTTAGAGGTCATTAGGACATGAGTATTTTTGAAAAGTATCTTAACTTTGCAGGTAAATTTAAGCTTCCTTTACATTTCTTTGCGGAAATGTTGAAAACTTTGCCTCATCCCAGGTATTTTAGATTCAGAGCCAAGTTTATGGTGGTAATATTTCTGCAGTTGAAAGAATGGAAGACATGCTTCTCACTAAATAAATATTGATGCTTCCCAGTGCTTCTGGATTCAAACCATCTTGTTCATCTCCCTCTTTTGAGAAGCAAAACTTTTCTTCAGAGTCATATTCTATTAGCTTTATCAGAATTATAATCTTAGCTGTTCTTTAGGGGGAAAATAATCCATAAATATGAGAGACCTGTGATTTTAAAGGTGTATGAGAACTGCAGAGTCATGGCCTAGATTGAGCACCTGGAGAAAAGACAATGTTCTTGTGTGACAGAACCCCATTTAAGGGCTCACCACCACAGAGGAATGTTAAATAGAGAGAACAGAATACCTGAATAGTTTGTTTTATTTTTGCTTTTTTGCACTAACCAGTCTTATATCTATAAGTTGTGTATCTACCCATCCTTTTAATATATTTGCTCGTAGCATTAGAACAAACTAATATATGCAATTTACGCTGGACTGCAGAAACTCCATATCTGGAGTGATATAGGAATAAAAGCTGATACTTGTCATAAGATTCACATCAAATCCTTTTTTTTTTTTTTTTTTCCTGTGATTCTTAGTCTCGAGATAGTAACTAAAATAATTCAGACAGCTCTAAGGGAAGATGTTATAAAAGTGGCATCTATTATGGAGGTCTATAATAACTTTTACACATGAGAAAAGCATTGAGTTTAAGAAATGAAAACATCCATTTTCTGGTCAAAATCATTTCATAAAATAGGGTTATGAAGACATTATTAAAAATGATGGCTAGTTAAACACAAAACCAGAGATATTTGCATACATGATAAATGTATGTCCACAGTATTCACTGTGCTGTCCCTGATACTCAATAATAAGTGTAATATAGTAATCATTTTTGGTTGGATTCAGTCATGTACGTTCACTTTTTAGCTAGTAAAAATTCAGCATCAAATACTGCAGTGATGTCCCAAAACAAATGCTTAATATTATAAAATAAAAGTCTCTTGTATGTATATAAAGTTCTGTTATCTCAGTAGTGCATACAGTTCATTAAATTGAGATGTTGCTTTGGATACGATAGCGCAAAGCGTAATTTGTTTTCTCTTAAAAAAAAAAAAACAAACAAAAACAATTCTTAATAAAAAGAAAAAAAAATACATGTCTTAGGTGGCTAACCATTACTTGTGATGCTAGATATTTATGTGAGAAGGAAAAAGCAACATATGTTTGTTTATTATATTTCCCAGAGTAGAATAAAAGAAAGAACAGGAAGGGTTTTCTATTTGCACGTGCAGCTGTCTTGCCAATCGCTACTTATTTTTTGGTCAGTAAAGTTCCTTTTTTATCTCCCCCATAGCTAATGACTTATTGCTTTGTCTATCTTATTGGTTGAATTCTGTCTGTATAACCTGTAGGTTAGCGCACAGTTCCCTGCATTTGTGTTCAGACTAAAATGCTTTCAGTTTAACTTCTGACCTGCCTTGTAATTCCTACTGTTTCACACACTGACTGTTCTGACCATTTTTTTTTCCCTCCAGTAAAGTAGTTCCATCTGCTTCTAATGTTTACCCTGAAGAAAGATTGGAACAATTAATTCCTTATCTTCACCATTGCCATTACGATTGGTTACATTTCTTCAGCAGTGTCATAATCAATGACTTTTGACATTGCACCACCCGTGTAATCACATTATATTAATTAAACTGACTACTTTAGAAAGGCTAAGAGAAGTGATCCTGTGTTTAAAGCTCTGTGAAGGAAAAAAAAAAGATAAAAGAATGAGAGGGTTGAATGAATGGGTTCTGTGAGCTTGGAAAGGCCTTTGAGCATCAGATGGCATACAAATGAGCAGGAAGGGCAAGAATGTTCTGGGCAGCAAGGTGGCTGAACTGATTTATATAAATATATATATAAAGGTTTAGATAAGCTTTATATATAAATATAGTTTTGTTTTGTTTTCTGGGGGGGGGGGGGGGGTTGTGTGGAATTCACTGGAAATGTAGTAGTAGAAAGAAGAATACAAACAGTACAAATTAAAGAAAAAGTTACCATGTAATCTTAGATGAGATTCCCTGGGAAACAGTCCTTAAGATCAAAGGAAGAGAACAAAGCTCGCAACAATTTATGGATATCTTTCTGAGAGTGCAAGAGCGGGAAAAAAAAATGGCGGAAGCAGGGGTGGGTGGCCTGGGAAGAATATAGGAATGATGTCCAGATGTACACGGATGGGATCGGGAAATCCAAACAGGCACAGGTGGAGTTGGTGAAGGATGCAAAGAATGACATGAAGGGATTATTTAGGTACACTGGACAGGAGAGACAGGCAAAAGAACATGTACGCCCTCTTGTAAATATAAATGAGGAGCTGGCTTCCTCATATGTGGAGAAGACTGAGGTGCGTTATGAGTTCCTTGTCTCTGTCTTCAATCAGATATATTTTTCACAATTCTTATGTCCCTTGAACTTCTAGATGGGTGTTAGGATTTAATCTAACTTTTCCTTTCCTGAGTAGAGGTAATCTCTCTCTCCCTTCTCAACCACTGTAAGATATCTAAGAAGTCAGTAAATATATTGAATATAAAAAATTAAATATACAATATCACAAATGTTGGAAAGAAAGGAAAGGAACTGGATGTGACAAGAAAAAGTGCAGTCTTGCACCTAGGGAGGAATAACTGCATGTACTGGTACAGGTTGGGATATGTCTGGCTAGAGAGAAGCTCTGAGGAGAGGGACTTGGGTGTCAAGGTGGATGACAGGTTGGCCATGAGCCAGCAGTGTACCCAGGTGGCGAAGTAAACCAATGGTATCCTGGGGTTCATTAAGAAGAACAGGGCCAGCAGTTCAAGGGAACTAATCCTCCCCCTCTTCTCTGCCATGGTGAGGCCTCACCTGGAGTACTGTGTCAAGTTCTTGGCTCCCTGGTTCAAATAAGATAGGAATCTCCTTGAAGTAGTCCAGTACAGGGCCACAAAGATGATAAAGGGCAAGGAACACCTCATATGAGGAGGGTAATGGAGGGCTGAAACAGGCTGCTGAGGGGGATTGTGGAATCTCCTTCTCTGGAGATATTCAAGACCCACCTGGGTGTCTACCTGTGTGACATGGTGAGGAGAGCCTGCTTTGGCAGGGGGGTTGGACTCAGTGATCTGTATAGGTCCCTTATAACCCCTGTAATTCTGTGTTTCTGAGGAGCTGGAATTTTGCTCTCCTGAAACAGAGTCCTGACTCTACTTTCTTTGCTGGGCATCAGGACAAATTAGGCTTCTCCTCGGGTTGGTCTTTCTAATATGTGGACCAGGAAGTTATCCTCAACAGACTAGAAAAATCCTGGATTATCTGATACCCACAATACCACTGTCCCAGCAGATACCCATGTGGTTGAAATCCCCTATATGGACAAGGCCCTGAAAGCATGACAATTCCAGCAGCTGAATCAAAAAGGTCTCATCTACAGGCTCCCCCTGATCAAGTGGCCTACAGTAGACCCCAACCACTGGATGTCCTTTGCTGGATTGATCCCTGATTTTAACCTATCAGCTTTCAAGCTGGTCATTGTTATTAATCAGACACAGCTCTTCACAACCTATCCATTTTCTAAAATAGAGGGCAACTCCTCTCCCCCTCATACCTTTTCTATCCCTTTTGAAGTGTCTGTAGCCCTCAATCACAATGTGCCAGTTGTGAGATTCATCCCACCACATTTCCATGATAGCAACCAGGTCATAATTTTCCAGGCACATTATGGTTTCCAGCTTCTCCTACTTATTTCTCATGCTGTGTGCATTAGTGTAAAGGCACTTCAGCTGGGCTTTCTGGCATACTACCTTTCCCTCAAACCTCCAAAAGAAGTCTGATTTTTTTTCCCACACTGCTTCCTAGAGGGACACATTACCTCCTTTGCGGAGTCCCCAGAAGATGCAACAGGAAAATTTGGAGCTTTTTCCCTGCAATCTGTTGGCATGTCATGATCTGAGGAGGAAAACTAATTTACTAAATAAGGTATCGGAATGCAAAATAACACAGTATAATTAGAATTGAGCTAATAAATCAAATAAAATGAGCAAAAGAGAGTGACTGATAAACTGAAGGCCTTACACTAACACTGAAGGTGAGATGGCTAGCAAACACCCACAGTGGGTTCAAACCAAAAGGGAAAAGCCTGCGTCTCATGACATGCAAACAGTTTTTATCTTTCCCTCTCAGCAAAAAATGGAAAAATGCAATGCAACACAAAATCCTCTGGGGTGTGTGGTTCTTCTTCTCTTCTGAGACAGATGTACCTGGAGCTATCAATGATCCATGGAGCTGGAGCATTATCTCTTTAACTCACAATGCACTACATGATGTTATGATGTGGAATACCAATAACAGAATCATAAAACCATGACATGCTGATGTAGCTTGTGAATAAAATTTGAAGAATTAAATGCTTTGAAAAGAAAGCAATACACTACACATCACTGACATTTTCCATTCAACAGGAGGAGGATTTTTCTTTTTTCATTAAATCCCAAATATAGATTTCAGCCTGGCAATATTTGCTTTTTTTAAGCAAATTAGTTATTCAACTAAATTCCCACTTTTACTCATGTATATCAATTTTTTTCCATTTTCATTTAGTTCAGTTCTGAATTTCTGTTTCACTGAATATTCCTCCAAAGTATGCTCATGTAAATTGCAGAGAAGGTTTTTTTTTTTTGAAGGTACTTTTAAATGCCACTAAGAACAATTATATACTATAGATTCTTTAGGAAAATTGCACTTTCTCTTCATCTTAGTTCTAGCGAGTAAAAGAAGTAAGATTGGCATCTATAGAGATTGAAGTACTCTATCCAAACACTGACATGTCAAAGCCAAAGTCTAAGCAGGATTCCTAACCTTCTCCCATTTTTGTAACTGATATTATAATGATGTAACTGATATTATTTGTAACTTTATATTATAAGATCATTCAAAATCTATTAGAAATATCCTCAGAAATATCAATGTAAATATAAGTTCTTACACTAGGTAGATATTTTAGCTAAATTTTAAAACTCCAACTGAGCTAATTAAGACTATAAAATAATGAAATAAAGTGAAAAAAGTGCAAAGTTTACTTCATTGAATATTTAATGAGGTTCATCAAAATACTGAATGCTTCAGATTTTTAATTAAATCCTTAGAAAGATCGGAAACCAATGAATCATGGAACCACAGAAAAAAAAAATGGAGGAAAAAAAAGGCTAATCCTCTGTGCATGAGAGTGAGCAGAGGCAAAGTCAACTATTACATACACAGAGAAACTAGAGTAACTGCAATGAAGTACTGATTCATTATACATTAAGCAGAAAAGACTGGATGAGAATGCTGTTATAAATACTGTTTTGTAACTGTGTTGTAATATGAAGCTTAAAACATAGACTGTAAAAAATGGCAATATCTGAAAAAAGTCTTATATAAACTAATTAAGAAGGTCATTTCTTTCAGGCATAATGAAAGGCCTTCTCATTCTGAAAAACAAAGAAACAAACAAACAAACCAAGCAACAAATAAAAAATGCCAACAACAACAAGAACAGCACAAACAGTAACAGCAAACAGGTGACCAGTGGATGAATCAGTGGATGATTCTTGATGAAATGATTACATTAAAAATTAGTTCAGTATCACAAGTTGTGGAGCGTGTTTAGAATTTAGTATAAAGTTTGGTTATGAAGATTTAAAGCATCTTTCAGAAAATACGTCAAACAAACATCAGTTGTTAAAACTTCTTAGCTGAAAATTTTTGTTTTAAAATTTCTTTGATTAACTCTTGATCTCTTGTATCAAAAGGATTTGTTGTTTGTTTTTGAAGGAAATAAATACATTTTTTCATATAATAATAATAAAACATTGCTTCATATGGATTAAAGAAAAAATCTTATAATAATAAGGGAAAGGGGAAGGAAAGGGGAAGGGGAAGGAAAGGGGAAGGAAAGGGGAAGGGGAGGGGAGGGGAGGACAGGAAAGGAAAGGGAAGGGGAAGGGAAGGGGAAGGGGAAGGGGAAGGGGAAGGGGAAGGGGAAGGGGAAGGGGAAGGGGAAGGGGAAGGGGAAGGGGAAGGGGAAGGGGAAGGGGAAGGGGAAGGGGAAGGGGAAGGGGAAGGGGAAGGGGAAGGGGAAGGGGAAGAGGAATAACAACAGCAAAATACAACCAAAATATTAAACAGAGTTGATAATGACAAATTAGAGTTTAAAAAATTGTGCATCTTAGATGCAATTAATCTGTTTTGGATTACTAATCCAGAAACCATAGCATATTTTCAGTCTTATGAATCGTTTATAGTATTATAGCTGGTATTCCTTTAAAGGCACTCTAGTGCCGCTTTCAGACACTCATGAATCAGTGGCATTCCCTGCAAAATATGAGCTATAATAAAAAATATAAAATAATATGTTCAGGACAGGTTCAGAGAAAAGAAAATCAGGTCTCAACTGGGCTTTGTATTTCTTGTTATATTTCTTGATTACATTTAAGTTTCACATTTATGGGAAAATAAAATAGGAAGTGAAAAACAAAACAATCCTTTAAATAGATTTCTAAACGTCTCCTTATCAATTATTCCTCAGAATCTTCATTTCTATGAATGTGATAATTGAATTTTGTCATGGTTTTATTATTTTTCGTATTGGTATTCCACATCATAACATCATGTAGTGCATTGAGAATTAAAGAGTTAATGCTTCAGCTCCATGGATCGTTGATAGTTCTGGATGTTCCTGTCTTGAAGAGAACTGCGTTCCCCAGAGAACTTTGTGTTGCTTTGTATTTTTATATGTTTCCGCTCAGAGGGAAAGAAAAAAACTGTCTGCGGTCACGGGACCGACTCTCTTCCCTTTGGGATCAACTCAGCAGTGGGTGCTCACTGCCGTCTCGCCTTCAGTGTTAGCATGAGGCCTTCAGTTTATCGGACACTCTCTCTTGCTCATTTTCTTTGATTTTTTAGCTTCAATTCCAATTACATTGTATCATATTATATTATTTTGCTTTCTGATATCTTATTTAGTAAATTAGCTTTCCTCCTCAGATCATTGCCACTGTTTTGTTTTTAGGCCCATCTCCCTTTTCCGTTTTCCCCTTCCCCTTTCCTGTGACATGGGTCTGTGGGTTCCCCGCATCAGTCGTCACGGAACAGCCCTTAAACCACTGACAAATTTATTCCTACTTTTTTACATTGTTAAAGAAAAAACTACTTGTATTTTAGGTCAAAGCATTAGAGAAATAAGACATAGGGAACTAGATCATGATGAAACATTGCAATGTTTTATTGTTATGTTCAAATCAAATAAATATATATTTTACATCTACTAAGGAGCAAATTTACTCTATCCCTGTATATGTCTAGCATGGTGATGTCTAAGAACTAATCAGTTTCTTTTTCTCAGCCTTCAGTGTGTGTCACCTTTTCCATGCCTCCCAAGTCACAGAATCTCAAGGCAGGGACTGAGGAAATGCAATCCCAGGAGTGACCCTAGTAGAAGAAAACGTCTGAGGAACATGAATAAGTACACATTACACAACCTGATGAAACACAAGCCAGGATCCTGCAGGAATTGGTAGATTAAGCTGCTAAGCTGCTCCCCACATCGGAAAAGTCCTAGTAGTCTAGTTCCAGTGACTGAAAATGAGGAAATATAGCATCAACTTTTTAAAAGCATACGTAAGTCAACATATAAAGTGTCGACTTCACTCTGTTCCTCGCAAGATCATGTAACAGATCCTCCTTGTAACCATGTTAAGGCATATGAAAGTCCCAGTAGTTGTTTGAAACAGACAATATAAAGTTTTCAAAAAAACATGACTAAACAACTAATATATTATAATGTATTATTGCACATACTGGGTTTTTCATCCCTGTCAAGTGTTTGCACATAATATGATTACCACCGTATATTATATATATGAGTTTATGCGCTTTCAGACTTGACAGTTGTAGAGCTACTAGATTTATGACAGAAATAACATTGCATAATTCAATGTTTCCGACAGCAGCATGAGAATCCTGCAAAAATAGGTGGATCAGGAGTTGTAACTGCTCCATAACTTCCCATACAGTTGAGCATGCTTTAAAAATAAAATTGTGCAATTGGCAGTAGCTATATGATAAGCTACAAAAATTTTTTGTAACAGTAACTCCAGGAAACTGTGTTCCCCTGTGTCTACTAGATAAACTAATCCTGTGTGGAAACTGGAAACTCTGCAAATATGTTATCACAAGAAGCTATACCCTAAGTAGAAAAGTTGTAGTTCTGCAGTGCCTGGTGTCAACAGTTTGTAGCCTGGTTTGGCCCAGTTCTGCGATTAATGGGGTGGGGGAGCCATGGAATCTCACCCTGGGAAAGAAGGGGGGGGGAAGGGAATGGGCAGGGAGATGGGCCTAAAACAAAACCGTGGCAATGATCTGAGGAGGAAAACTAAGTTACTAAATAAGATATTGAAATGCAAAAGAATACAGTATAATACAATATAATTGGAATTGAAGCTCATAAAATAAAACGAGACAGTGTCCAAAAACTGAAGGCCTTATTCTAAAGCTGAAGGCAAGACAGCTAGGGAACCTTGACTGCTGAGATGACCAAGAAAAGAGGGAGTCTCAGGACTTGCATGCAGTTTTATCTTCCCCTCAGGGTGGAAAACAAGAACGCAAAATCCTTCAGGGTATGTAGTTCTCTTTTGAGAGCAAAGTATCCAGAAGTTAGGTAGTCCATGGAATTGGAGCATTAACTCTTTAACTACCAGTACCTCACATGATGTTATGATGTGGAATACCAATAACAGAAATCATAAAACCATGTCACTTAGTTAATTCATTGATCTGCTGGGAGATTAATATGAGTGTCAGTCCTGTATTTCAATATTTAAAGACAAAAATCACCTCAAAAACATTAAGGGTGTGGCAGCTCTGAACTGGTCATAATCCACATGTTCCTTCCCATTGCCAAATATTCCTGACATTATAATGGTGATTGTATAGAGGGCTGTACCATATCAAGTAATATTCTTAAACAATGCCTTAAATTAGAACACAAGTGTAAATAATTGTACTACATATAAAACCAAAATATTTGGACTCTACGCTGTATTGTTAGACTATTTTTTGGAAGAATTTTATTAGCTTAGTGGAAGCTGATAGGTTTGTACATACTCTCTCATCCAAAAGAGTACCAACAATATATTCTCTCTGACATAAATAGACACATGTTGCCTCAGTCAAGGGCTGATTTCAGGAACACCTACACACAGGACTCATAAAATATAGATAGTCAAGTCCCTTTCACTCTTTCTGGCAAGTAGAGACAAAAGCTATACATAAATCACTCTCCTGGTTCACAAACACAAACATTTCGTGGATCTTTCAAGTACTTCACATGATCCCTCGCTCTACCCAGCTTACCTGCCTGGATCCCAGGCCCCTTATTTCATTTAAAGGCACTTTCCAGATAATCCATCTGGAAGTTCACTACAAGCCTACAACAGTCACACACTCACTCTTCATGCATACCATGCCTGTAAGTCCCCATAGGACTGTCACTCTTGCCTGCCTGATACTCCAGCCTGGAGGGCTAACTACATCCTGAGCTGCATTAAAAAAAAGGGTGGCCAGCATGGAGAAGGAGGTGATTTTCCCCCTCGACTCAGCTCTTCTGAGGCCCCATCTGGAGCTCTGTGTCCAGGCCTGGGGTCTCTAGCACAAGAATCATAGAACCATAGAACCATAGAATCACCAATTTTGGAAAAGACCTACAAGATCATTCAGCCTAACTGTCCTCCTATCACCAATACTTTTCACAAAACCAAGTTCCTCAACACAGCATCTGGACATTCTTTGAATGCCTCAAGGGTCAGTAACTCAGCCACCTCCCTGGAGCTCTTGGGGCAGGTCCAGAGGAGTGCTGGAGCATCTCTCCTATGCAGAAAGGTTGAAGAAACTGGACTTGTTCAGACTGGGGAAGAGAAGGCTCTGGAGAGATTTCATTGTGGCCTTCCAGGACCTGAAGGGAGCATACAAACAGGAGGGGGAACTACTGTTTGCATTAGTTGATGGTGATAGTATAAGGGGGAATGGTTTTAAACTAAGACAGGGGAGATTTAGGTTAGATATTAGGAGAAATTTTTTCACTCAGAGTGTGTTGACACAGTGGAACAGGTTTCCCAGGGTCACTGTGAATGCCTCATCTTTGGAAGCATTCAAGGTAAGTCTCAATATGGCTCTGGGCAGCCTGGTCTAGTGGTTGATGACACAGCCCCTAGTAGGAGGACGGAAACTAGATGATCTTTTAGGTACTTTTCAACCCAGGACATTCTATGATTCTATGATTCTATGATTCTATGATTCTATGATTCCGTGATTCTATGGTAACACATTATAATACAATATAATTGGAACTGAAGCTAATAAATCAAATAAAATGAGAGGATGTCCAAAACCAAAGGCCTTACTTTAATGCTGAAGGCGAGCTAGGAAGCATGCACTGCAGTGACATGCAGTAAAATAAGGGATGTCTTATGACTTCTGAACAGTTAATTAAACTCAACCAATCTGATAGCCTTCTAGTTTGTCTTCACTGTCTGAGTATAGGAGGGGAGAGCAATAAGTGCTGTGTACCTTGACTTCAGTGAGGTTTTTGACTCTGCTTCCCACAGCATCCTTGCAATGAAGCATAGAAAATGTGGTAGGTGAGTGGACAGTGAAATGGATTGAAGACTGGCTGACTGGCAGAGCTCAGAGTGTTATATTCAATGGCACAGAGGCTAGTAGGAGGTCTGTGGCTAACAATGTTCCCCAGGAGTTCATTCTGGGTCTGCTCTTGAATGAAGGGTACTGTCTTCTGAAATCCAGGATGAAAACTATCTAATGTGGTATTCCATTTGATTGCCTTCTTTTTATAATAAGAGTTGATTGTTAGTTGAGTGTATAACTGCAGCAAAGTGTGATAATTGTTCATCTTCTTGTTTCATATAAAATGCAAATAAGGGTAATAAAACATATTTTACCACATCTGAATTAAATACTTAGAGTGATAGTGAAGCATACTGGTATTTTTAATTTTCACATAGATGGATGTAAGTTGCAAATTCTTGTAGTTCACTGCAAATAAAGTTCAGCAATGCAAGTTGGAAGGTTCTGTGAGTGAGTCATAGAAAGTTCAAACACAAAGAACTGGACTAAGAATGGATAGAGCACAGTACGTCACATTCCATGTGTGAAGGGAGAGAGGGGTGACTGAATCTGCAAATCACCAAGATAGATTAAAGTAAAATCAAGGTCCAAACACAACCATCAGTTTTAATGAGAATCTCTGTACTACAATTTCCTTAAAAGTACTGTAATTCTTACAATTACACCTGTCTAAGATATGAGGCTAAACTATGCAACTTTATAAAAAATCAAAATAAGTCTTGTGTGTCTTATGATTTTAAGAGAGAAATAGAAAAGAGAGCAGAAGAGAGACGGACAGACATAGATTGCCAGTCTGGTTTCCAGCATTGTTTTAGCCTCTAGGAGATGATCACAAGTCTTCAGACTTTAATTTGTTGTCATGACAATGGTCTTTGCAAGAGTTTGAGACAGTTTCAAGCATGCCACAAATTTCTGATGGAGCTTTGAGCAACCTGGTCTGAAGGAAAGTGTCTGTCCATGGTAGTGTGTTGAATCTACATGTTCTTTAAGGTCCTTTCCAGTCAAAATCATTTTATGATTCTATGATTAAAGGAATGAGTATCATGTTGATTGTAATCCAGAGAACCGAAAAAAATACTGGTCATAATTCTACAGGTACTAAAATATACAAAAATATTTTATTAGAAACTTCATTTGTGTCTTATTTTGCATTATACGTCTACAAAAGTCAGAGTAGACTTGAAGAAGAGGTATGATGTATTCCATGTGAATTACTTATTCCATGTGTGCTTAATTACTGAAAACCTATCAGTTCTGTTGTAGTCCAAATTTCTTTCAATGATTTATGTGCAATAATTTCTTTCAACTCTGTAATTATTCATATTATTGTAAGGAGGAGAACCTAATTTCCAATCTCAATAGCGTATATTAGAATATATACACTACAGTTTTCTCACCATCAAATGTCTGTTTTACGAATTCATAGGCTTTTGACAGTTAAAGTATTAGTAATATCTCAAATTAAGAGTGAAAATATCAGGGAAGAAGCTTACACTGCAATCTACATTCTCAGGAGATGGTCTTCAACTTGATCTTCAGTTTAAACTTCCAGAAAGTATTTAGAAGATTTAGTAGCTTAGTGGGTAGGGATGGTGGTGTGAGGATGGTTGGACTAGATGATCTTGTAGGTCCTTTCTGACCTAATGAATCTATGAATCTATGAAAAATTAGAGCTTTCTAAATATTTTTCTGCTCATCTTTGATTTTAAGACTAATCAGTTATGTGTATGCATAGAGTCATAACCTATTTAACTATTATATACCAACCAAGTAAAACTGCAAGCTTGAAACCTGACTTTCATAAGCAGTGTATGTTTCAGTTTCCTTTTGGTAAAGATGACCTTGATAACCAGTGGTGGACACTGACCACATTCTAGATTCCTCACATATCCAGTGTATCTTCTCCCACAGTTTCTGTGGTGTAAGAAGAACAAGAATATATTTTATTTTAGGAAGCTGACAAATACAGGCTATTTCAGTGATGCGGCAAATTGACTTTCTATATAATAGTTGAAAGACGTGATACAAGTCAGGGATACAACGAGCTGAGAGATGTCAGAACCAGGACAGCAGACCTAAACTGTTCTAAAATATAATCCATACCATATGACATCATGTGAAGAAATTCTAAAAATGAGGGAATTTGTTCATCACTTGCTCTGTAAATATTATACACATACACGTATATATGTATACATTACTGTAATCATTGTTACTTATTTTTTCTTAGTAAATGGTTTTTATCTCAGCCTATGAGTTTTAACTTTTTTTTTTTTTTCCTAGTTCTCTGTCCCACCCTATTCCACTGGGAGGAAGGAAAGTGAACAAAAGGCTGTGTGGTGTTCTGCTAATTGCTGGGTTAAAAATCAACATTTAAACAATGGATTGCATAGATTACACAGTGAGCTCAGATGCAGAACCTCAGCTGTCCAGGAATTCTGGAGGTGATCATGAACTATCCTGAAAGTAAAAAGTTTGAAACACTACCAGCAGAAGTGGTATCACATGCTAAAAAGGCCCTACCATATCATGAACTACCAGAAGATGAAAGGATATATGCCCTGTTCACAGGTGGATCCTGTTGTACTGTGAGTAAGCGCTGCAGATGGAAATCTGCAGTGTGGAGCCTGATGCAATGAGTTGCAGAGGCCACTGAAGGAGAAGAAGAATCAAGACAATTTGCAGAGGTAAAAGCTGTCCAACTGGCCTTAGATATTGCTGAACGTGAGAGGTGGACAGTGCTTTACCTTTATACTGACTCGTGGATGGTGGCAAATGCTTAATGGGAGAAGTTACAGCAATGGGAACAAAATGACTGTCAGCGAAGGGGTAAGCAAGTTTGGGCCACTGAACTGTGGAAAGACATTGCTGCCCAAATAAAGAATATGGTTGTAAAGGTGCACCATGTAGATGCTCATGCTCCTAAGAGCTGGGCAACTAAAGAACAACAAAATAACCATCAGGTAGATTGAGCTGCCAAATTTAAGGTGGCTCAAGTGGACTTGAACTGACAACATAAGAGTGAATTATTTCTAGCTCTGGGGGCCCATGAGACCTTGGGCTATCAAGGAAGAGATACAACATATAAATGGGCTAGAGGCCGAGGATGGACTTAACTATGGACACTATTGCGCAGGTTATCCATGACTGTGATACATGTGTCACAATTGAAAAAGCCAAGAGGATGAAACCTCTCTGGGAGGAAGGGTGATGGTAAAAGTATAAGTACAGGGAGTCGTGACAGGTTGATTATATCACCTTGCTACGATCTTGTGATGGTAAGCGTTGTGTGCTCACCATGGTGGAGGCAGCCACTGGATGGCTTGAAGCATGTGCAGTACTCCATGCTACTGCCCAAAACACCATTTTAGGTCTCGAGAAACAAGTCCTGTGGTGACATGGCACTCCAGAAAGAACTGAGTCAGATAATGGAACTCATTTAAAACATTCTCTTGTAAATACTTGGGCCAAAGATCATGACATCGAGTGGATTTATCATATCCCCTATCACGTACTAACTTTTGGTAAAATTGAAAGGTACAATGGTTTGTTAAAAACAATGTTGAAAGCAATGGGTGATGGAACATTTAAGCACTGGGAGAAGCATTTGTCAAAAGCCACCTGGTTGGTCAAAACTCGAGGATCCATCAATCGCAATGGTCCTGTTCAGTCCAGCTGTCTACTTACTGTAGAGGGAGATAAGGTCCCTGTAGTACATGTGAAGAGCATGTTGGGAAAGGGTTCTTCCAGCTTCTGGAGAGAGCAAACTTCTCCATGGAACTATTTTTGCTCAGGGACCTGGGTCTACCTGGTGGTTGATGCAGCAGAATGGGGATGTTCAGTGTATACCACAACAGAATTTGATGTTGGGAGAGTGCCCTCAGTAATTCCATGTATATATGTATGTTGTATGTGTTTGTATATAATGCGTGTTAATCATCGTTTCTGTATATATATATATATATATATATAATAAGAATGACGTAATGATGTTGAATAAGGGGTGGAATGTCATACTTTTATGATTGTTGTTATATTATCGATATTCCACATCATAACATAATGCAGTGTATTAGGAGTTAAAGAGTTAATGCTCTAGCTCTGTGGATCATCGATGGTTCTGGGTATACCTGTCTCAGAAGAGAACTGTGTTCCCCAGGGGACTGTGTGATGCTTTGCATTTTTACATGTTTCCTCTCAGAGGGAAAGATAAAAACTGTCTGCGGTCACGGGACTGTCTCTCTCTTACCTAAGGAATCGACTCAGCAGTGGGTGTTTGTTGTAGCCCTCCACCTTCAGAACTAGTGTAAGGCCTTCGGTTTATCGGGCACTCTCTCTCTTGCTCATGTTATTTGATACATTAGCCTCAATTCCAATTATATTGTATTATATTTTGTTATTTTGCTTTCTGATATCTTATTTAGTAAATTAGCTTTCCTCCTCAGATCGTTGCTGCTGTTTTGTTTTTAGGCCTATCTCCCTTTTCCCTTTTTCCCTTTCCACCTTTCTCTTTCCCGGGGTGTATGCCTGTGGGTCCCCTGCCTCAATTGTCATGGTACTCGGTCAAACTACCCCCCAAACCACTGACATCATTCAAAGACATGTCAGAGTATTTTTGAAAGCTGTGTTGCACTGTGCTGAATCATGATCTTTCTTCAAAATGATTGAAAGGAATATTTACATTTCTTACTGACTTTTTTCATATTAATGTGTTTCTTTAGGGACACACATTTTTCAGCAAAATTTGGGCATGTAATTCTGTTCCTGTTCAAGTACAGGAATATGAATATAGCTTCAACATTTCATTTTAACATATAAATATGTCTGTTCTAACCTAAATGCCTGTATGGCTCCTGTGATTTTCAAATTCATACAAGCAAAAAACCAAACAAATAATTAAACACTTATACATACATATGTTGGCTTCCTGGTGTTAGAACTTCATTGGTGATCATTAATCTACTTTTCTTAGTATCAAGAAGAAAAGATGTAAGACATTTATACACTGATTAAAGATTAGGGATTGGGATCTGTTATTTCTCATCAGGGTAAATGAAGTGTCCCATTTTACAAAATAAGAACAGAGGTTAAACCATTCAGGCTAAGACCTTTACTGTTTTTTGTTCTGTTTCATTTTAATACTTTATTTATTTGTTTTGTTTTTATCTAATATTTTCCAATTTTCTAATTCTGTATTTGTTCTAATATTTTCTTTAGCATGGAAAAGTACAATCACCCAGCTGTTTTTTTTTCATTTGATAATTCTGAAATCAATTACAGAACACTGATATTTATTTTGAGGATGAACAGTGGGTGGGAAAAGATCAACTAAAGGACTAAAGTTTAAAGAACACCAGTAGATGTTAGGAGCACAGAGCTTCTAAGTATGACAGGAAAATGTTCTTATCAGTAAGTATGCTATGCTGATTTATTAAAACTTATTTCATGTATGTGTTTTCTCATATTTTTGCCTTTTAAATCATTTACTCATTTCTGTTTTGTATGCCCCCAGATACTGCCCAGTATCTTTAATACTGAGAATTTTTGATCATGATCACATCTTCACTTTTCTAACTTCATTAGCTTCTGAACATTCAAAGTACTGAAGAATGTAGAAAGACATAGCTGAGATAAATGTAAGTAATTGATACTGGAAAAATATAAGGCATTCAGCTAAGGATCCATTAATAAAGTAGAATGGGTAATTATTATCTTCTCAATCTTTTCACTCCATCCTTCATTATTTCCTTTTTATTTTTTTCTTCAAACTCCATATCTGATTTTCCTTTTGATTCTGAGCATCCTTCAAAGACAGTGCAGTCATTTTCTCATCTTTCTCTGTAATTACACAAAATTATTGGTTTTCCTTTTTTTTACCAGGCTTACCAGGCTTGTAAAGTTTTATCCAGTCTTCTATTCCAACAACATAATCATGATATACTACTCTTACTTCACTTACTTTTTTGCTTGATTGAGTTTTGTTTCCATTTTTTACTTAACATTCTGCCCTACTTTCTGACTTTTTAACTGTTCACTTTGTGTACTTCTCTGCTTTTCTCTATGGCTTTTTGTTCCTCCACTTTACATCTGTTATTTTTATTTATTTATTTTTTTTAAGAATGGTAGAGCATTTGCCCATTTCTACCTTCTTTGCTTTCACAAAATTTATTGTAACCTTGCCAACATAATAAATCTCTCCTGTCTGGAATGGCCATTGGTAACACAGTTTCTTCCTGCCCTCTTAATTCTTGCAATGGAACTGCCAGGTCCCAGCCTGAACCAGCAAATGAGAACCTGAGTAAGCAGGGCGGGGGAGCTTGGATTGGTCCTCTCTCCCTCTCTGTGGTACTTCAGGCCATGCTTCCAGAAGTGTGCTCAGAGCCGGAGGTGTTTGTGCCCCCTTCTCCTTTCCAGAATTCTAGAGTTCAAACTGGAGAAGGCTGCATTCCTGAGCTCATCCTTTTTTCCAAACTGTTTCTGGAAGGGGTGAGTTAGTTCCTCTTTCTTCGATATCTTGTACTATGGCTCCTGTATCTCAAATAAAGGCTCTGTCATCACCTTTGATTGTTTTACAATTCTATTCCATACTTTCATTGTTTTACTAAGACCCTTGTATTTTCGTTGATTTCTTCTTATTGCTTGTTAATTCAAGATGAATGTATAGTGAAATTTGCTTATTTTATTCTGAAGAAATGATGAATTATTAAATATTATTTTGTTTTTTGTTACCTGTGACCTCAAATTTATCATTTCTGAGGAGAGTAACACATAAAATTAACAATTGATTGCATGAATAATTAGATTGTGAAATAGCCTCAGGAATTCTAAGTCACTTAGCTTAGACAAGGTGACATGATGCAGCTCATGGCCAGACTGCATATTTAGGAAGTGCTGATGAACTTTTAATATGTATCTATAACAGAAACTGTGGTAACAAAATTGGTATATTGATATATCCCAGGAAAGTCTAAATAATGAAAGTTTAAATAATGCTAAACTACCTTCATTGCAAAGTAGTCTCTCTTCCCTTTCTCTGCTTGACCTCTGACTCTTTATCTTTCCTATCACCCCTGTCACCCATGTTTTTGTAAGCTATTCTCTTGGATTGCAATACAATGTTGATTTGTAGAATTCATCACCTAAAAGAAATGATACCTTGCAATGATACTTTCATAGTAAGGGTGATGGAGCACTGGAACAGGATGCTCAGTGAAATTGTGGAGTCTCCTTCTCTGTAGATATTCAAGACCTGCCTGGATGCCTACCTGTGCAACCTGGTCTAGGGAGCCTCCCTGGGGTGAAGTTAGACTAGATGATCCCTAGGTACCTTCCAGCTTTTACAATTCTGTGATTCTGTGATGAAGTGTTATAGTTCAAACTTTATGATTCTGAGGAATGAAGAAAAGAAAAGAAAAGAAAAGAAAAGAAAAGAAAAGAAAAGAAAAGAAAAGAAAAGAAAAGAAAAGAAAAGAAAAGAAAAGAAAAGAAAAGAAAAGAAAAGAAAAGAAAAGAAAAGAAAAGAAAAGAAAAGAAAAGAAAAGAAAAGAAAAGAAAAGAAAAGAAAAGAAAAGAAAAGAAAAGAAAAGAAAAGAAAAGAAAAGAAATGTCAGAACTCTGACTACCAGCAGATTGCCAGAAGTTGCCATATTTCCATATTGCTTCAGTGCTGAATAATCTGCAAATGTTAGTAACTGTTGGAGCAAGAAGTACATTTGATTAGTACTGTCATCACTATCTTGATACTATCTCAAGCACATGATTTTTTCTAAACTTTAATACAGTGTTCATTAAGAATTCCAATATTCATACTGCATTACATTATATTAATCATATAATTAAACTGTTACTGCAATTTTGTCTTTCAATTTTCTAGCAATGCTTTTCCTAAGGTTAGTAATATACCACTGACTACTAAAATGCAGTTTTGCTGCACAAGCATCACTCCTGAAAGTCTTATTGCTTATGAAACTACAAAATCAATCAAACAAACAAACAAACAAATAAAATCGAACCTGTGTTTGAGAGTGTCAAATGAGAGATGATAAAAAAAAGAGTTCATTTCTATAGCAGGATAGAATTACGTGGTTCATGCTGAAAGTAGTGCTTCCTATTTCTTTCCATTAGAATTACAATAGATAAAAAGAGCACAATAGCACTATTCGATGAAGGAAATTCTGAGCTACAAAACACTGTTTTCCAGTCTAATCACCACCAACAGCCACGTGTTTTTGCTCACAAAAATCTGCATCAGTGGAGGTGATCCACTGTCACCATCACAACAGCTGAAACTCACCGCTCATCCATTGCTGCACCCACATCTGATGTTTGGTTCCCATAAATGTTCAGCAAGTGTCAATGAATGTCAGTGGGTGCAATTTTTTCTGCATGGAGGAATTTGGTTCCAGACCTTTGCTTCATGTAAACTTCTATGTCAGACACCATTCTGTCACATCTCCTCTGCAGTCATCTTTTGCACAACAACAGAATTTTGTTTGGAAGGTTCAGCGTCTACTACCATATCACCAGTGTGGGCCAATGTGATAAAACAGGGGGCACTAATTCTGGAATATATACAAAAGTCCCCTGTATTTTCCGCATCTTTTAGTGCGTATACTCAAAGACATGGAAAAACAAACAAATAAATAAGGAATAGATGAAGAGGAAAAATAATCATTCTGAATAAT
The DNA here is from genome assembly GCA_036925125.1 of Oreortyx pictus. Classification (NCBI taxonomy): domain Eukaryota; kingdom Metazoa; phylum Chordata; class Aves; order Galliformes; family Odontophoridae; genus Oreortyx; species Oreortyx pictus. The sequence goes on from JAUPFR010000004.1 coordinate 17,567,583, forward strand.
AACAATATCAGCAACAGTATCAGTGTAGTGTACATTTTCATATTCTTCGTTCTTTGAATTCTGAAGAGAGTGATGACTTGTTATCACTAAAATGTCACAATTTTTGGAGACTATGTCTGGTATAATGAAAACTAAATTAATTTTAAAGATTTTGTTTTTTAGGTAACACCTGGGTCTGTTTTCAGTAAGATTTCCTAATAGAAATAGATTTGTTATATTGCCTGTTCAGTGTGTTTTCATAACCTCTTTTTAAGTCATCAGTTTCTCTCAAGATCACTGTCACAGATTCATAGTTCAGTATAACTATTTAGTTATACTGCATGTGATCTACTTTTTTAATCTGATCTCTTAAATTCACAGGCTGGGACATGAGTTAGTGGATTATTGGAAATACATTTTGGAGTGAAGAGGGTATAGCCATTGAGTTGTAAATAGACTGTATGTAACAGAAGATGTGAGTTTGTCTACCATTTTTGATAGATATTCTTGTCAAAGAAGGAAACCTAAGATGTAAAGACTGTGTAACAGGAAGTCATGAACTATTTTAAAAAGGATACTTCCTCAAGTTGATACAGATTTGCAACAAACTGAGATGACTTACCAGGTTAAGTGAAAATGAAGGTGAACTCTCAAATGTATGCAATACTCAAAATGAATCTGCCTTCATTAGTCTAGTCAACAGAACACCTAATAGGAAGAACATGAGACTTTGCCACATTCATTTATTCTCATTTAAATAAATAGTAGGTTTTCTTTAGAACACAGTGATTCCATTGAGGCTGAATGTCATTATCTTGCAGGGCAGAAGATGTAACATATATATTCAGAAATAGAATGCAATTTCTCCTGAAGTGATTGGTCTATTGCCTAGATATGTAGCTTAGGAGTGGGAAGCCTCTTTGCTATTCCAATGCTATTACAGCAGCAGTAAAAATATGGAACAAGATGACATAAAAGGATTTTTGAGGAGATCTGAAAAGGAAGAAATATATAGCCCCGAAGCACTGTCTAGGTCCCTTCCAATCCAGACCATTCTCTATTGTAACTGAAGCACCAAGAAGAATAGACTTGTGTGAGTGTTTTCCGTGGAACAAATAAAAGGTAACACTTGACTCTAATTCTCAACAAGTAAACTTAAAAAACAAATCTGGTGTTTCTACTTTATTATGAAAATCAGAGTAGGCTGAGATAATGCTTAGCTTGGCCATGTGGTTTTTAAACAGAGGAATATCCCATTTAATGTTATACATACTAGACCACAGTTTTTTATTCTTTACAGATGTCTCATACTAAACAAATTCATGTACTCTGTCTAGCTACAGGTGACATCTCAAACTCATTCTGTTGCATGGATGCAACAACTAGGAGCAATTTTCCTGTTTTCATTGTAGATGCATCACTATGGAAGGAGTAACCTCATGACAGAAAATTCTCAGGGAAAATACTGAAAATCTGTAGTTGAATATCACTGCGTATTCAGCTGTTTCTAAATGAGTGGTGATTAAAAGATATTATGCTAGATACGTATCTAGTAAAAAGAAATGTAAGTTGTTTAAAAGCCTTTAACTGCTGCCCCTTAAAAAATAAGTTAGAAAATGCGATAGGCTTGTTTTTTTACATGCAAACAATGTCTAAATAAAATGTTAAATTAAGGATTTTTTTTCAATGAAGTTCTGTATTTAGCGTGAAAAAGTTGTGAACCATGAGTTTTAAGATCAGGAAATTGGCTTGCTTATCATAAGATAAAATACTTGTGTTTTATAATTTCAAGGTTCATCACATTACACGAAAGATTGCAACTAGCCTTGCAGCTACTTCAGCTTTAGTCTGCAAGAATAAAAAAAAAAAGTATTTTAAAGCACTATAAATCTCATGAGGTTACCAGAAGAAATGATCTGAAACAGTACTAGACAAAACTCTTGAAATATGATGAGCTGCAAAATTCCTACCTAACATTTACATATATTTACATGATATATGTATATACATATATACACACATATAATTTATAAAATATATATAAAAGTACTTCTTTAGCCAGTGTTTCATAGCTTAGCAAATCCTTAATGATGCATCTGCATTTTTTGAAACTTCATATTGACTCATATTTATGTAAGTAATTTTCCACTTCTCTTTCCTTTCCTTTTTCTTTTTATTCAATGAAAGAGAAACAAGATTTTAGATGTTCTTCTACAAGACAAAAACATACTGTAATTACTCAAACTAAAGATTACTAGGATGTATTTCTAGTCTTTCTTTATTAGTCTTTTTGTAACTGAATGGAACTAAGGTAACACATCTAAACAATATGTACAATGAAAAGAATCACAGTGAAAATTTAGCAGTTAGCCGTTTCAAAACTCCAAAGTACATGAGAAATACATGTTGTTTTGTGCATGTAACTTTCCAATAATAGAATGATGTTTCAAAAAAATAGAAATTACTGAAAAAAAAAATGGTTCTTATTCGCATATTATTCTTAGTACTCCAGTATCTAATTTCAAGGGTGACACTTCTTGGCAGTGAGAATAATAGCATGAAAATAGTATTTTCCCATTTATTCTGATAGCATTTTCCCATTTATTCTGATAACATGAAACACAAAACAGTAACCATATGAAGTACCAAAAGTTATTCATACAACTGTCATAATTGTCTAATTTACAGAAGATAAAGTGAAAAAGTAGATTGAGAGAGGGAGGAAGAGCAGGGAAGAGAGAAAGAAAAGGCACTTATGATACCTATTTCATGGTTCTTGGGTTCAAATTGTTCTGAAATATCTCTTAATTCATAGATGGAGACCTAATATATCCTGACATATCTTATGTAAGGAAATACTAAAGCTCAGAAAACTGTCTTCCCAGTATCAAAGTCAAATCACATACTCTACAGAGATGTGGTTGTAAACACAACCAATTGTCTTTTATTATTATTATTATTATTATTATTATTATTTTCCCAAGTTTCTATCTAATACAGCAGTTTTATTAGTTTTCTGTCCAGGACAGCTAATATTCACTGGATTTTATATTGATAAACCTTTTCATTCTTTCTTTTAAATTTAATTATATTAAATGTTACATTTTAACATCTGCTGCTTTTGGTAGGAAATTACTCTGAACTACAGTTTTAGTTGAATTAAATGTCATACAATATTCAAAAATACTAGCACTCCTTCAGTGACTGTGCTAAAACACACACACGCTCAGTAGAATCCAAAGCTGTGTGCATTACATGTTATATTTGCTTGTCATTTGGTGAGTAAAACAAAGTAATTAAAGACAATAATGTTTTAATTTATCTACTCAATTATGACTGTAAAAACATAGAATTTCTTGTTATTAAACATGTACATTGTATATTCAGTTAGAAAATGGGCTGATTTGTAAAATGAAATCAAGTCATTTCTAGAATCAAGGAAAATTTGTGTCAGAAACTGAGGATGAAAAATGGTTCACAGATTTAGCATTATTAGTGGATATGACAGTTCATTTAAAGTATTTAAATATACACATTCAAGATGAATATCAAGTTATCTGGGCTAAATTTCAGATCATAGTAGCATTCAAAATGAAATTTAAATTATGGCAAGCTCAAATTGTGGCAAACAATTGTATACATTTTGATGCATTGCCTAAATAGTCCTCTGAACAATGGAAAATATACAGCCTTGCTTTCTGATAAAGAAATTTAAGAATGTGTTTCACGATTGTTTTCAGAAATCTGAAAAAAAATCAATTTTTGATATTATTTGCAACAGTATTTGCAGATACAAGCAAAATATTACCTGCTATGTTCTTCAAAGAGAATGCACAGATTTGCTATCAGACATTCAACTTAAAGAAAAATTTGATCATGTCACTTTATTAGACTTTTATAAGACTAATCTTAACAGAGATACTACAGAGATGCTCCATGATCACATCTTATTCATGTCATAAAATACATACAAAAGTGAACAACTATTTTCAAGGACAAAGAACAAGAAGAGAAAAATTAGACCAGAAATCTCAGATGAGGACCTTGAGAACATATGAAGTATTGCAAGCAAGTGCTTTCATAGAACCAAATACTGATGCATTCGTTTCATAAAATCAGGGTCAAATATTCCACTAGTTTTATGTTTCTATTGCCCTCTTTTTATGTTTTAATAAAAATATATTTAGATGAATGTTTAGCTACTTATAATATATTGACTATAATTATAAATCTTATATGCAGCCCAAGACAATCATTCCTCTTCACTCAAATGCACCATAGGCAAGCCAAAATTTTGGATACCCCTGCTCTAGAAGGAAGGAATACCATCCAGAGGGACCTTGACAATGTTCAGAGGTGAGTCCATGAAAATATCATGAACTTCAACAAGACTAACTACAAGGTCTGAACCTTGGTGTTACCCAAAAATAATTCCGAACAAGTTAAGTGATGAATGGATTAAAAGCAGCCTCGTGGAGAAGAACCTCGGGATATTGGCAGGTGAAAAATGGAACATGAGCTAGCAACATGCACTTACAGACCAGAAAGCCATCAGTATCTGGCCTGCACCAAAAGTATCCCACACAGCAACTCAAGGGAGGTGATTATCCCACTCTAATCCACTCTTATGAGAATACCTGGACTAATGCATACTGCTGTTGTCCAGGGAAGGAACTCAAAAATAATCAAAAGACTGGAATATATCTCCTATGAAGACAGGCTGTAAGAGGTGGGGTTGCTTATCCCAAAGAAGAGGAAAGAACTTATAGCAGCCTTTCAGTACATAAAGGAGGCTTACAAGAAAAATGAGGAAATACTTTTTAACAATGTGTATAGCAATAGGAAAAGAGATAATGGCTTAACATTAAATGAGAAAAGATTTAGATTAGATATAAGGAAGGAATTTTTTACCACCAGAGTGGTCATAATGGATTTATCTGAGAAGTTCTGGATGCCCAGTCCCTGGTATAGTTCAACATCAAGTTGAATGGGACCTTCACACCCCTGATTTAATGGAAGGTGTCACTGCCCATGATAGAAGCAATTTAAACTAGCTACACCTAAGGCCCCTTATAACCCATTTTATTCAAAGATTCTATTATTATAGTCTGTGTTCACATGTTAGGTACACTAACTTGACCTCTTTATCATTAGACTCTCACATCACAAGTTGACAGCATTGCTATCATTTCTCAGACAGTGCTTCAATTTTTTTCCTTTGCAAAGGAAGAAAAGCGAAAAGAATAATACTATTACAACTCAAATATGAAGTATTGTTGGTTCTATGACATTGTAGGGAATAATTCCAAACCAACTTCCCTAATTTTAAAGTAAACAAAGTAATCACGGAAGAAAGAAGCAATGTGTGAAAACAGGAAAGCTTTGACTGGAAGAAGTTTGCCTAAAGATGAGAGCTGTAAAGCTACAGTGATTTGTTGCCATGTGTATTTCCTACAAGAAAATGTTTTGAGGTTATAATATTAAATCTCCAGAGAGGGATGAAGACATAGTCTTGTAGAAGATCTTATGTGGACTAGAGAACAGCATAACACAGTGACTCATAGCTGTGTTATCACTTATATAACAGACTTGTTCTGAAGTTTCATTGGCTTTGAAAATGCTTGCACATGTCACATGGAAACTATGAACTAGAATGCGCAAAAAGTTTGTAGCTGTCATTCGCCTAAGGATACCAATTTCCTGCAGCTAGTAAATGAATCACACCCATTGTTACAATGTGATGCCAGGCAGCTACTGAAATAACACCATGGTTATTTATGAATATGCCTTTTAAGAATTATAATTGTTTGGTACTTTTTTTTTTTTTTTGTTAGTTTGTTTTAAATTGTGATTTGTATTGTCTTATCAATTGTATTTCAAACTTTTTTTTCAAGATCAAAATACTGAGTCTAGATCTCCCATCATAAAAATAGGGTTGATGCATTTATTTAAACCATGGTGGATTGAAAAAAGACAGTGGGAAAAATATTTATGTATTAGGAAAATATATTTGCTTTAGGTTTATACAACTGTTGAAAAGTAAAAGAAGAAAAAAAAAGCATAGATTTTTGGAGAGACAATATAGCACTTGTCAATGGTTTATAGGACATTAGGCTTGGTTCTGTGACTAATGTTGCAGGGGGACCCATATACCCATGCCCTGGGAAAGAGGAAACTGGAAAAGGGGAGGGAGATGGGCTTAAAAACAAAACAGCAGCAATGACCTGAGGAGGAAAGCTAATTTACTAAATAAGATATTGGAATGCAAAATAACACAATGCAATACAATATAAGTAGAACTGAAGCTAGTAAATCAGATAATATGAAAGTGTCCAAAAACCAAAGGCATTGTTCTAATGCTGAAGGTGAGATGGCTAGGGAGCACATATCACAGAGCTGAGCAGAAAAGGAGAAGAGGAATGTCTTGTGACATGCAAACAACTTTAATTTTCCCACTGAATGGAAAGCAGAAACTCAAAGTCCTCTGGGATATGTAGTTCTTTTTTGAGTACCATGAACCTGGAAATATTGACAGTCCACAGAACTGGAGCATCAACTCTTTAACTCCCAGTGCTCTACATAATGTTATGATGCGAAATACTGAGAACAAAATTCAAAAAAACCATGACAGCATTAAAAAGGCCCTTGCCATATATTTTAGAACATAATTACAATATCCAAATGTCAACTACCAGAAAATTCACATTAAAGAAATAAATGTGCATTTTTCTCACATTAAGCAAGAAATTTGATACTGAATTTAGTTTACTGGTGGACATGCATGCTTACGCAAGATCTGAGAGGAAGACAAGAGTGGAGGGATCCTAGGGAGTATACACTGAGAGTGGACAAGTGAAGTACAGTTCCTACAAAGTTCACAGCATTTTATGTAAACTGAAGACCATTCTTGTGTTTAGGATTCAGCATCCAAAAGCTTAAAGGCATAAAGATTATTACAAACATTTTAAAAGTCAGTAGAGGAGACCAATAGCTGCTTGTCATGCTTGCAGCAGGCAAGCTAAAAGTGTGTTGTTTGTGAGCATGTAGATACATACGCTGGCAGATGCTGAATATTCTTAAGAGAACTAAATCTGAACAAGATTTATCACGTGTCTGAGAGTACAATACAATCACTTTGAGAATAGCTGACTCAGAACTGGTAGCAGTCTTGCACCAACAATACAGACTTCAGGGCAGGCTTATTTTGTTTAAGTAGTTTTGTGGTCCTTTGTACAAATAAAATTGTCTGTGGCTTATGAATGAGCTCAAGCAATACTTTGTGGTACAATAGCTGGCTGAAACTGCAACAGTCCAACTGTGGCAAATTATTGGAGCATAGTAGTGCTAATTCTACTTTTCATTTCAAGCACTACAAAGTGACTTTTACAAGGTATCTTTAGTTTAAATAACTATTTTAAATACTGAAAACAAACAGATCCATCCTTAATTAAAGAAGAAAGGAAAATAATTGAAAAATATTTGCAACAATGTGAGATAATTTTGGCAAGTCAAACTTTAAACAAACAAAAAAAAATCATACTGTTTTTTATATATTTTCCCAGTAATTAAGATAGAGAATGTCTTTCTCTTAGTATTTGTTCAGGCCTAAATCTGCTGCTCAAAAAGCCAATGGTATCTTGGATTGCATCAAAAGGAGCATCGCTAGCAGGGTGAGGGAGGTGATCCTGCCCCTCTACTCTGAACTGTTGAGGTCTCATCTCCAGCTGTGGAGTCCTCAGTACAGGAGAGACATGGACCTGTTGAAGCACGTCCAGAGAAGGTCTACAAAAATGATCCAAGGGATTGAATACCTCTTCTACAAGTACAGGCTGAAAGAGCTGAGGCTGTATAGCCTGAAGAACAGAAGTCTACGAAGTGACCTGATAGCAGATTTTCAGCACCTTAAGGAGAGCTACAGTAAAGAAGGGGACAAACTCTTCAGCAAGGTCTGTGGTGATAGAACAAGGGGAAAAGACTTCAATCTTAAATAGAATAGATTGAGGTTAGACATAAGGAAAAAACTTTTACAGCGTGGGTGGTGAGGCACAAGAACAAGTTGCCTAGCGACGTGGTTCCTGGAGAATTTCAAGCCAACTCTGGATCAATCTCTGGGCTCGCTGATTTAGCTGTGCATGTCCCTGTTCATTGTAGGAGAGTTGAATAGTGAAAGTCATTTGAAAAAAGAAAACTATGTTAAATTGAATAGTGAAAGTCATTTGAAAAAAGAAAACTATGTTAAAGTAAAAACAGAGTCCCATTGATTCTGCTGAAAAGTGTTTCGTAATGAGCAATCACTTCTGATTAACTGATGTAAAAATTTGACCAAATCAGTGAGGTGTGTTTATAGTTAAAAGGATTACCAGAATCAACTTTCTTTTCATGTATTTATTTATTTATTAAGAACTTTAAAACTGGTTAAAATTTCAGCAAAATTAATCATTGGGTGTCAAAACATGGGTAGAATAACCAGAGAAGAGAGTATCAAAAGCAAAATAAAGGAGAAGGCAGAAGTGTGAGAAAAGGAAAAAAGATAGTGGTGGATTAGATATTTGAGGATACAAGGTACATAAAAATGCTGGAAAAAGAGAACTACATTTTCCTGGAGTTTTACTTTTTGCTTGGTTGTATAAAAGTTAAGAAATTTATTCCAGCTTGGATAATCATGCCCAATTTTATTTGAATCTCTTTCATTACAAAGTGTGCTCAATGTATCAAAGACAACCATGTTTTACATTTTTAGTACTTAGATTTCTTTCACTGATTTATCAATCTGTTTCCTTAATAGAAAGACTTAAAATTTTTTTGTCAAAATATATCACTCATTTATCTTATACTAATAAAACTATTGTGGTTGATTTGAGTTCTGAGCAGTGGTTTGCTTCAATTTTTGTCTTCTGAAGTTGTTGGGTAATAGTTCGCTGCCTCTGAAAAAGCATTGAGGTGATTGTTACACATCCTGTCCCTCACTGAGGGAATGAAGTGCTTAGTGTTAAGCAATGAAGCAATATATTTCCATCTGTGCTGTGAATCCACTTCCTTATTATTCATAGGAAAAAAAATGTTTTACATGTTTTATTTCTAGGTTCTTTGGATGCTAAAATGCATCTCTATTATTCCTGAACCATTAATCAATAAGATTCTTCCTTCAATATTAATATAAATTCTGACATCAAAGATCGTTTAATCGCTATGACTTGTAAAACAATTGGAACAATTTCAGCATGCACTGTTTTTCCTGAATCATTTTCACTTCAGTGTGGAAAGCACCTTTTACAAGGGATATTTCTTTTCTTTAGGTGGTTGAGCTCTGACAGCAAATACAGGACACCTATTGAAGTTCAGCTTTCAGGATTAGTGACTATTAGCAGCATTTAATCAAAATTTATTCAAATGACTGGAATCATTGTTCAGATTTTACAGTCACAGAGATGGGGTAAATAATGATGGGGAATGAATCATCCCTCTCTTCCATTATATATCTACTTAGAATTGTTAGTAGCAGCAAAATAAATAAATGAATAACTAAATTGATTTTTAAGATCCTGTTTTTAACCACTAAAAAGCATTAAATTCAGTGCAGATGAAAAGAAGAATTTGAATCTTGATATTCTAACAGAGTTTTAGTTCATTTGTCAGCTAAATTTTGCCAAAATTCAAAATATTTGCAAGATATTTTTTTAGTTCCCTCTGGTAAAATTAAGAATCTGACCATCATTTTAATAATGTAAATGTGACTTTGTCCTTTTTATTCATTCTGTGCTAAAAGCAGAATGATATGGAGACATGCAAAAATCCAGATTTCTTAACTCCCTGCAGCAAATTCAACTCCAAGTTTACTAATTCTAAAACCTATACGGAATTATTTTAAATGTCTTCAGTATATGCTTGAGTATTAAAGAGAGTAGATAAGTAAAAGCTGGAGACATATTACCTTAATTCCTACTAACAAAACAAAACAAACAAATATTTAGGGAAGATGTAGTGAAAGATATGCAAAGTTTGTAAAAAAATTTCTGACAGTGCAATACACCAGATGGGACCTCACAAGAGCAGAGAAGAGAGGGACAGTCACCTTCCTCCCTGTCAATGGTTTCTGGGTTGGTTTGGCCCAATTCTGTGAGGGGACCCATGGACATGTGCCTTGGGAGAATGGGAAACAGAAAAATGTAAAATGGAACAAAACAGTGGCATCAAGCTAAGAGAACTCTCATTTCACTACATGATGTTATAATGTGGAATACCAATAACAAAAATCATAAAATCATGACAGCACTACATGATGTTATGATGTGTAATACCAATAACAAAAAATCGTAAACTCTATTGGCCACTCCTCTTCAATGAAGCAAATGATACCATTCACCTTTCAGGCTGCAAAACACTGCTAGCTCATGTTGAGTTTTTCATCTACCAGGATCCTAAGTCCTTCTCAGCAGAAGGATACAACAGAAATGAATACCAGCCAGCAGTAAAGGCTTCAATTCTGATAGAGTAGAAGGAATATACTGGAGTGCAACGAGGGCTATGATGGACCTGTCAACAGATATGGGCTCCACATCACACAGTGTCAGTGGTTTACGGGACAGTTCAGCCCATTTCCATGATGCATGTGGCAAGGGAAGCCACGAACCCACACCCTGGGAAAGAGGAATTGGAAAAGGGAAAAAGGAAAGGAGAGATGGGTATAAAAAAACAGCAGCAAAGATTGGAGGAGGAAAGCTAATTTACTAAATAAGATATTGGAATGCAAAATAACACAATGCAATACAACATAATTAGAATTGAAGCTAGTAAATCGTATAATATGAGAGAGAGAGAGTTCACAAACCAAAAACCTTACTCTAATGCTGAAGATGAGACAGCTAGGGAGCACACATGCTGCTGGAATGAACAGAAAAGGAAAAGCGAGAGATCTTGTGACTTGCCATCAGTTTTATTTTTCACTCTGAGTGGAAAACAGGAAAATGCAAAGTAAAGCAAAGTTCTCTGGGGTACATAGTTCTCTTCCGAGACAGGTATATCTGGAACTATTGATGATCCATGGAACTGGAGTATTAACTCTTTAACTCACAGTGTTCTACATGATGTTCTGATGTGGAGTATCGATAACAAAAAATCATAACACCATGACACAAAGCAAGCATAGATGGAGCCAGAAAATAACCTGATCCATTGAGTCTTTCCCCTACCCTCTGATGACTTTCTAGCAGGTACTTCACAACATGTGTAGGCGAGCAAATGCGGTTTGCTTTAAGCGCAGAAAGAGGTGAAATCAAGGATCGTGGGGATCATACTAAACCATGCCAATCAAGGTGAGGACGTGGACAGGAAGCAGAACATTTTGTAAAGTTAGAAGATAGATTTAACACCTCTGTTAATTTATTGAAAAAAGAAGACAACAAGAACACTCAATTTGAGAATTACACTGAATTAAAAGTACAGTTTATAGGAATATAATGTACAACGACTGTAAAACTATGCTCTAATATATCAGAAGAAAACAAAGAGTAAAACAGAACATAAGGTCTTCTAAAAACTCAGGGTCTTCTGAAAATGAAACAAACAAACAAACAAAACAGAAAAAACTGATGTCAGAACAGACTTATGGAGGGAAAATGATGAAACAGTTTGATTACTGACTTTATGAGTCCAAAAATTAATAACCATTTGAACATTAGTGTCCAAAACATACAATTATAGAATTATTTTCAGTTTAATCAATCCATCCTTATATTTTAAAAAATTATTAACATTTAAATGCAAATCTTTAACAAGAACAAAATGCAAGCATATCTTCTATTGTGAGCTGCAGAAAATTATGCCTAATCAGTGTTCAATTTCAGATCTGATGGGACAGCCATATAGCTAATTTCTATTCAGCAGTCTCCCTTGCTCTATCAGTCTCTCTCAACATGTCTAAATCACTGCTTCAGAGTATAGCATTTACATTACATAATGTGAAAATACTGGATATTTTTTTGCCAGAGTGGAAGAGCAAGTGAATACTCACAATCATTTGAAATAAGACCAGCAATTAAAAATATTAAAAATATGTTTTAATTGTTAGATACTGCAAGCTGTGGTTGTTGTCCAGTTTGTAAAAGTATAAACCATTACATTACAGCTTATGAATGCAGGAATAAAGTCCAAGAGCTCCACAACCACAGAATCACAGAATCAAAATACTAGAGAATTTGGAAGGGACCTCTAGAAATCCTTATGTCATCTACCCATGTAAAACAGTTGATTTCCCCTCTGCTTATAATCTTCCTTTAAATACTGGAAGGACTAAGCAATACGTTAAATCACATTACTGTATGATAGTAGTCATATTTTACATTTAAATGAAAGATTTCATGTCATTGAATTGCTCAAATGTTACACCAGAAAAGTAGACTGAAAAATATTTGAAAGTTCCAAGATGAAATGAACAACTAGAAAGGCAGCAGATCTCTTATTCAGTGATACTGATGTTGTTAGGAATACAGTGTTTTTCACAGATATAATTTGGAGTAGTTTATTTTATATGTGAATTATAATAGCTGAACATAATTAACATAATTAAATAATAATAAAAATAATTAACATAATTAAAAACTAAAACAAAAACAAAACAAAACAAAAAACTACACACAGAAATGAAAATGCAAATGAAAATGAAAGCAAAAAATAAGAAGCAAACTGAAAAAATAAATAAATAAATCAACTGAAGTTTATAAGAATATGTGTGAATTTTTTTGATTTATTTTGTTGTTTTATTTCAATTAAAATGTTATGCAGTTGCATTTCAGGGATATTTACAGACTGCATCTTTAACTTATTAAATGAGAAAAAAGGTCTGCTTATTTTGAATAAAGTTTGTCTTTTCTATTTTAGATACAGTTTAAAATTTAGGTAAAGTAGGAGCTCTTCTGTTTCTGAGTATTATGTTTTTCATAGAAATTCATTGCCACTTATTTTTTCTTAAAGAGTTACAGCAATAAATGGAAGAACTAGTGACAGAAAATAAAACTGTATTTTAACCTCATGGATTTTAAGTGTGCTGTATCATAAGAGAACATTGATACAACGAATTTCTCAGCAGGTATAAGTTAATTTCACACTTTGTATTATATGTATAATACATACATATTATATATATTCAATATATTTGGATGCAGTTGGCATTATCTTTGGATAAAGTGAAAGTCGTCTCTCTCAATTTGTTTTTTTGAGGGAGATTTGGTATCAAATAAAATGTTGTACTTTCTACTTCGATTGTATGAATCTATATGCTTTCCCTTTCAAAGGTACATTTTTCTAGCAGAAACCAGGGCTCACCAGAAGATGATTAACTCTGTCTGTTTGCCTTCCATCCATATACACATTTTGCACTGCTCTTGTCCATAACATTTTATAAACATCTTTATCCTTTAGATCGTTTTTGACCTTTCTCAGGTTCCTGCAGCTGCTGCTCTATAATGTTTCTGTTATAATCAGTGATTTGTTTTCAACAAAATTTAAGATTCTTTTTTTTTAAGATAAAGAACTTCATAGGTAAAAATTTACTCATTACATTGACAGCTAAGATAAATCTGTTCTATTTCCCATTTTACACATTATTGGCCATTTAGAAAACTTTTTACAGTTTTGATTGGTTTCCAGATTTATTTCCTTAAGTTGAGAATAGAACCTCCAAAAGAAGACTAGACTTGGCCTTTGTATTTTAATGTACATTAACTGTCTTCCCAAAGAAGAAAAAAAAACCAATTCCTACATCTCTGCTATTTCTTTTCAATATTCCCACTGTTTTTTACACTGCTGTTTGAGTTTTGAAAACTGTTAACTCTAAGTAACTTTTCACTTTTTAATGTTTACATTTAGAATTTCCAGAGGGAATATTCAATTTTCTTTTTTTTTCTTTTATTTTTTTTATTTTGAAGTTGTTCATTGTTTGAAATATTAAAGCTATTTCAATAGAAAAATCTCAGTTTAATTTCATTTCTTAAATTAACACTTTTATATTTATGCAGGCTTATTAACTCATGTGTGTTCTCAATTCTACTAAAGTTATAGATTATAAACTATTAAGAAGATTAGAATGAGAGCATAAGGTAAGAAGTTCAGAGGTGTTTTTAGAGAATGATCACCTAACAAGAAGAAAGGCTCACAATAAACTCATCCTAATTCAGTGTTGTCCATTTCTCATATAACACAGCTGTAGTTTATTGTCAGGCAAAATGAATGCAGCTACAATCCGAAAATATTTTCTAAGCATTAATTTACAGTGCACTTTTCACATGATCAGTAAATCATCCTTCTGATGAGTATTTAGTAAGGGAAAGCTGTAAGGACAGGAAAGTGTGAATAAGTACCTCATAGAACACAATACATTTTTCCTATTCACAAGCAAATACTTGTGCTAATTTTTTGATTTGTTTCATATGGCTTGCCAATTAAAATGAGGAAAAAGTTAATGTAAGAAATTACAGGTAAATGTGTTGAGAACTTCCAAAAGAGAAGAATAATTATGTCTGCTTTGGTTTGTATTCTCAACTGAGGGACAAAAAGAGGAGATACGAAAATGACTTCATTTAAATGAAGATACACAGAAAAAAGTTATTTGTAATGTAAATAAAAAATCTTAAAATATCATTTTTTACTAAATCTTTGAATGTTAGAAATTTATAGTACACGTATATATAAAGCATCTTTGCTAAAACAAATTTTAAGAACTTCACATGAAATCTGTGGAAATCTAAGGATATTTTTTAAGTGAGAAGAGCATTCAACAATGTCTTCTCAGCTCTATATTTTTAATGCTTACTTACAGATCTTTGAAATGTACAAGGGAGGTAGTGGAGTCACCATCCTAGGGCTGTTCAAAAAGCATCTAGATGAGGTGCTAATATAATGTAGTAACTTAGTGGGTAGGGATGGTGGCAGGAAGATGGTTGGGCTAGATGATCTTGTACGTCCTTTCCAACCTAGTATTTCTATTCTGTGTTCTATGTTCAAACAGATATTACCCATAAGAATCTCACAGGGAATATAAAATATTTTATTTTATTCCATTTTCTATAGATGATGAGACAGTATATATCTGATTTCTTGAGAAGAAGAATTTTTCTCATATGACTTGCAGTTCCACTATAGCCTCTGAATGTGCAATAAAAACTTACAATCAAAATTAAGGGTAGAAGTTGACCAGGAATATTTTCTGTCCGAATAGAACTACTAACCATATAACTTGTATACAGAACTATAACATAACATTTATTCAATTAGTGGAGAAAAAAAACTACAAAAGATTGATGAGCTTTCCCTGTTTTATCTCGCTTTAGTATTAAGGGTTTGCAGGAAAAGAATTACCCATTTAATAAAACAGTGTACATGTTCAAAAAGTGAAAAAGAATATGTTTTTCAGTAATTTCTCAACTGGGACGATAATTTTTAAGATC
Organism: Oreortyx pictus; assembly: GCA_036925125.1. Taxonomy (NCBI): domain Eukaryota; kingdom Metazoa; phylum Chordata; class Aves; order Galliformes; family Odontophoridae; genus Oreortyx; species Oreortyx pictus. The sequence continues at coordinate 17,583,002 of JAUPFR010000004.1, forward strand.
TTTATCTCCCTAAAATGAGTGCAATCATAAAAAATAAAAAAATAATAAAAAAATCTGAAGCAGTTATTTGCTGTTATCATGACCCTCATACAGAATGCTTGCTGAGAATGTTACTGTGAAAAATCATTGTTTTAGTGAACCAGGCTTCACTGGATATGACTGTGACGTTTACAGGTGACTGGTATAACATAGTAAAACATTAAAGAATCAGTATCTCCTGCCTTGATGCCTTGAAAGTAAATACTCCATCTTTCTTTTATGATATGAGAACAAACAATTGTCGTCTTTCACAAGGTCCTCTTCTTCTACCTAATGATAAATGGGTAAGGGATCCTCCATTACTTGCACAGTGTTCACTCCAGTGCCATCACAGGAAGTGTGTCCTCGTGCTTCTCTTTCTTCTGCAAGGCAATTGTTTGACTACTGGCAGGCATGGTTTCTAAAAAGTGAGAATACAGAAGTGCCAGCCTTATTTGTCAAACCCCACAGGGAAAGATGTGGACACTTACCTGGATAATCCCCACAGTGACAAGGGGATAAATCTGTGATTATCTGTGTCCTAAAGTAAGAAAAGTGTATCTTGAACTTACTATTATCATCTTAAAGTAAGGGAGTATCTCTATTAGAACACACCATTTATCTTTATACACTGAAATATTTAATTTAAATATTCTTCAAAGGCATGTGGGCACAAAGGAATGTCTGGACCATAGCAACACTCACAGAATTCATAGTAATATACTTCAGTGAGCAGTGAACTTGAAGCATATTGGAAACATCTTTCAGTTTGTCATTTCCCTTGGCGATTTTTTTTATTTTACATAATGACAGAGTGGCTGAAATGGGCAAAAAGCTGTGATGACCACCAAGTCTAGTCCATTCCTCAAAGCAGAATTGGTCAGAATGGATTGTTCCTGATTGTATCCAATCCAGTTCTGAGTATATTTAATGATGGAAATGTTACAGTCTCTCTTGGCAAATTATGCTAACGTCCAACCACTGTAACAGCAAAGAAAGAAAGATCATTTCTTTAATGTTTAGGTTGAATGTTCAGTGTTTCATTTTCCGGCTATTATCTCTTGTCCTGTTGCTGCATTCCATTAAGAAGAATCTGGTTTTGTCTTCTTTGCATCCTTGATACAGTTCCCAGAAGAATATTTGTATATATACATGAGCACACACACAAATAATAATAATAATAATAATAAAGAATAAAAGAAAAAAAGGAAAAAGAAAAAAGAAGTAAGAAGAAAAGAATCACAATAAAGATTTCAAAAGACCTCCTTGACTTATGTATGATAATGTATGAGGTGCTAATGAGCTCATTCTCCATTCACTTAGATGTATGAAGTTAGCATCAGAAAGAATTTTTCACTCAAAGTAATGGTGTGCAACACAGTTATACTATATCTTGACTGTAGTAAGCACACTGGCGATAAGCAATTCAGTTAGAAGGATCCCTTGATTAGAAGAATTATTATAGATTTTTCAACAAATTTTGTCAAACTATAGTTCTATTTTTCATAGAAGTGGGTCAGATCTTCAAAGGTAAAATGACAACTAAAAATGCAGATGGGGAGTTGTTTGGATTTTAAAAAGTACTTAGATTAAAGTATATACCACTTTTGGAAAATTGTTCTTGGAATCTGCTCTAATTAAAAAACTAACCTTCACTGTTACAAAATGTTAGTCTGTTGGTCCCACAAGTCCCTGCAGAATGCCACACGGTTTTCCGTGTGGGCAAGGGAACCAGCTTCCAGTGTCTACATTCTGCCTCAGTCTCTTCTAAGACGGTAAAAATCTCAGCTAAAACCTATCTTAGATTCTGTAGGAAGAAAGCAAATTGTTTTCGGTCCAAATGTAAGAAATCCAGAGCCCAAGACTCACTGTCATTACACTGTCATGTTAAGTCAGCTGTGTACATAAACAGGGAGGATGATTTTGAGACTAATTCTGCTACAAGGTTCAAAGTGCAAGAGTCAGTTAACTGAAAAAATAATGGTACACAATCTTTTTTTTTCTTCTTAATTTGTCTAACCAGTTTATGAAATTCTTTTGTAACACTGCTTGTGTTTTAAAAAAATGTAAGTGATCCTGTGGACACTCATTTAATATCTGACCAGTGGTAATTTACTATAGGATCAGTATGGCTGAGAATGGCTAAGGTGTAACTCTTCTATTTCTCTCTGCTTACTCTGGATTTATTGTTAAATTTTCTCCCTGAAACTGAAATGAATAGTTAGTATTGTAAGATGTTTCTGAAATTCACAGTCATAAAATACAGACAAAATATTTAGTTCCTTTAAAGGATGTAAAATCACAGGATTCTTGTTTCTTCCTTACTTTACGGTAGAACAGCCTGGTAGAAATTACTCTATGATTTTCCAACTCATTAACTGAACAGAAGATGAAAACAGAAGTGTCCTGTTGAGGCACTACTGTAAAAAATATGTTAAGATGCTGGTGTATATTGCAGACTGGAAGTCATTCAACCATCGAGATATTGTTGTAATAAGATTCATAGATACATTAGGTTGGAAAGGACCTACAAGATCATCTAGTCCAACCATCCTGTTACCGCCATCCCTAGCCACTAAGCTACTGAATCAAATCCCTTAACACCTCATCTAAACGCTTCTTGAACAGCGCTAGGGATGGTGCCTCAACCACCTTCCTAGGCAGGCCATTCCAGTGCCTGACCACTCTTTCAGAGAAAAAAATTTTCCTCAAATCTAATCTAAATCTTCCCCGGTGCAAGATATGCTAAGAACTTTCTTTGCAAACCAAAATTTGTAAAGAAAATTTGGAAAAAAGTTCAGAGGTATGTTGGCAGAAATTCTTGCTTCGTTTTAGCTTGGTATTTTTTTAATTGTTGCATTGGTCTACTCTTTACACAAAATACTTTTTAAAATATTAGCCAGGCACTGAAAGCTTCAATTTATTTTTTCTGACATATATACAAATTTCTTTGGCTCAAAGCTTGATAGTGACACCCATCTGATATACAACTTGCTTGGCAAACTTCTGGGGTAAGAGAAACATATGTGCCTGGACAACCAGGAGAAAACTTTCATCTGTTTTTCCTGAGAATCATAGAATTATAGAATCACCAAGGTAAGAAAATACCTTTAAGATAATCCAGTCCTCCCCATCATACTTATTTTGGGAATTCAATCTTACTTACTTGGGCCATCTTGGAGGAGAGGACCACCATGACATCAATGCACATACCTAGCAGCCTATCATGTGACAATAACATGACAAAAAGCTAATTACACAATGAGAGAGCTAATTACACAACATGGACATGTTGTTGTCACTGACAAAAAATTATTAAGTACCCCTGACAATCAACTGCTGCCCCAGGCAACCAAAATGACATTATGAAGAGAATAAAAACTCAAATTGTTCTGTGGTAGAACAAATACCCCCTCCACCGAACTGCAGCTGTGCAGGTCAACAAGATGTTACTGACCTTCTTATAGCCCCCTGTGGACCAGCAAGACATCACTGGATCCAAGGTGGTAATTATCCCTACTTTATAAACCATTCACTAGGGTTTCTTTCTTTACTATTACTAAATGTCATGGTTTCCTGTTTTTTGTTATTGGTATTACGCATCATAACATAATGTGAGGCACTTGGAATTAAAGAGTTAATGCTCCAGTTCTGTGGACTCCTGAATTTCCGGGTACCTTGTTTTCATAAGAGAAGAACTATATACCCCAAAGGACTTAGCATTCCCATTTTCCACTCAGAGGGAAAGATAAAACTGCATGCAAGTTTCAAGACTGCCTCTGTTTTTGCTCCTTGTCCCAGCAGTGTGTGCTCCCTAGACATCCCACCTTCAGCTTTACAGTAAAGCTTTTGGTTTTAGACACTCTCTAATTTATTCGGTTTATTAGCTTCAATCCCAATTTACTTGTATTTATACTATTATAATTAGTAAATTATCTTTCCTCCTCAGATCATTGGAGCCTAGGCCAACCTCTGTACCCTTTCCCTTTTTATCCCATTCCCTTTCCTGGAACATGGGTCGATGAGTTTCCCCACCCCTTCAGTCATGGAACTGGGTTGAACTGACCTGTAAGCTATTAACACTAGCTTCCCCAACTTCCCTGCTTTCCTCAGCTGTGTAGAATTTATAGCAGATTAATTGAATAGCTTTTGGCCTGGTTGGCTGCCTTAGTCTCCCCCTGGATACGTACATGTCAAACCACCTTCTCTAATAATTGGAGCGAGACACTGTTCAGGTTAGACTGAACGAATAATCCTGCAATAGCAGTATATAAACTGATGAAATTCTCATCTCAACTGATCATAAGTTGATAGAAACAACGGACTTTGCTTAATAACTAGATAAAATAAAGTATTTAATGAAGACATACACTGTAGAAAATTTAAAACAAAAGCAACAGCAGCAACAGCAACAGAAAAGCAACAAAGTCAAACCCATAATGAAGAGGTAACTTGTGGATGTGTGCTTTGGGGCATAGGTTTGTGAATGTGGATATGTTTTGATTACAGAGACATATGTCACGTGACACGCTTCTGAAGTAAAGAATTTGGTGGTTTTGACTCAACAAAGCTGAGTTATTTTTCCTCCTGGTAAAGGCGAGATTAGAAATGCTTTCATTCTATCAGCTGAGTCTATGCTAGCAATTCAGTTCTGAATTGAAATCTTGAGTTTGCTGCAGTATTGGAGACAATACTGCCAATAGCAAGGGCAATTCACGCTCAGAGTGTTTGTTATCACTGTATCTTTCTTTTTGTATTCTTTATTCAGTCAGTTCTTTTATGTACGTCTTCGTCGTTACAGTGGCAACTTAAGGAGAAATAATCACATCTTTTTCCTGCATATTCACTGTTTATGTTGTGTTCCAAATGTTTTTTTTTTTTTGAGTGTAACACAAGAAACTGCACAAGAAATAGAAAGCAAGGTTTCCAAAGTGTTTTTAAAAACTACATCAATAATAATATATATATTCAAATGACCAGAAAATACTACCTTGATTTTTGGCAGTCATTCGCCTCATCAAAATTTAAATTCTTCCTTGACAAAAGGAAACTCTGTTGCATGATGAAATAAATATTATTCCTGATGGTTTGATCCAAGGTCTTTATAGGGTAGCCTCAGGATTGCAATAACTTCTTGCCATCTGACTTTGGTCCCTAGGGATACACCTGTCATTATAGATATCTGGAGTAAAATACAGAATTTTATTTCTTTCTGATAATGAGATAAATGGAAATTTTACTGGAATATCATCCAGATATTCTTGTTCCATGTCTTTTTGCCTGATCAAAGCTTTTTTACCTAATTTAAAACACACACACAATTTCGTATTTTCATAATGATGTAAAAGAAATGGAACAATCCAGTGGGTAGTCTGTCTGTTATTCTTTATGTACTTAATATCACTAACAAACACCAAAAACCACAATTTAATCATATGTAAATAGTGCATTATGCTGGTGTCGTAGTTTTATAATTTTAATTATTGGCATTCTACATCATAACATCATTTAGTGCAATGGGAGTTAAAGGGTTAATACTCCAGTTCTATGGATCGTTGATAGTTCTGAGTATATCTGTCTCAGATAAGAAGAAAAACCACATACCCGAGAGGACTTTGTGTTTCCATTTTCTGTTCAGAGGGAATGGTAGAACTGCTTGCATGTCATGAGATACCCTCCCTTTTTCCCTTTCTGCTCATCCCTGCATGTCTGCTCCCTACCCATCTCATCTTCATCACTGGAGTTAGGCCTTCAGTTTTTGGACACTCTCTCCTTTTATTTGATTTATTAGCTTCAATTCCAATTATATTGTACTATATTGCATTATCTTATATTCCGGTATTATATTTATTAAATTAGCTTTCCTCCACAGATTGTTTTCACTGTTTTGCTTTAAGCCCATCTTCTCACACTTTTCCCCCTTTTCCCTTTCCTGTGGTGTGGGTTTGTGGATTCCCCTGTCCCGTTAATCATGGAACAGGGCCAAAGCAGTGCATAGACTGTTGATAGCTGGAAAATCTGGCATATGTATGCCAGCTTGCTAACAAAAGGCACCAACACTGCTACACCATTAGCACCACATCGAATATAGCCCAATCTCTGACTTTGGCCTTTCTCTTTTTAAGTCTCTGTTCTATTTACCTAAATAAATGTTGTGATTCTGCCTGACAGGCAGCTAAGCACCATGCACATCCAATCCCCAAGTCTTCTAGTATGATGGGGGAATCAGGAAAATAAAATAAAATAAAAAAAAGAATAGAAGAAGAAGAAATTGTATGTTGATATAAAATCTATCTACTAAGATTGAGGAAAGGAAGAGAGAAATAGGAATAATGATAATAATACATAGGTCTCTCTGAAATTCATCCCTTCTGTTTATTTTCATGGAAACTACAATAGTTACAAAGAGCACAGTGACACTCTTTGATAAAGAAAATTGTCATCTATAAAACACTACTTTTCAACATAGTCACCACCATTTTTGCCAGCGCTGAAGAGAGGTTGCATGTCATGCTTTTAATCTACACCAGAGGAGGTGACCCACTGACACTGATAACTGCTGAAACGCATCACCCACTGCCTCACTGTGTTAACACAGATTAATTCAGAGAATTTAAATAAACGTTCATCAACGAGAGTGAAGAGGTGCATTTTTTTTTCTCATGGAGGAATTCAATGACAAATGTTACCTTGTAAGGCTGCCTCTCTTCTGCCATATGTCCCATGGAAACAAAGTGCAACAGAATGTTGATTGTAAGGTTCAATTTCAGGTGCCATACAACCTGCATCTACCTCTAAAGGCATGGGTCAACTAATAAGCTATGATGCATTATTGTGCCCTCATGTATGCACATGTGTATTTACAGAACAAGTGATGCACAAAGCAATTGCTCCACCTGCCTACTGATGCCTAGCCAGAGCCTGACCAGTAGCTGTGCCTCCAGGCTGTGAAAGACAGAAACCGTTTTCCTTTCTTTTGTCTCAAAGCTTGCTTTGTAAGGCCTTTTCTGGTGACAAGACTCTGACTGATAACTGCCGGTTATCCAGATGGGTGTTATGGTGCCTTGTTTGTCTCTGCCTATGATTGTAAAGATAAGCAGAAATAGGGGCAAATAGTCTTTTCCGGGGGGGGGGGGGGGGGGGGAGGGGGGGGGTTACGGCCTGGAGAAGCTGACCACCACAGAAAGACAATGCTCCTGCATGGCAATGAAGGCAACATCCGCTGCTGGCTTATCCGTTAGGCCAGACATGTCACACAAACCAAGAGAAAACACCTGAGAAATGGGGATAAAAGGCCTTCAATGAACCAAGGATTTTTGGAGGTGAAGAGAAGAATTCCTGGAGAAGATCTCCCAAAGAGAAAATCTTTTAGGAGAACTCCCGAGACGGACCCTGAGACCTGCTTGCTGCCATCTCCCATCCCCCGTGGTGACCAGACAAGTTCCTGGGACAACAAACCTCGTTGAACCCACGGTGGTGATTATATCTCTCTTGCTTTCTATCAGGACTACTTGCAGAAGAACAGAGAAGTCTGTTTACATGGGAGAAGAGAGAGCTTCTGGATGATGTACAAATAGTCCTTAGGACCTACTGTTATAGGAGATCACAGGGGTTTGTGACTAAAGGCAATGACAAAATGATTCATATGAAAATTGAGAGCATATATGAATGTTTAAATAAAAATGCACATCTTCATAGCTCAGACCCTAGCATCTTTGGTCAGAAGAAACTACCTACAAAGAAATTATCTGCTTGGAGTCTCATTGGTGTTTTACTGTGCCACCCTTCAGAGAATCTGTAGGCCAGACATGCTATTGATCTGCACTGGTAAGGCAATTTCTTCATTTCAGCATTCCTGTATTTAGAAGAAACAAGGTCTCTGAACCTGTTTGCTAAAACACAGTCTTGTTAAATTTAAGAAAGTATTCAGTAGATGGTCATTAAATGGTCCCACATTATCACAATATTGTAGTCTAAATCTGCTTTTACCCAAATTTATATTTACATCCCTAGAGATGCTCTGCTGATCATATATTCTGTTGAGATACAATCTTTGTTCTCTTTTTTTTCTGCATGGAAATATTTTAGGATTGCTGATACTCTAAAAGCATGAGTCCTTCAGTCCTTCATTTACTGGCAGAAATTACTTGGCTGTACTTCCAGCCCAGAGCAGGAGCTGCACCTTGTCATGCATACCTTGTGGTGATGGACACTGCTATTACCAGGAATAGCTGCACAGCCTACACCACCCCAGTCCATGAAGAACTAAGGTCTCTGTAACCCTGCAAGTGTGATGTTAGTCAACTGCAGAAGTAAGAAGGAAAACAAAGGCTTCAAAAATTAGTGAACTGAATTCTCCGTTACTGGAAAGTGGATTTAGCTACATGGCCTAATGCAATTTGGAATTTGTCCTTTACTCCCTTCTGACCCTTCACAGCTTAAATTGTGCATAAGACAGGCTGTCATGTTTACTCTAGGTTGAATTTCATTTCATATTATTCAGCTAACAAAGTTTATCCACCTTTATTATTTTCTGTTTATACTGCAATAAAGCATCAAAACTTCAGTTAGGAATTAGGGTTCTAATGTGTTGTGCACTGTGCATAGTCACCCTGTCACATAAACACAGAACAAAGATATTAAAGAATGTGTACTTCAAATTAGTAAAACAAACAAACAAACAAAAAACATGAAACTGAATATCTATTTGTACAATACTTCCAAAAATTTTCCCTAAGCTATTTCATAAAAATAAATACAGTCTGATACATATGAACTGCACTTTGATGTGACTTATATAGCCTCATTTCTGTTTTGTTAACAAAAGACCATGAAGGTTATTTCACGCTGAATGCACTTAGCACTATAGAAGATCCTGAGAAAAGAGAATTCTTATATTTGCTCATAGTATGTGTCTCATTCTTAATACCTGTTAGTGGCTTTAAAGTACATGAACAAATGTATAAATATTCTTTTTCCCTCAAAATGTAGTGGATTAAAGTGAAACTACTTTGCATTATAATCATATAGTTTAAATATTTATTGGATAAATATTTCCACATCAAGAAGAGCAGCTTTGGGAGCATGCTATTTTAATCAACTTTTTAAACCATCTAGAGCATTAAACTAATTTACAGATTTTCTCATAAGAGATGATACTAATATTCTCAGATTAGACATTTAGTCTAGGAAGCTACAGATGAAACTTTTATCAAAACATTTGTTTTAACTTTCTTTGACTATAAACTTACCTGCTAATTTTATTTGCCTGGTATTGAGCAAAACAGTGTTGTCAATCTCTCTTTTTTTAAAATTGTGTTGAGCAGAAAAGGACAATGAAAAGACTTAGGTGAGTAAAAAACAACGAAATTATCTAATTAAATAATAAATTATCTCAAATATGGTATAGAATAAATTTGTTGGTGAACAGTATTAAAGTTTCATACAAGAATAGTCCTTAAGTACTCACAAAGTTCTCATATCTAGGCACTGAAGACTTCAAAACTCATAGAATTATAGAACCATTCAAGTTGGAAGAGACACTTAAAGTTTATTTAGCCCAACTCTCTAATAAAAAACAGGATCATCCACAGCTAGATCAGGGTACCTAATCTATTTTCACCATGAATGTCTCCAGGGACAGGGCATCCATCACCACTCTGCACAACCTGCTCCAGTGCTTCACAACCCTTACTGTAAAAAACCTTTCCATTATAACCAGTCTAAATCTCCCTCCTTTTAGACCTTTTTCCTTTCTCCTGTCACAATAGATCCCGTTAAAGATTCTACCCTCTTCCTTCTTTTAGCCCCCTTTTAGCTACTGAAAGACAACTTTCAGGTCCCACCTTCTCTTCTACAGGCTGAAAAGTCCCAGCTCATTCAGCCTTTCCTCACAGGAGATGTGTTCCATCCTTTGGAGTTGTCATGTGGAAAGAGGCTCTCTTTAATATTTAATGACCATATTAGTATAGATATAAGAAGAACTATTTGAGATGTCCTAACCCTACCAACTTGGTCTTTAGAACCATTGCAGAAGGATGAGAATCTCTCTTAGGTGTTTACTTTCTCTGTCCAGTCCTGTGTGTCTCAGATCTTACCAGTATGGAAGATGAATTTCACTCACAGGTGATTGAGGGCTACCCATTTTAATTTCTAAGACTAACATTTTTGCATTACCAACAGGTGCTTTCATGTGTTGCATATCATTAAACAAAAACTAGTAAATAAATAGAAATATTGTCCATTCTAGTCATTCAGTTTGGATTGCGCTAATTCAGATTGTCTGTATTCTATAACACATTGAGAGCTTCAGATAGAGGTGAAGGATGTCTCCAAACACTTCAGTATGTCAGAGACTAAGGTCCTTCAGCTGTTCCTCCATTAGACCTTCTCTACCTTTCATATTTTCAAAGAAGTACCTGTGATGCATTTAAATGAAGAGGTGTTGTGGTTTTGTGATTTTTGTTTTCGGTATTCCACATCAGAACATCATGAAAGAACAATGGGAGTTTGTCAACAGTTTACAGGCTGGTTTGGCCCAGCACTGTGACGATTGGTGTGGGGGACCCACAGACCCATGCCCCAGGAAAGGGGAAGGGGGAAAGGGAAAAGGGAGATGGGCGAAAAACAAAACAGCAGCAATGATCTGAGGAGGAAAGCTAATTTACTAAATAAGATATCAGAAAGCAAAATAATACAATATAATAAAATATAACTGGAATTGAAGCTAATAAATCAAATAAAATGAGAGAGAGAGTGTCTGATAAACTGAAAGCCTTATGCTAAACGCTGAAGGTGAGACAGCAGTGAGCACCCACTTCTGACTTGATCCCAAAGGAAAGAGAGAGCGTTCCGTGACCGCAGACATTTTTTATCTTTCCCTCTGAGTGGAAACGTGAAAATGCAAAACATCACCCAGTCCTCTGGGGCGTGTAGTTCTTCTTCTCTTCTGAGACAGGTATACCTGGAACTATCGATGATCCACGGAGCTGGAGTATTAACTCTTTCACTGTTAATGCACTACATGATGTTATGATGTAGAATACCAATACCAAAAATCATAAACCAAGACAGAGTTAAAGAGTTAATGTCCTGGTGGACATTAACCTCCCCCTCTTCTAGAGTGAGTGGTCCTGCTTGGGCATGGCCAAGCTGTAGAAGTTTTTTTTCTTTCTTTCTTTCCCTCTCTCTCCTGTGTTTTCTGTGATTTTTGTTTTGTTTTGTTTTGTTTTTGTTTCGCGTGTGTGTGTGTCTGTGTCACGTACTCAGATTTGGAGATAAAACTATGACAAGAGGTCATTAATCTGTTGCTTAGGTATCTCCTGGGATGACTTGTAGAGGTAATAAAAATGAAGGAAATTGCGGTATTATTGGATGTGAAAGCTGATAACAGAAGTAACTGCCCAGGGGCCAGAGGATCATGTTCAGATAGGATTTAAACCCACTAAGAAATTGCTGTTTCTACTATGTTGTGGACAAAACACCTACTGACAGTAATGTAATTTCTCATCAAGAATTTTAAGTTTATTTGAAAATTTAGTGAACTGTGGATTAAATATATATCAGTTTTCTTGTTGAGGAGGCTTCAAGAAATTTCATATTAACATTACATTCTCATAAACATGTAAGGTTTTCTAGGATCTAGCCAGTGCTTTATTATAAGCTGAAACTATATAATGACATAAGTTTACTGATAACTTCTTTAAATGACCAAGTAAGAAGAGAATCCTGCTTTTCTTAGGTCAATTATTTCGATTTAAAACCTCTAAAGCTATTTGAGAATGCATCAGTAAGTTATTTTTCTTCATTACCTGCTCCTATAGGGAGACTATGCAGCATGCTACTTGTTTTTTGACAGGCAAAGTAGAATAGTGATATAGATGGTTTTGACTCCTTGGTCCTCACTGGCCTCAATAAGTATATCCATAGGAAGTTATCTGGTAAGAAAAATCATAAAATAAAATTGAGGAACAAGTTGTCCTGTATGACCTTTTGTCCTATGTATGCCTCCTTGATATCATCCATAAGACTGAACTTTACTTGGGACACAAAACTCATAAGTTTATTTTTCTATTAGATTGAAGATAAAAAATCTATATATATATAATGCATTAATGAGGAGTAATAGAGCAGGAGTAGCAGGTATGATAAGACTATAACATTCTTCTTTTTAAGAGAAGTCTACAATGATCTATCTCGTAAGAAAACTATGACAATTTTTTCTTTTTTTTTTTTTGCTGCAGTAAAATTGTTAATAAAGCTCAGGTTTCAATTTTGATTTTTTTTTAATTCAAAAGTTAAGTCTTTGAATTTTTGAAATCTGTGTTTAAGGCTAGGAAGATCCTAAAAAGTTCTGCTTCATCTTTATTTTCTGTATGGAGGACAGTAATGAAGGCTCAGCAGATGTCCATGTATAATTTTAGATATATTACAAGTAAATGACAGGAATTTTTTTTAAAGTTTAAGTACAAACATGACATTTAAATCAATGCAACAGTATCATATTGTGCATTAAGTTCTAAATAAGAAAGAATTCAGCATTTGAATATGTTATACTGCGTAACATTGCACAAATTATTTGAAGAGTTGTCAGTGTTATCGATGTGGTTAGGTCTGGATGTTATTGGTATCATACAGAAGTAAACCGACAATCACTAAATCTGTAGGAATTATGAAGAATGGAATTAATGTCCTAAGGGAAATATATAAGGAGAAACTGTATAACCTTGCCAAGAATGTTTGTTTGTTTGTTTGTTTGTTTGTTTGTTTGTTTGTTTGTTTGTTTGTTCGTTTGTACACCTGTAGGGTAAATTAAAAGAACTTTTATATTTATCATTGCATTTACAACATATGGTGAGTGATATGTGAAACTATCAGGGATGAAGAAAGAATACCTTTAAGGAATTGATTAGATTAGCCTAAAGCATTACCTCTTTTAAAGAGCTATCTTAGAGAAGCCGAATTCTTTTAGGTCTATTGTAAAAGAAATTAAAAATTAAAAAATTATCAATTGTTAGACTTTTTAAAAACTTAAATGTTTTCGTAAATGTCTGAGAACATAGGTAATATATTTCAAGTGAAATTAAATGCTAGCTCTTTTTAAAAAGGAAATGTTAAGGATTCAAATTTATTTCCTTTTTTTTTTTCTACTTTCAGTACTACTTGAAAGAAAAATAGAATAATATCTCTATTATACATTATATATATATATATGTAACAGAATAGTAATATCTCTATGATTTAAGCAGATGTACTAGATATTCTAGTGACTCTCAGGAGACATGGCCTTGAAGTTTGAATGGCATTTATATACATGGCTGCAGAAATCCATCTGACTCCACACATCTTTAAGCAGTAAGAAATGTTGCATTTTCTTTTCATAATGGCAGTGGAAATAAGTGCTTGCTTAAAAAACAAAAGAAAATGAAAAGAAAGTATAATAATAGTATCTGCGTACTATCTCCCTTTACTTTTATATTTGCAATATACTTTATGCTGTTATACTTTATTTTTGTAGAAATACGTAGTATTATTTTGCATATAGGAAACTATTGAAAAATATCTGAGGAAGAATATGGAGGGAATAATGATTGTAATTATCTAGCAATGCTGACTGCACAATCTTACTTAAATTGCACTGAGTTGATTTTGTCTTTCATAAACTTAATTTATTTACAAAATAATTGAATGAAATAACCTTGTCTGCTAGTGGCATCTTCTAAGCTAGTAGTCTCTTCTACGGAAAACTGTTTACATTAAGGAATTGAACAGGAAGTTGGCTAACGGGAGGGACTGGGCAAGTTTCATTTTTATTGCTATTAAGTTTTGTTTACCTGATCAGACTTGTCTTTCTAATTCTCTGCTTCCTGAGTGCTATCATAGAGATCATTTTGTTAATATACAGGAGAGAGTACTTACAGTTCACCTCTAAGTCACTAAATCCTCCCATACAAGAAGAAAAACAGATAGGGTTTTTGTATTTTCACATTTCCAACTTAGATAGAAATAAGAAAGCATATATTCTACAGACAGTTTTGTTTTACATATTTACAGAATTTGATCAAAACAAAGAAAAACCCTAGGGGATTTTATAAGTATGTTTTGTATGTTTTAGTACTTGTTTAAAATAAAATTTGAGTTTCTTTCCCCCCACCCCCGCCACTTGTAAGCCTAGAAATGTTCCTGGAGTACCAGCAGCAGAATCTGTCATTTCTTCTCAATTAAGGTTAGCTGAGAAGGATTTTCATCATTAGTATCTCTCCTTAAGGTATAAAATATCATAATAACATATACTGAGTTGCTTGCATTCTCTGACTGTTCTCTTCCTTTTATTTACTCTGAAGTCCATTATATCTAGTCAACGTGTATAATTACAGAATCACATGACTGTGATTTTCTCACCTAGACAAAATAAAACCTCAATCCTTTTCCCACAAGCACATCAAGATTTAAGACAGCAAGTCCCACTAAATTTTTTAAATATTATCTTTCAAAATATGGTAGGATGAAATTTCATAGTACCCAGATTTTGCAAGGAGAACAAAATAAAATTAGTAGAAGAGGAAATTTTTAGACAGTTGTGTGTAGTATTAAAATACAAACATCCACTGGGAGGCAGAAGTATTTGACAGACTAGTTTTATTTTTAGGTTATCTTTTTTCTTCCTGCTGACAGTCCAGTGACTGCTCTTCTTATTTCCAAGGTCTGCTCTCATACAGTGAACAATGCTTCTGACAACAGAAAGAAGTCTCTGACTTTAAGTAATTGCAACAGTCAGCTGAAGTGGTACCTTGACTGTCTGCCTCTTGCCTTGTATCATGGTATGCTGTTTTGGTTTCTGCTCTGTTATATCCTGAAATTGGAAAACAGTAGAGAGGAAAAAGTATTTTTGATACCTTTTTTTTTTTTTTTTAATACTTACGACACATGCTGCAAGGTTAACAGAACAATCCTTAAAGATATGCTGTCATAGTTTACCACATAACTGTTTTAACTCATGGCCAGTAAACAAATAGTAAATAGAAAACAAATATAGTCATGCCACTACAGAACAGAAAACAATCACTTTCTGTTTTTAAAGATAGGCTTTGTCTTACATGATCTCATAATCATATAATGGTTTATGTTGGAAGGGACCTTTAAAATCATCTAGTTCCAAATCCCAAGCTATAGACAGCGACACCACACACAAGGCCAGGTTGCCCAAAGCCCCATCCAGCCTAATCTTGAATACCTCTGGGAAGAGGACCACAAAGATGAACAAGGGCCTGGAGCCAATCCCTTATAAGGAAAGGCTGAATAACTCGGTTCAGCCTGTGGAAAAAAAAAAAAAAAGACTGAGAGGAGATTTGACTAATGTTTATGAGTCTATAGGGAGGTGGGATGTAAATGGATGCAGCCAGGCTCTCCTTAGTAAAGCATAGCAATAGGACAGGGAACAATGGCCTAAAATTTGGTCATAAGAATTTTGATATAAACTGCAGATGAGCAGCAAAAAAAAAAAAAAAAAAAGAGGCAGTCTTGGGATTTGTGTGCAGTTTTTTTCTTTCCCTATGAGTGGAAAATGGGAATGCATAGTCCTCTGTGGTATGTTGTTCTTGTCTTCGGAGAACCAGGAGAATGCAAAGACTTTGTTAGGATGTGCAGGGAGAATATTAGAAAGGCAAAAGCCCAGCTTGAACCTAACTTGTCTGTTGGGGTAAAATAGAACAAAAACATTTTTTTACAAATATATTAACAGTAAGAGGAAAGCTTAGGGAAATTTCCATCCTTCACTGGATATGGGGGGAGTGCAACAACTGAAGTTAAGGAAAATGCTGAGATTTTTCATACTTTCTTTACATCTGATTTTAAAAGTCAGACCAGTTATTCCAGGGAGCAAAATAAATCTCCCATGATTCAGGCAGAAACAATTAGAAACCTCCTACTCCACCTGGATAGCAGAAGTCCATGGGGCAAGATGAGATCCACCTAAGTGTGCTGAGGGAGCTGGTAGAAGTGATAGCCAAGCCACTTTCCAACATTTACCAGAGTTCCTGGTCAACCAGAGAAGTCCCAGAAGAGTGGAGGATTGTCAGTGTGAATCCCATCTACAAGAGTCATGAAGAAGGATCCTGTGGAACTGAAGGCCTGTCAACCTGACCTTGGTACCAGGAAAGGTTATGGAACAGATCCTGAGGGAGATCACATGGCGTGTGTGGGACAACTGGGGAATCAGGCCTAGCCAGCATGGGCTCATGAAAAACAGATTCTGTTTGACCAATTTGATATTATTCTATGAGTGAAAGAAATGTCATACTCCAATATAAAGGAGGGAGATGAGGTTCTTTGGTTATGTGTATACCCGAAGGCGAGATTAAGACACAATGGGTCGAATGTTAGCCCAACCAGTTTATTACAATTACGAGTTGCTTAGGGATATGGGGAAGGGAAAGTGAGTGATAGAAAAGGGATGAAAAGCAAGGAGTCTTGGCAGAAAGCAAAAGAGACAGAATCACCACCATGGGTCCAGCAAGGTTTGTAGTAGGTTCGTTGATCTCAGGAACTCTCTGGTCACCGCGGGGGATGGGAGAAAGTCAGGAAGCTTCACAGCAATCAGGCCTCAGAGTCTGTCTTTGGGAGTTCTCCTCAAAGTTTTTTTTTGGGGGGGGAGTTCTTCTCCTCCAATTCTTCTCTTATAAAAGCCTTGGTTCAGTGAAGGCCTTTCATCCCCATTTCACAGGTGTTTTTTCTTTTCTTTTCTCTTGGTTTGTGCGACATGTCTGGCCCAAAAGATAAGCCAGCAGAGGATATTGCCTTCCTTGCCATGCAGGAGCATTGTCTTTTTGTGGTGGTCTGCTTCTACGAGCTGTACCCCCCGGAAAAGACTATTTGCCCCTACTTGTGCTTATCTTTACAACCATAAGCAGAGACAACAAGGCACCATAACACCCATCTGGATAACCAGCAGTTATCAGTCAGAGTCTTGTCACCAGAAAAGGCCTTAGGATGCAAGCTTTGAGACAAAAGAATGGAAAATAGTTTCTTTCACACCTGTCTGGTGAATTAAGGAAAAACTGTTGAAGTATCCTACCCAGAATTCAGCAAAGACTTTGATACTGTCTCCTTCAATATTCTCAAGAAGCTGGCATCCCATGTCTTGAACAGATACACTCTTTCCTAGGTAAAAAATTGGATGGGTGTTTGGGCCCAGAGAGTGGTGATGAATGGAGTTAAATCCAGATGGCCACTGTTCTTAAGTGGCACTCCCCAGGGGCTGGTATCGAAGCCTGTCAATTCCATGATTCTATCTCCTGCAGGCAGGGGAACCTCACACTACATCAGGGAGCTCAAAGCCTATCTGACCTGGCCTTAAAAACTTCCAGGAGAAAAAAAATTTCCAGGACATCCCATTTTCTTGGCAATCAGTTTCAATGTCTCACCATTCTCATAGATTAAATATTAAGAATATATTCTAGATGTGCCATTTTTTAGTTTAGACCTTTTTTCTATAATTTCACTCCTGATATAGTTCCTCTCCATCCTTCTTGTAGGTCCTCTGAAGGACCTGAAAAGCTGCTATGAACTGTCCCTAGAGCCCAGCCTGTATTTGCAATTGGAACTGCTATGGTCCAAGTGCAGGACCTTGTATTGATCACCTCAAACTGCAAGAGGTTTGTAAGGACCCATCTCTCAAGCCTGTCAAGGTGCTCCTGGATGGCATCCATTCGAACCAGCATGTTGACTGCACCACACAGCTCAGTGTTGTTCACAGACTTAGTGAGGGTGTACTCTATTCCCCTGTCCATGTCACCAACAAAGATATTTAATATCATCTGCTCCTATACTGACCGCTGAGGAGCACAGCTTGTCACTGGTTTCCGACTGGGCACTGAGCTTCTGACTTCAATCGTTAACCAATTTCTTAGCCACCGAGTGGTACATTTGTCAAATCCATTCTTGTTCAATGTAGAGACAAGAATATAATGCAGTACAGTGAAAAATGTTTTCCACAAGTCCAGGTTAATTATATTTTCTCTTCTCTTATGTTCCAATGCTGTAATTTCATCAAAATGCCACCAAATTTGTCAGACATGATTTGTCCTCAGTGAAACTATGTTGTCTGTCATCAATCACCTCTCTGTTTAACATATTCCTTATCAGAGTTTCCAGTGGGATCTGCTCCATGACCTTGCCAAGCACATCAGTGAGTCTTCTTGACTTGGGATTTTCCAGGTCCTCCTTTCTGTTTTTTTTTTTTTTGTTGTTTGTTTTGTTTTGTTTTGTTTTGTTTTGTTTTTTTGAAGTGGGGATTATTTTATCAGCTCTTTGAATTTGCGGGACCTGCTCCATGAACATCTTCAGATTTCTCAAATATGATGGACAGTGGTTTAGCAGCTTCATCTGCCAGTTCCTTCAGTTCCAAGCAGACTTCCATTTCTGTCTGCTTGAATTTGCCAAGAAGCTCCTTATTCATCCATGCAGGCTTACTGCACACTTCTCTAACTCCCCTTGTTATACCCCATGGCACAGAAAATTGAATAGAAGCATTTAGGTTGACATTTGATTAAGTTGACTTATTGGCTGGAGTGGATGGGATTTTTTTGTTCTGGTCTTCAGATGCTCTCCTGCTGACCTGTGATCTTTTTCCAGCCTCTGGGTACCTATTGGCACCACTGACATTAAACTGGTAGGAATAGTTTGGATTGAGGTTCTTCTTCTCTAGGATCTTTACTTTTAAGATCTCTTCGCCATCTTGGCAAGCCTGTCACTGATGATGCTTCTCTTCTCTGTCAGATGCACTTCATCAGCTTCTAGCCAGGTTCATGATCTAAATAACAGAATCTCTGACTGTAGCACAAAGGTGTACAGAGTCCAGTAACCATTTGTTTGCTCTCCTGATTCAAATGTCTGTTTCAAACCCTTTCCCTTTGACTGGTGTAATGGTTTTATAATTTTTGTTATTGGTATTCCACAACATAATATCATGTAGTGCACTGGGATTTTAACTGTTAATGCTCCAGTTCTGTGGATCATAAATAGTTCTGTCTCAGAAGAGAGGAAATACATACCCCAGAGAAATTTGTGTTGTTTTGCATTTTTCCATTATCCAGGGGAAGATAAAAACTGTTAATGTGTCACAATACGGATTGACCCAGCAGCAGGTGCTCTCTAGATGTCTTGCCTTTAGTGTTAGTGTAGGGCTTTCGGTTTTCAGACACTATCTGTCATTTTATTTGATTTATTATCTTCAATTCCAAATGTATTGTATTGTGTTACTTTGCATTCCAGTACCTCATTTAGTAAATTAACTTTCCTCCTCAGATAGTTGTTGCTATTTTATTCTTAGGCCCATCTCCCTTTTCCCTTTCCCCTTTCCTGGGGTGCGAACCCTTGGGTTCCCTCACCCTGTTCATCCCATAACCAGGCCAAACCAGCCTGTAAAGCATTGACAACTGGGATGGCTGATTTAAAAAATAAATAAACAAATGAAATGAAACAAAATGACACCAAACAAGATAAAATAAAACAAAATGAAACCAAAGCAAATGAAATAAAATAAATAAAATAAAATGATATGAAATGAAACTACCTCTACTCTGGTGTCCTTTACTGCCACTCACAGATCTCAATGATCCTTCTCAGTCTACTGATCTCAGTATCACTGATGTCGGTTTGAAACAGAACTAGATAAAAGTCAGTGAACTGCATGAGTCTTTCTAGTCTCTAGGTGATATCTTAGGAGTCCCAGTAAGCAGTGCACCTCTCAAGTCAGTGCAGCTGTCTGTAGATTGTTGTCTCCAGAGCACTTAGAGAATCACTTACTGTTCTCACCCACTGCCTTTTTTTTTTAATTTGTGCTTAAATGGGTATCAGATCAGATTGACTTTCTCAACTCCAACATCTTTCCTGATGTATTTTCCCTTAAGACTGCAGAGCAGTGTAGCGGTTTTGCAATTATAATCCAGGCTTCAGGGGAAATCTTTCCCTCCTGATGATAGACCTTGCTGTCTCAAGCCTACAGTTTTCTGTTAATGTTCCCCATCCTTTTTGTGTGTGTTGCCTGGGAAGATTTTGGTTGTGATTTCAACGTGAACTACTCTTGGAAGGAATCAACAAAATAACTCAGTTTTCCTTGATGTCCTTCAGCCCTTCCATCAGCCATTGAAGCTCAGTCACCTTCTGAATGAGGGCTTCTAGTGAGGACACCATTTTTTGACAGGTCTGCTGCCTGTTCATGCCCAAGAGGAAAGGTCTAGGACTTCCTTCAGCCTGAGGTTTGCACTACACCTTCTCCCTTCAGCAGCTTCATCTCAGTGGAAGCATCAGTCACTGCTGGAGTAGATGGTGCAGACTCTTCAACTGAAGCTGCAGCCTTTGCTTTTAAATGAGTGCCTGCTATTCTGCCTTGAGGGTTAGGTAGGTTGTGTAGCTTTGACCAGTAGAAATGGACACAGAAAAGGGCATGGTTTCTAGGTAATGTGTATTTCAAGTATAACTTTTGTCAGCTGGAATGACCTTCTTCTGAGAAGTGACTTACTGTGCAAACTGCTGTGCTACTCCTTGTAAGCCTGTCTGAGTTGCCAAACTCCCTCTGGCCCTGTGTTTATGTACTGAATATATGTCCAATGCTTCTCCTGACTCCTCTCATGCCTCATGAGTCACTCACTGGAGAGCTATTAACTCTTGGTGGGTTTCCACAGTTCCCTGGTACTTTTCCAACTCAGGACACACCCCTGAACCCTGTCATTTCCACCATGCTGCAGAATGTGCCTGCATATTCATTAATTGCCTTAGTGATAAGCTGTAAACCAAAATAATATCTGTATGTTCTCTAAAGGAATTTTTTACTTCATAAAGATATGCTTTCTTTTTTTCTGAAATTAAAGTAATTTTGATAATAAAATTAAATTTGGGTTTGCTTGGTGTCAGGTGGTTTCACTTAAGATTATAAAATATTTTACATATTTATTATATAATTATTCAAGTTGCAAAAATAGCAGAGATTACCTCACTTTTCAGTGCTGCCTTTGTGCATATGATAACCCTCTAATGTCTGTTTTACTTCATTTTTTGATGTAGAACTGAGTAACATTTTAAAGAACATAAAGTAAGAGAGATGTGAGGAAAAAGTTATAATCTCTGTCAGGAGAAATATGGACAAACATCTAAACTTCTTTTCATGTATTACTATTATTATTACTTCAATTGAGTTTATATCTTTTCAGATGTACTTGGTTTATAGAAAAGTGAAATCTTATAGACCATTTGAAGCACAATTTATAGCCAGTAAGTCAAACAGCTAAAATAATAAATGATTGTCTTACACACTGTGGTCAACTTACAGTAGTTATCTGTTCATGATCAAAAAGTAATTTTTTTTTTCCCCAGCATATTCAAAAATTATGTAATATTCAATGAAATCTGAGTTAAGGGAGATTTTACCTCGATATCAGAAGAGAAGAGTCCTGATATTTACTAAACCTTCATATTTACAAACAGTTAATAGGGAGGAACATTTTGTGGTGACTGTCTTGAACATTTTTGGTGACAAAAAATTATTACTAAGATGGATATTTGAAAGATGTTTTCCACAGTTAAAAAGTTCTGTAAAGTCTATGACTGAATGTGTAAAGATATCCTATGTTTTTCTCTAAATATGACTTTTATACTAAGACCATTTGAGGAAGTAATTCTAAGGTCAGTCTAAGAATAGAGATGGAAGTTAAATTTAAATATTTTAAAGGCGTAACTCATAAAAATAAAGGGATGATAAAAATGCATTAGCTCTTAAATCAAAGTACCTTATATATAGCTCTTAAATCAAAGTACCTTGTATATGTTACTTCCATCAGTATACCACTATATTATTGAATGGTATTTTGTGATGAGAGTGGACAAAACTTGTAACCAAAAAAATATAAGTCCCATCCACAATTTTTATATACCTTCTACACTGTTATCGAACTAATTCTCTGACAAGTCATTCCCAACTCTTTGTGAAGCAAATTAAAAAACAGACTGACTATCATCAAAGAAGTTGAAAAGAATTTTTGATATATATAGTTTTTATCCTGTATAAGGAGCTATGGCTACAAGCAGTCTACTGGCTTTATAATTTAAAAGCTCCTTTGCAATATTTCTAGTAGAGCAAGATAAAGAATATAAAGTTTTATAATTTTTAATTTTCATTTGATGTTTGAAATTATTACACTGCCTAGATAAGCTGATGTTTTTAGTTGCTTGGAAGCAAGCTATTTCAATAAAGAGTTAAATAAAAGAGACGTACCTCAGGAATTGCATTGTCAGCTTCCAGTCCTGATACTTTTTCTTATTTTTTTGATCTGTTTGTTTATTCTATATGTTTCTGCTATATGTTGCTCTACAGTGTATGTTTAATACTGCCTTGTATGAGTTTTTTTTCCTCAATAGTTTTTCCTCAATGTTTTTGCAACAGACTTGTTTGAGCAGGAATCTCTGAGTACCAGTATGATACAAATCATATTGCAGATTTTTTTTTGTTTTTTGTTTTTTTAATCTGCCTAGAGGCAATGAAATAAATCGATAACAAAAATCCAGAAAGAATAATGTATTAATATGTAATGTGTTTTGTAGGCAAATACATTGTTCAATTGTTAAGCCATGTGATATATTAAACTACTTAGCTCTGTGTGTATATCAACTGCAGAGTAAGCAGTTCACACGGTACTAGGCAGTCTTTAGTTCTGCTGTGGCAGACTGTATTTTTCTTCAATTTAATGAGATGAGTGATTGTATAAAATGGTTTCATAAATACTATAAAAACAATAATAATAATAATACTGAAGCTCATTAGAGTTTAGGAGTTCTATTTCAAAATCTTATGTGTTTTGACCTTATGTTATGGAGTACATTCTCAAGATATGTATATATTCAGCAGTCTATTATAACATATTTTTCTGATTGTTCTCAGTAAGCTTCTCTTATCTTTTAAGCTGCTTTTCCTTTAATTGTAGCCCCAAAAGTCTTCTATTGTGTTGAAGCAATGCCATAATATTTGTTATCAGCACTTTATTCAAAAATTCACTCTGTCAAGAGTTTACAGAAAGGTGATCATTTTTACAGAATATACTGTAAAAAAAAAAAAAAACCCCTAACATTCAGTATGTTTAGTTTTGTCATTTTCATAGCACTATTTTAAAAACTACTGGTGAGGGACACCCTGATATCTAGAACATATGTAAGGGAAAGACTGACTATCTGACTAATGTTTATACTTTTGTCACTTGCAGCTGCATCAATCCTAAAACTGACATGCTCCCACTTTAAAGAAAACTTAAGAAATTAAAAAAAAAAAAAAAGAATACTGAGAAAAATCAAGCTAAAAAGCAGAACATTACTCTTTGCTCTGTCACTCCATTTTCCACAGATATGTGGCAAATTTAATAGGAAAACGGTAGTAAAAATATCTCTGAAACCTAATGATTACTGGATATCTTTTGACTGCTTTTACTGAAATCCTTATGCTTATTAAGGTGTTGAAATAGCTAAAGACGTGGAGAAAAGAGAACAGAGTCAGGCTCTGCTCAGTTTGCCTAGTAATAACACAAGAGGCAGTATTTCAAAATGGAAGCACAAATATATCTCAACATCAGAAACAAATTATTTTGTGTGTGACTGAGTACCAACAAAGTAGCTTCAGAGAGTTTGAAAAGTCTCACTTCCGGGAGATCTTTAGAAGCCACCTGAACATGGTCCTGGGTAACCTGCTCTTGGTGAGTCTTCTTATGTAGGGGAATTTGCTCAGGTAACATCCAGAGTTCCCTTCAGACCTCATTCTTTGATTCTGTGGTTCTATGAACTGAATGGGCCTAAAAACAAAAGAATGGCAATGATCTGAGGAGGAAAATTAATTTACTAAATAAGATACCAGAATACAAAATAACACAATATAAAACAATATAACTAGAATTTAGAAAATGATAAATCAAGTAAAGTGAGAGGATGTCTGAAGTCGAAAGCCTTACTCTAAAGCTGAAGATGAGATGTCTAGGCAACTTCCACTCCTGAGATTACCAGCAAAAAGAGGGGAATTTCAGGCCTTGCATGCAGTTTTATCTTTCCCTCTGAGTGGAAAACAGGAATTCAAACTTGTCATGATTTTATGATTTTTGGTACTGGTATTCCACATCATAACACCATGTAGTGCGTTGAGAATTAAAGAGTTATTGCTCCAGCTCTGTGGATTATCAATAGTTATGGGAATACTTGTCTCAGAAGAGAAGAACTATGTTTTCCAGAGGACTTTTCGTTGCTTTGTATTTTTATGTTTTTCCACTCAGAGGGAAAGAAAAAAACTGTGTGTCACATGACACTCTCTTTCCTTTGGGGACTGACCCAGCAGTGCGTGCTCTCTAGCTGTCTCGTCATCAGTGTTTAGCATAAGGCCTTTGGTTTATCGGACACGCTCTCTTGCTCATATTGTTTGATTTATTAACTTCAATTCCAATTGTATTGTATTATATTGTGTTATTTTGCTTTCTGATATCTTAACTAGTAAATTATCTTTCCTCCTCAGACCGTTGCTGCTGTTTTGTTTCCAGGTCCATCTCCCTTTTTCCCTTTTCCCTTTCCCTCTTCCCCTTTCCCAGTGTCTGGGTCCATCACCAATTATCACAGAATCTGTCTGAACCATAAACTGTTGAAATTCTCCAGGTGAAAGCAAATTGTAACCTACAGTCTGTGACCAAAGGAATGGAAAAGAATGCATTAACAATGACAGTGGTGGCATAGCACTGGCTATTGACTCCAGTTCATACTGGAATTCTAGCATGTCTGGCACAGCAGCAGTCAGTGGGGGTATGACTTCATTCAGGCCACGCTAGTCTACCATCAGCCTGCACTATCCTCTGACTTTATGCACTGTCCATATGGGCCTGTTAAAAGGTGAGTGTGTTTTGCTTATTATTCCCTGAGTCTTTAGTTGATGAATCAACTTATGAATGGAAAACCAGGAATCCCTTTTAGTGCAGTACTGCTGTCTGTGAACCATTTTTGTAGCAACTGGTACCCGCTGCTCTTACACTTGTAGCAACCCACAACAAACAGATCTTCTGACAGGCCAGGCAAAACAGACAGCTACTTAATGTCATCTGTGTTTACAGCAGCTATTCCAAAAACCTATTAATACCCCTCGGAATCCTTGAAATGCCCCCTTCTGTATTATCCCTTTCACCCCTGTCTGAGTGCAGGGCCCCTCTATTGGTTACCTGCAGTTACTGGAGCAATTGCATTGGTGGTTAGTCTGTACTGTAATTCTCTCACCCATGCTCACAGTGTAGGAGTGGGTTTTTTATGGCACTTCTTTGTGTCTTCTTTGTCTTCTTTGTGTCCATGCTCTCATAGATAACTCCCGAAGGCAGCATGTGACATAAATTTACTACTGACATTTGCTAGAGCAGGAAGACATCTTCATTTAACAGCTGAGATACTGGATGATGCACGCTGGGAGGAAGTCAGTTTGATCAGCCCCTCCAGCTGGCTGTTTTCATAATCCAGATCCTCATCTGATACTACCACAGGTTCATTCCTATTGATCAATAGAGACAGTATTCCTCCAGTATACCATCCTGTTTCGTCTCCGTCTTTATACACCACCTTACTCACTTTACCTAGTCTTTCAGCTACTTTTGCTATGGCTGAAATGGAAACATGGGATGAAGATAATTGTCGTTCAAAGCTTTGAAGTGTAATAATCACTTCACACACTAGGGGTCTTCTCTGTTGGTCCTCGTACCTTTCAAATGTTGCTGCTAGTGTACCAACATACTTTTCTGATGCTGTTTTTGTGAGTTCCCACCATATATCTTTCATACTCCTAACTCTCTCAGCATCATGGTTTTGGCATGGATTGTTAAAAGCAAACATGGGGTCATACAACATTTTTACCACAGCTGTTTCTCTCAAATACTGTGTACCCTTTTCAAGAGTGGTCTACCTTTTCAGCTCAGGCTCCAGATCATCTTTGAAGGGATATCTTTCTTTTTATGGCCAATAATGCTCATTCCCAGAGGGTGGTAATTCCATCCAGATATCTACTAATTCTTTTGTCAGTGGCTAAGTCTCTGTCAATGCTTTCTAATTGGCAAGCTTTGTTATCATCCGGAAGCACACTATTGGCTCTAGTGTCCCAGCACCAAAGCAACCAGGTAACAATGGTCTCGTTTGAGCACTGTGCAAACTCTTTTCTTCAGCCTTGAATTTCAGTCATTTTCAGAGGATGACAAGTAGTGATTACAGTGGCTTCCTCCTCCTCACTCTTATCCTTGTCTATTAGTTTTATTCTGTTGCCTTTCTCAATGATGGTCATTTTGGGGAGGGCCCCTTGCCTGGGTCTTCCTCAACTTCCTCCACTTCTTATTCCATCTGTTCTAAGTGCCATGACATGCATTTCCATTTCTATCCTTCCACAGGGGTGACTATTATCGATACTGTGATTGATCCTGTGATTCATCAGGCTCAAACTGAGGAGTTCCCATTTTGTCTCAGCTCTCATCTCGGAAACAGTCACTCTCTGGAATAGTATTATATAAAATAGTATTACATAAATTATATAAGCATAAGCCCCAAATAAGTTGTACCTCCTCAGATCTACCTAAGCCACACCATTCTTGACTCAATTGTTTACTTAGTTTCTCAAGATCCAACAGGTGTTCAAGAGTGAAATGCCATGACAATGGGGATCCCCAAGCTTCTAATATTTTTCCTAAGCCTCCCCGTATTCCCTCTCACCCAGCATTCTCTGGTTTTGAGATAGGCTTCCTCCAAATATTGTAAACGAGAAGGAGTATATTCAAAGAGATAGATAACATGAGTAACATGATCACAAATTCATAATTCAAAAAATGGATAAGGAACTGAAAGGGAACCTGAAAACTGGTCCAAACATCATGCTGTTTGTAAAATTAGATGATCCCTTTGGGATGTAACTGTCAGTGTTCAAATCATAAAACGTTGCATATAGGTAACAGGCAGATGTCTCCATCAGTACCCTAACTTTGCTGTACATACCTCTAGCTCCATAGATCAGAGTGGAAGGCTTAATTTTGCCCCAGTACATTCTGAGCATTTAAAGAGAAAAAACAATGGAATGTGATCCCTTGAAGAGCAGTTTTACAAGATAATTTTTTTCTCTATTTTCTTTACCAAAGCAAGCTGGCCCTCAGAAAGTTTACAAATATCCCAGAATACTGTCAGTCACATGGACTTCAAGGCCATGTTTTGAGTGTAGCATTTGCATTACAGATGAGCTTTCTAATGAAGCTCTCTGACCGTAGAGAGTTATTTGCTTGATAAGTACATCTTCTTCCTAGCCACGGCCACCTAAGCCTGTGTTCTCCACCAGAAATGTCAACAGTTTATGGACCAATTCAGCCTGATTCCATGACTAATGAAATGGGTGAGGGACCCATGGATCCACACAGGGGATGGGGGAAAACAGGACATGGTTGGAAGACGGGCCTAAAAACAAAACAGTAGCAATGATCTGAGGAGGAAAACTAATTTACCAAATAAGATATCAAAATGAAAAATAACACAATATAATATAATATTTGGTCAGCTAGAATACATCACACTGTGCTTGGAAGGTTTGCAAAAAGGTTGATAAGAATTTTTTCCTGGACTTTGGCTCAAGAGCAGTGAAATGCATACATTTCAACAGGACAGTGTTCATCAGAATGTAAAGACGACATCCTTCCTGTGCCAGTGCAGGTGACAACACCCAAACCTTATCTAGTGTTACCTACCTGATAGTACAACAGATCTCCTAACAGGATAAAATAGTAACATTTGCAGTAACATTTTGTATAATTACAGTTACTATCCTCTAGTTTAACAGTTACATGTCCAGTCATGAAAAAGGTAGGGAAATTTCTGAAGTGTCACAAATTAGCACAGTTTGGCCTAGTTCCATGACAAAGGGGCAAAGGGACCCATGGGCCCACACCCCAGGGAGGGTGTGGAGGGGAGGGGAAAAAATAGACAGATGCACTTAGACAAGGAAAACAGCAGCAACGAGCCAAAGGAACAAAAGTTAGTTTACTAAATAGAACAGTGAATGTGAGATAATGCAATAAAATACAGCATGATTGGAAATGAAGCTGAAAAATCAAATAAAATGAGAGAGAGAGAGTTTCTAAAACTCAGGTTCTTACTCCAGTGCTGTAGGCAAAATGGCCAGGGGGCAAAGAGAACAAAGAATCAATTTTGTGGCTGCCAGTTAGTTTTATCCTTCCCTCCAAACAGGAAATAAAAACACAAAAATGAAGTCTTCTAGTGGCTGTAGTTCACTGTTCTCTTCTGAGACTAGGAGACCAGAAATATCAACAATTCATGAAACTGCAGCATTAACTTTTTAACTCCCAGTGCACTGTATTATATTATTTGGAATTCCATGACACAAAGAATTTTAAAAAAGGTTAGTAAGAAACAACAAATCATTTTTGTTGCAAACATATTTAGTTTTTATGAATTTTATAGAGAGCAGAACATTAAGATGAATATGGTAATGAGGAAATGACTGTTAATCATTTGTAAATGCTGCACTGGGCATGTAGGTACTGCACATGGGCCATATTCTCAGCATAATATTCATTATTTGACTTATTAAAATAGATTTATTTTCTAAAATGTAGCACTGAACCATTCTAAAGTACTGAATAATAAGCATTTGCTAATACTTTTCTAATTTGACTCTAACTAAATAGTTTTACTTGTAATCATAAAAAGACTATCAAAGCAAATCCAGATGACTCAAAGATCATACTATTTCAGGACACTGTTAATTACTGCTATTATTTTGTACATAAATAGACAAACTAGATATGTCATGTTGTGATTAATTAACAGATTGAAATATTTTACTGAGGCAGATGGAAAGATAAATAGTTTGAAATTAAAATTACTGCTAGCTTGCTTTATAAAAGTAGATGTACTTGACACAGAATCCAGAATAAGCGTTGATATGAAAAAAAATGGCTCACAAGTGTTTGTTTTCTATTTTTCTCCTTTTCTAATGACTTTGCATTCTTAGTCAATTATCTGTTCTGAGAATAAATCCTAAATGCAGCATAGCATTGTATGTAAAACAAAGTGAACTTTATATACATATTTTTAATCCTATTTTGTACTATACTCATTCATAATAGAATTTTTCTATTACATTTCTAAATTGTAGCACTCTTATGAAATCAATTATTGATAAATCAGTTTGATTCTGATGTGCATATATTATCAACCTGAGAATAAAAAGACAAAATTATAATAGCACAGCACCAATTCTTTGAATATGAGTTGCTGATTTACATATCATGGCACTAAAGAATGTATATATTAGTCTAATAGCAAGTTTTTGCTGAACATGAATGAAGTCCTTTGTGATTACTAATTGCTGAAGTGACTTTCTAATCCTATCTGTGATCTTTAAATCATTTTGTAGCTTAGTGAATCTCCAGTTTCCATGACAAGGACTGTGGTTATTTATTTATTTATTTTGAGCATGTGTACTCATCAGTTTCTAATGCTTTTGAATTTAGTGGAAAGTTTTTCTATATTAGGAATATTTACCAATATTTTCAGTTATAAAAGAGAGGCTGTATGTGTGGGCAGGATTTAAGGAATGTTTCCTCACTGATAGTATAATAACTGTATTTAAAACAGAATTAACATTTTGTTAAAACATTTTGAAAATAGTTTATTTATATTCAGTGTTAGTCACATACAACCCATCATGCCCCCACCCTTTACTTTCTTGAAAAGCAAGATCAACAAGAGCAAAGACTAAAAAAGTGAAAGAAAATCTAAACATAAATGAAACACATGTTCTCTTTCAGGTAGAACATTTTCTGCATCATATAATATATGCACATTATCAGATACAAATTTTATTTATTTATTTTAATATAAATACTTTTCTATGCAATAGATATAAATGTTTGGGGACTTCAGAACTTATTTTCCTTACTGGAAAATTAAGATATGATACATCTAGCTGTTGCTAGCTGTTAGAAGATTAACAACCCACTAAATAAAATGTAGAAAAGATCATGAATCTGCCAGAACTAGGAAGAAGGAATTACATATTTTACTTAAAATGTGTATATGTTATGTTCCATGTGGTTTAATTAATCAATAGGAAACATTTTTTAAGAAGGCAGACTGTTCGTGATTTGTATTATCTATGTGATGTATCCTGTTAACTTCAACTATTATCTGTCTTGTTAGATGAAAATCTTCTGGGTTCTACTTTGCTGATGAAAGACATGCAATCATTATCTGCACTACAATGAATAGTCCAAGGTTTTTTTCTCATTTTATACATTTGCTACTCTATGCATAAAATAGCAGGAAAATGTTGTTATTTCTGACTGAAAGGAAAAAGACTGTGGATTCTATGGATTTACTACACTGTTTAAAGATCTTGAGGCATAATTTCTTTATTATTACATATCTCTAGTGTCATCAACATAAGAATTTCATCATAAATAGAAAATATAAAAGTATATGAAAATAAATATGTCTTTATGCCTGTTTTTGGGCACAGGCATCCATC
This sequence comes from Oreortyx pictus, assembly GCA_036925125.1. NCBI lineage: Eukaryota > Metazoa > Chordata > Aves > Galliformes > Odontophoridae > Oreortyx > Oreortyx pictus. Next base: position 17,613,588 of record JAUPFR010000004.1, read on the forward strand.
TCCCCAAAAAGTAGAAGTAATGTTTCATTTCTTCAAATTTGGTGAGATCAAAAATTAAGAGTTTGGAGAGTGTATACAAAGAACAGTTGTTCACAAAAAAGTACATTTCACATAAAGATTAATAATTTGGTTTTAAAAACAAAGAAGAAGAGTAAGAGTAGAGCAAAGTATATTTCATAAGCCCCTGTTTTTTTGTTTTTGTTGTTGTTGTTGTTGTTGTTCTTGTTTGTTTGTTTTGTTTCTTTGTGCAAGTGATTTTAAAGCCTTCTGTGTGGAAAACCAATTCAACCGCCCCCTCCTACCACCAACAAAGAATACGAAGAAAGGAGCAAATTTAAAATGAGGTTCCTAACCATTTCCTTCTTCTTTTAGCAATGTTCATGAATACATTTTAAAAACAAACAATAAAAAGAACAATCACACTTCTATTTTTTCATTACCTCCATACCTGTACTTTCTATTCAGTTCTAATTTGGGAAGAATTATTCTTTCTTGGTAATGAACAACATCCTTATGTGATCAGAACAAATATAGATTCATTATACTTTCTAATATACCATTATTTTGGCTGCACAATTAGGAGCCTAATATGATAAAATCTCAAAAGCTTCAACTATGCAACATTTTTATCTTCTTACCTGGATAATGTGCATTGCACCCAAGAGAGTAGAGTGTTCATGTTTTTTCAATATCTTTTCTGACTAAGCAAATAATTTTCTGGTGCAAATAAAAGAACAGTTGTACCCTGTGGTATAGTGTGGCCTATACAGCTACAACTCCAATTTGTGTATTAACATTTGCAATTATTTTTCAAGGTAATTAATTTTCTTCCAAAAATGTTCTCTTATTAATCCTCTATTGACCAGCTATATATGCATCTTCTGATTTTATCTCACACTGGTATCCATATTTGTGTACTCTATGCATTTTTTTCCTCACTAAAATTTTATTTGTCTTTTCTTTTCCCATACTTTTTCTTTGTATGTTGTGATTACTGATGCTGTACATTTATTTTGTATATTACATGTTTCATGTTGTGTTGCACATGTAGCTTATAATGTGTTATTCTTCTGATGTGGACGTATTGGCAAATGTTTTCTCAAAGCCTAACTAAACCATATTTACATGCTAAATGTGGAGTACCATCATTCATGCTAGTATTTATTTTCTGAAGTACATAAGAAAAAATATTTTTACCATGGAAACCATGTCAATGTTTAGGAAATTTGTTACATTAGCATTCAATTCTATTATCTATAAATAATCACACACCAATATACTATACGCAATTCTACATATTTTTACTGTTAAAAAAAAAAACAGTATATTGTTGACAGTTTTAATCTTTTTAATATAAATTTTGTAAAAATTATTTTCCTCACTTTATTTTAAAAAGTATTTCTTTTATTAACAGGAAGGTGAAAAGTCACACATTAGAACAGAGATTCAAAAAAGGGACGAAACAATGGTGTATGATTTCTCAGTGCACTTCAGTGCCACCATACTTCAGATTCAGTTGACAAACATCATCACTCTTCCTACAGATGAAAATGGTCATTTGTGTTTTCACAGAGACAGAATTATTGTATGATACAAATCTGCAGACAAATCTGCATTCAGCAAAATCTATTTCAGTTTATCCCCTTTGAATTCTTTACAAAATAAAATGCTATAATAAGGTGTTTGAATGAAATAAAGTGCCATTCACACAGGTGTTTGGACACAAACCACTTTTTTTTAAAACGCTTAGTGAAAAATGAGTTTCACACTGTTTTTGATTTCCATTTGCCTTTAAAAATACTAAGGAATAGTGAAACAGTTATTCATCTGGAAGAAAATGAAATAAGAGAGGGTACATTTTCCTCCATTAAGAAACACAATAATGAATAAGCAAAGAGGTAAAGTAAATGGAGGTAAAATAAAATAACTGAAAAGTTAGATGTATATTCTTCCAAGTTCCAACCTGTTCTAGTGTGGATACATGGACACCTTATAATTTAGTGGGTTTTTGTTCCTTTATTATTACTATTATTATTTTTAATTATGTGGATAGTTCTTATCTGAAAACTTGATCTTCTATAGCATAATCAAAATGCTCATTTTGGTGATCTAATGTATTATAATCACTACTGTCATACAGGTTTTATCCCACGTCATTACCTCATTTCACAATGATTACAGCAGTGTTAACTAGGATTCTTAACACTTTAAACAGTGTTGTTAATATGAGTGACACTGGCATATCCGTCATAGAAGTGGAAATCCTCCTGTAATTATGAGATTTGAGTTTCAGAAAAGTGTGTATAGGATTCTTTTTTAATTCAAAGCAATTTCATCACAGCCTTGAAAATAATTCTCACTTTAAATTGTCTAGTACCAAGCTAGTCTGAAAAAAACAAAGCAGCAATTTAAAGAGTGCAAGATCTAGTTCTCATGACTCATGTAAGCTTTTTATCTCCTCCATTTCCCACCCACAAGACAAGATTCTCTCATCCATATCATCTTTGGGAGCTGTACATTAATCACCCCTCACTACGCTGGCCTACTCTCATGGACTGAACACTATCATAGAACATGATATGTACAAATGTACATATGATGTATATATACTATATTCTTAATCCTGGATTCTCACCCTCAGCCTTAGTGTTAAACCAAAGATGTTCTCCGAATTAACAATTTGAGAAAAAAGAGAAACTGTACATCTCAAGCTGAACAGTTTATAATTGCAGATCCTTCAAGTGTCAAAAAGAATAGCTTCTTCCTCAAGTTGTCGCTGAACAGAATGAAGTAGAAGAGGAACTGTAAAATCCTCAAAATAGAAAATAAAAATTGAAAGAACAAGTTTTGCAATATGACATTATTACAGATACTTCTGCTTCAAATTTATAGTTACAACTACCATTTGTAGAAATAAGTCTAAAGATCAATAAATTTTAACAATATCAAATTTCTCTGCTTTTATAATCCTATTGGACATCTATGATAGATTCTGTGCTTTGGATGACTTTGTCATTGCTTTCAATTGGAATAGACATTAATGATTTTGGAGAACAGTTCAATTTTTTTAACTTTCAAGTCTACAGTGACAAAGAACTCATCCTTATTCTATCAGGATAATAAACATTGGTTTCGTTTTGTGTTGAAGAATCTGATCTTATCTAAGTAAGGTTTGGAAGGTTCTGTTATGGATAAAAAAGCCCAAACATGTTGAAGCAGCAGCTTTAAAGTGCTAGACTTTAAATATCTTATTTATATTGTTATAATAATCATAAATAAATTCTGTATTTTAAAACAAATAAATCTTGAGATCTAAAGAATATTTTACATATGCACAATGTTTTCAGGCAATATATCTCAGATAGTGAGATGATACCATTACAATTTCACAGAAAAAGCATTACTAATTTCTAGGGGGAGTAACATGAACATTGGTGCTTTCATTCATGACAGTTTAGTTATTGTTAATATTTTACTTGATCTCTCCATGTAAATTCTCACCTTCTGTGACCCAAATTTTATTTAAAACTCTTAGAATATGTTTGCATCTAACTCTGTATCATTGCTTGACAGTGACTGTAAACCTATTACAGAAGAGATTTTACAGCATTTCAACAAACTGTACACTCTTCAGTTTTAAGACTTGCGATATTTGCCAAAAAGAAGGGACAAGGATAGCACTGGCCATATATCAGGAGAAAGAAGTACAGATTATCTTGGGCAATTAACCCCATGGCTCATATACTCACATCTGATACCAGTCAACAACAATTCAAGATGCATTTTCAGATGGAGGAAGAAAGAGGGGTCACTATAATGCAAGACTGCACAATTTCTTTAGTAACACAAACTATTAGAATCCACCTTTCATCTTTAACAAAATTCCAGAATCTTAAAGAGAAGGATAGGAACAACTTTGAAACAGTTTTCCCAGTCAAAAATCATATTCATTATGTACATTAAGCTTCAGTGTAGAAGGTCGCATCAGAACAGTTGGAAATTACCAACAATAAAATTGGTTACAATATCTAATTCACCGTTACATAAAATGTGTTTATGGTATAATAGATGAGGAATTCGTGTAATTTAAAGAGGCCTCTTTACCAGCCAATGAGACTGAACATATGCAGTGTAATAGGTCTCAAATCCACTGCATGTGCTGCAAGTGCAAGAACATTTTCTGTCCATTAAGAGCCCCTGGCTTATTCAGAAAATCAGGCTGTCACATTATTAAATTAAGTCATGAATATCAATTAGAAGAAGTATTCTTTTTGATTTTCATTGGCTGTGTTTTGAATGCTGAGCTCACTTTTCAGCGCAGGTTCAGCACTGTCTTCATTTTCAGATCCTTTTGTCTCATTTTTTGAGTACCTGCTTTTTTTTCTATAAATGCGTATGGCTATGGCAGTGATACAAAGTAGGATGAATATCACAACTGCTATCACACCTAGTAAAGAAAAAGAGAAAAAATTAAAAAATAGGGTAGACAAGTAACAACTTCTGTGTCAGAGAGACAGAAAAGGACAGGACAAAGAGAAAACTGTAATTCTGAACCAGGTTCTCATAATAACTCTGCCTGTGTACACCATAAAAGAAAAGCCTCAGCCACCTTGTAGGAAAAAAGGGTAACAAAGAATTAGACCTGTTCATATCCAGCACTTTATCCAAATTAGCTCAGACCACAGATGAGTGATCCTAGCCGAACAATGGAGTTCATGAGGAGAATTTATGAAAGAAAGTATGAAATCTTTCATCATAGAGACTCCAATGAAAACTGACATGTCTTTAGATCTGTCCATCTTCAGACTGATGGGGCAGAAATTCTAATGCTTATTATAACTTCTAGAAGAAAATCCCAGTTCCTTTTGACTGCCTTTAATACACTGTAATGGGACAAAATTTGTACATTAACTGCAGGAAATAGGGCTTTTATCTCTGTAACTGTTCTACTGTAATTAATACATACTAGTTAAATTATGAGAATACTAAAAGCAATATTCAGAGTAAAACAAAATAAGAGTCTCCTTTTTTTCCCTTCAAGATCATGGACCTTTCTCTAAAATTCTAGGTGTTCTTTTCTTAAACAGAGGTAAGCTGTCTTTTCCTACAACTTTAACAATCTACCTGAGTAAAATCAACAACCTCCTGCACTAAGTGGATCTACCTGATGAGATCAAAAGCAAACGTTCAAAAGCATAAGCTTTGTGCAGCATATTCTTAACATATGACAGATGATATAGAGACAGAGAGTACTACTACTAGCCCAGCAGAATAGGAAGAGTGAAGAAAAAGATATTCTCAACAGAATTATGTCTTAATCTATTGAATCTAACTCTCTCCTCATCCTCGTCTATCACGATGGTCACAGACCAGTTCAAGAATTAGAGATGGAGAATTAGAGAAGTCAAAGAGAAAATAAACAGAAGGGTAGCAGAAAGTCCTTGTCAAAGTGTCAGGAAGCAAGACTGAGTGAGAAAAATATTAAACAGCCTGAGAAATATTTGGCTTAACAGTAAAAGGAATGATCTACAGCTTAACTTGGCTACTCACAGATTCACAGAACAATTTGGGTTGGAAGGGACCTTTAAAATTATGTAGTTCCAATCCCCAGCTATAGGCAGGGATACCTCCCACTACACCAGGTTGCTCAAAGCCCCATCCAGCCAGACCTTGAATGCTTCTGGGGAGGGTGTATCCACAACCCCTCTGGACAACCTGTTGCTGTGCCTTATCAACTTCACAATAAATATCTTCTTCCTGACATCCAGTCTAAATCTACACTTTTCCAGTTTAGAGATATTTTCTCTCGTTCTGTTGCTACATGTCATTATGAAATGCCCCGCTTCAGTTTCCTGTAGGCTCCTTTGAAGTACTGGAAGGCTGGTAAAAGGTCCCCTCAGACCCTTCTCTTCATTAGACTTGAACAGCTCCATGTCTTCCTTGTGCTGAGGGCTTCAGCACTGGACACAGTACTTCAGGTGGGTTCTTATGAGAACAGAGTGATTCTGCCCCAGTGGGGCAGAATTGTGTTCCTTGACTTGCTGGTCATGCTTCTCTTGATGCAACCCAGGATGCAATACCCCTTCTGGGCTGCAAGCACACAATGTCAGCTCATGTTGAATCTTTCATCTGTTAACACCCCAAATCCTTCCCCTCCGGGCTGCTCTCAAACCACTCTTCACACACTCTATATTTGTGTTTTGGATCTCCCTGACCCAGGTACGGGACCTTGCACTTGGCCTTACTGAGTTTCATGAGGTTGGCACGGGCCCATCTCCCAAGCCTATCCAGGTCCCCCTGGATAGCATCCTTTCCCTTTAGCGTGTTGACTGTGCAACTCAGCTTGATGTCATCTGCAAACTTACGGAGAGTACACTCGATCTCACTGTCCATGTCACCTACAAAGATGTTAAATAACATCAGCTCCAGCATCAACCCCTGAGGAATGCCACTCATAACCAGTCTGTACTTGGATATTGAGCTGTTGTCCACAACTGTCTGAGTGCAACCATCCAGCTAATTCCTTATCCAGTGAGTGGTCCATCCATCAAATCCATTTTTCTCCAATTTGGAAACCAGGATATTGTGTGGGACAATGTCAAATGCTTTGCACAAGTCCAACTAGATGATGTCAGTTGCTCTTCAATTATCCACTGATGCTGTAACTTCATTATAAAAGGCCACCAAATTTGTCAGGCATGACTTGCCCCTGTTGGAGTCACGTTGGTGACTCATCTTTATTTTCCATGTGCCGTAGTAGGACCTTCAGAGGATCTGCACCATGTTCTTGCCATGCACAGGGGTGAGACTGACTGGCCTGTAGTTCTCTGGATATTCTTTTTTTTTTCCTTTCTTGAAAATGAGGGTTATGCTTCCCATTTTCCAGTCAGTAGAACTTTCACCAGACTGCCTTGATCTTTGAAGTATGATGGGAAGTGGCCAGTCAACTTCATCTTCCAGTTCCCTCAGAACCCTTGGATGGATTTTGTGAGTTAGAATCATAGAATGATAGAATCACTCAGATTGGAAAAGACCTTAAAGATCATCGAGTCCAACCATACTACCTTAAATCTAACAACCCTCCATTATATCATCTCCCTGAGCATCACATCCAAACTTTTTTTAACACATCCAAGGATAGTTGCTAAATAACCTCCCGGGGAGCCTATTCCAGTGCTTAACAACCCTTTCCGTAAAGAAGTGTTTCCTGATATCCAACCTAAACTTACCCTGGCTCAACTTAAGGCCATTTTGCCTCATTCTGTCATCTGTCACCAGTGAGAACAGACCACTCTTGCTGTAAGCACCTTTCAGATACTGGAAGAGAACAATAAGGTTTCCCCTCAGCCTCTGCTTCCCCAGACTAAACAGCCCCAGTTCCTTCAGTTTCTCCTCTTCGGGCATATTCTCCAAGCCCTTCACAAGCCTTGTTGCCCTTTTTTAAATATGCTCCAGCCCTCAATATCTTTTTTGTATTGAGGTGCCCCAAACTGAACAGAGAACTCAAGTTGAGGCCTCACCAATGCCAAGTACAGGGACAGGATTACTTCCCGAGTCCTGCTCACCACTTCATTCCTGATACAAGCCAGAATGCCCTTGGCTTTCTTGACCACCTGGGCACACTGTTGGGTCATATTCAGCCAACTGTCCATCAGTTCACCAAGGTCCCTTTTCATCAGGCAGCTTTTCAGCTGCTTCTCCCTGAGTCTGTAGGGTTGCCTGGAGTTACTGACACCAAAATGCAGGATCCGACACTTGGCCCTATTGAAACTCATACAGATAAAATTGGCTCATTGATCCAGTCTATCCAGATCCCTCTGTACGGCCCTTCTCCCCTCAGGCAGTTCAACACTTTCTTCAAACTTGGTGTCAACTTCAAACTTACTGAGGATGCACTAAATCCCCTCATAAAGATTTCAATAAGGATGTTAAATAGAAGCAAACCCAGTACTGAACCCTGGGGTACACCACTCATGACTGGCCACCAACAGCATTTAGCTCCATTGACCACAACTCTTTGGGCCCAGCCATCCAGCCAGTGTTTCACCCAGTGGAGCATACACCCATACAAACTATGGGCAGCTAACTTCTCCACGAGAATGTTGTGTGGGACAGTGTCAAAGTCCTTACTGAAGTCCAAGTAGATCACATGGTCAGCCTTACCTTCATCCACTAAGCGGGTCACCTTGTCATAGAATTAAATTAGGTTTGTCAGACAGGATCTACCATTTGTAAACCCATGCTGACTGGGCTTGATCCCCTGGTTGAACTTTAACTGGTCCCCTGTGGCTCCTGAGATTATCCATTCCATAACCTTCCCAGGCACTGAGGTGATACTGATAGGTCTGTAGCTACCAGGATCATCTTTCTAGCTCTTTTTGAAGATGGGTGTCATATTTGCCAGTCTCCAGTTCACTGGAACATCCCTGGTTTGCTAAAACTGATGAAGAATGATGGAGAGTGGCTCAGCAATCACAATCGGTAACTCCCTCGGCACTTTAGGGTGCAATCCATCTGGCCCCATGGACTTGTGAGCATCCAGTTTTCAAAGCAGGTCCAAAACTATCTCATCATGGATCATGCAGGACCCATTCTGATCCCCATCCTTATCTACCAGGACAGGGGGCTGTGTTCCTAGCGATCACAGGTTCTTATCTAACTTCACCTTTCATAGTCCTAAACGCTTTTATCCTGAATGAGAAGATTTGGCCCTTCTATTCTGCTGAATGTCACTATATCATTTGTCTTTGAGGTTCTGAATACTCTTATAAATGAAGCGAGAGTGTAATGGATCAAGGAGATGACCTTTTCCTAGCCCTGCTCTTTTTCTATGCAAATAACTAATAGAAAACAAACCAATGAATTATACTGCGAAAATACCAATTTTCTAAGTGTAAACAGGCTTAACTCCTTTGTTTTCTTCCAAGAGAAAAATTACAACCTGAAATTCACACAGGCAAACATCCTCAGAAGAGAATCCTATTCCTTGAAGGTAAAAAAAATAAAGCTGTCATAGACAATACACTCATTCAAATATTGGTGGCTGAAACTGAAATTCTCTGCAAGACCCCTGATTCTAAATTATTCTTGTTAAGATTCATTTGAGAATTCTTTATTTCTGCTAAAGAAACAGAACAGTGACTTATTCAGTGTGAAGGAGGTCAGTCTCTGCTCAGAGATGATAAGTCAGAAAGACGAAATTAATTGAACAGACATATCCTGATTATCAGTCCTGTATTTTAAAGTACAAGATGTCTATTCCAAGCCACGTAACAGCTGTTCTCTAACAGTCACTCCTAAAAGTGGAGGGATTACCATCCTTTCTACTTCAAGAGCAATTGAAAGTACATGTTTTTTTTTTCCACTACCCCTCTGTTAAAAAAAGTAATTGATTAGAAAAAAATAGTTGTGGACAATAATTTCCATTTGGCCAATAGGAACAGTCCATAAGCCACAGGTAGATAGTATTTGAAACCAATAATAAAAAATAATAATTATCATTATATGTAATTTATTTTTAAACTGTTAATCAATACAAGTTATGCTCTGAGAGTGCTTTCCACATGCAGAACCTAAATGAAACACCACAAACAACTCATTTGAGCAATGCAGATTCCATTCTGTCAGGAAAAATCTATTCTGTTCAAACCTGTAAAGGAACATATTCTTCAATTCAAACTTGATCGTGTAGCAAAAGGTAATGCTTTGTCATACAAAGCAAGGAGCAGGGTCGTTTTTACTTAAACATACTAAATTTGTTACAATATATCCAAATAGAATTTTTTAAGCCACAGAAACTAGCATTAGGCAATTGGAAAATCTGTTCTTAGCACTTTGGGTGTCAAGTGTTACAGAATATTGTAATGAAAAAATTCTCATTGTAGTTGGTATTCTCTATTACCTCCAATAATTGCAGAGTCACTTCTGATTGCATTAGCTAAGGGCTCACCCTCATCTATTGGTCCTGAATGATCTGCAGTAAGAAAAAAAGGAAAACAACAGACAAATAAATGAAAGCGTTTCACAGAAATCTTGTTTTGTTACAGGTCACATATAGTACAGTACAGATACACTAATAGTTATCTGAAAACATACTAAATAGTACTTCCATAGAAATCAAGAGAAGTATCATAAATATTTAAAGTCTGAGGAAAAGAAAATAAGTGTATTGTTTTTCAAACTAATCTTGAGATAATAAATCATATGGGAGAGAAGAAAAAAAAAGAGAAAAGTGAAAAAGAAAAATAAATAATTCAGGTCATTAGTTTTGCTTCATACATTAGAACAAGTGATAACCATATAATACCTGCAAATGAATGTGTTGTTTCACTCAATGTTGAGTCAAGTCCAGTTAAAGTACCACACTTGGATTCAATGAAATGTCCCTTAACAATGATGGGGGCGGAGCTGCTGTGGTGCAGTGCAGCCTTCAAAGGAGAAATGTGGTTGAACTGCACTGAAGAGAGACATCCAATAAAACCCTGGGAGTTTGCCTTCATAGTTTCCTCATCTATATCACCATTTTCTGTTAATCAAAAGGAACAGAACACAATTAATCATAGTCCATCTACACTAAATAAAGTGACAGAAGAATAAGTGAATAATTAACCTGTCTTTCTCTGAGTGTATGTGAGTTACAGCAACACATGTAGATTCACTGAATCCCTTTTTTGTCTTTAATGAAAAACCAGCCAGATACCTTCAAAACTTTTTTTTTTTTAATAGATGACTGTTGTTAGTCTGCTAGGGGAAATGCTTTTAGCTGCTATAGCAAGTTTCAAAGCAAAAAGATTCAAATTTAGCTACAATACTTGAGTTAAAATGCATCAGTTCCTCATTCTGCCAGAAGATAAGTATTAAAAATGTGTTCATGAAAAATACATATTTCATTTGGGTCCTTCTCAAAAATATGTACATATATACAATATAATCTTCACTTAATTTATTATTGAAAATTGGGTTAATATGGTGCAGCAAAATGCTGCAATAATGAGGTAGTGGGTGGTGTTTTTCAGCAGTGATGTGAAATTGACAGTGACATGAAAGACAGGCCAAGATCTCTACAGTTGTGCACAGCTCGCAGTCCAGAAAAGGAAAAGCATCTTGATTAGCTCAGATGTGCAAATCAGCAGATTACAGCCAGAGAATGTGTACAGAGATGAATACTGGTTTCAATGCATTGAAAGCTGCAGTAGCAGCGTTGGAATCAATAGTAGCAACATTGGAATTTCACAAAGTTTGCACCAGGTGAGTCTTGCAAATGCTTACATGGGAACAGAAAGAACATGATATGTAATTTTGTCAGACTGAACAAACACAAGACTGAAGATTACAGTTTCCTGAATTGTATCATTGTCAGTGATGAGACATGATGTCACCACTGTGAGCCAAAGCCAGAACAACAGTCCATGAAGTGGTGGTGTGTGGATTCACTAGTGAACAAAAGTTCATGACACAGCCCTCTGTGAGTAAAGCAGCGCGCACTGTTTTTGAGAATAGAAAAGATGATCCTTCTAGATTTCCTAGAGCCCGACAAACCATCAACTCTGATTACTACATCATGATACTAACGAAGCTGAACATTTGAACTTCCAGTCCAGAGAAGAAGGCAAACTTCTCTTATAATGTGATAATGTCAGGTCTCATAGAACTTTTAAAACCATGGAGCACACTGTCAAGCTTGGCTGAGCTATCTTACCATACCCACTGCATAGTCTGGATTTGAAACCTTCTTTCTTCTATGAAAGATGGACCATGTAGACAATATTTTCCTAGCAATAATGATGTGATTGTTGAAATAGGGGGTCACCTCTACTGGTGCAGATTTTTAAGAGCATGGCATGGAAGCTCTTGTTCATTGCTGGTTAAAATGTGACTATATGACTATGGTGACTATGTGACTATGTTGTAAAATAGGGGTTTGTAGCTAAGAATTATTCTGTCATATACTTACTGTGCTTTTTGTGCCTGTTGTAGTTTCCATGGAAAGAAATAGGAGGTATTACATAGATAGAGGTCAGGCAGCCACAGACTGAGACCTAAATGATTCCAATTAGTCTCATGATGGGATTTTTTTGGATAATATTTTGCTTATCTTTAAGAGATTCTTTGAAAATAACATTGTTTCCGATCTTCATAGTCAAAAAATGTTTCCAGATCTGATATGATATCACAGACACTGATTTACCAAAGATTATATGTTATTCCCAAAGGTACCCTAAAAATAGTGGTAGATATTCAAATCCTAGGAATGCATCTGAAGTCCATAAGTAACATAATTCCTCTAAACAAAATCACATGAACCTGGATACAAAAATAGGTCTCTACTTGATATTGGAACATAAAAGCACAGAATTTATTTTGCAGGGAGACGAACCTTCCACTTAAAACTAGCATCAAATCTGATTCTATCACTGAGGTTCCCCAATCTAATGACTGTGTAAATAAAAGGATTTTAATAATTCTAGTTCAAGATACTTCATTTTAACAAAAATTACAAAATAGCAACTGCAGATAGGAAGGTACTGTTGTGATCATTACTACAGAGAAATAGAACTTTGTTAATGAATCAGCACCAGACAAATATTTTTCACACCTTAACTTGGTTTTATAAAGTAATTCCCATTAAGTTGTTTATTTTCATCAAAGTTTAATCACAATAATCTTTCCAAACAGAGTACGTAATTAATAATTTTCTGTGGTCCTTGTGTATGAGTTGATGGTCATTTATGTTTTCCTGAGAATAAAAAAAGAGTTAAGTGTAAAATTATTTTTATAGTATCCACTTGCTCATTTTTCCAAAACTAACTACTCATAGTTATATTTCACTTCAACAGGACTGAAGTTTCCACCTTGATTATTATGACACTGTTTGTAATTAAATCCAAGATAACAACTGGCTTTCCATGAGATTAGGCTTTTTTTTTTTTTTTTGACATGCATTGACATTTGACATGGCATTTTGATCTATATTTTAGAAAAGCATGTGATATTCCACTTACCTAAAATCTTGCCAAGTATGAGAGACCTGATTGCATTGAACTCCGTGCCTGAAGACAGAATAAACTTCATTCTTTCATTCTGGTTAACCTGCAAAATGGTGTAGTGAAAAACTAAGTAGGATAGTGAAAGTGGGATTAGTTAATATTTGGAAGAAAACAGATGAGAATTAATATTAGAAAGAGCAGAGGAAAAACATTATAAATTACATGATAAAAAAATTGATGATCAGCATTCTGATCTCACTGTTATAGCTGCGATATTGTTTAAGCATTCAAACCACCATTTATCTAAACAATTAGGATAATTCCACCTTAGTCATTATGAGTGTGAACAAAATCGGTGAACTTCCAAAACAATGAACAAAATTATTTTCATTTAAAAAGTCACTCAGTATTTAGTACATAATTACAGATCAATTAGTACACTGTAAATGTTCTGCCTCCTAGTGTACCTCTGGAACAACTTGCCTTCAACCCTTGTATTATTGCATAATTAAACAAATCGTGCCCCAAACTGCAAACTTGTAACATCCAGGATTGATAACTTTAAGTTTAAAAACGTAGAGTTTTCTAAATGTTAGTATCTAACAATTTAATAGCAAATTAAATAGTTCTATTTTATCATTAAATATCCACACAAATTAAAAAATCTTTAATAATTATATTCTTTCCAAATAAAATAATCTGTGAGTGTAGGAGGTTTAAATTATCATTTAGATATTAAAACACTTCTACTGTTGTATGATTTGAAACAAAAACAAAAATGCAAGACCCCAAATTATTGATAGCAGTCATTTCTTTGTGTCAAATTAACTATAAAACAATTCATGCAAAATGAAGAGGAAAATCTGGCCTTTTAAAGCAGACAAAATACCAAAGAGACTGTCTAACCAGGCTTCCACTGCACAGTGTTAGTTTTGCTTAATTTACTTGCGAAATTAAAATAAATTTTATTTGAAAGTAATTGCTTGCTCTAGCTATTTCTTACATTTAGTGTAAAATCTGTTATGCTTTGATTAACTCCACCCCCCTCTCCTTTTTTTGTTGTTGTTTGTCTTTTTGTTTTGTTTTGTTTTAATCTATCTGAATTACCTCTACAAAGAGTATTTCCTTTTCTCTGTCAATTTTCACATGTTGTAGTTGTCCATCAGCCATGCTTTTGAAGTTCACGCTGAAGACATCAGGATCTTGATGACTGTCTAGCTTGTACCTGATCTGTAAACTTCCTGCATTTGTAAACAATGAATATTATAGTATACTAACTACACAACAGACAGAGAAGATCATATAAAATGTCTCATTTTTCCTAATTAATAATAAGGAATTAACTAAATGATTTATGTGAGAAATTGAAGAAGGCAACAGGAAAGGTAATCACTGGGGGCAGTTGTGATGGCAGTGTTCATGGACTCTGGGAAAACAGAAAACAAGATGATAACCCAAACATTTTGCTCAGCAGCTGAGAATTCAGCATACAACATCAAGTTATGGCCAGTGTATAAATACAAATATGAGATAACCATCTTATCTTTACCTATTGAGCTCTCCTGTATGGCAATAGGATGCACAAGAAGATCTTCATTTGAGTAGGGAAGCCTCTTGAGATTAACACCTGATGCAGAGACCCCTTACTCCTTGATGTCAAGATTCCTTGCTGCTACAGGTTCTTAGTAAATTATTAATAGCTTTCAAAACTTAATAAACTTTACCAATTAAGCTTATGATCCTTTAGAAATAAACCATTAATAAAGTCTCAGAGCAGGGTTAGACTCAACTGCACCTAGGCTCTTTGCCTCGTCACTAAAAATAGTTAAGAAAGCAAGGGATTCCACTCTGAACCTTGTGACTCAATGGGAGGGGCTCCTTAACATTTGGAAATAAGTTGTTGACCACATCTGGGACTAAAATTGGATCCACTTGTAAACAGACTCCTCTGAGAAGGAGTTTAGAAAACAGATGAGTCCACCTTGAATCACATGATTCAGTTTTACTAGTTCTGTTCTTGACTATTGTTTACACAGTCCAGACATGCAAATCTCTAACTAATCAAGGATATAGTGAACCAAGTCTATCACTTTTTCCAATTCTTGATGTTAACTTCTAACATAGTATCTCTACACATATCACCCAGACTTTTTAATACAAAAGCACCATAATTTTATCATCAGAGAGATGTATAAGAACTGCAACTTTGTAATAGCCCACTTCAAAGCAAAGCTGGGGCAAAACCCATGGCAGTCATGAGCAGAACGTGTTCTTGTTATGTGTTGAAAAGGACACTAGTGTTACTCTGCATACAAATCTGTATCTGGAAAGCAACAACCTGTTTGATCACAGAGCAAGTGTGACTGCAAACAGTCTTTGATAAACTCAAAAGATTTAACTCAGTCTGTGTTGTTTTCTTTTGTTTCTGCTTGTTTGCTTTTAATTATATCTCTTTGCTAAAAATAGTAATAAAAAAAACCTAAATATAAGACAAGGAAAAGGCAAGATGAAAATACACAAAGCAAAGATCCAACTAAGTTTTCATGTTCATTTTAAGTAGTAAAAATGTAATTTGGTATCAGTTATATAATTTGGATTAACTCCTGATTAATTTGAAAATGGTAATAGTAATAACACTTCAAAAATATTTTATTATTTATCATTAATAACTGGCAATTTACTGTCTTTGGAAAGAGAAGATACATTTTCTTTTTCAATTCAAATCCAATTCTATATGTATATATACATATATACATACATGTATTTCTAAAGCATTTTCACAAAATAAATATATTTATGCCAGCAAGTTATAAAAAGCAGTAGAAGTTTAAATTACAGTAGTAGGAAAGGTTTTGGAGTGGAAAGCAATGAGTGACAGAACTGAAAAAGAAATGTATATAATTTAAAAAATAATTTGCTAATGTTTAGTTTGGGATTTGGTTCTGGGAACTGAAGTGAATCAGAGATGACAACTATTAGGTTCATTAGTGTTTCTAGAAAGTCTATCTGAAAACTCACCATTTCTGGATAAAATGACAGAGAGATATTCCTTGTAGAAGGAGCTGATATAGAGCAATAAGCTTGGTGTCCGTGTTGTTCGGAAGGCAAATGTAATTGTTTCCCTGTTAAGTGTCATATCGGCATAGAAAGAAGAAGCATGAGAACTGGAATTTTTAGCAAAGGTGTAGTACTCTTGAAAACTGTATATCACAGAAGTTCCAGTCCCAAAATAAGCAGAGATCTCTGAAAAGAAAAACAATTCAGTTTTTAAATATCATTCATAATAAGAATGAGATTCTGCTACAGAGAGAAAAAGAAATTAAAGAAGTTTTTTATTTATCGTGATTTATATTTATCCATTAATATATATTTATCTATTAATATAGTTAGTATTTAGACTTGTGAAGAGTAGAAAGACTCATACTGGAGCTAGAACAGAAAGACTGGCATATGTTTTAAACATCTGTTGTATTAAGTGTTTCTTTTTGTCTGATTTTGAGTATGGCTTCTGCTTTTTAAAATTATTGTTTATTTGTTTATTTATTGTTGTAGGTCCTCAGATCCACACAATTACTCACGTGTAATGAAAAAATGGGTGCAGGAATTTATCTCAGAACTAAACTTGTCCACACTTGAAATTTGTCTAGGAAAGGAGATTGGTCAGATGAAAGGGAAGGAGAATACAAACTGGATTATGACCTTCTCAGGTATGAATCTTACGGAGAGGGCAACTGTCTTCACAGCATCTCATGGCAGTTTCCTAGTAAAATTAGTTTTCTCAGACTATAGTATTTTCAAAATTAAGAAAAATTATGGAAATTGATTCAATATGGCTCAGTATCTTTGAACGAAGGTAATCAACATTATTATTGGGTCATCCCACACATTCAACAACAGGACCCACTAAGCCACAGTAAAATAATAAACATGGAGTGTAGTCATTAGCCACTTGTCTTTGCTGACAACAGGAAAATATCATTTTCCATCTATGGTATTAGCTCCACTGTGAAGAATATTTGCGTGAGACTGTCATTGAGGTGGCAGTATTAGCTAGGCAGATGGACCCACAAGTTTAGAGGAACCTGGAGTTACAGCATTTAAACCATTAAGTGTTTTGCAGAATGCATTTAATACATGAAGGAAGAAAGTAATTTTTAAGAAATCAGACTTGTTTGCAAATACTAAAATTTATAGATGAACTTCATTCACAATGCTCAAACATGGTAATGGCTAATCACCCACCAGTATAACACCATCAGCAACGAACTCCTCTAAAATGGATAATTATAATAAAGTCTTCTGTATTTTCAGTTTCTTTATTTGTTTTCTAAATCTAGTCTTTTCTATTGCTGTTCTAACGAGTCCTTAAGACATGAAACGAAGAAATACAAAAGTTTGTTTAGCATATTATTGTTATCTGTATTAAGAAATCTGTTACAAAACGTTAAAGATGCTGATCCTCTCATATAAGGTCTTGCCCTTTTAAAACAGTACATGTTGAATTTATCTCCAGAAGACAGTGCTAATAAAAGACATACTGAATAAATGCAGTCGAATGTTTGACAACAGTTAGTATAATAAACATATTGAAGATATTCAGATCTCTCTTTAAAGGGCAGTAAAGGTCATGTTCTGGTACTATTTTCAAAAACTGATGAAGCTGGAAGACAAGCTTGCCTTTCTTACAAAATGGCCCAGCATAGGCAGAGAAAGTGCAGTCACAAGTGAATCCACTGTATTTCTCTTTGCATTTTCCACCATTGTGACACAGGTTACCATAGCTGCTACAATGTCCAGGACATCCTGGTTCAACTCCTGGTGTTATCTTAGCCCTCTCTTCCAGGTCAAGGGCAATTCCATTTAACTGTAACGAACGAATACATCCCAAAAATCCTTTCTGCCGGGATGCTGTTCCACCTGAAATAAGTTCATATAGATTTTTTAAAGTTGGAAATATTACATATGTAAAAACCTCATTGTATTTTATAGCCCTTGTACAGTCTATTGTGAATTTCAAAGAGTCACAGAATCACAGAATTTTAGGGTTTGAAGGGACTTCTAAGCTTCTAATTTCAAAATAGAGCTATATCTCTATGGATTTTAAACCAAGATTTTCATCTCATTACACAAATTGTTTTCAAAATACTCATTTTGCTATATTTTTTTCATACTACATTTTTTTTCCTGTCAAACTTTCATGATGACAGTTAGAAAAGATTCTGTTGAATGAATGCATACCTACAAAAAGCTGGCTGTTGAGTTGCAGGCGAAAATGCCCATCAGGTGGAGCAGCACAAGACTTTTGAGGAATCTGATCTACTTGTAAGGATGCCTCTTTGATATTTCTTTCAGCTTTCACATAATGCCACTGGTTGTCATTCAAGAAAGTGAGTGACTGCACTTTAACTTCATTAGGTCCGTTTCCAACATCAAATGAAAAAATCACTTCATATGGAGCTAAAAAGAATATATCAATATTTAAATAAAAGTTTAAATTATTTAGCAGCAGTCACAAAATGAATTACATAGCAGAGCAAGGTTTAATTTAATATTTTCTCAGCTTATTATGGGATAAGATTCTACACTACACTAGAATTTTAACTGAGAAGGGCCAAATCAATTGGCAGACATCTGAGTATCGACCGACCAAGTGACTTTTACTAAATGTGAATAGTGAAAGAACTCCTCTTCAGCAGGACGGCTCTCATGGAGTTCTTTTCCAAGACTGGAGACATAGCTGAGATTGCTCAGTCACAAGTGGAACACCTTATAAGTTTCACAGAGGCCCACTTTTCAAGCCTCTCCAGTTCCCTCTGAATTGCGTCTTTTCCTTCTGTTGTATCAACTTCAACACTCACCTTGTTGCCGCCTGCAAACTTGATTCCAAGACTGGTCTGTGGGAGAGTCCACTCAAGTACAATCATGTATGACAAGAAATAATCTTTAAACATGGGATTACCTACATTTTAAAATATTAAGGATTTGAATAGAGGACTAGAGCATTGAGAATTTTCCATGAATCTAGCAGAAAAGTTCTCATTTTTTCGGACTGCACTACAATCCAATAGAAAAACAAAATGATTAGAAGTGACTGAGGAAAATTAAAGACTGCAGATTTTTATGAGCATAGCGTGTTGAGTCTTTTCCATTACTGACAAAAATGCATAGCAAATAGTGATAACTATGTTGCAAATTAGTTCTTTGTAGGTGAAAATCTGTTCTACAAAATAGTGCCATTGTGCTCTTCATTGTAATTTCTATGAAAGTAAATAGGAGGCATTGTTTTCAGAGCAACTGAAATAAAATAAAATGATATGCAGTCAATTATCAAGCAGAATCCCATCCATTATAAACAGAATTTTTTCTGAAAAAAAGGTCATCAGAGCTCTTTAGAGAAATAAGAAATAACAGTTGCCTAAAATAATTTCATCAATGAAATGAAATTTTGGAAAAAATTGTTTCTTTTGGATACATCTGAATAATCAGACTCCTTGTGCAGTAAGAAAAAAGAAAAAATAAGGTAATAGAAACTCTATGTGACTGGGTAAAGAAAATTTCTGCTGAATGTTACCTTCTGTAGTGATCTGGTGGTACCTCTAGGTAATGTGGGAATGAAGTCTGAAAATACAAATTCTGCTCTGTCTATAAAATAGCATATTAGAATGACAGATCTGATAACTAATGTGACCGTTTAGAATTTAAAGGTAAGAAAATACAGAGATTATAAAATCATTAATGGATTATATTACTATTGCTAAAAAAGAAGTAATGATTTCTTAAACTAGTGATCAGTCCCAGAAATTACAAAGACAAGGGCTTAATGAGCTGTTATGACCCTTCTTGCTTTTGCTGGAATCTGATCAGAATATATCAGAAAAAGAGATAACTGCATTTTATAATATCTCAAGCAACTCTGATGCAATCAACAGCACTGTGAGTTTAGAAGAAAATTAGATTTTAGTACAGTGGCCAATCTGCCTTTGGAAATTGTGTCACAGGGTGTCAAGAGACACTTACTAAGTTGTGATGACTAATATGTCCTGTTGTGACGAAGAACCAGGTCAAAGAGCATTTTAGTTATCTTCTGGGTAGATGAAAAATCGTTGCAGTGGAGATAGCTATTCTGGTGTAAAAATACCTTGTGGTCCCTATTTGTCTTTACGTTACATACAAATATTCCAAACATTGTTATGACTCTTGCAACCCTCTTGCAATTGGACATAGGTAGAGCACAGGAACAGACTAGCAAAGTGGAGTGGAAGATGCAGTCAGTAGTGATCATGGAGTGATCAGCAGCTAACTGTAGCTAAAATTACTAGCAGATACAGTCAACAGATCCCATTGAATTATTTAGAGTATCAAAACAACTTTAAATGTAAAAGCAAAATGTGATTTCCAAATAATATGCTATGGAATACACTAACTGAGCTTTTTCCATAAAGAAAAAATAACTTCCCACACATTCTGGAAAATGAGATGCAAATTTGAGTGGTAGGCTGACGGCAGCTTCAGATAGATCTCTTTAAAACTGCTTTCAATATAGCTCCAAATTGTTACAACGTTGTGTTCCCCATCCTACTTTAAATTTCTGTTTCTCTCATTTTTACTAAATGGGAAATAATCTTTCACTGAACACTTAGTGTAAAATAGTTACTCGGACTTCAGCTTGAGAATATAACTTGAAGTTCTGTGAGTAATACAGCAACTTAAACTTTCAAAGATGAATTAGCCCCGTTGACTTGTTTATAAAAACAGATATAAAATTCACATTTCCTAATTTGACTATAGATCTGTTTATTTTCTTTTGGTGAAGTTGGGTTTAAATATCTAAAGAGTATTTTGTCATTAATAGAAGTCTTAGATATAAAGCTTGAGAAGAATCAACAAAATGTTAAGGAAAATAATTGTAAGTATGGAAAGCCATAGGTTGAGTTTTAAATTATTTCTGCCACATCCTCATCTGAAACACTGAACCTGAAATTTTCATTATTAATATTATTACTACACAAACCAAATATATTTGTTTCTGTGGAACTATTAATAGTGTATTAAACATAAGTTTGTAATTTAAATTTTAATCTATCATAAATTATGGAGTCATAGGATCACCAAGGTTGGAAAACACCTACAAGATCATCCAGTCCAGTTATAACCATGTCCCTCAACACAACATCTAAATATTTTTTAAATACCCCTAGGGTCGGTAACTCCACCACCTCCCTGGGCAGCCCATTCCAGCCCCTGACCACTCTTTTGGAGAAGTATTTCCTTGCATTCTGTCTGAACTTCCTCTGGCACAACTTGAAGTCATTCCCTCTACTCCTATTATTAAGTACAAGGGGCCAACCCCAATGATTATATGATGATGAAATCTAAATGAATCTGTACAGTATATTATGTTCATTATACTGTCCTCAGTAAAAAGATATAATTTTGTCTCCAGAATAAATAATTCTGCATATATAAAATAATAGTTTTTAAAGTTCACTTCAGGAATTATGACCTTTTCTGGGAGTGAAGAAATGTCTTTGTGTTTGATAAACAGCATTAAGAGCATTTTAAATTATTATTTTAAGGCTGAAATTACAGACAAATCCAGCCTTCTCTTTTGCCTTGTTAGTCACAAATCATACAAAAATAAAAATACACAGCACTTTGTACAACTGAAGGATAATTATGAAGGAATGTGACAGATGACATGAATTTGTCTGTATTATTATGACTGTAAATGAAAAGCTATAATATTTTGCCCACTGTCCAGATAAATATATTTTTAGAAGCATTATCATTATTATTATTTTAAGTTTCCATTGTTTTGGGTTTGGAAAAAAATAAAGACTGTCATGGAAGAATATTGTCATATTCACATTCTGATCTAGCACATTTTCTGTATTGCTTGACCCTGAGATTTTTATGCTAATGTGTTTTCACTTATTCACAGAAATTTAATAGAAATCAGAAAATAGTGAACATTACAAAAACACAACTAAAATTAAGGTAACTTCAGAATATGATTTGAGACTGAAAAGTATATAGAGAGACAGAATATTCCATCATTAAACTGTAAACAAATCAACACAGAAGTTGCTTTTCTGCTACTTTCAATGACACTTTTAATAATATCCCAACAGTTAACAATGGTGAAAAAATTAAAAAGAAAAAAAACATATATTTTAACACAGTTGCACTAATGTTTATAAGGTAATACTTTGTAAGATTTAATATGTATTTTGTTTCCACTTAGTGAGCTTTAGAAGTCTAGAAAATATTTGAAGGTGACAATACTGATCAGTAAGAAAATGAGATGTGAAGATAAAGGGGGGAAATGACAAAGCTACAACAGCAGTAATGACAGTAGTAAAATACTTCCCCTATTATTTAATTCTTATACATTCCAACTAAAAGTTAAAATGAAACAATAATAGTAATAATATTACTAATTGTAACTAAAAACAAACCTCCAAAACCTTCACTGTTGCTACTTACAGTATAATTCTATCCTTATGAAGTCTTGAATTCCCAGGTTTTCTAAAAACATTCCAGAGGAAGCAGTAGTTTTGAAGAAAAACGATACATCTGCACTGAATTCTCCATGGAAAGTGGGGAAATGTAAATAGGACATTTCTGTATTGAAGGATGCTGAATTCCAAAATGCTCCTGGATGTCAAAGTGAAAAATTAAATGGTAGATACAATGTTGTTCAATATTGACAGTATATGTTTTGTAACCAACTAAGTAAAGGAAAGTGCCCATGTCTAAGAAGGATTTTCACTGTTCAGAGTATATCTTAAAAAAAAAAAAAATAAATGAGTCAGAAAGAGAAGTTCAGGTGCCCTGTTCTGGCAACCAAAATTAAGTTAATGAGAAATTAAATACTTGGAATCTGTTAAGGCCTGATGTATCCTTTTTTGGATACCAATAAGGTTAGCGGCTCTGAATTAAGATCTGCAAGTCTTCAACTTATATCAATTTCAGTATCTGGAAAAGTTAAAAAGAACATGACTATTTATAGGATAAACCTGTGATCAATATGAGTTCATAAATGGAAAGTCCTGAATAAGATCTTATATCTTTCAGCTATAGGGCTAGGCAGATGGTGAATCTTTCCGAGTTTTGGTAAGGTATTTGACAGTATCCATTACTACATCTTTATGTGGATAGACTGTCCAGGTACTTGGTACACTGGGTGAAGAACTGGCTAAATAATAGAGCTCAAAATTTCATACCTTAAAAAAAATGAATTGAGGAGCATATAGTTGGTAACCAGTCACTTGTAGTGTTCTCCAGAACTCAGTTCTAGGGCCAGTTCCATTTTACTCTTTTCATTTTCATTTTTTATTAATATTTACTTATTAATTTTAATGTATTAAAATAATTTATTTTTAATATTAATTTAATTATTTTTATTCTACATTATTACTATCAGTGTCACTTATATTTCTAATATCAACGAGTTGTGCTATTGTTGCAGTTCAGTCAAGTGTTGCCAGCTATCATAAAGAAGATAGAATATAGCTAGTAGTAATTCCTGCCAATTGAAACAGAAAATTAAATTCTTCTCCCTTCATTGGTGATAATATAGAAATTCACGTGAATCTTTATTTATACAAAAAATACAATGTCAACCTTACTCAGAAAGTTACACAGACACAAATTAAAATATAACCAATTATATATCTAAGTTTGCATTTAATCATAATTCATTTCATTTTTTTTTTTTTTTGATTGCTAAAAAACTCATATAGTATTCTGTTCTAATTGGAACATAATCTTTATATATGCTCTTCAACTATATGTAAATTGTTATCACTGCTTATCACTTACATATGTATTTGTCTTTCTTTATTATCTATTCTTTTTAAATCCGAAAAGGCATTCAGTAACTTCCTATGTAACCAAACAAAAAAAAAATGCACATTCTATTGATGATGCTCTGATCTGATTCTAAATGCTATGCAAAACCACTGTTTTGTTTTGTTTTGTTTTGTTTTGTTTTGTTTTGTTTTGTTTTGTTTTGTTTTGTTTTGTTTTGTTTTGTTTTGTTTTGTTTTTAGCCAGACTCCAATTTAGGGTAGGAGGGCTGGAAGTGGGGGAAGGAGTAGAGAGGGTACAGGGGTTTACAAATTTGCAAAATTGAACAGAGACCCAAACTGCACCCTAGTAAAGTAAGACCAAAGCCCATTCTCTCACTCCTTCTGGCTTTTTAGTAGAGATTTCATCAGAACTGAGATCTCAGACCTAGAACATCATCATGGTAGGATATTTATGTATATTCTGGAAATTGCTTGATGCGACACTTGCCACTTGGGACTGTCAATTGGATGCAAACAGACAGCTGAGGCTGGGAGAGAAAAACATGGCTTTGTTCTTTGCTCTTCTGTGCTGTCTACTTCACTGAAGAAGGAAAACTGTTGTTCTGTATGAAGCAGAGCAAGCTGATGGAAGCAGCTGAGCACATTTGAATCAGTTTTAAAGTCATGTTTATCAAGTTTTTCAAATCACAGCTCCCACAGAGGCAAGTTCACCATGGTTATGACTCTAGTATATTATAAAATGGTCCTGCTATTACCACTAATTGTGGAACAACATGAAGTTTAATACTAGTAATTTAATTGTTAAGGTACTGCTATTAAATAGAAAATAGAGCAGCAGCAGAGGCAGTGAAGTAATGATAGAATTATCCTCAGTGAAGCCTTTGAATGATCTTTGTAAATCAGAATGGAGTCCTTAGAGGAGGACAAAGTTTACCTATTTCAGATGAACTACCAGAGTACAATAACATAAAGAATGGGTAGAGTACTTCCACTCTGGGGGGAGAAACTCTACTCTTATATTGAGACTCTTAAAATTACCTTTTCCTTCTTAATTTCTTCTGTTTTTTTCTTATCCAGTCTTGCCTTTTCCAAGCCCAGAAAACTATCTGATTTATGAAAATTAACACACTATTTCAAAAAACAAGCTTGGTATATATCTAACAAAAGTATATTATGTAGTATTTTATGCTGCTGTAATTCAGAGAAAGAAAACAAGTTATTCACTTCACGGTATCCAACTCATAGTCACTTATTTAGTTATCTTGAATGGTAAAACACAAGTCAGCATTTTATCTAAGAAATAACAGTGCATTCTTATGAGTTAAAAAAAATCTGATTTGTTATAAATACAATAATAGTGCATTTATACTGAGGGAAAAACAACAACAAAAGACACAATCCCTTTAGGTTAGTTTAATTTAGTTTTTGTTGTTGTTGCACTTTTTTTTTGGGGGGGGGTGGGGATTGGGGATACATATTTTGAGAATCAAATTCTAATGTGAAATAGGAATAAGTGGGAGTGAGACAGGTAAACTAGCCATATAAATGTTGAAAATATAATAAAAGAGATTCCTCCAAAACAATTGGGCAAATGTAAATCATAGTTCTCTGTGAGCCCTTCACTGGAAACTTATATTTGATTCTTGTTTTTATTATGATATAATTATTTATTTATTTATGGTTACTTGTAAGTGATACATCATTAATCCTTTTTGTGTGAACACCAGGAACAATAAAAATGAATGCTGAAACAGAAGAACTTAAACAAAGCACCTTTTAAGAGTAAGCAATTTTCAGATTTAATACTGCAGAACAACATTTTCTGCAAATTTTTTAACTAACCTTTTTTCCCTCCAAACAAATATAATCACTAATTGACATGCTTATAAGTTATGTA
The DNA here is from genome assembly GCA_036925125.1 of Oreortyx pictus. Lineage (NCBI taxonomy): Eukaryota > Metazoa > Chordata > Aves > Galliformes > Odontophoridae > Oreortyx > Oreortyx pictus. Next base: position 17,639,285 of record JAUPFR010000004.1, read on the forward strand.
CAGAGACAGGCATAGTTAAAGAACACTGTAGTTATTTTTGAGATCTTAGTTATCAAAGCAATTGTAGTCTCTATGAAGATGGCACTTAATCTGCCTTCCAGCGTTCTCACATTCTTTGACTTTAAAGGGTTTAGTGAAAGATTTCAAAGGTATGTGGTAAGGTTTCCCACAGAGAGTGCTCTTCTATGTAACAGTCAGATTCTAGTCTCTGGTACATCAAGAGGATCTTTGAATTTCACTGGAATGTACCCATGATTAGCTGATTAACGTACTGTAGTAATAACGTAGAAAGCTATTACTGCATAAAGAGTATTCATTGTAAATCATAGATTCTATGTGTCTTATCTACACTTCTGAGTTATCTGATGTAGTTAAACTACTAGTAGAACAGGATTTTGCCTATTGTCTTCAGTCTGATCTTGTCAGAATTATTAAACTGGAAGGCCATCTAGTGTATAGTAATGGCTGTTGTGAGGGCAGTAGGAGGCCATGGGTATAGGTTTGCTTTATTCCTGAGCAAAACTGAACAGGAAAATCGTCACCATCTACTAAATATTTTATTCACAACTATTTATTTGTCCCATCTTTCTGTTAGCTTTGATACAAGTAAAAATATCTTTTTATCCAGCACAGCAATGGGGAAGGCAAAATTACTGAGAATGGTGTAAATTGCTTCTTATAAAGCTGCCCTTCTAATTATATAACGTCTAATCAGCTGGCAAGTATTTATGTATGAAAACTAGTGGAATACAGCGGTTCTGTCTACATCGGTAATTCAGGCTCCATTATGTTGTGGCATCTTGTAAAATTAATAGGGTAAATGATCAGAAAAAAAAATGTAGTCATGTAGTCCAACTTCTGATATATTAAGGATCATATGAATTCTTCAAATAAATTCTTGTTTGATAAAGAGTATTTGTATATCCTTTGTATTAGGAAAAATACTCCACCCTGCTTAAAAATAAATGCCTGCAATTAATAGAAAACATGAATTCTTTTAAAATCAAATTATGTACAGTTAAGAGTGCATTACACTCAGTTCTTAGTCCTAACTTCAAATCCCAAACGTGGATCTATTATTCAAGAAATAAAATAAAATAAAAGTGAAATGAAGGCAAATTGTTCTCCTCTGCTTTAATGCCATTCTGTATAACTACTCGTAAATACCTGATGAAGTAACTCAGAAACTTAGCGTAGCTCATGATCCAATTTGATTCCAATCACACTGCCTGGACCTACATCTTGTGTTTTTTGTTTGCTCATTTGTTTTGTTTTTTCCTGTAGAAATAAACTGTTCTTTTTATTTGTAAGATGTCATGCAAGGAATAAATTATTTGTGCAATGAGAATTTAAGGGTTTTTGGTTATGAGTCATTTAACAATGTAGAGGGTGCATCACAAGAAAACTAAACCTTCTCAATCACATTTTTGTATGATATACCAATGAGTAATTCTGAAGAACTTATGTCTGAGAGAATGAGCAAGAAGCATTTATTTCAAAAATATTCCTTATGAAGTAAAATCAAATAATTTAGTTTTAGACAAGCAGAAATAAGCAAAAATCTCTCTGGACAGTATTCTATTCATGTTTGTGAATCTAAGAACAATTACTTTTGCTTGACAACCTTTCTGCAAAATAAATCTTTGCTGCTAAGTCATTTTGTTGTTCTCCACATATTCAGATGTACAGAAGAAAAAAGTCATTAAAATGGCTTAATTTAGAAATATACATGTACCTATTGTAATCTGATTTTTTTTTCCACTAAGATTATTTCAATCCTAAATTTCATTTCCCTGAAGTACTGTTCTATAGTGTTGCAGGATATTATTGAATTATTTGCCGGACATTTGGAGTCAGACTTGTATTCTTCCTTATTCTCTATTGCAGTATACCCATAAATAGAGTGATCATTCAGCATCAGTAAAATATTTTGAAACCACTAAGATAACATCAAATAAGGGCACACAGTGGGTGTCAGAACTGTTTAAATGTTTTAACGGTTCACAAAAAAATGCGTGTTAAGTCCTCTGTTTTGTGATAATTGGGATCAAGTTACATAATTAATAATGACTGGGAACTTGGAAAGTAATATATTTAAATTTCTCCCACTTACTAGTACTACATTAGCCACAAATAATTCTATTTCACCGTTGTCACTTTTCCTGGTCACACTGAAAGGTGAACTATCTGTTTGAGCAGGAGCACATCAAGTTCACTAAGGGAGGTGATTATTCCCCTTCTCTCAACTTTCATGAGACAACAGCTAGATGCTGCTTTTATTTATTTATTTTTTAGAACAAGCAGTGCAGGAGAAATATCCATAAACTGAAACGAGATGGGATTGCCACTCAGACTGAGGAACATGGGCTGGTTCAGCCTGTAGAAGGGCCAGTTTTGGGAGGACTTAGCAGGAGTTTTCCAAACATCAGGATGAAATCAAAGTCTTCACTTTGATTTGAGTTTCAGAGAAAGTGATATACTGAAACAGTAGAGTTTCAGACTTGATCTAAGTAAAAAGAAATTCTCTGCCAGCACAGCCAAACAGTGCAGGCTCTGATGATGTAGATTTCTCTACTCAGTTTAACAAATCATGGAGATGTGTGATCTGAGATCATGGCCGATATTACTGTTAGCAGGGAACCTCCTTAGATCTCATTCTGATCTGAACCATCCCATTATTCTTTTTCCTAAGCCCATGATTGCATAAATCTGTGGTATGTAGAAGTAATCAGTATGTATGCCATAGAAGTGAAAAGGAGGCACCTATCAGTTTCTTGTTTTGCTTTTCCCCATACCTCATAATGTTTTATAAGAAAATAAGAACTCACTGCTTCAGGACGAATCTTCCTGATTGCACTGACAAGTCAGAGGAATGAAATCGAAGATGATTCTATGATACTGAAATAAATGTATGCTAATTTGTTAATATATGTAATAATAATTTGCTAATGTATGTAGTCTCCTCAGTAAGCTTAAAAGTACAAATCAGTATTTTTACTGGTGTTCATTTCTTTTTAATTGGAAAAGTTAAATAAATTTAGCAAAGGGGAAGAATTCAATCATAGGAAATAAAAAGAATCCAAGCACGAAATGTGATAAAAGAGGAATATCAAATAAAAAATAAAAATAGAAATTTATAATAAAATGAAGTAATGGGAAGCATTTCAGGCAATAAAATTAGGCCTATTACTAAGCTGTAGACCAAATCCTGCTTATACAATGCTTTATTTAAGTTCTTTAGTATGATATATTGCCTCTTCTAGATTTTGATTTGAAATATTAGAAAGACATATATATATATAGTATTAAATGCCACATAATATATACTATGCTAACTATGCACCATTCTGATCTTCATTATATATCCTCAAAAATGTATTTCTTTATAATTCTACTTTGATTTGACTTGTCCAGTTCACTTCTTTATCCTTTCTAATTACTAAAGAAATTGCATTGAATTTTTACAAGGTCATGTCCTAGGCTTTTTAACAAATGATATTTAAAACTTATTATAGTCAAAATATGTAACTGTTTAGCAAAACTCTGTAGTTGTTACTTACTGTCACCACGACAAAGCAAAGGCCCCAGTCTGTAAGCTGCTTCAGAATTTGGTCTGTCAGTGTCTGTGATCACAATTTCAGTTACTGGTAGATGCTCTTTGTAGGAAAGGAATCCAGTATCATTAGTCCTGAAAAGGTAAAATGAAAACACTCCCAAGTGTCTCTGTGGTTCTGACAAACTTCAATATTACTGACACATTGTTGGGGAAAAATATATAATTATATTCTGAAGGATATTCATTTTTGCAAAATTCAAGTCAAATAGAATAGGATGAAGTCACGTGGAGAGTTCAAGAAAAGAGGCATCTACTTCTAACAAGTAACATACATAAAAAAATAAGAATCCCAGGGCTCTGATCAGACACCTAGTACTTCTAATTTCAGACAGAACTCTTCATTTAATATCTTTTGTTAATTTAGTGTCGGAACTAATCTTCTAAATTTCAGAAAAGACTGGTGCTGTCTGTAAGATTTCTTCTCAAGAACTTATGGAAACATTTGATCTCTAGAATGATCAGAAGGATTCTGAAAAGTTCAGTTTGTCCATTAGATCCATTTCTACCCAAATCATCATTCAATAATCAAAGCTAAGTCAGAGAAAAGTGTGTGAACTGAGGGAGAAGGTGCCATCTGGAATTCATATTGGTTAGAGATTAATCAACAAAAATAACCAAGAGTAGGGGAAGAGATTCCCTCCTCAAGCTGAATGAAATCAGTTACTTTTTTTCTCTTTTCTTTGCAATCATTATAATCTTTCTCAAAATAACTTATTTGCTTAACTGTTTTGCAACATACTGCACAAAATACTGCATTTTTTTTCAGGGAACTTTTTTTTTTTTTAATGAGAAATGACAACATTTGAAAGCAATACTTATGCTAATTTTTAACATGGTGAGATATTCAAAATTAGAATTGAAAATTTCTCGACATGCTTTAGAGTTTTTTCTTAATTAAAACTATGCTTCAAATAAAAGGCAACTAAGCAGAACCTGCAACTCTACAATTCCGTGTGCTCAGAAAGCATCTTGATTGCAACTTTAATGATTTTTTCTGATCTATCATCAGCACTGAAGCAACAAATTCAAACCAATAATCTCTGGGGACTCACACATAATTCTAAGCATTTATCACTTCCAAAATAAGAGTAAATAAAGCCTCCATTGCAATAAAATTACTATGATAAGTTATCACTTATAATGAAAATTAGTATAACAAATGTGAATACATTCAGAAATATAGAATAGGACCTATTCTATTTCAGTGTAATACATTCATCAATACATGCAATTCACTCAAAGTGGTTACAGTGGAGACATGTTTGTTTTTGATCTGTGGGAGTGTAATCCCCTATCTACTTTATTCACAGTTATGTTAGCATCATAAATCAACCTATGTGAACATTTAATAAGTAAATGACAAAAAATGAACATGAATATATTACATATGATAGCAAGTACTAAAAATTCTGTCTGAAAATGTGATCATTTATTGACTGGGAATCAAAATTTGTGTTTTTGTACAGCACGGTAGGGAAATCCATAGTGTTTTGCAAATAACTATTAGAATGATCACAGCAGTTAAGTCTGTGAATTTTACTGCAGCAGTTAAATTGTTAATTCTTTTCCTTCGCAAATCTACAGGCACTTTCAAAGCTTTGAAATAGTTGCCTTTTACTATCCTTTGTTGTGGTTTCATTTCTATATCTGTTACATTTTCTGCTCATGATTAATCATTTTTCAACTAAATTCACGTCTCCAATTTGTTGATATGTACATATTACCTTTTTAATCGAATAGATTTATGCAAGTTAAATTTGCTTTAAGAGTTTAAAAATTTGACAGTTTATTATATAGATTTTATTAAAAGTCCCAGTGTGCTTTTAATGATCCTAGATCTTTTACTGAGAAAGCTAGATCTGACAATCTTTCAGTCGAAAATCTACACCTTTGGAAAACAAAAACAAAAAAAACCAAAACCAAATAAAAGTCACATTCCCTTAGAATAATTCACGTAATGTCTAAGTTCTCCTAATGATGAGAGTTTTCAAGTTTAATAACAATTAAAGTTGAAAAGTCTGAAGTTGGAAGTGTAGTAAAAATGTTTTAAATTCCATAGAATGCATAGCCTTTTTTCCTCCTCAACCTGTTAACTTTGACTGTTTTGAGTATGCTGTAAACAAATGACTAAAGTTGCACAGACAAGAGCCAACGCCTTAAAATAAAACTTAATCTGAAAATTAGAAAAACCTCTGTATAAAGTAAATCCTACCCAAATGCACCAGAATTCAAATTGATACGACTAAGAATAACCCATAGTACATTTAATTTTTTAACTCTGTTATCTTAAAGAAGCTGGTGACACTATGATAATTTAAATTTATAGTGGTTATAGAGTTCAGAATATGCAAAGGCCTGTGTTTCTTCGGTTGCACTCTAGGACAAAGAGTTGTGAATAAACAGCAATTAAAAAAAAATCACCATTCATTTCTGTCGGCATTGCAGTTGCAGTAATGCTGGGAATCAATGCAGCTTCCTTCTAAGCCGCAAGTGCATTTTTGAACAGCAGGCAAAGAACCTCCCCAGTAAGTCTGTATTTCATTGGTCCTTCCAATCCACCAGCTGAGCGGCAACCCATCTAAAAGGTAGGTTTGAGAAAATCAGTGCCCAGGCTTATCACTCCTCCCAATATTTTTTATCTAAACAATTTTCCAAAATGTTACGAGGTGGAAAATTGTTCGTCAAATCTTTAAAGAATTAAAAAAATTATTTCACCTTTCCCAGGTATGGAAATACTCATTCTAATACTTCAATGTCAGTAAATAATTGTGCAAAGGTACTTGCTTGTACTAGTGGAGAACAGAACTCACAGTCCCTAGTTTAGCCAGTCATTACATTAGAATCATTTATACTTATCAGTCAAATTATTTAATTTATTTTAAAATGTTCTACAAAGAAGGAGATAGCATCATTAAAAAAATCTAAGGTAACTGATATTCAAAAGATCAATTTCACATCATAGAACTACCAGGTATAGAATCAGAAGGATTATAGAAAATGCAGAAATTGACTTCTCCTACTACTATGCAGAGTAGTACTCATTTCTGTGATGCACATTAAACAAGCAAATTGAATTATTATGACCATTTCTCTAGTGCATTACTTCTTCATATGATGCATCTAGTCACTGTTTTTTGTTGTTGTTGTTGTTTAATAAAATGATAAAATTGGATGTTTCCTTAATTTTAAATTTATGCAAATTAAGTTTAAAGTGCTGTCAAGCAAGACCATTAACAGAAAACAATTACAGAACAAGAAATGTCTAAAATATATGAATCATAAATACAAATCATCTGAAATGAGAGAGAAGATGGTTAAAACTTGCAACATGTTGAAGTCAGGGCATGAGAAGACATCCAGTAGTGTTAAATTGTAATTTCCTGCAGAAACAATTCTTTTTGCTATTGCTGACACTTAAAAAATTCAGCACAAGTCCACAGGAATTGGCTCAAATTAATCCTAGTTTTAACTTCGCTTAGAAGTGACACTGTTAGATAATGCCTCTGTTATGCTAATAATCTCTCATCTAACAAGCATATTGACTGTAGTCATTATAGTATGACTGTTGGTTCAGCAGGCCAAAGAAAGACTGCAAACAGTTTCTGGAAAAGTCAAACTTGCATAATAACATCGATGTCCAATATCAGTGTTTGTATTTGCAAGCCTTCACAGGAGGAAGTAAATCTAATGACAGTTTATAAATAATTAGTCAGGCAAAGCTTTAAAATGCTTCCAACAAAAAGAGGTGTAAAAAATTGGTATGTTTTTACTGTCATCATCATAAAGCTTTATACCATAGTCATGAACTAATATTTTTGACTTTTTTTTTTATTTAAAAGCTAGTCTTTGTTTTTTACTCATATTGAACAATGAGAATATTTACAGAAATGCTGCACCTTCATACTTATTAGTGCATATTGTTATCCCTTCTTTGTTATTAAACATTGCCTAAGCAATGTGTATTAATAAAAGGGCCTAGAGATGTCTTCATAATGACCATGTAGATGAATTATCATGTAACATCTTTAATGACATCATTTACAAATACTGTCAGGCTCAGTGAATATAATATATTCTTAAAACACAGCTGATGAAGAATTAATGTCTGCAATATATGTCTCTAGAAATGTCTCGTGATAATTATTAACTTTTGTATTCGACTGGAACAGCTTGTGGTGATTATAGATCACAAAATTCGGAGGGATCTCTGCAGGCAATTTGATAATGTACATATTTGCATTTCAAATTCTGATATTTAATCAAGGTCATAATAAATGAATCAGAACAAATTTATTTGCAGTAAAATGTTACTTAAATTTTGTTTCAATGTTTGCTTTAGCAATTAGCTATATGTGATTGATTTTTATTTTTCTGTATAGCAGTGCTAACTATAAAATAATTCAAAGAAGGAAGACTTCATAAAGACCAAATTTGGATGGATACAAATGGATGAAATAAAAATGAAAGCAAAAAGCTATTATTTTAAATATTCCAATTAGATCATTTTGCCTTCTAAAAGTTCCCTCATTTTCTTAAAACTTTATTTTCTAAACAGATGTTATGGTTTTATGATTTTTTGTTATTGGTATTCTGCATCATAACATCATGTAGTGCACTGGGAGTTAAAGAGTTAATACTCCAGTTTTGTAGAAAATTGTTAATTCTTATCATTACTTATATGATTTTGGACAAACTGTATATTAAGTATATACTCATGATGTGAAAAAGTGGGTTTCCGGAAATATAGTAAAAAAATTGTTTTGGTATATGCATATATGGATATGAACACACGTTTAAAAGTTATTCCAGACACAAAAAAATAACAGACAGATCATCCAACTGTCTATTCAGACCCTCAAATATATAAAGAAAAACATATCAATTTAAAGTTAGAGTCAATTCAACTGCAATTGGCCTTTCACTCTGAAACTGGCCTCTAAGAATACAAGTGGAGAAAGGCACCTCCCTTCCAGGTGCCCCAAAACAGAGTCACATGAATGTTGAAAATAAGGCAGTGCTCCAAGAAATGTAGACATCTGCCTTTCATGTCTCTGCTGGGAAAAGGGAATGCCAGTGATGAGGAAACTGATAAAGTAATAAATAAAAGCTTTTCTCCTCGCACTGTTGCCGCTGTTTTCTTTTTAGGTCCATCTCTCTACCCTTTCCCTCCTTCTCCCTTTCCTTTTCCAGGCAGTGGGTCCATGGGTCTCCCACCTTCCCATTAGTCACAAAACTGAGCTAAACTGGCCCATAAACCATTGACAAAGACTGATCAGCAGGGTTTGCTTAATGTGGTGAATATGGAGTGACTGGTAAAGTAATAAATATAGAGTATTCAACCTGTCAGGTTGCACCTTGAGATGAAGAACTGTCTTGGTTTAATAATTTTCTGTTATCACTATTCCACATCATAGCATCATGTAGTACACTGGGAGTTAAAGAATTAATGCTCCAGCTTTGTGGATCGTCGTTAGTTCTGGGTATATTTATTTCTCTCTTCTCCTGAAATCAGCCAGTTGTAAATTCATATTGTCAGAAATAAATGTATGGCAACATGAAGGATTTGGTAAATAATTTCACAGCAGAGTCAGAAGTTAAAATCTTCTTCCGACCGAAAAATAGTTTATGATATATCAAAATACAATACCTCTAGTTCCTTTAGATGCATCTAAGTTTTAACTGTTCCCTCAAAAGCATTGCTCATTTTGTTTAATAGAAGATAACTTTTCCTGGGAGTTTATCGATATCTTGTAGAAAGTGAATTCATAGCATTGATACAATAATTTCTGTAAATAGCTCAGTGTTACAGAGCTGTGGTGAGCTAGTCTATGCACTTAAAAGGTGATTCAGTAAGATACAGCCACTAACATCAGAATTTTGTTATAAAAAGTGATTTAATCACAAATGCTTACAGATATACATAGCTAATACTCTAAAAATTTATAAAAATATGTCTTCAGCTGCTTTCAAGTAGAGAGGAAAGTATAGATTCTAATTCTTTTTAATAAGTGATTCTATTTCATCTCTCCATCACAAAATTCAGCATTACCTTTTTTAAGCAGCCTCCTGAATTCAGAACTAATGACCACTGAATCCTAGCTTTCCATTTCTTCAGACTCCTGTGACTGAAGTCCACTCTTCAGAGGGCCAGAAAATTGCATTTGTATTGCATTTACACAGTCAGTATTAATGTTTAAAACAAAGAATAGTTTTAGAAAATTTGCAGAACTCACAAATAATATATTGATGGTTATTGATTCCTACCATAGAATCATAACATCATAGAATCATAGAATTGCTCAGGTTGGAAAAGACCTTAAGATCATCAAGTACAAGCACAACCTAATCATACTAACTCACCGTTAAATCATGCCCCTGAGCACTACATCCAGATGGTTTTTAAACACATTTGGGGATGGTTACTCTACCAACTCCTTGGGCAGCCTATTCCAGTGCTTAAATACCCTTTCTGTAAGGAAGTTCTTCCTAATACCTAACCTAAACCTTCCCTGGTGCAACTTGAGGCCATTTCCCCTTGTCCTGCCACATGTCACCAGTGAGAAGAAATCAACACCGCACTTTCTGCAATCACTTTTCAGGTACTTGAAGAGAATGATAACATCTCCCCTCATGAGATCATCATCCAGCTGGATGAAGATTCGTATCAAGAAGGATGAAGAGGTGGATAAGATACTTAATAGACTGTCAGGTGAGGTTCACAATCTGTACCCTTTGTTCTCTTGTGGGACTTCAACTTCCCAGATGACTGCTGGAAATATAATACAGAGAGAACAGAATAGGACCTGCATAATCCATGAGGAAATGGTTTTGGAACTTCTTCAAAATCTGGAGACTCACAAGTCCTCTGGGTCAGATGGACTATACCCTAAAGTCCTGAGGGAGTTGGTGGATGTGATTGCCAATCCACTCTCCATCATCCTTAAACAGTCTTGTCTAAATGGAAATGTTCCACTGCACTGGAGAATGGCAAAAATGATGCCCATCTTCAAAAAGGGCCAGAAAGATGTTCTCAGTAGCTACAGACCTATCTGTCTCACCTTCATGCCAGGGAAGGTTATGGAACAGAGAGAACTGTGAACTCTATGGAACTCAAGCGCCATCATGGATCAACCAAAGGTCAACCTGGGGGTCAGGCCCAGTTAGCATGAGTTCATAAATGGTAGATTCTACTTGACAGACTTGTTATCATTCTATGACAAGGTGACCTTCTTTGTGGATGAAGGTAGGTGTTGTCTGTGTGTATTTCAGTAAAGCCTTTGACACTGTCCCACACAGTGTCCTCATGGAGAAGTTGTCTGTCCATGGTTTGGATGGGCCTATGCTCTGCTGGGTGAAATACTGGCTGGATGGCTGGGCCCAAAGGGCTGTAATCAGTGGTGTTAAACCCATTTGGTGCCCAGTCATGAGGGGTGTACCCCAGGGCTTGATACTGGGACCACTCCTATTCAACATCTTTATCAATGATCTGGATGTGGGGATTGAATAGTCCCTCAGTAAGTTCTCAGATGACACCAATTTGGGGGCAGTGTTGATTTGCAAGAGGGTAGTTAAGACACTACAGAGGGACCTGGATTGACTGGATATATGGGCCAAGGGAAACTGAATGAGTTTCAATGGGACCAAGTGTCAAGTCCAGCATTTTGGTCACAACAGCCCCAGGCAATCCTACAGGTTTTGGGGAGGAGTATATGGAGCTGCCTGACGAAAAGGAACCTTGGTGCACTGATAAGACGATCAGCTGAATACAACCCAGCAGTGTGCCCATGTGGCTAAGAAGGCCAATGCAATCCTAGATTGTAGCAGAAATGGCATGATGAGCAGGATTAGGGAAGTTATCCTGATCCTTTACTCAGCACTGGTGTGTCCCCACCTCAAGTACTGCATTCCAGTTTGGGCACCTCAATACAGAAAGGACACTGAGGGCTGGAGCAGATCAAAAAAAGAGCAACAAGGCTTTTGAGGGGCTGGTAGAATATACCTCATGAGGGGTCACTGAAAGAACTTGGTCTGTTTAGTCTGGGGAAGAGGAAGCTGACCCTCTGGTGTACTTAAACTCAATTCTTTAAGTACATCAGAGGGTCTCCACCCATTTTCCCACTCTCTCTTTTCTTTTTTTTCCTTTTTTTTTTTTTTTTTGTGTGTGTGTGTGTGTGTGTGTGTGTGTGACATCTGCAATTCAACTCCTGATTGTCTTATGATTGTTTATACTGGACAGAGGAAACTCAACATTATCAGTGCTTAATGTCAAACACAATAAATATGACATTAAAAATATTCTCCAATAAACTGCTGATGTAATTGCAGTGGTTTGTGTTCTTTTAGCAAGATATATCTTCAGTAAAATTTATTAATCCCTGGAAATCAGAGTAACAGAGGCCCTGCTAATAAGGGTATCTGTTAATCTAATAGGATTTAAGACTACTTGGTATTGTGAGTAATATTTAATTTTATTGCTATTATTGATTTTATTTTGTTATTATTAATTTTTATTTTTCTGTTTCTTGGCAGTTTACAGAAATGTGAGTACTAGATCTATGATTATATTCAAACTTTATAGTAGCAATACCACATAACCTTGGTAAAAATAAATACCTTTAGTAGACAGTGAAATAATAAATTAATATAAACTAATATAATATAATATAACATAATATAACGTAACATAGCGTAATGTAACGTAACGTAACATAACATAATATATAAATTTGTCTGTTTTACTTACCTGGCTTATCTAAAAGCCTTGACTTTTTGCAGTGGTAAGCTATCTCCTGTTCACAGTGTTCTGCATGGTTAATTGTAGCTTGAAGCTGGTTTAGGCTGCCAGAGTACTTGAAAAACGCTGAGTGGGGATTCTCTCGATTAGCACTTCTGATTCTGGTTAAGTTGGTGTTGTTGTGCTGTATTACTGTCCACGTTGTATCTTTCAAAACACAGATGAAAAGTAATAAAGAAAGCAAAATAATTGAATAGGTAAGTGATGAAAATAGAAGGAACAATGAAATCCACCAAACTGTAAATCAAATTCATTGATCAAGAGAAACGCTTTTTAGCATACAAAATGCAGACATAAATCATGGAGTAAAAATGAAACCAATCAGTTTCTATTTATAAATGGGATACCTTATCATGACTGTTGCCAGTTAAGTAGCTTGTTAAATTTATTAAGGAAGAAAGCAGTAAATGAAGAGACATAAGTAACAGCCTCTGAAATAAGACTTTAGTTTGTAAATTGCAATGAAATTTAAAACAAACAAGCAAACAAACAAACAAACAAACAAACAAAAAAGAAACAAGCTACTATTGGTACTTTTTCCAGGCTTCAATTTTCTATGAAATAACACAGAATTCTATCTTTGACTATAGTTACATTGTATTTGTCATTTTCTGCATGAGAAAATTATGAAAGTCTTGGTATTTTATGAAGAAGCAAAAGTAGCTTGCAGACACTGCTTTTACTATTCAGATCAAATGAACATGATTTTTTTCTTGCCACCTAAAATCAAATAGTAATATTTGTCTGAAGTACTCTTCAAAATTTGTATTTAGTCAAGAACTAAGAAACTCAGCTGAAGACTTTCATAGCTCAATAGAAGAATGCTTCCAAATATCTGAGGTATTTAAAGCAACCACCACTTTATGGCCACTTGACTCAGTGCTGCAAAATGATGAGGTTCTAGTTCAGAATCAAGTGCTGCATTTTCTTAAAAAAGAACACATATAACTCTTAAGCCAACGTTTAGCTTAGATACTGTTGTGTAAGGCAGCTCACTACTTCATTGCATTGTGTGGACAGGCTTTAAGATTTGTTTAAAGTGGTGGCATTGAAATATTGCAAAAATATTTTTCTCTAGAAACTTGAATTGTATTAAATTGTGTCTGTGAAATACACCGATCATGAGTCATTAGCAAATATTCAGTACTTTGGGCATCAATTTTGAGAACATATCTTCCATATTTCTTGTAATAAAAGAAAAAACTTGCATATGAATATATATATTATTCAAAACTTTGTTTACCTAGCAATAAATTACGACATTTATAGAAGATGAACATTCTAATAAGCAGTCTGCTTGTGAAACAGACTTTCTCCAACTTGAAGCCATCTTACTACACTGAGCAAACAAGGAGTTTACTGGCTTTTCAGTTATGTTGATACTTCACTGATTTTCTTCCACTAAAAGTCCTTCAACTTTCTACAACACTTATTGATGGCATTTTTAACGGCTAAACCTTACCATGATGAAAAACTATACAACACGAAGAACATAAACTAAAATTAACATCTATGAAAGCTTTACCTTAAAAGCTGTCAGAAACCATAGGCTGACTACTAAAATCAAATTCCTGCTAGCTTGGACACACTTTGAGAAACCTGGTCTATTGAGGTCAGATGGTGTCTACTGGGAGATAGAAATACAAACTTTTAACAAGTTGAAGCCAATGTCAGTGATAGTTGCAGGAAGATAGGAAAAGGAGCAGTGATCAATTAGAGAGTAAATTAAGAATAACAAAATAAATAAATAAAAAGCCAGCCACTCCAGACAGTTATTGTCACTAGATGTCTAAACATAAATGCCTTTACACAATACACATAGCATGGGAAACTGGAATTTTTAACCCTGTCTCAGAGCTATGGGAGCAAGTTCCAGCAATTTCATGCTAACAAGCAGCTAACACCAGACAGTGTTACAGAGAAATCACCCATATGCTTTATGGGAACACAACATACTGAAGTGGCCCGCTGAAGTTCCTAATGCACTCAGTTAATGCACTAACGTACATAGTGTTGGGAAGAAACATGACGTGTGAGCAAGTATGCCGAGCTATGCTTTTTTTGTTATGGAGACATGGTAGGTTGGATCCTATCACTGGAGGGCTGGAAAGGAAAGATACGAGTTTTTTTAGGAAACACAGGTAGGAGAAACAAGGAAAGGGTACTTTTCACTATGTCTATGACATAGTAATCAACTGTAAAAATGAAGCTCTGACTAGGGATGTAAGAGGAGCTGACTGAGCATCCGGATCAGGATTACAGGAAAGATGGGGCTAGTGGAAATCACAGTGGAAAGTGAAGTGACTAGTGGAAATCACATAGGCCACATGGTCAGGAAGGATAAACAGATGTGTCCCTCTACAGAAATACAGCAATAGCTTAATGTTCACAAAACCTTGACCTCATGCCACTCTAATATCTGTTAGAGGGACAGAACAGCAGGCTGGCATGAACAACCCAGGAGGTTGTTCTGTACTGATAATACTTAACTTCTCTGAATGAAGGAGTCCTAAAGCTGACAGTTTATAATGGACATCACTTTCACCAAAAACAAAGGGTTGGGCGGAAGGAGAAATCTGCTTAATATTCAAGGATCACCTCCACCAATCTCAGGAACAATGCTTCTGAAAAAGTCAAGTAAAAATGCAATGAGAACTCTGTGGATGAACAAGGAGATTGTGGCCAAACTTAAGCACAAAAAAGTAAGCTGACAGAGAGTGGAAGCAAGAACAAACAACTTGGTTGGAATACCAAAGCACTGTCTAGAAACCAGTGATCAAGTATGGAAAGTTAAATCTCAGATAGAATTTAAACTGGCCAATAAACTTCTTGAGAACAAGAACAGTTTTTGCAAGTACCTCTGTGAAAAAAAAAGAGTAGAGTATTGAAAAAAAGAGTAGAGAAAATGAGAGCTCTCTGCTGACGGAAACAGGAGAACTTATTACCAAGGAATGTAAAAAGTCTGAAGTATTGAATGCCTTGTTTTCCTCAGTATTCCCTGGCAAGTGTTTTAGCCACACTGATCAGTTCACAAACTCCAAAGGCAGAAATTGTGAGAAAGAAGTGCTACCATTATAGAAGATCAGGTTTAACATCATTTAAGAAAACTTGAGATTCCTTAAATGTGGAGTCTGAGAAATGCACTTTGTTCAAGTATCAAATGCAAATAAAAGGTGTTCAGATAATGGACTGAGAGCAGTCCTGATAAGAAGGATGTGGGGGTATTCATTGAACAAAGACAAAATGAGATGGAAATGTATGCTTGCAGACTAAGAAATCAACCATATCCTGGGCCTCATGAGAAGGAGCACAACCAATAAGTTGTGGGAGGGGATTCTGCCCTTCTACTTTGCTATTGTGACAAATATGAAGAGATTCAGGAGATTTATCCAGTTCTGGGACCCCAAGCATAAGGAATGCATGCAGCTTTTACAGTGTCTCCAGATGAGGGCCATGATGTAGACCAGTGGACTGAAGTACCTACCCTATGAAGACAGGCTGAAAGATCTAGTGTAATTTCTGAAGAAGACTCAGGAAGATCTAATGTTAGTTAATACAAATATCATTTAGAATACTAGTGTTTTTAGCTGCTTGACAAAGTTGCATTTTATTTACTTTCCACTAAACATTCTTGGCTGACACTAAAAAACTATTTAGGATAAGAAAAGGACAAACTGTCATTTAAAGTGCAAAACATTATCAGGAGATCTCAAGGGAACTTCAGGAAGAGATTCCTGTTCTGAAAATAATACACTGAAAGGAGTCTTGTGAAATTAAAAGTTAGAGTCAATTCAACTTAATTGTAGTCCTTTCACTATGAAACTGGCCCCTAAGAATACAAGTGGAGAAAGGCACCTCTCACCTCCCTTCCAGGCCCAAAAACAGTCACATGAATGTTGAAAATAAGGCAGTGCTCCAAGAAATGTAGACATCTGCCTTTCATGTCTCTGCTGGGAAAAGGGAATGCCAGTGATGAGGAAACTGATAAAGTAATAAATAAAAGCTTTTCTCCTCGCACTGTTGCCGCTGTTTTCTTTTTAGGTCCATCTCTCTACCCTTTCCCTCCTTCTCCCTTTCCTTTTCCAGGCAGTGGGTCCATGGGTCTCCCACCTTCCCATTAGTCACAAAACTGAGCTAAACTGGCCCATAAACCATTGACAAAGACTGATCAGCAGGGTTTGTTTAATGTGGTGAATATGGAGTGACTGAGCTGCTCATGGACACACAAGGCTAACTCTGATGCTACAGAGTACCTTGGTGGAATAAACCCACATTATATTTATATATATATGTATATATAATCTTTCTGTCATTATTATTTTTATATTATAAGACACTAGAATATTTTTATAGGGGTCTATGCCAGTCTGAGAGCTAGTCATTCAATGAGCTAACAAAGCTTATTTGTATAATGTGAAGTCAGGAGTTGAGGTGGTGAGACTAGTTAATAGCATTCTCTGATTGAAAACACCAGAATTTAGGTTAATTCAATATTTGTAATAGGCATTATTCAGATGGATGGGAAAATCAGCCAATGCCATCAGCAGACAGAATATTATTAATAGATGTCAGCACAGTTCTTTTGTATTAATTAAGTTACTGCTTAAAATAATTTTAAAACTCCACATCAAAAGATTATGATAATATGAAAATATTAATGCTTAGGACATAACTAAGCCGAATTAAATCATAGGTTATTCATATAGTCTTTTAAACAGATCAAACTGTAAAAATAGTCACAGAATTTTTTTTTTTTTCAAACAAGATAATGAAGTGTTTCCATTATTTTTATTCTGGAAGGAAATTCAGATAAATTGAAGAAAAAAAATGAAAGAAATACATAGAAGATAGTAATCTAGATGAGATTTAAGAAGAGCAAGTGTAGAGTCTTGCACCTATGGAAGAATAAGTGCATGCACCAGTAGAGGTTGGTGGATGACCTGCTGCAGAGAAGCTCTGAGGAGAGGGGCGTGGAAGTCCTAGTAGATGACAGGTTGGTCATGAGTCAGAAGTGTGCCCTGGTGGCCAAGAAGGCCAATGGAATCCTGGGGTGCATTAAAAAGACTGTGGCCAACATGTCAAGGGAGGTGATCCTCTCCCACTGCTCTGCTCTGGTCAGGCCTCACCTGAAGTATTTTGTCTAGTTGTAAGCTCCCTGGTACAATAAAGACAGGGATATCCTGAAGAGAGTCCACTGGAGGGCCACAAAGATGATAAAAGGCTTGGAACATCACTTTTACAAGGAAAGGCTGAGACACCTGTGTCTGTTCAGCCTTGAGAAAAGAAAACTCAGGGGGAATCTAATCAATGTCTAAGGTGCAGGAGGCAAAGGGATAAGGCCAGACACTTTTCAGTGGTGTGTGGCTCTAGGACAAGTGGAAATGACCAGAGATTGATGCATAGAAAGTTCCACACATATGTGCATAAGGACTTCTACAATAAGGGTGACGGAGTACTGGAACAAGCTGCCCAGAGAGGTTGTGAAGTCTTCATCTTTGAAGATGCTCAAGACCTTCCTGGATGCCCACCTGTGCAACCTTGTCTAGGGAGCCTGCTTTGGCAGGGAGGTTGGACTTGATGATCTCTAGAAGTCCCTTCCAGCTCCTGCAATTCTGTGGTCCTGTGATAACACTAATTTTCAAAGAAACAATTAAATGTAAGTTTAATTTGAAGGACATACAATGATAGACACGCACAGACAACTTCATCTGTTTTTTTAAAATGCTGCTTAACAGTAAACTTTGACATCTAAAACTTCCAGTTATGTGAACAGGCAGAAACAGAGAACTGAATGCAGAAGAGGAGATTGTACTTGAAATCAAAGCTGTGAGAAGCCCATTGGTTTAATTTGCATTCTTCAAAAGATCTGCTCGAAGTCTGAAAAACAAAACTTAATGTATTGATTTTTCTTTGCATCAATTAAAATCCAGTTCTGAACTAAAATTTTTTTAGGCTACATGGAAAAAAACACAACTTTTCTCATAAAATATAACTTCTTATTTCTTTAAATGTATTGAGAATCTATAACCTTAATGAAAATATCTGCTCCCAAAAATGAACTGTTATGAAATTCTCTCCACCTGAAACATGTTTTCCACTTATACAAAGTACAGCAAGGATAAAGCATTAGCTTCACAGTCTGAATCATGTTACTATTTTACTTTCTCTGCCTAATTCTTAGCTTAGTATTCTGTGCTAAAGAGTCACCTTCATTTTGTTGCGCACATATATACTAAATTCATGAGCTTCAGAAAATTCTTACTTGATGAATTGAACTTCAATACAGTGAGCATAGATACAAATCCAACTATGAGTTAAAAAACTTTATCACCTCACCTGTCATATTGCAATATACAAGAAACGGTCCCAAGGGGCCACTTCCATCTGAATCAATATTGTAAAACCCAGAATTGTTCCCTCTGTGTTTATAGGCTTCACATGATTTCTCATAGATAGCTGTAAAAATAAAAATCACTTTCCATCACAAATGAGGTTATATTTTATTCTGTGAATAAGAAAATAATAATGCACGGATCCTGTGTGTGCAAATAATCCTATGCATGATGAAAGCAAGAGAATACCAAAGAAATCACATAATCTAAACTATTTTTCATTTGAATTTGGGAAGCACATTTATTTCTATATACAGGGGAAATCAGCAGAGTTGTATTCAAGCATTTCCTTCTTTATTTCAGGCAGGAATCTTTTAAGAGGAAACAGTGAAATCTTGGTGTATATGAAAAAAATGTATGCAAAATAAGTCAACTAATACAAAATCTTGGGATATTATTTAGACTGTTGGAATTAGGTTTTGAGAAACCAAACATCATATTAACCAAATCATATTTATATATTTATTGGTTTTCTTTCTTGCTTGTTTATTTATTTACTTATTTTCGCATACAACAAAAGATAGGCAGTGTTTCTAGATAATTTAAAGGCCTCAAGATACTTTTACACATTTTCATAACCACGCACAAACATGTTCTTAGAAATAAGCATATGATGACAGTTAAATCTGAATGTAGTCCCACTGTCATACTAATTGTGTGACAAATATAAACATTATTCTGGATAGAGTAGTGGTTAGAAGGTGGATTTAAGGACAGGGGAGGATGTTAACAGCTCCCTTGTGAATCATGAAAAAATGCAAAACAGAAACAAGTGTAAATTAAAATTTTCAATGAGATTTTGTTGTTACAGATTTTGAGTACTCAAGACCTTCTCTTGAACCAATTTATGGACATTTACATGAAAAAATCTATTGTAATTGTTTAATATGAATGTACACATTTTCAGGAGGGAGTGTAAAGAGGAGAAATCTGTCAAAAATGAAAGTATAGTTTGAAAACATTTTAGACTTACGATAGTGGCAAGTAGCTCCCTTGTAACCAGTATTGGTACAGTTACAGTAAAAGTTGTTCCAGGACTGTGAACATTCCCCACCATGTTCACAATAGTTAGGCAAACATCTAAAATGAAAAATACAGAACATTCTCACTCTCTTTTCCTTTCTCTTACCTGGTATTTATATTTATCAGTATACAACAAATCATGAAAACAAAATAAAATAATGTGCAGGAGTTCTTCAGGCTTGTTGGAGAAACAAGAGAACTTCCCTTCATCTTTCCTCTAATTCCTATATCCAACATATAGATATTAATTCTTAGATAAATCTGTGAGAACAGAAATAGAAAGATTTATAGCCATTACTTGTTGCCAATCCACTAGTTGCAATTAAATACAGGCTGATAAATCTATGTAGAATTTACACACTGATAGTTCAATAGCAAGGTTTTTAAAAGATGATATGTTCAATAGGAGGTGTCAGGACAAAGAAGCATAGAATCACAGAATGGTTTGGGATGGAAGTGACCTTAATGATTGTCCAGTTCCGAGTCCCTTACCATGAACAGAGTTGCCACAAACTATGTCAGCTGAAAATTAGCATTATAAGAGATTGAAGTCAATTTATTCCAAAAATATAGGAAATAAAATCATGTAACAAAAATCTGACAATTACTTAAGAGCATTTCACTTTTCAGAAATTTACTTAAATTGTACTTCAACTGCAGTGAGTTTTGTGTTTGCCAAAATAAGAAATTAAAAACACAACTTTATTGTTGATTTTAACCCCGTAAAATAAAAATAAAAATAAAATAAAAATCAGACCTACTAGAATCTGCAGGACCTGAAAATATATTTTAGTTAATTCAAAAAGTCTTCAATTCAAAGAGCTATTAATCTAGAACAGTAGAAAGTTCAGCATTTCCCAAATCTGACTAAGCAAAATTCAAGGCTTTTGTAAATTCATACCTGCTGACTTTCAAATAATTTTCCACTCTCATATTTATAAACAAAGCTTAGTTTTCTGGATGGAAAAGTGAACTGGCAAAGTGCATGTAAAATAAGTAAAATAACATAAGTTAATTTCAAGGAAATTGCAAATAGAGGAACTGATCTTCTCTGTGGCATCTTACACATATTTATAAACTGAGTCTGTGGAAGATCTTAGTAAGATCTGTTTTTTAATATAGACATCAGCTTTAAGCACAAGGCTTTACTTTAATATTCAAGACTTTATTAAGTAATAATTCTTCCATTAAGTATTTAACTTTGCTTGCTACAAATGTGAGTAATCAGGGGGCTATTGTAAATACATGTCTCATCTAAAGCTTGTAACTCATAACACAACCTATTATTGATGCTCTACTTGCATCAGTCATAGTTTTTCTTGATTTTTTTCATTTTTTTTCTAAAGACATATTTATTTATAAATTCAGAATACCTTTCAAAGTTTTCTCCTGTCTTGACTCCTTATACATAGTGATTAAACTCCTTAATAATATTCACAAAATCAAAATTTACAACGGTAATTACAAAATTACAAACGGTGCCTGAACTAACTTCAATAGGATAGAATACAATTCACAGTATAAGTTAATACTTTTAATATTTTTCTCTTCTTCAATTTTATTTCAGAATTTTTAATTAAAGTAACCACTAGGTAAGTCTAAGAGATGTTACTCTAATTATATTAGATGCTGTAAAAAAAGCATGATTAGAACAAAGTTTTTCTCTTACTGGGGACTGTTATTTTGGACAAAAATATTTCACATAATGAAAAACATGCTTTTAATGCATCATCTGTAAAACATATTTTGACATTCCTTACCACGTCTGCTTAAACAAAAAAGAGCTGATTAGGGGCTTGCACTATACTACATAGTATGTTTCTAAGTGCACAACATATGGCAGTGATACATGATTTAAAACCTAAGGCAGCAGATTAGTAACAGTCATAATCTGTTTTTAAAAAGAGAACTCCACTGTCACGTGAACATACTTTTGACAAAGGGAAAAAAATGAGACTTCATATACCAATTATTTGCTACAGAAAAGCACATTGTCTACATTATCTACTCGCTATGGTTTTATATTACAGAAATATATACTTTGGAAAGAACAATGTATTGCTCCTATATTCATTATTTCTTTTCATCAGTGTTCAATTGTGTTTTGTTTCTTTTTTGTTTGCTTGCTTTTTTTTGTGTGTGTGTGTTTTTAGATTTAAATTTAAATTGTGTTTTATTTTATTTATGTATTAGAAGAATATTGTTTAAAAATTTTTGTCAGTATCTCTTTTTTTTCATAAACATGCTGCTACTCTCTCTTCAGAGACTAAATCGGTGCCATTACCACTCTCTTAGGAAGCTGTTCTAGTGCCCGATCGCCTTCTTAAGAATGAATTTTTTCCTGATATTCAACCTGAACCTCCCCTGTCACAGATTCATGCCATTCCATTGGGCTTTGTAACTGGCCACTACAGAGAGGACATCAGAGCCTGCCTCTCTGCTTCCCCCCTTAAGAATTCCCTTTCATAGAAATATAAGGAATTTTAATGTTGGCAAATAAGAATATATCTTACCAATTGGAACTTATAATGAAATGTAGAATTAGTTTGATAAAGGAACACGAATTTTGTTCCAGATGATGCGGTACAGAGAATAAAGGCCATGGAACTATTGAAGAAACTCGGAAGAAACACAGTTTCCAGGGCAGGGTAGCATAAGACCTGAAATGCTTTTTAAAGTTTCTTTTGAAATAAAAGGTGATGGGCATAATAAAATCGATGAAACTGTGTGGATATAATTGGAAGATATATAGCAAACATGCTGTGAGTTGAAAAACTGTCCTAACACCATAACTTAAAACTAGTCTTCCTCAGATGCTGTTTTCAAGATGTATTATTTGACACAGAGAACAACACATGATTTTGACAAATTGTAAAAATAAAAATAAATTAAAAAAAAAAGAGAAAAAAAATAGAGAGAGAGAGCACAGTGTCAGAAAGATAATAAATATACATGGAAAACTGTGACTGGGAGGTTTAAGTTACTTACACCGGTCAATACTTTAAAAAATGATAATAATTAAAAGTACATACTTTGATTTTGATGCAAAAAGGACACTTAGTTCAAATGCTATAAAAATTCAGATGAGAATAAATGAAAGAGCTTCTAATTCTCCTTCTTTACTGCTACCAAAAATAATTAAAAAGAAAAAAATAAAGCAGTACAATGAAAGTGGAGTATGCTTAATTCCAGAGCATAACAAACTAAAGCAATACAATGCTTTAAAACCTAGAAAGATATATTAGAAAGGACATTAGACAGGAGAAGAAGGAAACGAAAGAGAAGGTGAAGTAAAAAACAAGACAATCAAACAAAGAACTGGAAAAGAAGAAGCATATGCTATATTCCAAATACAAATATAGATTATACAACTGAGGCAAAACTTCACTTTGTAATCATACATTTATCACTCTTGCTATGTACTTGGAAGGTGAAAAGTAACAGAGAATGTAAAACATATGCACATGTACAAGTTTTCAAAACAGATGAGTGCTGGATCTAGAAAAATTAATGAGGATATGCATTAAAACCTAACTCAAAGAACCATGTATGCATTTTTTTTCTTTCTACTACTTTTTTGTTACAGTTAGAACACAAGCAAGCATTTTTCTTGATTTTTATCAATATGGAGACGCTGCTTTTTCAAAACAATAACATGGACTGACATGGATTATGTTATCACCATATGTAAACAGAAAGCAACTTAAAGAAGGGAATCTTTTCAACATTTGTAAAGCTCTAAAGAGCAGGTGTCAGGAAGATAGAGCCAGGCTTTTCAGTGGTGTCCAGAAACTGGAAAAGTAATGAAACAGAAACTTTTACAGAAACTTTACAGAAACAGAACAGAAACTTTACAGAAACTGTAAAAGTAATGGACACAAACTAGAACACAGGAAATTCCATACAAACATGAAGAAAATCTTAGAGGGTGCTTGAACCCTGGAATTAGCTGCATACTGAGGTTGTGGTTTCCTCCTCTGGAGATATTCAAGATTGCCCTGGACACTCTCCTATTCAATCTAATTTAGGGGACTCTCTTTAGCAGAGTGTTTAGACTACATAATCACTAGAGGTCCATGCGATTCTTATATTCTCTGTAATACTGTTATTTTGTGAAATATACCCAATACAACCTAACAGTGGCTGCAGTCTTGAAGATTTCCTCCTAAACTATTTTCCCTGAAAAATTATAAATTTTTGGTAAAGGAAAGAAGCATTTACAATCATATTCTTTCACTCCGTGGTGTCATTTCAGTATAGTCTTTCTGCTTGCTCCAAGGCAATCGTTTCTGGATTATGGCAGATTTTGCATAGAGTACAGAGGAGTGAACTCTCCTGAATCTCAAGCAAGAAACTTTTCCCGCCATTGTTTGCTTGCTTGATTACTCTCTTCTCCAAAGCTTCAGAAATCCTGCAAAACAACTATTTCACTACAGTGAACTCCAACAATTTTTTCTACTCTTTCAATTGCAGAAAGTGGTATAAACTTTTGTCCTTTCAGAGGGAGCCATGTAAACTTGTCATTCTGGAAAAATACTCTCCCACATTAATTTAATTTCAATTAGTTCTGTCTGAAGCATAAAATAAGCTCACTTGTGATGGATGCTATCCACCATATTTTTGGATTAGTAAAATGTAAGAAAAAGCAATATTATGTAAAGAAAACTGTATTTCAAATTATCAGTGTGACTTCAAATGAAACAGATGGGTTTTTGTATCTATAATTTTAGTAATGGAAATTCTAAATATTAGTAAGAAAAAGTAGTCAGAAATATCCAATAATTTTAATATCAAATACTGGAATTTTAATTTAAGGTTAGCAAAATCTTCTAATTTATAATTGCTCTGCTAGGTTTAGACTTTTTCATTCTGTAAAAGAAGCAGGCAATTTTGTCATAAAGTTAGTATTTAAAAAAATTAAAATATCAAAAATAATAAATACATTTCTCTTACCTGTCCATAATGCCACATAAATCTATCTGAACATCACTGAAATTGCCAAAAATATTTTGCTGAACTGAGATCATATCCACTGCTTTGTTACCAATAGAAATGAGTTGCATACATCCTTGAAAGCCACCAAAGGAGCTTTTACATTCAAAAGTGTTTCCATGGTTAGGGCAGCCTGTAAGAAGCATAACATATGAAGTCTTATTGAATACATTATATATTCCAAAAATAAAATAGATTTTGATAAAGTTCCAGATTTTGTAAATTTTATGTACAGATTCATCCATTAGCTCCTCTAATTACGCATGTACTTTTGTACTGTCTTACTGTTATTAAGTATGTTATGAATATGACATGAAAACATTTACTGAATGATCATTGTCTCAAAATGTCAGGTTTAAGCACAGCTTGACTCAGCTTAGGGGAAGTTGCAAGACATAACTGAAGTCTAATAAAACAAAGGGACCTACAGAGATTTTCTTTTTCTTTCAAGCCATCTAGAGATTTATGAAACCAGAAAACAATTTCCAGATGCAATGATCCAACTAGTAAAAATACTCTACTATTTCTAGGCGACTAAAAAATGGATGAAGATGTGAACATCAAGGATAGTCTTGGCTGCATCAAACATGAATTTGTAGAGTTTATGATCTGAATAGAAGTGAACAAGAAAAAAAGGTTTCTATGTCTATATTGCTAACAAGAGGAAAGCTATATTATAGGTACATTGCTCGGGGAATGACAAAGGACCTGGGAATTACTGGATTGCCTAAGGCTTTTTTTCTTCAGATTTGACTGTTAAAGATTAAGCCTCAGAATTCTCTTTTCCCTAACAGAGGAAAAAAGACTCACCTTTTATTAACGCATCCTGTGATTGTAGGATCCAACCAATATAATTCCAATTTCTGCCATTGTCATTGTGAAGCCATTGTCATTTTAACCCTCAAAATATTTTGGTAATTAGGTGAGTTTGCTGATGGCTGGAAAAGGCTGACATTGCACCTACCTTCAAGAAGAAGGGTTCAGGGCCCTAGAGAGTAGTCAGCCTTGTCTTAATCCCTAGGCAAAATCCTTTCTCAGCTACTTGTTTTCTTTGATGATAGGCACTGTGTATTGGGGGAGAGCAGTGAATACTGAATACTTTGACTTTGGCAAAGACACAAACAATTTTCTATGTTTTCTATGTCATCAAATATGGGTGGGAAAAGTGGATAATCTTTGAAGGAAAGTCAAACTGATGTTTACTGAGCAGTTGGTCTTTCTGGGTTCTGTACTCTTTAAAGCCTTCATTAGTGATAGGGAAGAGAGCAGTGAGTGCATCATTAGCAAGCTTGTGAATTATACTAAATTGGTGGCAGAGATCAATATGCTGGTTGTCAAGGCTGCTATTGGGCAGGCTGGAAAACAGGGGTTACAGGAATGCCATCAAGTTCTGCAAGATCAACCGGTGGATTACAAACTAAGAATGCATGCTCGTGGCACAAGAGTCTAATGACATTCTGACCTGTACTATCAAAAGTAGTGCCAACAGAACCAGGGAAATGACCTTTCTCTCTCATGGCAATTGTGAGACCACACATGTTATGTCCAATTCTGGACTATCCATTAAATGAAAGACTTTGACAAACTTGAGAAAAGTCACAAAGCTCATCAGGGAGCTGAATGGATGGGATTGATTTTAAGATGTTGAAAGAATTGTGTCTGTTCTGCCTTGAGAGGGTAAAACTAATTGAGAAGATTCAAAGGAAAAGATTCTGCCCAGATGTCCACAATAATTAAAAGGGAGGGTAAGGACAGAAGTCAGAAACTGTGAATTCCAATAGCATACTAGGAAAAATGTGTTCTATATATATAAAAAATATATATATAAAATTTACCAGGCATTGGTTCTGAACAGGAGTCTGGGCTAGGCAACTCTGGAGGTCTTATCTTCCCTATCAACGTTCTGTATATGTGTAATACAGTAATTTACTACATCACTGATAGTGATTGTGAACTGCACTGTTTACTGATTATCACTATTCATTAACTTCATTATTAAATCAATAAATTGCTTAAATTACAACTTTAAAAGTATTAATATATTTTTAAGGATTATACAATAGGAAATTAGGTATTCTTGAAACAAGCTGATTCTCAGTGTCATCTTGTTTAGGGTGATAGCAAACTTTTCAAAATTATTGCTACCACTCTGAAGGAAAGCATTCATCGCTTCATATAGTGCTCAAAGAAAACAAATTCTTGAACTTGACAAGAAAATAATAGTAATCTTTCAGTACTACAGACATTTTGACAAATTAATTACAGGTGTTACTGAAATCTTCTACAGCGCTGTGCAGTAAAATAGTAATAAATAAATAAAGAAAACCAGTTATTTGTGGTAAAAATCTGTTGTTCATTTGAAAGTGACTCCACTTCCAGTGATGTTTATACAAAACAAACAAACAAAAACAAGTGCAACAAAAAAAGAAAGTTTGCAACTTACGTTTTACTATTCAGCAGTTGACTTTGCTTGTTTTTTTACAACCTGTCTTTGAAAATGTTCTCTAGTTCTTTTTAAGTAAAAGTGTGATATAATTAGTATTATTGATTGCGAGATTCCATATAATTCTGAGTCAAATATTAAAGACAAAAGAAAATGCTTTAATAATGAAATATACCCCAAAAGCTTATTGCAAACTTAAGTAATTTCTTTTTTCCTTTCTAGTTGCAAAGTTATTATTCAAAGAAGTAAGGTATATACCAGGAGTTATGCTGACAGAATGCTAAATTAACATCATGTTCATTATGCTTCTTCTTAGATAAGTTTCCATATTTCTTGCATATTCACTATCATTAAAACAAGTAAATGCATAATTGTGTTTATAGGACATCTTTTCTAGAAGACTGATATTATGTTTTAACAACAAACA
This sequence comes from Oreortyx pictus, assembly GCA_036925125.1. Lineage (NCBI taxonomy): Eukaryota > Metazoa > Chordata > Aves > Galliformes > Odontophoridae > Oreortyx > Oreortyx pictus. Next base: position 17,666,972 of record JAUPFR010000004.1, read on the forward strand.
TAGAAGAAAATTGAAAGTACTTATATGAACTTGGAATAAGGTCAAAATATATTTTATGCTTTTTGACAGTGGCATAAGGCATAAAATTTTAGTAAAAATCTTTCTACACGCATAAGACTTCTACTGTCTTTTCTCCAAATAGAGATAAGATGATGATTTGACTGAAGTATGATTCAGAGAAGCTGAGGGGTGAATACACAATGGGTAATTTCAGTATTATTGAATTTAATTTCCCATCATCACACACACACACACACACACACACACACACACATGCACAAACACACTCTAAAGATAAATGTAAAGGTTTTGTTTTATAATCTAAGTAAATATGCTACTTTTTGCAACAGCCCACATACTTCCCAATTTATAAACACAACATTTGTTCTAAACGTTCAGTCGTGCGAAGTGCCTGTTTAGAGGTATGGGAACATGGACCAATGTACAAATTAGTATCTAGACTTTTTTCTTTTGAAGACCCATTTTTCATGTATTTCTCTGATTATCAGCCATAATCTGATTATCAGCCATAATGGGAGATATCTTTAGTAGACAAGGCTATATGCAATATTTGAAACGTACATTCCCAACTGATTTAGCTTCATAACTAGCAGTATAAATCTGTCAGTAAAGATACACATGAATAAAGACAAAACACTTGATGATATTCCTTGCCCTACTTACCAGGAGGGTCAGACTGAAATTAAGTCATCAAAATAAAGCTTTTAGGGACAAGTTATATTCTCCATAATATTGTCCTACATTGACCAAAAACAATTTTCAAGAGTTTGTGTCATGCACTGAATAAATATGTGCTTAAAGAGCATACTTGCACAAGACTAAGTAAACATGCACTTTGAGTGAATATTTGAAGCTAGACCAGCAGTAGATTCTGATCAAAAAGGTGACCTAGCAGAAGAATGAATATGTATCAAGGGAGACATTTTGTGCCCATATGATTGTTAGTCAAGTTATATTTAATAATCAGAATATGACACCAGAGAGCTATATTCTAAGAACTAATGAAAGGATTAGGGTGTTTATTTATTATATTTAACATTATAAAATCTGGAAGAAACTTAAGCACAAATCATATATATATGGTAATATATATATAATAGATATATATATAATAACAGTTCCTGAAAACAAATTATCTGAGAGATATGCAAACTAGATGTAGAAGATTTGAGGTGGGACAAATCACTCTCATTGTTTGCTCAGGTACGTCAGCAATCAATCAATCAATCAATCAATCTATAAATAGATAGCTAGATAGATAATATGTATGTCTAACTGTAGGATATTTCCAGCATAATTAAGGAATATATTTTACCTCCAAAGTATAACGTATCTCCTAAATAAATTTGCAGAGGTATGGAGACATGAACAGATGAGAGCATATCATTGTCCACTATTAAACTGATGTGATTTCCTTTGGCAGAGAAGGATACAGAATGCCACTGGCCATTATTTAATCCAACACCTAGAAGGAAAAGAAAAAGAAAAATGAAATACAAACACTCATTATTTGTGAAAGGAGAAGAGATTAGTATCGCAATCATAGTCAAAACAATCATTCCAAGAGACAATGAAAGAGCCAAACAATTAAAGAATAAAGAACAGAGAAGTCTTTTGTGAAGATAATTTGTCCATTTCCGTAATTTAGCGAATGAACTTTACCATTACAGTACTTCTATTCTGATTACCAGTAACATGTCCATTAATGCAGTGTCTATAAAAAGTATTTTCTTAATCTAAGGAGGTTATAGCCAAGCCATCATTCTAATGGATAATACAGTATTTTAAACACACACACACACATGCACACAATTCTTTATTTCATTACCACAAGGGAATTCACCATCTTTTAAAATCAAATGTAGTCATTATATAACAATTCAGAAAAACAGCAAAATCCTACAGATGCTGAAATCTTCAAAAACCATCATGCTAATATCATCTTAAATACATGTTTGTTTGTTTGTTTGTTTCTAGGCAGCATTCTAATTATTATCTGTAAATAAGTATTTTAAGTCAGTTATGTTCTTCAGTGTTTCAGTGGACAAAGAGAAGGCTTCAACGGGAGAAGGCTGAGGTACTGAATGAGTTCTTTGCCTTGGTCTTCACTGATGACCAGGATTCTAGTATTTCTCATATCCCTGAGCCCTGAATCCCTACACCTCTAGGTGGCGACCAGGGCGGTATATCCCTCCCCCACTTTAAGGGCAGAGCAAGTACAAGACTGACTCATGAGACTGAATGTGTACAAGTCTATGGAGCTGGCTAAGGTAGTTGACAAGCTGCTCTCCATCATATTTGAAAAGTCATGGCTGTAAGGTGAGGTCCTGGATGGCTAGATAAAGGGTCACGTCACTTCAATTTACAAGAAAGGGAGGAGGAGGACCTGGGGAAATACAGACCAGTGAGTCTCATCTCTGTACCTGGGAAGATCACTGAACAAATCCTCCTGGATGACATGCTTAATCACATGAGGAATGAGGATCCGAGAAAGCCAGCATGGCTTCACCAGGGAAACATCATGCTTAACCAATCATGTGGTCTTCTATGATGGAGTGATGGTATTGGTGTACAAGGAATTATGACATTTACCTAGACTTGAGTAAGGCCTTTAACACGGTCCCCCAACACATCTTTATATCCAGAGTGGAGGGATGTGGATTTGATTAGTGGATAAGAAATTGGCTGAAAGGTTGCAGGCAGAGGATGATGATTAATGGTTCCATGCCCAGGTGGAGGCCGGTAATGGGCAGTGTCCCCAGGGGTCTGTCTTGGGACCAGTGCCCTTTAACATCTTTATCAATGACATCAACAATGGAACTGAGGTTACCCACAAGTTTGCTGATGACACCAAGCTGAGTGGTGAGGTCAAAATGGTGGAAGGAAGGGATGCCATTCAGTGGAACCTCAACAGACTTGAAAGGTGGGCTCGGGTGAACATTATGAGGCTCAGCACAGCAAAATGCAAGGTTCTGCACTTGGGCCAGAGGAATCCCAGGCATCTATACAGACTGGAAGGAACAGTCCTAGAGAGCAGCCCTGCAGAGAAGGGCCTGGGGGTCCTGATGAATGAAAAACTTAACATGAGCCAGCAGTGTGCTCTTGCAGCTCAAAAAGCAAATGGTATCCTGGACTCTATCAGGAGAGGGTTGGCCAGGGAGATATTGTCTCCACAGTTTAAACAAAAAAGATCAACATATAACCAAGAGATAAATATTAGATTTGCATTATAGATTCAGATAAATTGTTATTCAGTACGTGCCTGCAATACAACAAATATCAGATGTGTATGCCATTTCTGTAAGTTGTTTCCTGTACAAGAAGACATCTAATCCTCTAATAAAACTAACCTTTATCCCCAGATGAAGTTGAATTAGATAAAAACTATGACAAAATGATTGCTTTACCTCTGTGTTGCACTTTAAGCTACCATATCTCTTTCTGAGGTAATGGTAGAAAGCACAGAGCAATGATCAGTGGTTTTCTGCTTACACTCCAGTGATTATTTTTTCATTGCAATTTTCTATAAGAAAATTTGAGGATACTAATAGATGAATTATATTTACAGTCAGCATCAAAATTAACTGAATTTGAGTGTAAAATGATATGAACATTTTCTACTTCTGTAAAACTCCACATTCATGGTATTCATACAGATGGATTTTGTACTAAAATAAAAATTGGAAACTTAATTTTACATACTATAAAATAACATAAAAACAATTACAACTGGCTACAAAAAGTTCACACATAGAAGGATAATCTTCCAGTAAAAAGGATTCACATAATCCTACAGGCAGTGTATAGGGCATGATTGTATTTTCCCTACATTTTAAAGATCTCCATCTTTGTACCAATTGCAGTTAATATAACTTAATGTAATAAACAGGATGGTGTGTTTTATATTAGGGCAAGGAGATAGTTCAGTTGAATATTAAGAAAAAGACTTAAAGCATGATTATTTTAGCTCTAGCTATATTTTGGCAATATTGCATGATGCTTAACAGTCAGTGATAGGTAGTGTAGAGAAAAAACTAGAAAAACGTTATTGCTTTATTTTAATGCAGTGGACAAGAGGAGTCACGTTCCATAGTGAAATTTTTAGAATTAAGTGCTATTTATTTTTCATATTATATTACAGCCTATTCTCACAACATTTATTGAAATTTTAATTTCAAAATCAAAAAATAGTCACAAACAAATAAAGCATCCTTAGATTTTAAGTTCAGTGATCTGAACTGTTTTATAAAAGAGGTAAAGGATATTAAATATATACATGTAGATCTTATGTGCTTTTTAGAACACATAAAATTGAACCTGAGACTCCTTCAAGTTTCACAGTAACTTAATTAATTTCTGTCTGTAATTCTTATATAGAATTATCTTTCAGTAAAAAATTAAATTGTAAAAACTAAGTGTGTATACACCATAGTCTGTAACACCTCATACCATGTCATTCAAACCAGGAAAGGAAGAGGAAGGGGAAGAGGAGGGAGAAAGAGGGAGAAGGGGAAGGTGAGGGGAAGGGGAAGAAAAGAAAGAAAAAGGAAAGAAATATCACAGGAAGTTTTTCCCTACCCACATATCCTTCCCTAACCTATTTCCAGTCTTCTTCATCTCTGTTTAACCAAAACTACAGCTTCTTTCACTTTACTCCTCACATTAAAGCAAGGTTTTCCTTTTTTTTTTTTATGTTGTTCTTGTTTTTTTGCTTTTTTAAATACACTTCAAACAAATTATATCTTTCTCAATCTCTTCTATTTGGTATGTTTTCCTTTAGTAATCATCTAGTGTACAATCACAATTCAATTTTAGCAAAGGAAATTGCATTTAATTACTATTTTCCATCCTGCTTTAGTAATTTCTTTTTCTAGTAAGGAAATAATTTTCCAAGTATAGCAGTATGAGTGTTGAAATAGGTAGCAAACATCCTACAACACATTTTTCTCCTTGTCATTCCAACCATTATTAAAGAAAATAAGTCCATTAGAGATACTAGTTATCTATCTAGCTTGAAGAAAAGTTAAAATATCATGTAAGTCCCTTAAGACAAATCTGTAAAATTACTTACAGAAGAACTACTCATTGTAGTCTTCAATTTGAGATCCTTAGATACCCTTTTTAGTGAAGTCATGGAGTGAATAACAAACTGGCTGGATTGTTGCTGTTAGAGGGTTACAGTCAATGAGGCGTTTGACCAGATTTCCAGGTGGAGGCCAGTGACACATGGTGTCCCTCAGACTTCCATCTCAGGACTGGTGGTTTTGAATATCCCTATCAATGACATAATGAGATGAAGTGTACCCTCAGCAAGTTGACTGGTGACACTAAGTCAAGTGTTGCAGTTGCTGGTGCAAGGGAAGGAAAGGATACCAACTAAAAGGACCTGGACAAGCTAAATAAAGGGATCCACATGAACTAGATGAGGTTGACAAGGCCATGTGCAAGATGTGGCACGTGGGTCAAGAGAATCTCAGACATGAGTATAATCTGGAAGAAGAACACTTTGAGAGCACCTGTGAAGAAGGACTTGAGTGTTCTGGTGGACAGAAGGTTGGACGTGAGTCAGCAATGTATGGTTGTTGTCCACAATGACAACAGAATCCTGGGCTGCGTGAAGATGTATGGATAGAGCAGCGCAGATCATACTGCACTACTCTGAGACCCCACCTGGAGTACTGCATATGGGTGTGGGGCCCTCAACACAGGAAAGAAATGGAAACAGTTGGAGCATGACCAAATGAGGACCAAGAAGATGACCAGAGGGCTGGAGCACCTCTCCTGTGAAGGAAGTCTAAGGAGCAGGGCTTGTTCAGCCTGGAAAAATTAAGGCTCTGGGGTGAGCTTCTTGCTGCCTTCCAGGACATAATGGGATATTAAAAAAAAAGAAAATGGCTTTCTACACGTGAAGTTAGTGATAGAGTTCAGAGGAATGCTTTTAAACTAAAAGAAGAGAGATTTAAAGGAGATGTTAGAAGTAAATTCTTTCCTCAGAGGGTTGTTAAAACTGTTGAACTGTTAAAACTCATGAAGATAAAGCTTAACAAAGCATAATAATATTAAATTCTGTTTCAGCATGGAATGTCAAGATTTACTGTATGGTGTTTCAGATAATATATTATGTAGTCTGCAACTATGAAATTGAAGAATTTGTTCTACATGCAGGTCTAGTCCTATTAATTTGCCACTACTTCATCTGGTCTGCTAAAATGACATGCATGGACAAAGTTTTTTTTAACATATATCGTCTAATTGAACTGCAACAGAAATATCTTTTAAAAGCCAAATACATCACTATTAACTATGTGCCACTGACATTCTTGCTAGGAAGCTGACATTTTCAGATGGCGAGCCTGGGGAAAACACTTGTCATTAAAATGGCAATCTTTGTGCCTCAGTTATTTTAGATTATAACAAATACCAAGGCTGATCAGCTGATCCTAGTGTCACCCACAGAAAAAGGATCAAAGTATTTATGTAAATCTTAACATTTATGTATGGTCGTTACTGGCTCCCAGTCCTTTTCTGAATTTAAATAATCAACACTTTAGTAATCAACACTTATTATATAACTGTAAAGAAATAATGAGCTTTAGAATTCCATTTAGCTATATATTGTTTATTTATTTATACCCTTCAAAGTAAATTTCTTGATAGAAATTGAAGCAAAGAATCAATCAAAATGAAATGAGTCACAGAACTGAGATTTATGAGGTCTTATCTTCAAATCCATTATAGTTTCTTTGCTCTCGTTACCTCTACTTTTCACTTTGTCTCCTTCATGTTGCCAAGCAATAAAAGGATCACTTGATAATTTTAGATAAATGATTTTTATTGTTTACTGATAATAAATTGTGTAAATATTCATTCTCTTTAGCACAGTTTTTTTAACGACCTGGGATTCAAAAGAGATTGGGGGAGGTAATTTAAATGACAATTGTTTTATTTATTTATTATTACTGTGTTATTATTATTTCTGTTAATTACTTCAGCAATAACTGGATTTATTTACTGTATTAATTACCACTCAAGATAAACTGCATTTTGTCCATACAAAATCCAACAAATCATAACCCCATTTAACCAACTTCTATTTATATGTGTCATCTCTCTAGTTTTATCTTTCCTGTATGACAACTCAGTCTGGCTGGTATTTAATAACTTCTGTACATATAAAAAGGAAAACTCTCTAATTGAGACTTGGAGGAAATAACAAAACATATATAATAATGTATATCTTTATTAAAAATGAATTGCTGGAACTTTGTAAATTTACTGACAAACAGTAAGAAATGTCTTAAGATATAAACTTCATAAAGTAAGCAATAAACCTGTTCACATATCAACTGAAAGAGTAGTTGCTCACAGTACTCAGATTATACAAGAGCTCTACATATCATATAGATAAGATAAAAACTCAAGTAGCAACCTATATTATTACAAGTAATTTTTACTCAAACACAGGGAAAAAAACAATTAAATCAACAGTTATGTAGCCATATACAAATACTTCTGAGAAAATCTTTAGAAAAACTGTCTTTTTTTTTTATTTTATTTTCATTCCTGTTACCTGCAGTAATGTCACCCAGAGGTTTTCCTGGTTTGTGAATACTGATTTTAACTTTCCCATCACTCAGATATAAGAAGAAACCACCTGAAGCTTGGTTTACTTTACTAGATACAAGAAATCCTTCACTGTTCCAGGTCCTAAACTGGAAACTTATAGCTACTTCTTCTTGCCCTGAAATTCCAGGCAGAGCCAGGTAACTTCTGGAGCTCAGAAATGTAACTGGTATCACCTGCGGCTCTAAACACAAAAAAGACATGTTGCCCTAGAAAGAAATGAAACAAGAATGGCATTAATAACAGTTGGTGAAAACCAGAATAAGATCTTCTGTTTGGAAACAAAATTCTGCACAGAACCTAATACTTACAGATTCTGAATATGTTAACCTAAAAATTAAGTATGATTATGTAAAAAAATCACCAATTTGAGAAATATTTACCAGATTGTTTGACAAGAGAAGATGTATCTTCCACTGCGAAGTGTAGTAAGAACATTTGATTGAATACTGTAAGATTCCGCATTATGTGGGTAATTGAAAATATTTCAGGAATTAAACAGACCCACTTTATTTTGATTCAGATATAGGAAGCATTAGGGACTTAACAGATTTCTCAATGTCAGATGAAATGTCACTGTTGTCACTGAATGTAAAGTATGGCACAAATATTTATGTACTCCTAAATGGCTGTATGCAGTGAAAAATGCTGGGAAGGGCCACTGTCTATGGCAGTGTTAAAACTGAGAGAGAAAAAATATATAAAACATTTTACTGGACCAAAGACAGTCTTTCTAACTCAATGCAACTGAAGATTTCACTGAGTATTAGTTTTCACAAATAACCAGAGAAAGTTCCACATGTAAACTACTTAGAACTATGAAACACATACTTCATAAAGCAAAAGGACTATTTTTTATACATAGTTTATTTCATTTCATGTTATTTTATTATTTTCTTTTATTTTATTTCACAGTGATTATATCTGGACCAGATTATGAGATGCATTTAGGCATTTAATCTTTGTTTTGTGTTTAAGTGCTTCTGAAAACATGGTTTCTAAATAAATCTGACGATGTGCTCATTGACAAACTCTGAGCTCTAGCTTTAACTGTATCTGTGATTTTACTAAGTGATATAAGGATACTGAAACAGAAAGAATGTATTTTTTGAGTCTGGTGTTGGATTTAGTTAATACTTTATGACTCTTGATAATGATATAATCTGTACTTTCATCTTGTGGCTCCCTGTGATTTGAACTAATTTGTTCTGTGCAGTCGATTACAAAAAGAGTATATGTCTTAAGATTTAATAGTACATTTAACATTTTCAGCAGGATAGCTTTAAAACTTTTGATTGTACATAAAGCTTTGACCACATAGTACAAAATAATGGAATCAACTGAAGAAAAAATACTTATTATCCCCTGGTATGTCAAGACATTAATTTTATCTGCTTTCATTTCCTTCAGTGAAAATATATGAATAAGTAAAGGCTATGTTTTATGAACTCAGATGTAGAGATACGAATAATCAGCTGAATGGACCCATAATGAAAAAAAAAAAGCAGTCACTGGATTGAGAAATTTCATTAAGTGCTAAAATCTTACCATCAGATTTCTCCTCCACAGTGTTGTAACAACTGTTTGATAGATCGCAGAGGGATTATTTAACATGGATTTCTTCTGGAAAACTTGTATTACAAAAAATATCCTAAATAATTTTTGAAGTAATTTACTCTTTTCAATTGTTTGAGATGAAGATTTCCTATATCAACAATTACACAGTAACTTTTTCCCCAGTTCACATAGAACCTCTGCAGAATCTATCATCATCATGAGCAGAATATTCTACAGTGATATCAGATTAGATTACACTGTAATATTTCCAGCAAGGATCAGAAATAAGGAAATGTCTGACATCCACAAATTCTAGGACAAATTATCATATCTGATTTTTCATATTCTGAACAGAAATCCAAATCAAATGATATGGAGCTTGACAGAATTTCATATTTAGTTATTTGAGCTAGGTTTTAGGTCTGTTAAAAAAAATAAAAATTGCAAATAGAAAACATTCCTGTGCTATAGAAAAAGAAACAAATAAAGCTCTCTGCAACAGCAAGAAGTTGGTCAGTTATCGAAACCGTTTCGCTAAATGGTTTGTTTACAATAAGTATTGACTGTCAGAATAAGTGCATTAAATCTCTCAACAAAAATTGCAACTCTCCAGACAAAGGACATTATAGATTAACTAACAGGAATTAAGTACTGAATTATAATGTTCTAGAGAAAATAGATTGGTTCAAAACCTCAGGAATATATAGCTTTCAAAATATAGTGGTTGTGTACTTATTAGTCAGGTACAGAAGTCAGTATTAGAACTTGGATGACTTTAGCTACTTCCTGTTCTGCCCTCTGTCTTACCCTCTCTTGTATGTGCACAACAGGGAGACACCATACAGTTCTGAGATATCACACATATATAGATATCAGCTAAGGACATGAAGAATAGAATGTATTATTCACTGTCTACTAGATGACTAACTACAGCAGCCATGAGATGATTCCTTGATTTCTCCTTCACTGAACATCATAGGTTTTACTATAATTCTGTATCAATGGGTTGAAATTGATTGTGATGTTTTTATCATTATTATTACTATTATTGGGATGATTTGTATTATTGATACATTTATTATTAAATATATAAGTCTCTTACCACAGTGGAGATCTGAGATTTATGCCTTCTGGCCAGGTCAATGACATTCACTCCATTACAATAAATATTTTCAAAACACCCATGAAAGTTTCTGCGTGACAATGATCCTGACTTTTCAGGTTCTGGGATCCCTCCAAAGCTGAGCTTAGAAAGAGAAGAGAAATCAATAATACTGTTAAGTTATGTTCTAATTTAAAAATATGCCAACAGTGTAAGAGACATAGACTGGCCAATACTGAGTTCACTACTTCTTGGTTATTTATTTGTATGACAAAAAAAAACTGTGTTAAAAGAACACGATATCAATAATTTATTTAATAAAAAATAAATGCACTGAGAGCTATTAAATGAAAAATATATCTGTCTAAGTCCTTGAGGTAGAAACTGTGAGAATATATTTTTATAGGGAAGCACTGCCACAACAGTGACCTGAGTTATACTCTGGCAGTACTTCCACTCTTGGTCACCATCAGAAATAAGATGAGTTGAAGTGTACTTTTCAGCTCAAATATTCCGGAGATATTCGCATTGACATTCTAAATGTTTGTAAGAAAGGCATGTTTAGTCCAAATCTTTTTATTCTGTAGAATCATTTAATCTTTGAAATTGCAAAGATTTTACGTATGGATAAAAATGATTTATATCATGATATTAAAAAAAAAGTTATCAAAACTAGCATTTTTTTATAGTGAGGAATGCAATTCTTAATATAGCAATTCATAGTCTTTTGGAACTGTTTGCACTTTTTTTCTTGCTTTTGCATTCCTTTCTACCTTGTTCTTATAACACTGGAAGAGAAGAATGATTTTGTAATACTTGTTCACTAATGTTGATTGTCCTAGAAGTAACACCTTCTATCTATTTCAGTGAAAACTGTAACAGATACAATGAGCACAATAATAATATTTGTTAAATTCTCAACTACAAAACACTATCTTTTTACATAGCCACCATTATAGATACATTTTTATCAGTGGTGAATAAGAACCTGAATTTCATGCCCAAGAAATTCTTCACCAGCATAAGCGATGCACTGTTGCTCTTACCACTCCTGAAATGCACCCCCCACTGCCTCACTGTGCTAACATCCAGTGTTTGGTTGCTATAGATGCTCAGCAAGTGTCAATGAATATCAGTGGCTTCATTTTTTTCCTGATGGAGAAATTCAGTGCCATACTTTTGCTTCATGTGCATTTCCCCGTCAGACAATTTGACCAAACTGCCTCTGTGCAGCAATCTGCCACATGGTAGCAAAAATGTGATCAAATATTGGTGGGAATGTTCAGCCTCTACTGTTAACATTCACCTCTGCTTTGAGTGCTAACAGAATAAAATAGGAGGCATTACTTTCAGAGCAGCCCTCATAGTAAAATATATCTATTTGTTAGTTAATTAAAACCAACAACCATTCTTAATTAGTCATTTTTTTAACTATGATGATACAAGTTTTATTATTTTGGCTTAGTTTCAGAAATTTTAATTGTATTTGTTTCCTCAATCTTTTGAGCATTGGACAACACAAACATGTAACAGAATATCTTTCTATTAGTTGTCTCAGATCTTGAATGGGTAGAATGAAATAATTTAGGCAGGAAGGTTCAAGAAAATCTTCTCTGTCATACTCTCTAACATGTTCAAAATTTAAGAATTCTTTTTGTTTCATTGCTTCAGGAAACAGAAAATCCTTGAAATCTGAAGCACTAACCTTCCTTAAGTTCTGTCCCCTTTGGGTGCTTGTGTTGCTTTTTTTTCTTTGTTTAATTTGATGTGTTGCTTTTTTTTCTTTGTTTAATTTGACTAACGAGGGTTATAAATGCAATAAAGAAAAGATAATTTTCACACCTCATAATCAAGGTCCAAATAATTGAATTCTCCTTTAGCGTGAAAATGATGAGTGTGTTTATCCACTGTAAAGTTTACTTGATTGTTAAAGTGCTCAATGAGAACAGAATGCCAGTGTTGATCATCCAGAAGACTGCCCAGGGAAATATTAATTTGAGCACTCGATGAATGAATTTTATCATCACCTTGAGAGAAGAAAAACAAGAAAATATTAATTCCACATATAAAAGTGAATGTTCAAATATATACTACTATACTTTTAAATCTGCTCAACAAACTAAAATAAGCTCTAGTCAAATAATATTTAATAATTATAGTGGGCTTTCTGAGACTGTAACTTTTACCTAAATTAATGAGTAGAGACAGCTTTCCTTTAACTAATTCCAGGATTATGTGATCTCCATTCTTTCCTTCTCTGTGGAGAAGAATTCCATCACTTTGCATTGCCTTAAACTTCAGAGAAATTACATTTTTCAATGCAGTCATAGGCTCTTGTTTAAATGTGTATATCAGGCAGCTTTTCCCATCAAAACCAATCACTTCGGATTCTAGAAGTAAAGAAATGAAAGATAATGTATAGTGCTACATCTAACAGAAACAAATATTACTTCAATATAATACGAGGCCCATTAACATCTCAAGATTAATTTGTGCCCAGTAAAGTGTAATATGTTACTTTTATTCATATTCTTCCTTTTATGTTAAGACTGGACTGTTTTAATGCAGCTGCTTTCACTAAATAGTAAAGCAAGATAAGTGGAAGAGATTCTGGCTTCTGTTCCACTCAAATATTAAACTCACATGCTGAAAGTTCTTGACCTTTGATCCACAAAGTACTTTATTTGTTTCTGATTATATTGTATTTTCAGAGTGAAAACCTGCATTGATTGATCTCTAGTTTATTCCAAAAAACAAAATAATAAATAATCATAAGATGAAAATTCAACTTCCACTATATTTAATTATTTTTTAGGTCTGTCATGGGAGATTTAGATTTGAGCTACTTTTTGAAATTAATCTAAATATCTACATAGTAATTAAAAATGCTATTACTGTATGCTATCCTAAAAACAAAAATATTTTGAAATGAAGACCCATTAGTCATGAGTAGAAGAACCTTTTTGTCTTCATCAAATGTTACTTTACTGATGTCTTAAAGAAATTACAATTTTGATTAAGCTGATTTTGGAGTTGAAATATGGGTTAAAATCATTTTGTCTTGTTAATTCTCCAGTATGAGAGTAAAGTCATAGAAACATCACAGAATGACTGATGTTGATAGATACTAGTGAGATCATCTCATCTAAAATCTTCACTCATTTATTCATGTTAATTCAGAGCCACTTCCAGTCAGGTTCTAAGTATTATCAATGGTAGAAACCGTACAACTGTTCAACATTGGCAGCCAATGCCAATCCAACCAACATCACAATAAAAAGACTTTTCTAATATCTAAGTGGAATTTCTTGTGTTTTGGTTCATGTACATTTGCTTTTAGTGCTATCACTGGACAACATAGCATAGAACTTGGTTATATCTCATTAGATATTTATAAAGACAGATAAGATACCTCCTTGATCCTTCCTGTTTCCAGGTCCAGATACCTTACCCCATTGCAATTTTCCATCCACAAGTACCCTCAACTTCTTTTTGAATGGTTGAAACATGAGCCTCTAAAATCATCAGTTCTACAATTCTACAATTCTAAAGAGAAAACAGAATCAACCAAATACTACAGGCCACTTCATCAATTGCAGTCTAAGGAGATCCTGAAGAGGTTCAGCAAAGCCAACTGCAAGATGTTGTCCCTAGGTTGCAGCAACATCCCACTGTCAGTACAAGCTGGAGGTAAAAAAGTATTGAACACAGCCCTTCCAAAAAAGCTTGGGGCTATTGGTGAATGTCAAGCCGGACATGAGCCAGCAATGCGCCTAGTGTTCAGTCTGGATTGGAAAAAGTTCCAGTATGATGAAGCACTCAAACAAATTGCCCAGATAGGTGGTGGGTTCCCAATCCCTGGAGACATACAAAGTTACTCTGGAAGGAACTCTGAGCAGCCTAATTGATCTGTAGATGTCTCTGCTCCTTGAAGGGAAATTTGAATAGAAGATCTTTAAAGTTAAGTCCCTAGCAACCAGTAAACCTGCCTAGGCTGACACAGGGAGTGTATTAACATCAGCAATAAAGAGAAATTGGAAGACACCTCAAGAGGTACCTTGATTTTGTAATACAATATGCAAATTAATTAAAAACTCCTGTGTTTAAGAGACACACACAGAATAATATTGAGGAACATATATTATTATAAGAATGAATGCTTAATGACATATCCTCTTACATTTATGCTTTCCATGTTTATGCTGAAAAATGCATTGTGATAGCTCCATGACAGTATCCCAATTAAATCCATTTTCTATTTACGACAGTGTTTTATCTAGTTTTCTTCAAGCTCACATACTTTCACTTTACTTAAAGAAAAAAGAATGTATTTTAGCCAAATAATATAAAACAATATCCATCAAGATAATTATAGATTAAACAAGACACATACATAGAAACTAATAACACTATAAAAAGCTAATCATTTGCAGTTTAAAAGTGAAGAATAAAAATGTAACTTATTCCACGATACATTTGAGAAGTAAATGAAGACGTAAAGGACACTCGTTAAAACAAAGTTATTTTTTATGTGAATGATTGACTTCTTCCACATCAATGAAAATCGGTTATCTATTTACTATAATTTCAAACATATATATACACATATATATCTTCATATTATCAGCATGGAAATGAAGTAAATTCAAATTAGTTATAGGACTTAAGATTAGGCACATATATTCCATGTCCATGAATTTTTGTCAGGTGAATACGGCTATATTTTGAAAAATAATTCCATGATTATCTGCACCTTTTAATAATGTACTTCTTATGAAGAATTTATTTACAAAGTGTACAGTGAATAAATATTACAGTCTACCTAAAATTAATTCTACACTATTTTATTTTATTATTTCATTGAATGGTTGCAGATAGTAAGAGCATTTATGTTAAATTTAAATCAGGAATGTGAAGTGTAATAGCTTCAATAGAAATTTCAGTAATAGAAGTTTGTATACTATCAGGTACAGATCAAAACTTTAAACTAGATCTATTCTTAGCAGACACTAATAACAGTAGACACTTTTTCTGACTGGGAAAATATTCTTCATATGAGTTACCAAGATGAAAGTATAAATGACATTTATCCATGGTATTTTGAAGACTACAAAATGAGTTTTAGAAACTGGAAATTTTGGAAACCTGTTTGTGACTTCGTAATTTTAAATATTCTACTTGATTCTACTGATATTTTTGTATAAATAATTTAATTATAAAATGATGTATTCATAAATAATTAAAATGAACTACTGAGCAACAATTCATAGAAAACACTTGGAAATACTTTATCCCAGTTGTAAGGGGAGTGGAAAGTTTTTTCTTCCACTGATGTAATTGCATAACTAATTGTACACATTCTAGTCAGGAAGGAGCTTCTCAGAAATTATTGTTCAGCTGATTCAACAGTGTTAGAATGAGGACTCTCACAACAAGTTTGCACATTACATTATCTATTATGCTTACTTCAGAGCATTGCACCAATATTTTGACATACAGTGTATTTGTTTCCCAATTATCACTTTCCTACAATGATCATTTTCACATTTAAACAATCTTTCTTCCTCTCATCTGAGCTAGCCATTCTTTTTCCTATTCTTAGCTTATTGGTTTTCAGAGGATGGAATGAGAAAGATACTGAGTAAAAAGTGGATAGGGTTTAAAAAAAGGCCAAATATACTTCTAAGTGATAAACTAATTAAACTTAGCATGGACACTGTTCTACTTAACTGTCACAGTTCGATAGTTCAGAAACAAGATGTAGGAAATGTTAGCACACACTGAACAGGAAAAAGCAAGCAGAGGCCGAATGTTAATATCATATATTTTATTTTGACAACGTACAGAATTTATCTTCCACTCATAGCACAAGATGCAATCAATTCATATGAAGATAGGTAGCTGTTCTCAAAATAAGAAATACATTCCTTTTCCTCCCTTGTTCCTTTCTTTCAATTTTTTTTTTTTTCACATGATATTCAGTTCAAAAAAGTGCAAAATCCTACACCTGCAGAAGAATAGTCCTGTGCATCAATGCACTGTGCTGAAGAAGAGGCAACTAGATAGCAGACTGCCAGGAAAGGACCTGGAGATCCCCGGGGGGATGGATAGCAAGTTGAACATAAGCCAGCTGTGTGCCTTTCCAACAGGGAAGGTTAACAAGTGCTGCATAGGACAAAGTATTGTCAGCAGATCAAGGGAGGTGCATCCTTTCCCTTTCCTCAGGACTTGTGAGGCCACGCTCAAGCACTGTGTCCATTACACAAGCACTGAGCCCTCCAGTACAGGACAGACTTGAATTTACTGGACAGTTCAGTAAAAGGCCATGAAGATCATGGGAACTGAAGCATCTCTCCTATGAGGAAAGGCTGAGAGAGATGGGACTATCAACTTGCAAGAAGAGAAGGCTTCTGGGCACGGATGGTAAGCTAGACATGAGCTAGGAAGGTGCCCTTGCAGCGCAAAAAGACATCCATATCCTGGCCTGCATCAGATGAAATGTTACCAGGAAGCCAAGGGGGGTGACTTTTCCCCTCTACTCTGACTTGGCGAGCCCTCACCTGAAGTGCTGTGTTCATATGCATAGTTCTTAGCTCAGGAGATACACAGACCTCTCAGAATATGTTTCAGAGCAGAGGCCTAGAAGATTATGGGAAACGAAGCATGCCTCCTGTGAAGAAAAGCTGAGAGAGATGGGGCTATTAACTGCTGAGAAGAGAAGGCTTGTGAGAATCTTATTAATGTATGTAAACGCATTTAAGGGAGGGTGTATGCAGCCTGGCTTTTTTTTTTTTTTTTTTTTTTTTTTTTTTTTGTACCCAGAGACAGGAGAAGTGGCAGAATCAGAAATTCAAATCCAGTAAGGTTTTATATGAATATCAGGAAACCTTTCTTTTCAGGAGCTTGAACACTGGCACAGAGAGGTTCTGGATCATCCCTCTCTGGAGATATTCAAATGCTACATGGACATCTGTTCATCTGGGCTTCCGGATCCAGGTGGTCCTGCTTGTGCAGAAATGTTCTATCCAGTAATTTCTAGAGTTCCTTTCCAATCTGAAACAATCAGGGATTCCCTGAAACCTGCCTAATTCTAGTCCAGGAAGCCACAGAATATGTCCCAGGCCAGTATCTTCTATGCATCCAGTTCCCATGGCTATTTACACAGAAAAACTGCAGAGCAAGTATATGAAAACTCAGAATCACAGTGGATATAGCTACAGAACAAAAGAGAAGAATGAAATGTGAAGAATACTGGGGAGCTCTTTTAATGTTACATGTAACTCCATAATTGACTCCACTTATTTATTCTTTTCACCTCTTAGATATGAATGGACAAAAATGTAATGACATTTTCTGAGAACAATTTTAACTAGCATATAAAATGTGTCAGACTTTAGCCTAAGGCATACATAGTAAAAATAGGTTTTATAGTAGTAGTAGTAGTCATCATCATCATCATCATCATCATCATCAACATCATAATCTTACTAAGATATTGATTACATATTTGAGGTGGAACAGACATGCATTTTTCAGCATCACATTGTGGAGTAGCGAGATATCTTTTAATCATTTTTACTGCTTTTGTTTTAGTTGTTTAACTAGCAACAAATGAGACTGAAGGAAGGAATTGCTACAGTTTCATTTTAATACAGGTCATAGTCCATATATTCAGTTGAACATATTCCATATATTCAGACTTTATTACTTTTACAGCAGTACCCAGTGAGATCTCTCTAAAGCATAAACTGAGAAACAGAAAACCTGGAAAGTGTGAATCAAAGTCAAATTAGGTGCCAATCATGTTTGTTTCTGTTTTTCCTTATTTTCTTTTCCTATCTGGAATTATACCAAGGGATAATTAGAATAACACTAACTACATGTGTCCTGAATGTGTCTATAGGTAGACAGAAATCAGGAGAGTATGTATTCATCTTCAATTTTATCAAACACATTTTAAAGCTAAATGATGATAACCTTCCAGGTGCATCTTCAGTAGTAAATACTAAATAAAACTACTGTCATCACGTTATATTCTTTTATATTCTAAATAAAAAAACAAGCTGAAAAACATCCTGTAATTCATTTTGAATTCAAGTAGTTAAAAAAATCAAGAGTTCACCACATCATTAATAGAGAGAAAAATTTAAATAGCTTAAAGAAAGCTTGCGTATCTGTAACAATATTAAATTCTTTACATGCTTTACTAGACTGCATAATGGATGAAGAAAATGGGCTTTCTTAATTCAAACTAAACTTAGAAGAAATAGGAATTATTATTCATTTTCTTCCATGAGTTATCAATGGAATCATTTGCTTATCAGTTAAGTAAAATACAGAAAAGAAAAGAAAACAAACAAACAAACAAAAAAGTTATATTATTCTAAAGTAGTTCAACGTAACACATACAGGAATTATGTAAGTCCTTACTGTATAAATCGTGTAGTTTTTCACGACATGGATGTGTCATTTTTTTTTTTTTTTTTTTTTTTTGCATACTGTCTGGTACATTTTCTATTGACAGCGTGCTGTAGAGATATCATGGAAAAAGAGCCATAAGATACATTGCAAGATGTGATAGAGAAAACTACAGGAGTGAGAAGTACTGTGAAAATCCTGAGTTCAGGCAGGTGGGAAAGTGTGAGATTCAGTTTGAAAATATTTTTTGAGCAAGCATTCAGGTATGGATATAAATGTCTCTGAATACCTAAGGTAAGGGCTAGGAATAAACAAAGCTGATTGTATGCTAGCGAAGTTTAATAATAGAAAAAAGAAAAAGTTAATCTTACATCAGAGAACATCAGATGAGTTTTCAGTTGGAATTGTTAGTCATCTGTTCACTCCCATTTTAGTAGTCTTGGCAAATAAAACTGTAGAGGACAATTTGAATACTGGCAGAATTCTCAGTTAAAATAGGATTATTAGATTGCCTGCAGAATAGGTAGTATTTCCAGCCTCCAGAAAGACATCACTGAGACATACAGTAAATTTTTGGGAACAGGCTTATCCTGTCCTTCTCCCTGAGATTTTCAATATGCTTTGATCATATCCATTTACTCATTTTACAAAGCTTCATTAGAAAAATGTTTTACTGATATTAAATTGAAGGTGATAGATCACATAATAATGAGCGAATGTTAAAGAGAGTTACATGTCAAATATTCAGAATAGACTAGCCAAAAAGAGAATTACATAAATGTGGAAGTTGAAATTGAAAATGGACAAAGGAACTAAAACAATCAGTTAAAAAGGCTGCTAAAAATAAAATGTTTAATAAAAATCTTGATAAGATTAATTTTTTTCAGAAAGTTCAGGGACGAAGAAATAAAACAGGAAGAGAGTAGAAGTTACATTGTCCAGCAAATCAATGTAACACCCATACCTTTGCCTGTCAAAGGTATAACTAGTTACTCATTTTTTAGTGACATAAAAGCTATGCTAAATGTACAACTTGAACTAACAACATATTTGAAGCATAATAGAAATATGTTATACTTCTTAATATATCTCCTTCTATCATTATTAACTCAGGATCAAGGCCATATATATTCTAAAAAAACTATTTTCCATATTTTTCTCTTCAGGGAGAAAGCATTATCATGACAAGGTACAATCTTTAAGAATATCATGAAAAGAATTTGCATTACGTCCATGACTTTAATTCCAACAGGGAAGAAGCTGGAAAATATGTAAAAGTTGCTGTAAGAGGATTCAGAAAAAAAAATGAAGATATCATGTACAGATCCTGATTTTTTCATATTCAATATTAAAACTAAGCTTAAAAATCTATTTTTAACTTTAATTAGATAGTAGAAAAGCACCAAGATCGTTCAATTTAGCTGATTCGGCAAAATACTTACTGTATGGGCATCCATACACTTCAATGCGCATACCAATTCTACCATTGGGATTCCAGTCCAAAGGCACAAAACGGAGATATCTTGCTTTAATAGAATGCTGAAGCTTGTAATATACAACACTGTCTGCATTTGTGTTTCCAGAAATGGCCTAGAAAAAAATGAAAAATTGAGTCATTTGAATTCATATTTTGTACAACAGTAGCATTACTCAATTGCATGGGAGTAAATTGTAATTACCAGCAAATTCCACAGGTACAAACCTGATTCCTTCTCCTGATCAACTGTCTGTTTAGTACTGATATCACGTCCATTAAAACCCATCCTTTAAAAATCCATTAAAACCCATAAAACTGTAAACTTAGTGAGAAGAAAATACCTCTGAGGGCTTGTCTCAGCCCCTTTATGATTTTTCCAGTCTGCATATAGCATGTGCTCATGTTATACTAGTCATGGATTTAATTTCATGCTTGTACTCGATAGTGCCATCATTCTCAGATTTCAGGAACCTTAACATAGAAACACTTAACACTTGTTAACTCTATTACAGGCAAGCTAAAATAATTTTTGAAAAATTTGAGTATACATGGAATACTCATAGCATGATCTCGTTGCTATTCCTCTTGTATGTGTTTCTGGTTTTATTTATTGTTTTGAAACTATTCAGAGAATCAACAAATTCTCTTCTCCACGCCATTGGAAGAAGGAGGGGATTGGGTGAAAGGTCATGTGATGTTTTGAAGCTTGCCAGGTTAACCACAACATCCAAATTATGAATATGGCTAAACATAGACTCCATAACAAAAACATGAAGGAAGAACATAAAAGAAGTTTGGTACAAATTAATAACTATATGATTAATATAGTGCAGGTAGGAAAAAAAAAGGATGGCTAGAATTATGTGGTAAATTCTTATTCCAGTTGATGTCCACTTTTTCTAACTTATGATATTTATATAACATCATACTCCAGAGAGCAAGGTCTAATACCTTTACATCAGTTGCATGTTGTGTATATCATCAGCATGATGCTCTGGTCGTAAGTAGCAAGGTGGCTTAGAGCAATGACATGATTGCCAAGTAAAACTATGGATGAACCTTAAAATCACTGCTATACTGCAACCATTACTAATTATTGTCAGATAAGCACAAGGTTGCTATGTTTGCACTTTCATTCAGCGGATTCCTCATTGTTGTGGTTTTATGACTTTTGTCATTGATATTCCACATCATAACATCATATAGAGCAATGAGAGTTAGAGTTGATGCTGAAGTTCTGTGGATTGTCAATACTTTTGGGTACCTGTCTCAGAAGAGAAAGAATGAACCACAGATCCCAGAAGATTTCATTATTCTAGTTCTTTTCTGTTCAGAAGGAAAGACAGAATAGATGAAGACACAAGACTGCTCACTTATTTTTTCTACCCAGCTCCTCAGTGTGTACTCCCTAGCCCTCTCACCTACAACATTAGAGTAAGGCCTTCTGTTTTGGACAGTCTCACTCTTATTAATTTATTAGCTACAGTACCAATTACATTGTATTATATTATATTGTGTAATCTTGCATTCTGCTATCACATTTGATAGACTAGTTTTCTCCTTTAGCCCATGTTTGTTGTTGTTGTTTGTTTGTTTGCTTTTGTTTTCTGTTGCCTAGACCCATCTCTCTACTTTTTTACCTTCTCTTTACACTAATCTGCTCTCCACTTTTCTGGAGCATGGGTCCATGGGTCCCTCCTCCTCGTTAGTCACAGAATTAGGCCGAACAGGTCCGGAACCTTGACATTTAGTCCATTAATTTTATTAGCGATGTTAGAGACTTTAAGGTTCTTACTGTTGTTTGTTTAGGTTTTTTAAATTGTTTGTCTAATATGAATATTTCTAATTTCTTTGCTTAAAAATTGCAAATGTTCATGACATGCTGACGTAATTATCTAGTATTATAAACTTAAAAGTTGTTCAAAATTAATTTGTTAAAAATTGTTTTTCTTCCACTTTAAATGGATGAAAAACTGCTCAACAGTAAACCAAAATAAATCTGTTATTTAAAATTCAAACAAAAATAAGCCGTGACAAGTAAGTTATGACAGCAAGCCATGACAAATCTATCCATAATTGTATTGAATGAAACCCAGATCATTTTTCATTCTATTTGTGTTTGTTTGTTTTTTTTCCTTATAATTTCCTCCTTAGATGTGTCTAAGTAGTGGTATTATAACTCGCTGATAATATTAAACAACAAAACACATGATCTTCTAAACAGGAGACACACATTTTTGTTAACAGACAAAAAAAAATAAATCAAAACCACACACAACAAAACAAAAAACATATTGCAGGCATTTATAGAAATGTCAAAACATTGGGAAAAAAAAAAAAGAAGGTTTTCAGTAACATTAACTCTCAGGGAAATCTGAAGAAAGCATGATAAAAGATCAGCACACAGACAAGGTAGGTTGAATTTCTTTACAAAGATCTTCTACCTCCTAGACTAAAATCACTGCAGTTTTCTCTAAGCAGTTTTCTATTTAAACAGAAAGTTTCCTTTCACTGTAACTTCTCCTTGAACAAATATCACATGCTTCAATATAAGCAAAAATTGAAATTCTGCAAGTAATTTGTTTAAATGAGAACAAGTCTGTAGAGTTTCCTTTCTAAATCTTATTATTAATCTCATTTCTTTACACTGTGTGGAGTAAATTTATTTAGAAATGATAAAGTTAAGGAATGTATTAATAGTTGTATTTTCCAAATAGTTTTGTACATGCTCTTATACCATAGCATAATGATCCTACAAACAGACTGACAGACTGCATGCCACCCCTGTTATATAAAGTTGCTTATCTATAGCTTTTTGACAGACATTTTCTATGCCATCACATTTCCTGACAGATGCATCAAACCTGAAAATGCATATAAATGGATAAATAGAAGACATGAAAGAAAAAATATAGCATAAAGCAGAATTTTCATTCAGCGGATATATGGATAAAATTTAATATCTAACAAATGCACAGTGAACACTTGGCTATTGTATTCAACTATACACGTTTGTTGGTGGCTTTATTCCACCATACTTGACAACTGGATAAACCTGCTGTGCCAGATTTGGGTTATCGGAGGCCAAAGATCACCTACTAATGGGTACACCAGAAGCCAGTACTAGCACCAGAGATATTTAACATCAACATTAATTATGTAGATGATAAGGCAAAACAAGTCTACATATGACACAAAACTGGGAGGACTGTTCTCCCTTTGAGAGTGCCAGCAGGACCTTAGATTCATAGATTCATGCTGTTACATGAAAGTTAAATTTTACGACCAGAAGCTGAAATTAGGAAGGAAACTTTTCTGTTGTTGTCGTGTGCTGGATGTCACTGGGAGTCACGAGGCTCTGTTTCTTTTTGTTGTTTCTCAAAGGCAGCCAGCACTCCAGGTTTTGGCAGCTTTTTGGGGGTGTATGTTCCAAACAGGTGCTCTTGCAGGGGCTGCACAAAGGGCCAGGTGCCATAGTCACCTTCTAGCAAGCAGAGTTCCCATTGCTCTTTCAGAAGAGGGTTGAGATGTGTTTCATTGCAGGGACAGTAGTCCTAGGTGCCTGGTCTGGGTCAGTCCCATGACATGAGCAAAGCATCTGTACAGAAGTGAGAGCTGGTCCACCTCTAAGTCCCCTGGTGTGATGTGGCACTGAGGGACACGATTTGGTGGGCATGGTGGGGATGACTTGGGCTTGGTGATCTTAGTGGTCTTTTCCAATCCCTTCATAATGTTCAGCTCAAAAAAGTGCAAAATCCTACACCTGCAGAAGAATAGTCCTGTGCATCAATGTACTGTGCTGAAGAAGAGGCAACTAGATAGCAGACTGCCAGGAAAGGACCTGGAGATCCCCGGGGGGATGGATAGCAAGTTGAACATAAGCCAGCTGTGTGCCTTTCCAACAGGGAAGGTTAACAAGTGCTGCACAGGACAAAGTATTGTCAGCAGATCAAGGGAGGTGCATCCTTTCCCTTTCCTCAGGACTTGTGAGGCCACGCTCAAGCACTGTGTCCATTACACAAGCACTGAGCCCTCCAGTACAGGACAGACTTGAATTTACTGGACAGTTCAGTAAAAGGCCATGAAGATCATGGGAACTGAAGCATCTCTCCTATGAGGAAAGGCTGAGAGAGATGGGACTATCAACCTGCAAGAAGAGAAGGCTTCTGGGCACGGATGGTAAGCTAGACATGAGCTAGGAAGGTGCCCTTGCAGCGCAAAAAGACATCCATATCCTGGCCTGCATCAGATGAAATGTTACCAGGAAGCCAAGGGGGGTGACTTTTCCCCTCTACTCTGACTTGGCGAGCCCTCACCTGAAGTGCTGTGTTCATATGCATAGTTCTTAGCTCAGGAGATACACAGACCTCTCAGAATACGTTTCAGAGCAGAGACACAAAAATGATCCAAGTTGTGGAACATCTTCTCTTTGAGGACTGGTTGAGACAACTAGGACTGTTCAGATCTGGGAAGACCTAGTAGTGGAATTTCAGTTTCCAAAGAGAGATTATAAGAAAGAATAGATTCTTTATGAGGTTCTGCTGTGAGAGGATAGAGGGGAGTGGTTTCAAATTGAAAGTGGGAAGATTTTGGTTGGTTATAAGGAAAAAAAGATTTCATATTTCAATCAGTTTTTTAAAAATGAACATTTATTAATGTGCAGTTTTTCATTTGTGATTCATCTTCCGAAAATAATTAACTGTGAATCACAGGTGGTTTAAAGACCATATCTGGTGAGCATTCATTAAAAGGTTCTCCATGTTACTTCCGTTTACATCAAAGTCAAGACAGAAGCAGGATATTATTGTAAGCTATATCTCTACTAATTCCCTTTTAGTCTGTCTCTTTCTGGTATTTTTTCACAAGTGTGTGTTTTAATCACTGGGTTATTATGTCATATTTGTTTCTGTCTTTTTTTTTCTTTCTTTTCTTTTTTTTGCCTTTCCTTGCTTGTACGTAAATATCAGCATATATTTACACAGCAGAACAGCTCTTGAAGAATGAGATTAAGAAGAATGAGAGTACACTTACTTACTGGGTAATCTCTCAAAGGTTACAGCTGAAATTTGTGATTGCATTAATAATTTATGAGTGAGAAATTCTTCCTGACATTTTTTCTTTCCA
Organism: Oreortyx pictus; assembly: GCA_036925125.1. Taxonomy (NCBI): domain Eukaryota; kingdom Metazoa; phylum Chordata; class Aves; order Galliformes; family Odontophoridae; genus Oreortyx; species Oreortyx pictus. The sequence continues at coordinate 17,692,294 of JAUPFR010000004.1, forward strand.
GAAACAAACTTCTAAATAATTGGCTTTAAAAATGATATGTAAAAGGAGGACTTATAATTATTTAAATATTTGCATTAGATTATTTATCTATTTATTTATACATATAAATATATAAAGCCAATGATATTTTATTAGGCGTTGAATATGCTATTGAAGTTTTTGATGAGAGTATCTATGTATGATATGAATATAAAGCTCTTAATTGGCTATTGCTATCCAGTAAAGGTCCCCCACTGTTCATTGTGTCCCTTTGAAAACTTGATCAGGAAAATGTTTTTGGTTTTCTTGCTTTTTCTTCTGCTGTCACTATTGTACATGTTTGGTAGATCTGAAATGAAAAAATCTTCATTGCTTAGATTTCATGATGTAGGGACTAGAGTTTTCATTTTAATCATTTTAATACAAATAACCAGAAATACCCACATTTTTATTCTCAGCATCTATGTTTCATTCATCCTTATGTAACAATAATTTGAATCTGAAGTACCTTGTCAACATCTGAGGGAGCCCTCACATTAATACAACTAGGTACGTTGCTGAGATTTGTTAATCTCCTGTTAAATAATTATCATAAAATCTATTCTTTCTCCTTTCTTAATTTCCAAAAGGTAATGACCATGTGTTATGAAAAAATTATGCTTTCTTTATTTTTGTATAAGCACATGAGCCTCACACATACTTCTTCAAAACTGAAAAGGTGTTTCATAATAACATTTCTGGCATTCTATAGAGTCTTCATCTCTGAAGACTTTCAGTGATTAATTAATTCTTATCTGAAATAAGTATACATGTACTTTTAAAATATGGGACCAGCCTGTGTGAGTTTATATTCTGCCATTTTTGTGGAAACTGATGATTTCTGAAGGTCAAAACCAAATAAGTGTTTAATGTGATATGAAATTTCCCTTTGTAAATCTATTTGATTTCATTCATTTGTTTATTTGTATTTTTTGTTTGTTTGCTTGTTTGTTTTTATCAGTGGTTTTAAGTGTTTATATATTAAAATATATATGTATTTCTAATGTTATGAAACGCTCTCAAAATGCAATAACCTGTTCTTGAGTATTAATCTTTTTTATATATTTTATTTTTAAAACCTTTAAAATGGAAGGACTGCTTATTATTCTGTATTTTGCATTTTGTAAATTTGTATAGTTCTCACTATGAAATGGACGTAGGGTCAGCATTCATTATTATGCTTCAGTAGTATATAGCATTGCATAGGTACTTACGTGAAAGAAATAATAAATACAATTCAGGTAACGTAAGACTGAAATGGCTGTGATACAATAGAATTATTTCTACTGAAATGTCACAACAGTATGTAAGAATCCTAATTACTCAAATCAATATAATACAAAAAAAATGTCAACTTTCCTTTGTATACAATTTTACACTTTAAGAAAATTGGATGATCAGAAAGAAAGGAAGGAAACCTCAGTGACTGTGCAATGAAGAAATGGCAAAGCAAATGCTTTTATGTACTGAAGGTTCTAGGTAGTAAGAGAGTTAAATAAAAAGGCATCCTGTTAAATTTAGATTTCTGTCTATTCATGTATGAAGATTCACTACCCTTAACTTTAGAGAAATACCTGTGTATGAATTCTTCTGTAACTCACAATTATGGATTCATAATTTAGGCTCCTCCAAAGTATTACTTTCTATTTATTTCTGTGGAAAATGCAACAGATACAAAACACACAATAATACTCTATGACAAAGCAAATTCTCAGCTACAAAGCATTCTTTTTCAACATAGTCACAACCATTAGCTATGCATTTTCACAAGCAATAAACAAGGGCATGGCACACTCAAGAAAATCTGCACCAGCTCTGGTGACCCACTATTTTACAGCTGCTATTGATGGCATGCTTGCTAGACAGATGTTGCCATCTTTCATCAGACTGAATATATGGAATTCAGAAGGTGTTAAATCTGGACTATATGGTGGGGGTAGCAGGACAGTTCAGCTGAAATCAGTGGTGTACTTCATGGCCTACAAACAGGTAGGAAGCCTGGCATTATCACTTTGCAAGAGAAAGGATATCATCTCCTCTGACCTGATTCTGACAGTTGGAGCCTTCAACAGGTCCTGAGAAATTTACATATGATGTTCTCTCTGTTCCCATGTAAAATTTTGTGGGACCCACCTGGTGCAAACTTCGTAATATTCCAATATTATTACCATCATTTTCAATGCACTGAAGCCAATATTCAGCTTTATACACAGTTCCCTAATCATAATCTACTGATGTGTGTGGATGGGCTGATCAAGAAACTCTTCATTTTGTGGTGTGACAGCCGTGCATGGCGATCTGGAATGTGGTTTGTCCTTCATATCCACCACCACTGCTGAAACATATCACCCACTGTCTCACTGTGCTAAACATTCAGTGTTTGATCTCCATGAACATTCAGTAAAAACCGATGAATGTCAATGTCTGCAAATTTTTCCTCATAGATACATTTGGTGATATATCTTTGCTTCATATACACTTCCATCTCATATGACACTTTATCGTAGTGCCCCTCTGCTGTTAGATGTCACATGGCAACCAAACTGAAAGAAATACTGGCAAGGAGCCTCAGTCTCTAACATCTTTTACCTCTGATGTTGTGGGTAAACATAATAAAATAGGAGGTATTACTTTTGGAACTGCCTTCATTCTGTATTGTTTTAGCAGAAATGATCAGCAGAGACTCACTAACACTGAATGCAGAAGCAGAGAATTTAAGTATGGTATAAATAGTTTATGATATAAAGAGACTGTGATAATTTTATTCTGATTACTCATAGATTATTTTGTAATCATTTCATAGTCATAGAACGGCGTGGATTGGGAAATTCATCAAAGACAATTTCCTTCAGACTCTCTTGCCATGAACAGGGTGCCAAACCCTAGACCAGGCTGCCAAGGGACTCATTTAATCTGGCCTTGAACATTTTCAGGGATGTGGTAACCATAAATTCTATTGGCAGCTTGTTCCAGTCCCTTATCACTCTTTAAAGAATTTCCCCCTAACGTCTAATCTAAATCACCATCCTATTAGTTTAAAGTCATTCTCTTCCATCCCATTACTATCAGACTTTGTAAAAAGTCAGTCAGTCTTCATTCTGCTTATAAGTAACTTTAAAGTCCTGGAATTCCACACTGTGTTCTCCCTGGAGTCACCTCTATTCTGGGCTGGATAAGCCCAGTTCCATCAACCTTCCTTTACAAGAGAGGTGTTCCAGTCCACCTGATCATCTTTGTGGCCCTCCTCTGGACCCTCTCCAACAGCTCTCTGTCTTTCTTGTACTATTATTATCATATTTACCCATCTGGAACATTTCACAAATCTTCATATATTTTATTATTTACTGCTAATTTTATATGTGTGTTGCCATCCTTTAAAATGAAGACTGAAAAAAAGCCCTAGCTTGTAACGTGTTCTTGGTTGTTCTTGACAAGAACAAGGTGCTTAAAAGGATCTCCAATGTAAATAGAAAACTCACATTTTATTCACTAGAGCAGAACTTAGCTTTTCATAAGACAATAAAAGAAAAAATAAATCTTATATTCAAAATCAGAAACAAGCAATTGAAGTGACAGCAAGCACTGAGGTACTAGCACTAAAGAGAAATTCTCTACAAGTACTGATGATGTTAACAGCATGAGATGTGATGCTGTTTGGAACTCAGGTAAAAGTGAAAAGAGCAGCAGAAAAGAGATATAGAAATTTGAATTATACTAAATAAAAAAGGATATTTGAAAAAATTCAGCCTACACCTGTGGAATAAAATGGGTTAAACATATCCTCCCAGAAGGTGGTGTGGTTTGTTATTGTTGTTGTTTTTTCTAGAACAATAGATTAAAATAATTTCATTCTTTTATTCAAGAAAAAATAAATGAAATGAACTTAAAATGGAGTCACTTATTTTTTAATATTGGATTATATAATAATAATGGATTCCTTATGTAATATGCTTATTATTAAGAAAACTAATTTGAGAATCTTATGTCAAGTGCTATCTCTGAAGGATTTTGTTATGAATTGAAGAAAAATAGAGTTTAAATCCTTAATCCTCAGGTTATTTAAGTAAAATAGCATAGGGATTTGTTTTTCTACTCTTTAATTTTCTAAGTTTGGGAAAGGACCTAATAGACAGAAAAGAACTTAATCCAGGCTTTACTGAAGAATGGGATGTTTCATACCATCAGCTGTAATAATATTTCTTTGCAGACTTACTTCTAGTATCTTAAGACTTGTCACACTTCAACTGCAACAATAAAACACAGAACAAAAACTGAACCACAGCACAAGAGAGTTCTAACTAGCTACATTTAATACTTAATAAATTTTCAGTCATAGTACTGTACTAGCAAGCGTCATATCCTTCAGAAATATAGACATGCAAAAACTAGGATATCTGCATTTTGGATCACTTAAATATATTTTGTATTGTTCTTTCCTGTGCTGAGTGCAGAAGACTTTTGTTTGTTTGTTTGCTTGCTTGCTTTTGTTTGTTTTTAAGCAGTAAATAGAAATACACCAACTTTGCATGTATTTGTAATCTAGGAAGTTTGTTTCCAACACAGACTGCACCCTAAGTTGTAAAATAATTGTAGACCTGTCTTTTCTATACTTGTGTGTTTTTAAACAGGAATAAATGATTAGCAAATGGAATTACTCATGAATACAACATACAGTGAGAGATATAAAGAACATTTGACGGACAGGGAATAAAGAAGACATGCCTTAGCAAGCAATGTCATTGTGGAAGGGAAAGGAAAAGTAACCGAGAGAGTAATGTCCATCAGCAATAAGGAATGCAGAAAGGCTTCAATTTAGACTCTTCCAGTCATGCAGGTGGGAATATGAACATAAGGACAAAGTCTCTTGTGTGCAAAATAAATAAATAAATAAAAGAAATTAACAGTCTAAAGGTAGATGGCAGAAGATTATTTTATTCTTCGTGGCTCAGAGTTGTCTTTCCTATGGCAGGAAATGACTGAATTATGACTGTTAAACAGTGAGCATGTCTTGCTGACTACTCCTTCGTTCTCCAGTTGATAAATCAACTCACAGTTGGGAATCAGGGGGTCATGGTTGGCACGATATTACTGTCAGTGCTGTAATATTAGATCACAGCAGTGATCAGTATCTGCCTTTCTTCTTTTCACAATTCCTCAACAGAAGCATCCTCTCAGGGAATGAGAAGGGTAGAAAGTTGCTTAAAGTCTTCCAACAAATCTATACCAAAAGCCCACCAACACCCTTCTGGATACCTAAAGTACACACTTCTGGATCTTTAAAGTACCCTCTTCTATGATAATTTATACCAACGATGCACAGAGCCTCTTGGCTGATCACAGTGGGGTGTTTTTGCTACTTATTCCCAGTCAGGCTCACTTTAGACTGCAACGGAGTGAGAGCCTGGGATTCTCTTTTCACTCCTGAAATACACAGGGGTTCTGCTCCTCTTATAACTTATGGCATTAAAATACACTCTGTGCCAGAGTAGTCCACCTAGAGCCTTATACTCCTGTGGCTGTGATGTTCCTGGCTATCAAATCCACACAGACCAACAGACCCAATTGCCCCTTTCCTCCGCCTGGCTGGAGGCAGGGCCCTCCCAGTACTTGTTATTGTATTCATCACTCCCTTCTCATGAATAGAAAACAAGGACTCACTATCAACCTCAGGAATAGGATCAGACCACCTTTTTCCAATTGTTTTGTTTATGTTGCATTCCCTAGGGAGGGATCCCTGTTGCCTGTCTTTACCACCCATTAATTCCAGGCTACTAACACCATTATCCCAGCACTGGAGAAATTGGGTGACAATATGCTTGCCTGGATTATGTCTGAAACTTAGTTTGGAAATTCTGATTTTTTCTTTTCTGATCCTCATGATGGCCCTGAGTCATCCTCATCTTTCACACTCAGTTTATTCAAAAGTGACTGAAAAATATATGCAAACAGTGCCGACAGCTTGTCATGATGATCTCTATAGTTTGTCATGAAACCAAGCATTGACTTGTGTTTCCGTTAAGGTCAACATACAGATGAGTGAAAAAAATATCTTTAATAGGTGGAAGCCAGTATAGATTGTAAAATCCATCCTACAAGGCTTTGCTATCCTAGGCATTCGACCATTTTATTCACAGAATTGATTGTCTACTGGATAGAGTATTGCCGAAAACAGATGACCAATACGAATTACAATTATGTTCAAAATAATCCTCTTCATATGAAAGAAACAAAAAAAACACTTTTTACATGCAAATCATGGTTCATCTGGAGGGAGGCTTTCACTTGAGTAATATGTTCATGTGGCAAAAATCAAAGCCACACAAGTAAGAATGGGAAATATATGGCAAAATTTGAAGGGTAAGAAGCACTCAATCATTTTTGTTCAGCAAAACCAGAAATTGTGATCAAATAACTACAACTACATAACTGGCCACCTAAATATTTCTTTGCTCAAGAGATGACAATATTAATTTTTTCTTCATTAAGGTTGATATTCTAAACAGGGCATATGAGAATAGCAATGTAAACTATATGAGAAACAATACTCCACAGTGCTCTGAAATTACTCCTAAACCATTATTTAAACCTGAGCTGTGTATGGATGGCATCTCGTACACTTCCATGTGGAGGAAAGCAAAGCAGTAACTAAAAATATAGATGAATTAGAATTGCAAAACTGTTTTCAGACTTTTTTTATTTTCTCCTACAAGAGTTTTAGCAATAAGAATGAAAGTTTTTTGAGAAACATTTTATGACACAAGATATTTAAATATGAGCAAATTTTAAAACTAATTCTGAGGGTATTTAGACGCTTGGAGTACTGAATTAGTTTGTAGAAATATGTGTGATATGGAATATTTTTTCATTTATTAAGGTTTTTTTCTGTTTGTTTGTTGTTTGCTACATTTCATCCTAATGGATCTTGCTTACATTTCAGCATCTTTAAATTGGTTTGATACATACTAGTGTTGTAGAATCAATATAAATAAAGATGTCTCAAGTGAGTAATCCTAGTTTGCTATTCATTCCTAACTGCTCTGTGCATCTGGAAAAAAACAAAGTACAAGGCACAAGGGAATGGAGCATCATCTTAATATACCAAGTAAAACCAGTGCTTATAAACACATAAGCTGATCTTGAAATACTTTTGAAATACATTAAACCTAACTATTTGAGGACTCAAAGGAATTGAGATGCAAATCTAAACACAAATTGTTGTGGCAGGATCTTCTCTAAGTTTTGTTTGGTTGTTTGTTTGCTTGCTTCATATCTACTGTACAGATTATTGGGGGAAAATAAAGCATTTATATGTATGAATATGTAGATGAATATTATAAGTATGTAGATGAATATTAGAATCATAGAATCGCAAAAGAGTCAGAAGAGTCCCACAGGGATCACTAAATCAGAATCAAAGAATTATCTGGATTGGAGAAGACCTTCAAAATCATCAAGTCCAACCACCAACCTGATCTACAAAGTCCCTTCTCTAGACTATGACCATTAGTGCTGTGGCAATATATCTTTTAAATTACTTCAGTAATTAGGACTTAGGAGAATCAGTCCATTTCAGCGCTGTAGGTATGTCACATCTTGAATGAAAATTATGTCAAGAGTGTTAAAACACTTAACTAAAGGTTAACTAATCTTCTGCACTGCTTGGCACTACCCATATAGCATTTTAAATTCTGTATTTTGTGACAGTAGGATTTTAAGCACAAGCAGATATCACAAAGTCACACAGTAAATATGATATAACAATTACACTGATTGTTATCTGATGTTTATTTTCTTGTTAGAAATAGGCCTATGTACAATATCTTTATATTCCATAGGACTGAAAGTGAAGCCTTACCTGGGAGGGAAGTTGGACTAGATGACCTTTAAAGACACACACAAATCCATTGACACCAATTGGATACATTTGTGTACTGTGGGAGCTGGCAGAGGTGTCTGCTGAATTGCTCTCTATCCTCTGTGAAAGACCTTGGTGAATGGGAACCTGAAGACTGGACAATAACCAATGCCAGTCTAGTCTTCCAAAGGGAAAAGAAGGAGGACCCAGGAGTCTACAGGCCAGTCAGCTTGTCCTTGGAAAGGTGACGGAACAACTTGTTCTGGATGTCATCTCCAAACATTTGGAAGAGAAGAAGGTTATGATGAGTAGTCAACATGGATTCATCAAGGGAAAATCATGCTTGATCAACCTGGTGACTTTCTATGATATTATGTTGTGTAACTTGCCTTCAGCAAGGTGTTTGACACCATCTTGCACAGTGTTCTTGTTATGAAGCTTAGAAAGTGTGGGATAAATGAGAGAATGGTGAGGTGGACTGAAAACTGACTGAGTGGCAGAACTCAGTATTACCATCAGTGACACAGAAAATGGTTGGAGACCTGTAACTAGATATGTTTTCCAGAAGTTGGTGCTGTCTAGTCTTCTTCAACATCTTCATCAACAACCAGGTAGAGCTAACCAACAGCAAGTTTGCTGATGATACAAAGATAGGAGGAGTGGCTAACTAGACAGAAGGCTGTGGTGACATTCAGCAAGACCTGGGCAGACTGGAGTGTTGGGCAGGGAGGAACTTGATGAGGTTTAAGAAGAGCAAGTGTCAAGCTTAGCATCTGAGAAGGAATAACTACATACATCAGCACAGGTTAGGAGATGACCTGTTGAAGATGAGCTCTGCAGAGAAAGTCCTGGGTGCTCTGGTGAACAACAGGTTGTCCGTGAGCCAGCAGTGTAACCTAAGGTCAATAATGCTCATGGTATCACGTGACGCATTAAAAAGGGTGTGGCCAGCAGGTCGAGGTAAGTTATAGTCCCCCCTCTACTCTGCCCTAGTGAGGCCGCATTCAGACTACTGTATCCAGTCCTGGACTTCTCAGCTCAAAAAATACAGTAATCTCCTAGAAGAAGTTCAGCAGTGGGCCACAAAGTTGATACAGAGACTGAAGCATCTCCCTTATAAGGAAAGGCTGAGTAACCTAGGTCTATTCAGCCTGGGGGAAAGAATACTGAATGTGGATCTGATCAATGTTTACATCTAAATGAAAGTGGGAAGCAAACATATTAGGCCAGGCTCTTCTCTGTGGTACATAGTGATAGGACAAAGACAAATGGCAAACATGACAACTTGAACATAGGAGGTTTTGTACAAATGTGCAGAACTTCTTTACGATATGGGTGACAGAGAAATTGAATAGATTGCCCAGAGAGGCTGTGGACTCTCCTTCTCTGGAGATATTCAAAATCCATCTGCTTCTTTCCTGCACAACTTACTGTAGGATACCTGCTTTGGAAGGAGAACTGGACTCTTGAGGTCCCTTCCAGCCCCTGCAATTCTGTGACTCTGTGGTTCTGTGATATCTAAAAGTATTATATGACCATGCTGCCTGCCAGCCTTCCTGGTCCCCTCCTCTTCTGACATATTAGTAGACAGAGAATTAAATTAGCTATATTTTAGAAGATTGGGTTTGAATTTGTTAATCAGGTTTCAGCATGTACAGTATTGTAATTCTTACTCATTTTGACACAGAAATAGAAGACACTTGAAAGAAAATCATGGAGAAAAAAGTTTTGCCAGAGGCATTAGAAAAAGTCTGTGATCAGTTTTAGGAGCTAAGATAGTTGAAACTGTTAAGTAAATATGAGACTTCACAGTGAAGACTTATTTATTCTGCAAGTAATTTGTGATTTATACATAAAATATAAATATACATAATTCTAGGGACAAACTGATATATCTGATGATATAAGGTGCAAAAAAAAAACAAACAACAAAATGAAAGGCAGGTCACAAATTGAAAACATGGTATAAAAAGCAGTGCAGAACAGTTTCCATCTTGACTGCAGCTGAGCAATAGCTGTTGTTTCACATTATATCATGCTTATTGCCGAATTATCTCAGCTTCTAGCACATCTCTGAGGAATATCCTGAAAAAGTACTCAAGTAATCAAAACTAAAGTACTATAATTCAATAAAAAATGCCTTTTACAAATTTACAGTTATTCTGTTAACATTTAAGTCCTTGTCCTCAGTGCAATTCTAACTGTGAGGAGATCAGTTAATCTGTATTTTGAAACCATAACTCCCCAACACATCTGACCTAGGAAAGTGATACTAAACTTACTTATGTTTGAAGTAAAATACATGAGATAACAAGAAATGGATTCTAGGTGACCAGTTTGAATTGAGTGACTGAATATCACTATTTAAAAACTTTCTGATTCTGTATGAAAGATTATGTGAATTCTGTTGGAGTGAAAGTAGTTTTACTACATAGTCTGCTCTTTGTTGAAACAAACAAAAAAATTAACTCTTTTCTCAAATACACAATATATTGCAAATAGATATAATGACACTATTTAAAAGTTATAGAAATATTACTGCTAAAAATATCAATTTTCATATTAAAAGAACTTAAAAATCCAGATGTGTGGTAGACCCTTATTTCTACTTTTATACAATCTATGTACAATGAAAATAAATGTGTTTTCTAAATTCATTGTATTAGTTTATCTATATGTTAAATATATAGATTTAAACATATTTCAATATTAATGCATTAATTAAATATAACTGAATCTTTTTCTCAAAATATTAATATTTTTAACCATTAAAATTATAATTGCTCTTTTTATCTTACTCTTTTTCACTTACTTTTTTTGCTGTATTTTAGAAATGTTAAATTTACTTATTTAGCACTAACAAAATTTACCTAAAACAAGTCTTATTATAATTATCTCCCATTTCTTTTAATGTATAGTGATGATAATCTACTGAGAATTTTAAATAACTGCTATCAGATCTCCCCAGAGCCTTCTCCTCTCCAGGCTGAAGAGTCCCCCACTTCATAAGAACAGTGTTCCATCCCTTGGACCATTTTTGTGGCCCTCCTCTGGATGTGCTCCAGCAAGTCTATGCCTTTTCTGTACTCAGTTCACATCTGGACACAGTATTCCAGGTGAGGTCACACCAGCACAGAGCAGAGGGGAAAGATCACCTCCCTTTACCTCCTGGCCATGATTCTTTTGATGCAGCCCCATATATAGTTGGCTTTTTTGGATTGCAAAGGCACAGTGCTGGACCATATTGAGCTTGCCATCCACCACTACCTCCCAAGTCCTTTCAGAAGGGGCTAGACTCAGTCCTTTTGTATCCCAGCTTGTACTGATGGTGCAAATTACCATGACCCAGTTGCAAAGCCTTGTACATGGATTTGTTGAATTTTGTGAGGATCTACTGGGCCCACAGCTCAAGTTTGCCTAGGTGTCTCTGGATGGCATCCCATCCTTCATGCATGTCAACTGAATCACATCTGAAAATTTGCTGAGGGTGAAGTGAACCCCACCATATTAAAGAGCACTGGTCCCACTCTTCAGGTGGTCCTGACGCCTGAAAGACACTACCTCTCACTGATCTCCATCCAGGCATTTAGTCATTGACGACCACTCTCTGAATACAATCTTACAACCAGTTCTTCATGCAACAAACAGCTTACACATCAAACCCACGTATTTCCAATTTGGAGAGAAGAAAGTTATGGGGATCAAAGTTCTTATTGAGATAAATGACACCAGTGGCTTTTCCCTTGTACACTGACACAACCTAATCATTATAGAAGGCCACCAGATTGGTCAAGCAGAACTAGTACTTTGTGAAGACATGCTGGTTATCCTCTGAATCTTTAGTGAATATTGATAGTAAGATATTCATAGCTAATATTAAAAACATAGCTGATATTATAACCCTCTGGAAGGAACTGTCAGCTATATATATATCAAGATCAACTTAATTTCGATTCACATTGTATCAAAGTGCCTGAACTAAATAGCTTTATCATCCCACTGTTCTCTCATTCTGTTTATTAATATATATATATATTTTTTCTCCTAAGTGAGTTTCAGGATTTATACAATTGGCCTTGGCTCATAAGAGAGTGAAAGTAGAAATATATGACACCCTAAAGGGTCAGCTATTCAGTACTGTTATGAAAACTAACAAATGCAGCTTAAATGTTAATCTCTCCAAAAGAGATTTAAGAGGCTTAGTGTAGTGGAAATGCTAAGTCATGGCCTGAAACAGTGATAGGTAGGAAAGCAGGGATAAAGCAGGGGAGCTCAGATGCAAGCAATGCACCTGAGTTACTGGAAGGGGTGTAGCCAAGACTTCATTTAAATATTGGTATTGGAGGCAAGAATACCTCAGTTAGAGGTCTCTGTCTACCTGAGGATCTTACAGGTCTTCAAAATGTGTACAGTTTCTTTTTCTTGTTTCTGTGACCACTGTTGTCACATCTGAGTGGATTCTCACTTACTGTGGCTTGTGACATTGATGCTCTGATGTCTTCTTGTGCTTTCCATCACACTGGACAAAAAAACCTTCTGAACAGTTGAATGTTGTTTATTGTATTTTTTTTCCATATTCCTTTCTCATCTATACTTTCTTTCCTTTCCTGTGAATGTATTTTGAATTTTTTTTTTCTAAAAATCGTTTTATTTTAGTTATTTCAAAATAGCACTCCATAGGATGGTGTATTTATGCAATTATTTTGTACTCCTCATGATTTATTACAAGGGATCAAGAAAAAAAAGAAAAAAGAAACCAAAAGCTTACAACTAATTCCAAGAATATAACAGTAATATAATAAGATTTTCTCTCCACTCTCCTGAGTTTTAAATTAGAAGGAATTAAACATGCTAAGGAGGAAGTAGACAGTAGACTGATTTGCAGAAAGTGCACGGAAGAAAGGCTCATGACTTCAAGCACATGAACTAAAACTGGGATTAAATCTGTTCTAAATTTTGACTTTTTTCCTCAGTGAGACAAGAATGATTCCTTTGACTTCAGTGTCAAAGCTAACAGTTATATATAGGAAGTACGAAGAAATAATTGCTGTTAATTAAATAATATTAGGCATTAAACTTCTGAATTAATTGAATTGTTTCTGTTCAGACGTTATAACAGGACTCGAGAAGTTACCTTAAAAGACATACATATTCATCTTTCCACTGGAGGTCATATTGAAGCTGATCAGGGTTGATGATTAATTCAACAACAATACATAAATTTCAGCCCTTTTGAAACAGCATTAGTACACATAAGCTACTAGTTTCATTTCATCAAACTATCCTTTTTTTTTTTTTTTTTTGCTATATGACATTGGACACAGAAATAAAAAGCGTACTTAAGTGATTCGGAGGACTCAGATTTTTCTCAGAGAGGAAGCAATTTTTTGTGTGAATGTCTTCATAGAAATAAATCGTATCTGGCAGACAAGCAAATATGCAGACTACAGTGGCAGGTAAATCTGAACAAAATGCATGATTCTTCCGTCCTTCTCTAATAACATTGTTTTAACTTCTTAAGGCACAGGAGTAGTAAAGATGAAATTGAAATGAACAACAATGATACTAATTCATTACTGACAAAATTTTTAAATTGATGGTTATGAGATAAATGTTTCCCTTCTTTGCTTTTTTTTAAAGACTTTGATTGAGATCAGATATATTCTAACCTACCACAGAACTGATGCCTCTTCCTAGCAGGAAAAGAAATATATAAAATTACAAGAATATGCATCAAAAGCGTATCAAAAAAAAAAAAAAGTGGATAAAAAAATACACCTGCCATTTTTATTTTTTGTTTCCATAGTTGTCATAGATCTTTACATATTCGTGTAAAGACAAATAAATTCTGTTTTTGTAATCTGAGTCCAGGGCCTGACGCTTCTGGAAGGAATATTTCTTATATGGACTCTGTGCTTTGGACTCTAATTTTGCAAAAGTATCTAGACAATAAGTACAAAATCCCATTTATTTAATGATTTCACCCTTTTTCCTCTTTTTTTTTTTTTTTAATGAGGAAAGGAGGTCCAGTGAAGAACATATTACTACACAGCTACCAGAAGGAGGTTATAGTGAGGTAGGGGCTGGTCTCTTCTCCCAGGTAAGCAACGACTCAATGACAGATAATGGTGTAAGTTATGATAGGGGAGGTTCAGGTTGTATATTAAGAAAAAATTTTTCACAGAAAGAATATACTGAAACAAGCTGAGAACAAACTCAAAAATTAACAGGCAAAGAACATTTTTTTCTAGAATATGTTTGTGTATTTAACATATAGTAGACATTATAAGCACATAGAAAAATAATATCTGGGTTTTAATCAAATTTCTGACTTCAATAAATTACTTTCAAGAAGTGTTTTCCAGAATAACTCATATCTAATGTAGACAAAAATAGTTATGCATTTGAACACCTTGTGTACAAAACTAGTAGGATAAACCTACTGAATACGATAAAGAAATCCATGGAGTTTTTGTAACTCAGGTAAATGTACTTGATTCTCATTCCCAAGAAAACTGTAAACAAAGAGTTCCTCCTAAAACAAGCTTTCTCTTTTGTTACTTCCTTGGAAAGTCACAGGAAAAGTGTGTAGAGAAGCCTTTCCAATTCTGATTTTTATTTTTATTGGAGAACCAGGTTGCCTGGAGAGGTAGAGGATACCTCATCCTTGGACACATTCAAGACCAAGCTGAATGGGACTCTCAGCAATCTGATCTAGTTGTAGATGTCTTTGTTCATTGCAGGAGAGTTGGACTAGATGACCTTTAGAAGTAACTTTTTACTCAAATACTTTTACAGTTGTGACCAGTGCTCTTCAATCACGCTACGATGGTGGCATTGGATGTTCTCTCATCAAGTTTGCTCATGACACGTAGTCAAGTGATGCAGTTGGTACAACAGAAGGAAAGAGTGTAATCCAAAAAGACCGACATGAAAAATGGGCTCACGAGAACATAGTGAGATTCAGTAAGGCCAAGAGCAAAGTATTGCAGCTGGCTAAAAGCAATTTCAGATACATATAGGGACTGGAATAAAAAGTCCCCCAGAGAAGTCCTGTGAAGATTGATTCAGGTGGACAAAAAGCTGCACATGATCCAGCAGTGTACTCTTGCAGACCAGAGGGTCTGCATTAAAAGAGTAGCGGCATTAAAAGACTAGTGGCTTTAAAAGACTAGTGGCCAGCAACATGAAGTAAGTGACTGCCTCCTACTCTGCCCTTGTGAGGCTCCATCTGGAGTACTATATCCAGGTCTGGAGCCCTCAGTGCAAATTCGGAACTGATGGAGATGATCCAGAAGAGGGCCACAAGGATGGAGCACCTCTCTTATTAAGACAAGCTCAGAGAGCTAGGTTTGTTCAGTCTGGAGAAGAGGCTTTGGGAAGATCTCACTGTGGCCTTCCATTTGTTGAATGGCCTTATAAATAGGGGAGAGACTGATTTTACATGATCTGACAGTGATATGAAAAGGAGGAACAGTTTTAAACTAAAAGATGGTATATTAAGATAGTAGGCAGAAATTCTTCTCAGAGGGCACTGAGGCACCGGAACAGCCTGCTCAGAGAAGCTGTGGACACTCCATCCCCAGAGATTTTTAAGGCCAGAATGGATGGTACTCTCCAAATTTGATCTAGTTATCTGCAACTCTGCTGCATAGTTAACAGATGTACAGTTAATAGAATAAGAAGTTCAAAGTAGTATGACAGCCAGGATGTATAATTAGAAAGATCATCATGGTGGAATGGAATAACCAAAAATAGATGTCTCAGACTCACAGTGGAAAAACTCCAAAGGGAGTGATCTCCAAACAGAGATCCTTCCCCAGTGGGGGTCGGTCCTTAAATCAGGCCTAGGAGAGGTGGAGCCAGGCTCCACCCTTTCTGGTCACACAGGTGAATTGCCTTCACCTGTGCTCCTGTGGCTGACTCAGTTCTTTATTCAGGTGACTAATCAGTGATTCAGGCAATGATTCAACAGTTCCCATACACCTGCCTTTGTCAAAAGGTTGGAATTAGATGATCTTTAATGTCTGTTACTATCCAAGCCATTCTATGACACTATAGTTGCACGACATACATGGTGAAAATTAAATACTTGTTGATAAGTGTTCTTCCTTTTTCTCTACATCCAGGGTTTTTATCAAAACTTACTAAACTAATTATTTATACCTTACCTAATGCTCTAGAATCATTTTCTCCTCACTAGTATTAGACTAGTATAGGTAGTTTGACTACCTTATTCAATTTCGTTGTGAATCAGTTCTAAAGAATAGTGCACAGTATATTTCCAAAACATGAAAATAAATTGACAAAATCAGTTTGCATTGTTTCAAAACTTTTGATTTTTAGAAATGATGATTTGCAGTAACAGAATATGTTGATGTAATTATATGCATATACATGAATATAATTGAGAACAGTTTATTACTGCTAGAGCAGAAATGCATACAAAACAAATCACAATTCATCAAAAATGCTGCATGTCAAATTAAAGGCCAAAACAAATTTTACATTAAGGGAATTAAAGATTTCAAAATACTTCAGGGAAAAGAATCCCTCATGATTCCTTAACAAACTTTTCCCTATAAAGAATCCCACCCAGTACAAAGGACTTAGATTGTAGGCCATTCAACATATATTTAGGAAACGAAAGAAATTAGCTACAGCTGAATTCTATTCCCCAGCGCTGTCAAACAATTTCTGTAATTTGAAGCAGCATGTTACACAAATAGTGTTATGTTTTATTGAAGATTACTTCATATTACTATGTATAGCTTTCACACTTCTTACTGTATTTTATCTTACCTCAAACCATGATTTCTCCTTTTTGTGTGAAAGAATCAGAAGAATTATCTTTAAAAGGAAAGGCTCACTGTCTACTGAATGCACTTTGAAGTTTACAAATGGCTCTGAAATGACAGGTTGACTGGTATACTAGACTAAATTAATAGTTTCCCAATTAATACTTCCCAACGGTTCTTTAAGTCATAGATATTTTGTGGGCCTTCTATTTCTACTCTATTTAATGGCACTAAAGTATATTCTTCTGTCATACAAATAGCATTTTTTATGTAGATGATTCCAAAATGTAACCACAAGTGGCTAGAGTTGTATGAATGAATAATATTAATTGAGAGAGTATATGTAAGAAATGAGGGAAAAAAAAAGAAAACAACAACACAAAAATGGGATGCACAACCTCAGCTTGGAGAGGAGTGAAAAAAAATCTTGAGAGCTTGAGCTCTGCGGACTTCAGTGTCAGTGCAGAACAAGGTAGGTAGGTGCCCCAGGAACAAACCAGCAGTTCCCTGTAGCCTGTGGAGAGGCCCATGGCAGAGCAGGCTGTGTCCATGAAACCCACAGGTACAACACAGATCTACACATGCAGCCTGTGGAGGATCTATAGTAGTAGGTGGACGTGGCCTGAAGGTCTAAACTGATGTATTTCAAGAAATTTTTAGTATTTAGTATTTAGCACATAATTTGAGGTAGCTAAAATTGTAATTTAAGGTAGTTTGCTTGTTTTGTTCTAAGATCATCCAGTCTAAGCATCAACCCATCACCACTATACCCCTTAAACCATGTCCCTAAATGTCACACCTACACATATCTTGAACACCTCCAGGGACAGTAACTCCACTGGTTCCCTGAACAGTCTGTTCCAATGCTGTGCTACTCTTTCTGAGAAGATTTTTTCTTATATATTACCTGAACCTCTCCTGGTTAAAAAAGAACATTACTCCCATTTCATTTGCTAGTTACCTGGGAAAATAGACAGATCCTCACCTCTCTAATTCTTTTTACATAATGGAAAAAAAAGTGGTAAGAGAACACCTGAACCTCATATGGTCCAGAATAAACAATCCCAGTTCCTTCAATCACGTATCATAACACCCAGCCAAGAATTTACCCCTTTTCTGTGAACTAACTGATACCTCCATGTTGTTTATAAATAAATTACTTTTTAGGGACTTCTATTCTGACCTGCGGGCTCTTTTTGAAATTCCTGCAGCTGCTTCACTGATTTGAAGAGACACAGCATAAATGTAAGCTGGACTTTGTTCCAATCACCACATTGTCTCTCTTAGGACAACCTATCAAAGGGATTTGGTAGGTAATTCAAATATGTCCAAAAGAAAAATAGGAAAAATATCTGTAAGAAAACAGATTCTGAGCTATTCTTAAAAGAAAATAGCAAATTTTTTATTTGAAAACTCTGAAAATATATATATAGACCCACAGTCTTGATATCTCTCATTTGTATCCTCTGCATTTTAATACTGAAGTAAACTCTAGTTCTATATTTGTGGAGAAGAAAAAATTACTGCCTACAGGAACAGTGTAAAAATTCTTCATGTGTTCTCCCCATAGCCCTCCCCAAAATATATTTTTTTCAATTGGTAAGTGCACTAGCTCTGCAGAAGTTAAGTAATTTGCTGTCTGATTAAGTTATTAAATATTTTCTGTCACTAAGAGGAAAACAAGTTTTTTATTTTAAAAAATTTATATTTTTAGCAACAGCATCATGATTTTCATTTCCTTGATATATTTCAAATAAATGACAATTTTATCCACTAATAATTTTGCCTCTCAGTTGTTATAGCAATGAACATGTTACCTGTTGTATCAGTAACATAATGAAAGATAACTGTCATATATTTAAACTGCATTTACAACAATTACATTACAACAATTTAGCCTTCTCAGTGTATGTATAACCTGCATTTATTCACAGCAAAATACCTTTACCTAGCAGAAAACTTAATGAGAGAGTAAGCTAAGTAGAATAAGGGACATATAATTTGTTTCAGGGAACTTTTCATTATAAACTGTTTCTGAAAGCCATAAGGTTACCAACCTAAGAAAACTCATTATTTTACTACATTTACAAGCAATAACATAGAGGACGTTGTGAAAATTGGACCTAAAATTTTTTATTCTTGAAAAATGATATTTATGAGGAGCTCAGTATTCTCTTGTATTTTGCCTATACGGGCATAGGAGTCTTTTTCTCTAATTTCTTCTGTACAGTAATAATTCAAGACTTTCACAATTCATTCTTCACAGAATGTGAAGAGATTTGCACTAGAAGCAATCCGATGTGATTTCTAGATATCAAAATAAAATAAAGACCTGAAGTATTATTTTCTAATCCCAGACTAGGATGGGCAGGAAAAATAATTACAGATTGGTAGGATCATTTGCCTTCATTATCATGTTATTAATTTACTACAAAAAAATCTCTTTTGTTGATAATAATTTAAAATACAAAGAAACAGAAATCTCCATTGCTATAGAGCATTCTTAGATTAGAACATGTTAAAAAAATTACTCATATAATAGGAAGGTGTTGTTGAAGCTTTTATTAATACAGCTTTTTAACTATGCCTATGTTGCAAGCCAGGCTTTTGAACTGTGTCAAACACTCTGCAGACTTGAGTATACATACTGACTTAATGTGAACAGTATTAACTTTTGAGTCAGGAAGGCAAGTCACAAGCAAGCATGTCATATTATTTTTGTCACAGTAATTTCTATCAAACAGTTGCTTGTGTTTTCAAATCTGTCCCTGAAAGAGAAAAAACACTGTCCCTGCTTCCATTGGTATAATACAGTAGAGTCACATCTCCCAAAGAAGAACACAAAATTGTACCAAAAACTTAAATCACACCCAGTAGAAAAACTAAAAAAAAACCCTGCAAAATTTGTATCAGTATACTGATAATGGTTGTTAAAAATAATAAAATAAAATAAAATAAAATAAAATAAAACAAAATAAAATAAAATGAAATAAAGCAAGGATCAGATGCACTGAAGAATAATTAGAGCAGTTATTAACTTATTCCCTGCATTGAGATATACAAAGAAAATTCCAAGGTACACAGATGAAATTTAAATAAGAAAAAAGGGATGGAAAGGGAAGGGAGAATAGAATGAGAGAAAAAATAGCCCACAGACTGCTCCCAAGTAGGAAATGCAAGACCTGATGTTATTCCAAACTATAAGCCAGGTATATCTAAGCCACAGCCCATAGGTTACATGTGACCAGCACTGCCCATCCTGTGACTGCCTCCTGACCCAAGCCATCATGGTGATGCCTCTTCCCCACCAAAAGGCCCAGCCTGGCCTCAAAAGCATGCTTATCATTCAGTGACAACCAAATATCAGCATGTGTTTAGCACTGTCTGAGCTGAAACCAGTGTGCAGGGAGAGGACACTGCAGTGCCAACTCAAGTTACAGTAAATAATTTTATGCATTTTGATACACTGGGTAAATGCAGTCCTATGAATAGTGAAAAGTATGTGGCTGTGTGTTCTATTTTGACAAAGGAATTTGAGAGCTGATTTCAAGATTGCAAAAAATTCATCAGTTTTCTGGTATATCTGCTACTCCACAGTCAGTCAAGATAAATACATTCTATTTGAAAATTCACATTTAATGTATGCAGTTGCAATCAGATATTCAAGTAAAAAATTTGATCACATATCTTTACTAGACTTCTATAGAACCTCTCTTACCACAGAAAAATATACTTTTCTTCATAATAACACCTTACTTGTGTCACTTTTTGGCAGTACATACATTTGAGAACCACTATTTTCAAGGCTGTAGAACAGGAAGAGAAAAACGTTGGTGGCATGGCAGTAGAGGTTGAACCTTCCCATCGGAATTCAATTACATGTTATTGCTATGTCCCAGATGGCAGCAGAGGGGCAGTCTAACAAAATGGTATCCAATATGGAAGAGCATATGAAGCAAAGTTGTGTCACTGAATTTCTCCATGAGGAAAAAATAGCACCCAATGATATTCATTGATACCTGCTGATGATTGATGAAAACCAAATACTGGCAGTGAGCACAGAGAATCAGAAGGTGGTGTGTTTCAACAGTGGCAAGTGTCATCTCAGGAGGTGCAGATTTTTAGATGCATGTCATGCAGTTCTTGTTTGCAAAAATTTGCAGTTACTAACGAAAACTGTGTTGAAAAAGTCTGTTTTGTAGCGAGAGTTTGCTCTGTCCAATGGCGCTATTTTGCTTTTTGTATTTTTCACGGAAACAAAGAGAAGGCATTACTTTCAGAGAGACTAAAGTATTTTATATGCTGCCCAAGACAATTCCTTGTCACACAGTGAGATCCAGGCAATCCATAAGGTTGTACACTCATGCTATAAACTATCTGCTACCATACAGCTACTGTGTGCAGTTTAATTTTTACTGCCCCAGTACACAGTGAAAATCTGTTTTTATTACAAACGTCTTCGGTCTTTCTACGTGGACAACACTAAATAATACCACAATTAATTAGCACATTTCTAATTTTGGTAGTGGTGAATTATTGGCTTTTAAAGTGTGTTTCACTATTTATTTGTTTGTTTGTTTTGTATATATACTTATTTTTTTAATCTAACTTACCAAGCTGCAAAATAGTGAGAAACAAAAATATAGTATTTGCTATTTATAATTGCTTTGTTGGAGCTGAAAATTGTTCTACAGTATAAGACATATATATAAATATATAAAGTAAAAAAAAATGTTTTGTCAACAGGAGAGATAAATAAATTATGAAGAATCTGAAAATGAGAACACCAGCAACCTCCAATTTCTGCTACATGGCAATGTTTCTCTTTTGATGGGGAAAATAAAATACTTCTCTTCCCATTAATAGGAACTCAGTCAAAACAAAACAGCAACAGCACACCTCTCCCAGCATTTGTTGCCCCAAACTAATGTCAGTCTTGGCAATAATGTTTTGAAGAATAAGATTTGCTCTGGAAAGGTAGTAATGCTACCATAACCCCCATGCTGATAAGACCAAGGACTTCAAACACTTTATAGAACTCTGATAATGAGTAAGAAAATGAACAAGTCTTTCTTGACCAGCAATTAGAAAATATCTTCATGCAAATGCTGTATTTAACAAAGTAAGACTCAAAATATCTGCAATCAATGTATAAGATACCTGTTTCTTGCCACTGAAAATAAGTTATTAGCTTCTAATTTAAACAGCATCTTTGGTCTATCCATCTCACAACCTTAGCAGCGTGCTTTGTTAATCATTGGGCAAGCATAAAAGACTGGCTCTGAAGGGCTCATCTAGCAGCTATGTCTATTGTACAACATGGAATGGCAGGTTGAGCAAGAGAAAGAGAAAATATAGTTACGTTGCTTCTCTACACCACAGGAATTTAACATGCTAGAGAAGGTCTTGGGCAATCAGATCTTAAAATTATCAATGGATTTTCTGTACCAAAGATTTGTAGTAAAGAAGGATTTAGCTTCCTATATGAACTTGTAAATACCTATTAGTTCATGTTTTACATTTTTCATATAATACTGTTTTTTAATTAATTTCTTAATCATGTTTAATCCTAGAACATAGGAAATAAGAATTAATGGAATTTGGGGGGGAGGGGCGGTAATCATCTTTTTTAATTCAAAAAGCATTTGAAAAGGAAAGGAAAGGAAAACCACCATCTGCATAACTCTCATGCCAAGATTCAGTATCTATAAGAAGACACAAGTGAGGAGCAGATAAAAGCATTTATTCATATGAGAAAAGGCAAGTCTCAAGTAGATATGATAAAAAATCTAGAAAGACATTTTAAAAAGCCAACATTGTTCATAGAAAGAAAGTAAAATATTAATAGAATCGAAAGAAAGAAAAATAAGTGCTAATAGCAAATTGAAGCTAAGGCATAAAAAAGCTCAAATCCACATTTATAAAGTAATTTATAAAATACAAGCCTCACACATGACCAGAAAACTGATCATTGATGGTGAAATGACAGTTTGACATACGAAAAAAAGTGAGAAAATGGCTTGAACGCAGCAGAGCTTAAGGTCCCAGAAAGAGAACTGTAGTTTCAATCTTATTTCTAATTCTTGTGGAAAACTCTTGATGACTGAGAAAATATAAAATAAAGTCAATTTTTGCATGAGCTTAATTCCAATAAATTTCTCATGGTCTTACTGTGTTCCTCAGTTCTTTTCTTCATATTATTTACATGATTTCACAGATACTCGAGGGTTTGAATAAACATTTTTTATTATATTAACTTTATAGTTTATGTTAAGTTCCTCATAAGAGACAAAAAATAATTCAAGATGCTTTTTATTCCAGAAAAAAGATTGTAGTATTATAACACTAACAAAACCACCAACAACAGTATGTTCAAAATATAAGCTTTATCTGGACAAGAATCTTGAATTTCCACTGTATTTGGAGATTTTTCTATAATTAAATGGCTACATAACCTTAGATAAGCAAAACAAAATTAAACACCACATCTTCGGCAAAGATGACTAGATAATAACCTTGGGTTCTTTTCACCTCCTTTGACACACAGCAACTTGCTGATTGGCCTTTCAAAAAGTGCAAACAGGGCTTGAATGTCTTGAAATTAAAGCATTTGAAAAATGCAGAGATTTTTAATTTTACTTTTGTTTCTTTCTTATTTAATAATGGTATGTTCCAGTTTAAGTGATATTTTCCAATAAGATGAAAAGTGAAATGTAAACTTTTTTAAACAGGCATTTATTTACTATAATGTTAGTCTTGCTTCTGCATAGGAGCTGATTAGCAAATGTTTTCCTTTTCGTGGACACTGTTTTTGAGAATATTTTGAGTTCCTTCTCTCTCTCCCTCTCTTTCTCTCTCTCTTTGAATATACATATATTTAAATATTATGAAATTTGTGTTCCTAATA
Source organism: Oreortyx pictus (assembly GCA_036925125.1). NCBI lineage: Eukaryota > Metazoa > Chordata > Aves > Galliformes > Odontophoridae > Oreortyx > Oreortyx pictus. Next base: position 17,715,872 of record JAUPFR010000004.1, read on the forward strand.
GTAACATAGAATTATTTTTATTTAATGTGAAAGAGTTCAAAGCAGATAGCTGAACAAATGTTAAACTAAGAAAGCACTACAAGTAACTTGTTTGTAATGTTTTACATTTTTCTCTCTCTGCTAATATGTTTATCACAGCTATATACTATCAGTTTTGTGGCAATCACCAATCTTAGGAAAAAAAAAAAAAAAAAGTCCAGGTGAAATGAGCCTTTCCATTTGGAAAAACTAGTATTTGAAGTTCTGATGTTTTACACATTGTAATAATAAACTAAAAAAAAAAAAAAAAAAGCATGACAGATGAGTATAGATGTCAAGTCAAATGAGTAAAGCCCAAGATTTTTTACAGAAGGAAACAGAGCCCTTTGTAACAGAAGATCAGTAGAGAGTCTTCATCTTCCTTGTTAGTTTTTTTTGGTTTTTTTTTGGAATACTTAATCCAAGCATTTTTCATCATTTCCTTCTGATAGCTATGTTTTTCATGCCAGGTTCATTACTGTTCATCACTGTTCACCAATGCTGTAGTTAGTATGCTAACTCAACTTGCAAACTAAGTAAGAAAAAAATGACTGTTTTGACTGAATGCTAAACAGACATTACAGACATTAGAGCATGGAAAAATTCAATTTTTAAAATATTTTGTGTATCTTAAAACCCAGGCTAACTCCACTTATCTAGAAACATATTACAATTCCAGTCCTCATATTTTTTAATACAATTTCTAGATGATAATGCTAAAAATAATACATTATTCCAATATTATTCCCCCCAAAAAGTTTAAATTTTTAACGTGCCACTATGTTTATTGCTGGCATGCCTCTTCTGCCAACATTCAAGTAAACAAATGGAGAGGAAACATTCCCAAATTCACAAATAAATTCACCTGGTCTCTGCTTTATGCTTTTGTCTGTTTGCTTGGTTTTGTTTCTCCCTCTCTCTCTTTTTATTTTTTTATTAAGTAGACTTTGGCTATTTATTTTTAAATGCTTTAGGTGTTCTTCTTTCCACTGAATTTTTCTTTAAACTGTCCCTCAGAAGGATCTAAAGACTCTGAAAATGAAAGCCTACTATCTTTTATATCCACACAGTTCCTCATAGACTTCACATAAATAAACCAAACAACAAAATCCCTGAACAAGTTACCAAACATCAGATAAACATCTCTACTTTATTACTGCAAGAAAGATTTGTTCTGGATGCCTCATTAGAGAAACAGTTAGTATGCCCTTCAAAGCCCAACTTGTACAATACTAACTACATTATTTTCTAGTCTTTATCCATGTAAGTAACTCTAAACCTGAATAAACAGAAATTCCAGATTACAATGGCTTTTGGGTGATGAGCCTGATATGATAAATACAACACTGATGGCATGCTGACCTCAGTATGGTCTCATAACTGAATTTAAAAACCCACAAAACTAAACACATTCAGTTGTTAACATTATGACTGTAGATCTATATTTAACTGGCTAATCTGTTATGGTCTACTTTTATCCACTCTGATAAAACGATGTGGATAAATCAATTTGGTTTTCTGAAGAGGTCAAGAATGATGTAGTTAGGAATAAAAAATATCATTTTGGTAGGTTAGCTTCGACAGTTGCTTTCAACATCAGTAATCCCTTTACAGTAGGCTTTGAATATGTCAGCTATTTAAAAAAAAAAAAAAAAAAAAACAACCTTATAGTCCATATTTTATGTTGAATCAGAAATTCTTCTACTATCTTGCAACTAAATTATTTCATGTGTTTACCTTTGCTAATTACCATGTATGGGTTATGATTTAGTAATATGTATACATGTTGTTGATCAATCAAAAAGAAATTATGAAAAGTGATTCATGTGACCTGTAACAGCATTTTTCTAGTAAATATTTGATATGATTCTGAAAGTCTTCAACATCCTTTTCAGTCAATCAGCTGAAGTGTTATTAATAAACTGTTTTGTATCAGAATTAGGGTTGCCAGCAGGAGCAGTGAAGTCATCATCCCTCTGTACAACCCTGATGAGATTGCACCTCATGTACTGCGTCAATTTTTGGTCCCTCACTACAAGAAAGACAACAAAGCCCTCAAGTATGTACAGAGAACAACACAGCTAGTGAGGTAAGACATTTGATACTGTCTTCCATGACATCCTTATAACAAAGCTAAGGAAGTGTGGGATAGATGAGTGGACGGTAAAGTGGGTTGAGAACTGGCTGACTGGCACAGCGCAGAGGGTTGTCGTTAGCAGCGCAGAGTCCAGTTGAAGGCCTGTAACCAGGGGTCTATGATGGGTCCAGACTTGTTCAACATCTTCATCAATTACCTTGATGAGGGGATAGTGGCCACTCTCAGCAAGTTTGCCGATGATACGAAGTTGGAACAATTGGCTGACACACCTGAAGGCTGTGCTGCCATTCAGCAAGAGCTGGACAGGCTGGAGAGCTGGGCAGTCAGAAACCAGATGAAATTTAACAAAAGCAAGTGCAGAGTCTTGCACCTAAGGAGGAATAACTGCATGCACCAGTACAGGCTGGGGGATGACCTGCTGGAGAGGAGCTCTGTAGAGAGGGACCTGGGTGTCCTGCTGGATGACAGCTTGACCACGAGCCAGCAGTGTGCCCTCATGGCCAAGAGGGCCAATGGCATTCTGGGATGCATTAAAAAGAGTGTGGCCAGCAGGTCAAGGGAGGTGATCTTCGCCCTCTTCTCTGCACTGGTGAGGTCTCATCTGAAGTACTGTGTCCAGTTCTGAGCTCCCCAGTATACAAAAGACAAGGATCTCTTGGAAAGAGTCCAGCAGAGGGCCACAAAGATGGTGAAGGGCCTGTAGGATCTCCCCCATGAAGAAAGGCTAAGTGAACTGAGTCTGTTTAGCCTTGAGAAAAGAAGACTGAGAGGGGGACCTGATCCAGGTTTGTAAATATCTGATGTGTGGGGGACAAAGTGGGAGGCCAGACTCTTTTCAGCAGTGTGTGGAGACAGGAGAAGGGGGAACGGACAAAAACTGCAGCATAATAGGAGGTTCCGCAAGAATGTGCGCAAGAACTTTACGGTGAGGGTGCACTGGCACAGGCTGCCCAGGGGTTTGTGGAATCTCCTTCTCTGGAGATATTCAAGACCTGCCTGGACGCCTACCTGTGCAACCTAGTGTAGGGAACCTGTTTTGGCAGGGGGGTTGGACTCAATGATCTCTTGAGGTCCCTTCCAACCACTATGATTCTGTGAAAAAATAATAATAAAAAAAATCTGGAGTACCTAAGGGAACTGGAATTGTTTAGTCTGCAGGAGGCTCGGCGCTAACCATACTGTTCTCTACAACTTTCTGAAGGGAGGTTGTGGTGAGGTGGCATGTGGTGATCCTCTTCTCTCACATAACTGCAGTAGGGCTAGAGGTTGCACTAGGTGAGATTTAGGTTGGACATTAGGAAGCAGTTCTTTGAGAGAGTGGTCAGGCTGCCCAGGGAGGTAGTGGAATTACCATCCCTGGAGGTGTTCAAGAAACTGTTAGATATTTTACTGAGGGAGATGGTTTAGTGGGAAATATTGGTAATATGTAGGCAATTGGACTGGATGATTTTAGAGATCTTCTCCAACCTTGGTAATACTGTGATATCATGATACTCTGTGAATTCTTCCTACATATTTTCAGCTAACAAAAAACACTATGGAAATAATCAATGATGAGTTCATTACATATTTATTGTTTAATTTGTTCTGAATTTTAGAAGTTATGTGAACTAGAGTAAACACACTACCTCTCTGCAATTTAATGAGTAAAGACCCAAGACAGCCATTTAATCCATCTTTAACTTTGATCTAAGTGCTATTTATCTAAAAATCAGGAGTTTAAGAAAGACATTAAAGGTTTTTTTTGTTTGGTTTGGATTTTGGGGGGATTTTTTGGTTCAGCATATTTCATTATGAAATATCATACACAGTCTATGTCACTGAAAGATCACAATATTCAAGTTAAAGATATCAGAAAATCAGCATGTAATATACTACACTTGAATGGAGTGAGAGAAAACTGTATGTATTCACAACTGAAATAGCATTATGAATTCCTACTATAACAATTCAGGGTGATTCCAGATCCCTTACTGGAATCTTATCTTAAAAAATAAGACAGTGAACCAGAGATAGCAGAAAATAAATTATTCACTATCATCCACTACAGTGAAGTCATCTTCAGTATGAGTGTTTTTCCTTTCTTCTTCAGTTTATTTGTTAATTTGTTCTTCTTTATCCTACAGACTCCAGTAAAATACCTTCCTGAAAAAAAAACTCTACTTCTTTTCTCCTTCTGTAATACTCCTGTTCAAGTATTTACTATGTAGTGTGCCTTGCATATCACATTGCAAGTAGATAAAACATGTATTACTGCATATATTACATTATTTATATTGTATATTCATAAAATATTGATGAAGGATGGCAAGCAAATATTGACACTCATTAGCAAGTGACATTTTTAAACTTAACACATAAGAAATGGATAGAATACAGGACTATTCATTTATAGCTACATACCAATAATAAAATACCTCAAAACACATCATTTTTCAGATTTCACCTTTCTCTAAATAATGTTTTGTGATAATAAGAAGAAGAGAACTGAGGACATGAAAGGAAGAAAAGAATTTACCAAAACTGTTATTTTAAAAGTAAATTTAAAAGTAATTATAAGTTACCAACTAACTTGTTTCAACTAGGATATGTTAATTTTCTCAGTAGTGGCTGATAGGATGCCTTGTTTTAGATTTAAAAGGAAAATAATAAGCCAAGCAAACATTTTTTTTTCTTTCTTCTAATTAGTTATCTTAAAGTTTAGTTGATTTTTATGGAAAATTATGGAAGTTACTGAAGACTACACAAACATTAATATCCCAAACTTCATTTTTAATTTGATACAGACACAAGTCTATGAATATCAATGGAATAGATTGTGAAATGTACAGAAGGAATCTATTGAAGGAAAGTATATACTGATTAAAGTAGAATTTAGCTATCATCAAATAAGTTAAATGCTGTCTGGATATCAGTAAAATATTAAATCCCATTGATTTTAATGCAGCTATCTCCACAGAAAAAATAATAGGGAAAAGAATGCCTTGAGGGAATTTTAGGGTGTTCTTATCAGTTATGCTTAAAATAGGACCAATGACATACAGAAGTCAGGAAATTTATGAAATAGGAAAGAAAAAGATTATCACTGAATTCTAAAAATATGAAACTGATCTCACACAAAATTTTATCAGGTAAAATTTGTGAGTGTATTACAGCAACACTAACTATTGCTGTTATAATTGCTAAATCAATTATTTACAACTAATTGAAATCCCAATTTCACATTTTAAATCTAGCTAGTACTGTACAAGAGATGCAATGTACAATAATACCAGTATTACACCTATATCCTATGGCCATTAAAGTAAGTTGTAGAAGATGTCACTGTATGGCAATAGAAAAATTAAATGGATTAACTACTGACCTACCAATGGAAACTGTTTTTTTTGTTTGTTTGTTTTGTTTTTCTTTCCTATGTGGAAACGTGTGCTACTAATAGTTACAGACTTAGTGACCAGAATAACAACAATCACTTCCTTTTACAAAACATGTCAACAAATATCTACATAGTATTGATAGATGAGCATAGGGGATACTATCAAGGGACTTGTGAGGTCAGTATGCAGCACTGTTGACAAAGTAATATATTCATTCTAAGAATTACATACTTACTAGAAAAATCAGCAGAAATTTTATCTGTACTCTCATAAATATTCTTTTCCTAAACATACTTAAAAAAGAAACTAAGGTCACAAATGTCATGGTTTTATGATTTTTGGTATTGGTATTCCACATCATTACAACATGTAGTGCATTAAGAGTTAAAGAGTTAATACTCCAACTCCATAGATCATTGATATTTCCGGGTATACCTGTCTCAGAAGAGGAGAACTACATTCCCCAGAGGACTTTGCGATGCTTTGCATTTTTACGTATTTTCCGCTCAGAGGGAAAAGATAAAAACTCTCTGCAGTCACGGGACACTCTCTTTCCTTCGGGATTGACTCAGCAGTGGGTGCTCGCTGCCATATCGCCTTCAGTGTTAGTGTAAGGCCTTCGGTTTATCGGACACTCTCTCTTGCTCATTTTCTTTGATTTATTAGCCTCAATTCCAATTATATTGTATTATATTGTGTTATTTTGCTTTCTGATATCTTATTTAGTAAATTAGCTTTCCTCCTCAGATCGTTGCCGCTGTTTTGTTTCTAGGCCCATCTCCCTTTTTCCTTTTCCCTTTCCCCCTTTCCCTTTCCAGGGGCGTGGGTCTGCGGGTCACCCACACCAATCGTCACGGAACCGGGCCGATCCAGCCCGGTAAACTGTTGACAACAAAGCATAAGGCTTCTAATGGTTTTTGGGTGTAAATTTCAAGTCACTGTGCAGAACTTAACTACTGGGAAAAAAATAGAAGGTATAATTTGTTAAGATTTCTTATTAATGTTTAGGTATGCGGTCAAATTGTAGCATGCTATTACGAACTAAGCAGTTCTTGCAGAATGGAATATATGGTGGGGAAATAATCATAGAATCATAGAATCATAATCAGTTCAATCTTAGATCACAGGGAACAGAAAATAGCAAGATAAAACAGAAAACAAGAAATTTGCCTGAAATATCTAACACAATATTGATAAAATCAGATTCCTAATACAAATAAGATTTTTGTAGTCTAAGTGTTCTTTGTTTCTCCTCAGTTGTTGTTATGTTAAGCACACTTAAAAGTGTGCTTATTCAACTATTCTATCACTCTTCTTCCAGGAGCCCAATTATGAAAGTCCGCAGAAGAAATGAAATACAAGATGACATAAGAGTTAGAATCATAACTTTCAGATATAAAACTTCAATTATCATAGTCAGATGGATTACAGGGGCAAGATTCAGAAGTGCACTGAAGTAAACTTATTTAAAAGAAAGCCTTTGTATTCTTAGGATAAAATAAATGATTGATGAAAGAAACTAACAATCAGACATTGGTCAAAAAGTAATAATTTTTTGTCATTAGATAGTAACCAGTAACTCCTTGCTAGAGAAATGCTCAGTCATCCAGAGTGAAGTTTCCAATTATACACTCTTTGAAATATAGCAAGTTTACTGCAGAATTTATATGCTTTTGAAACAAGATACCATTACATCTTTGTGAATCTAATTTTTATAATGTCAAAGTTCAGAAAGATTCCTACAGGAATTTGTAGTGTCTAAAAGGGAAATGTTAAGATAGTACAGATAAAAATAGTCTGAAAAGGTGATACCATATTACAAAGGCACGACCAGTGCAATGCGCTATTAGAACTTTATGTAATTAAAATAAATTTTAGAATTTCTCTCAAGTTCAATGACCAGTTTATTTACAAGATAAATTCAGAGCTTTCTTTTTTGTTAGTTTTAAATCTCAGGAATTTTAATAGGCATGTTTAATACAGAGATTTAATAAATGAGATCTGACATTCACCACTGAAAATGTTTTTGCTGTATCTGAAAGAGTGGCTGGAGTTAGCAAGAAAGAATTCAAGTATAGTCTGCTACTTACTAGTTGAACAAACCTTGAGAAAATAGTTTGAAAATGTTTTCAGAGTATAATAGAATCATACAATTACTTGATCTGAAAGGGATCCCAAGGAAAACCCAGTACCAACTCCCTGACACAGAACACTAGATCAGGCTGACCAGGGCTCCCTCCAGCCTGGCCTTGAACATCTCCAGGGATGAAGCATCCACAACTTTGTTAGGCAATCTGTTCCAGAACTTCACCACTCTCTTAGTGAAAAAATTCTCCCTCATGTGTAATCTCAAACTCACACTCTTTTTGTTTAAAATTGTTCCCTTTATGCTACTTTCTTTGGATCTAGCTTGATTTATTCAAGTCACTAGGAACCTACCCAAAAGTGTCTGTTCAGAAATCAGGGACAATCTTTCATTATCACTTTTTTTTTTTTTTTCTCTATCCTAAGTCATTAATATGTATATATATTAATATCTGCTCAATTTAAAAATTCAGTATAAAAAAATCACAGAATCACAGAATTGTAGGGGTTGGAAGAGACCTCTAGAGATCATCAAGTCCAACTCCACTGCCAACACAGCTCTCTAGTCCAGATTTCACAGGCAGGCATCCAGGTGGGTCTTCAACATCTCCAGAGAAAGAGACTCCATTGCCTCTATGGGCAGACTGTTTCAGTGCTCTGTCATCCTTACTGTGAAGAATTTCCCACACTTTTGTTTGGAAATTCCTGTGCCTCAGTTTGTAGCCATTTCCCTTTGTCCTATCACCACATATCGCTGAGAAGAGTTCTGCCTCATCCCTTGGCCTCCTACTCCTTCGATATCACAGAATCACAGAATCATAGTGGTTGGAAGGGACCTCAAGAGATCATTGAGTCCAACCCCCCTGCCAAAACAGGTTCCCTACACTACGTTGCACAGGTAGGCGTCCAGGCAGGTCTTGAATATCTCCAGAGAAGGAGATTCCACAACCCCCTGGGCAGCCTGTGCCAGTGCACCCTCACCGTAAAGTTCTTGCGCACATTTGTGTGGAACCTCCTATTATGCAGCAGTTTTTGTCCATTCCCCCTTGTCCTGTTTCCACACACTGCTGAAAAGAGTCTGGCCATGCCACTTTGTCCCCCACACCTCAGATATTTACAAACCTGGATCAGGTCCCCCTCTCAGTCTTCTTTTCTCAAGGCTAAACAGACCCAGTTCACTTAGCCTTTCTTCATAGGGGAGATCCTCCAGGCCCTTCACCATCTTTGTGGCCCTGCGCTTGACTCTTTCCAAGAGATCCCTGTCTTTTTTAAACTGGGGAGCTCAGAACTGGACACAGTACTCCAGATGAGGCCTCACCAGTGCAGAGAAGAGGGGGAGAATCACCTCCCTTGACCTGCTGGCCACACTCTTTTTAATGCATCTCAGAATGCCATTGGCCCTCTTGGCCACGAGGGCACACTGCTGGCTCACGGTCAGGCTGTCGTCCAGCAGGACACCCAGGTCCCTCTCTACAGAGCTCCTCTCCAGCAGGTCATCCCCCAGCCTGTACTGGTGCATGCAGTTATTCCTCCCTAGGTGCAAGACTCTGCACTTGCTTTTGTTAAATTTCAGCTGGTTTCTGACTGCCCAGCTCTCCAGCCTGTCCAGCTCTTGCTGAATGGCAGCACAGCCTTCAGGCGTGTCAGCCAATTGTTCCAACTTCCTATCATCGGCAAACTTGCTGAGGGTGGCCACTATCCCCTCATCAAAGTCATTGATGAAGCTTTTGAACAAAAATACTATAGATATTTATAGACATGGATCAGCTCCCCCGAGTCTTTTATTTTTTTCAGGACTGAACAGTCAGGACTCTCAGCCTCACCTAATAAGGGAGGTGTTCCTTGTCCTTTATAATCTTTGTAGCCCTTTGTTGAACTCTTTTGAGGAGATCCTGGTCTTTTTTGTACCAGGGAGCCCAGAACTGGACACAGTAATCCAGGTGAGGCCTCACCAGGGCAGAGAAGAGGAGGAGGATCACCTCCCTTGACCTGCTGGCCACGCTCTTTTTAATGCATCCCAGAATGCCATTGGCCCTCTTGGCCACGAGAGCATACTGCTGGCTCATAGCCAACCTGTCGTCCACCAGGACTCACAGGTCCCTGTACAGTATTGTGCTAGAACAACTAAATCTGAGAGGCAAAGAACTGGAATGTTTTTCATAGTTTTAATTAATATTTCTTAGAGTATTTTCCATAAAGTGACTATTATAATTTTATTGATCATAGACTGAACAGTATGTAGAAGAAAAAAAAAAAACAAACAGCATCTATCATAGTGATTTATTTTTGCTGAAAATCAAATGTCCTTCTCACTATTTGGATTAAAGATATTCTTTTATTTAAAGAAAATCTGTTATTTGTATTTACAAAATCATCTTTTTGGGACTTTTGCGTATTAGAAACAAAAACTCATGAACCAATGAACAGCTACTTGCTATTTTCCATATTCTTCCCATATACATCCACCTATCAATGCTTTTCTGTTCTTCTTCACTATGGTGCTGCAGGTAAGTGTCAGAAAATAGTTCTGTATAAGATCAGCCCCAGAATCCAATTGCAGTACTAAGTTGACATTTTATGTTTGCAGTAGCCTTTAAAGTAATAAAGTATTCTAACACAGTAAACCTTGGTTCCCATTACTCCTGTTCATCTAGCCAATATGATAACTGCACTATGAAAATGTAGCTGTAAATTTCTAACTCTATTAGAACATTCAATTCTATGTATTACTGGACTTGTATATCTTCAGAACATCTTGTCACCTTTAGCTTAATATGGTTTATTTAGATGTTTATTTGTAACAATTTATTTTTCACACATCAGTTCACATAATACATGCAGGGACAATTTACATTTTACTTATACTGTACTCTCTCCTACCCCCAAACTCAACCCCTAATCTGGCTGTTATGCCCAAAGCTTTGCTCAAGCAGGTGAGGAGATGCACAAGACCTTGCTCAGGACTGATAATACTGCCTTGATAACATAGATAATAACCAGCACCGTCTCAGACCAGGAGGATGAAGGAACTGATAGCAGACATCTGGTTCAACAGTGGGGATCAACTGAGCATACGGTAAATACTACAAATATGATTCAATCATCTTACTTCATGAGTAGTAAACAGTCCAAGAATCTCTTGATCACTAATCCTCATAACAAGACCCACATGACCCCCAGATTCCTTCTAAATACTGTGAATATTGAGTGACTATAGTCATGAGGTGGACTATGTGAAACAACAGCTGTATGTGACTTACTGAGATGCTCATCTCTTATGAGAAAGTACAGTGCTGAAGAAAGCTCCAGAGTGCAATGTGGTGAGTATACAAGGAGTCTTGTTGCGTGATGCTTCCCTAAGCAACACAACCTGCAACCTTAGATTTTTAGTAGTAGTTTAGGAAATCTTGATATGCTGACTCTAAGCGATACAGCATGGAAGGTGGAGTGGAGTGTAAATACTGCAGCTATGCTTTGTACTTTGAGCTTGATAAAATGCATAGCTGTCACAGTCAGCAGTTCTTCACTTTCCTTTGCACCCGTTATAATATATATACATATATATGATCAGAGTTACTCAAACTCTAACTGAAAGTACAAAAATACCACAAAAATAGCTTAAGAGAGGAGGAATTTGAAGGAAGATACCATTGCAGTAAAGTCAGAAGAACGCTGCTGACTTCTATGATCAGTTGATGCGCTGATTGGAATGCCCCCAAATGGACCTCTGTTGGGTAAGATTCAAATACTCGGTTATACCAAATACTTCCCTGGAAAACTTAAAAGTCTCTGTGGAGTTATTCTGTAATTTAAACTGTTTGCGATCAGCTGCATTATTCACATTCTTGGCACTCACTCATGCCCAGCAAACATCATATCTATCACTGGCAATCCAAAAGATTTTTTTTTAATCTGTTGCTGATGAGAATCTGTTGCTTGTGAGAATTCTCACTGAGTGTGATCAAGCTCCTTAAGGATGGCCATGACAACTCATTCAAACATGACTAGATCAAAGGTGCATAGTGCTACTGGTGCATCTGTGATCAGGATGGCTCACTGTATTGAACATGACCAGACTAATAGCACTGAACTGGGCATCACTCAAAATCTAAGCACCAGATTCTCTGATATCTCAAAACAACCTGAAGCACTAGGTAGTTAATTTTCTGTCAGCTTCTTGACCCAACAATGGCATTAATACTTTCTTTAAAGTTTTCTCATGTGTTATGGACCTAAAGAATGATCCTGAGTTGGAACAATGTATTCTGATGGAGAACATATCTGGATGGCTACATGACTAGATGCAAGGGCCACATGACAGTTTTAAGGAAAGTGGTATTTGCAGCCAGAGCAGCTTATCTTGTTTTGGTAGGGAGTCAACCTTGTTAGCTATCTTGTTTTCCAGATGGTTGAGCTTGCTTTCAGGCAAGTGTTCCACTTGGGCTCTGCATCATGTGCTGTTCACACAGATGCATCATACAAGAGGAAAAAACCCCAAAGACCCTGGAGAGAATAAAACTAGGAGGCAGGCTGTAGTGGGTTGGAGAGGAAAAGTGCATTTTGAAGAAGGGGACAGGGACACCCTTCTGATAATACCTACTGAATCCACTGTCAGTGTGTTCCTTTTCTTTATTGTACATAACATTTTGTCCATCTCTCAAGCGTTGGTAAGTAATATTGCACTTGCTTAGGGACTTCTGCTTGCCACATACTGGGATTATCTAAAGTGGATGCCTGTGTCATGTATGTCGAATAAAACTCATAACCCTCTGTGCTGCTCTGAGTGTATAGTTTGCTTGCCTCTGCTCCTGAGACATCCTGTCTCTCAGATCCAAATGTACTCTAAAACAACTCATATCCTTTTAGAATTTAGACTCTGTTTAGAACACTGAAGGGACTTGAGGGGAGATAGTGAGCCTTCCCATTGCGAGGTGTCCCTCTGACATAGCTATGTGAGAGGGACAGAGTGCTAGCAGGAGTCCTTGACTGGATGCTCTGACAGCATCTGGCAACACTGGCAGCACATAAAAAATCCTATGAAAATGAGTCAGTGACTGCTAGGGCAGTAGGAGAAGGTAGTGACGAATCTCAAGTGAAATACTTAAAAGAAATCAAAGAGTTATCCTCTAAAAACCTGAAAAGACCAACTGTCCAGATTAAGCACCTCCACAACCAAGCATGCAGCTTGGGAAACAAAAAGCAAGAGCTGGAAAGAAGAAGGCCCATGAAATGTTGAAAATGGGAAAGGATTTAGGAATACCGTCAGGGCCTATAGGGATGCAACACGGAAGGCAAAGGCCCTTTTGGAATTAAACTTGCAAAAGCAGTAAAGGATAGCATGAAAGGGTTTTTTTTTTAAGCAAGTCAGCAATAAAAGGAAGAGTAGGGAAAACATGGATCCCCTACTAAATGAGGTGGGTGTCTTGGTAACAGGAGATGTTGAGAAGGCAGAGATTCTGAATGCTTTCATTGCTTCAGTGTTTACTACTAAGGCTTATCCTCAGGAATCCCAGACCCTGGAGGTAAGAGAGAATCTGGGGAAAGGATGACCTTCCCTTGGTCAAGGAGGATCTGGTCAGAGAATGTCTTGCCAAAAACAATGTGTGCAAAATCACAGGCCCTGAATGGATGCATTCACATATGCTGAGAGAACTGAAAGAGTCAACTTTCATCTCTGCAAGATCTTGGCAGATGGGAGAGGTGCTTGAAGGCTGGAAGGTAGCCAATGCCACTCCAGTCTCTCAAAAGACTTAAGCATATTAGGATAAAGAGCAGTGGCTCTGATTTTTCTGCAAGGATGTTCATACCTTCTAAGGTGTTCCTTAGTCTGCAATTTACCATAATGGTCTTTTGTTTTACAGCATAGGAGATTTCTAATGTACCAAATCCTTTACAGAGGAAGTTGGGAATATATGCAGCAATACAAGCACACCATGTAATTCACTATTTATAAAATCTCATTACGTATAATTCAAATTGTAAATTTTAGGAGTAAATTGCTTCCATATCATCTGAGAAGATTGAGAAAGTGATGGCCTCAATTTTCTCTTCACCTAAGATAAATGAAATGGAAAATAGACCTTAAAATGTATTCCTACTAGAGAACAAAGCCATACTTCACTTTTGAATGAAAATATTAAAAGATTTATTTTCCAAAATAAGTGTTATCACAAACTAAGGAAAGAGTTAATCCACGAGAAGAGACCTTGTAACTGTAATGGAAGCAGTTTTTCATAAGTATCTTTAGTGTTTGAAGGATTTTAAAAGCTAAATGAAATCTCTATGGAAGATAAAATTACTGATGTAAGACAGAAATCAAGGCACATACATGTCATCAATAAACTGTCAATGAGAAGGCTAAGACCAATACACATGGATAACGAACACGATTGCTATATCTCCTTTTAAATCTACTTCTATCATGTAGAGAAGTGAAGACTAATTGCATTCAGCAGCCAAGGAGGTGATAAAGCTTCATCTCACTCAGCTTCAGAATACCTGCATTTGAACTGATAACAAACTGCCAATAAATCATTTTGTAAGTAGTGAGAGGAAAAAAAAAAAAAAAAGAGGTATGGATACATGATACAGCTCAAGCTAAAAAGGTACTGAACCATTCTTACCACTGACCTTAGAGTTTAGACAACTAGATAACATTCAAATGCTCTGGTAGTCCTCTTTGCATCTCAGTTACAAAAACCTTAAAGTGAGGAAAAAGAAATTGTAAAAGAAAGGGGTACCATGAGGCACAATAAGTTTGGGATTAACAAAGACACCACATCACTTCTATCCAGAAGTATCATAAAAATTACATGCTACATCTGAAGAATCATTTAAAAAGTCAGGAGTGTCATAACCATAAATTAAAATAATTCAAAAGGTGACAAAGGAAATACAAAACTAAATTCCAGAAAGGAAAAAAGCAGCTGTAAAATTGTAGAGAAAATATATATTCAGATGTGGAAAGAGTGAGTGCAAAATATCAATATTTATATTCAATGAAGTATTCTAAAATATTAATAGCTTCACAGTGCTCTCTCACAGAATCATAGAATCTTGGAATGACTTGGGTTAAAAGGGACTTCAATGATACTCAATTTTAAGTCCCCTGCCTCATGCAGGGTAGCAAACCAGTAGATCAAGTAGTAGATCAAATTGTCCAGGGCACCATCCAATCTTGCTTTGAATGCTGCTAGGGATGGGACATCCACCATCTTTCTGTACAGTTTGTTCCAGCAATTCACAACAGTCTCAGAGAAAAACTTCCCCTGACATCTAATTTAAATCTTTGCTCCCTTAATCTATCCCCCATTCTATCACTATTTATCCTTGTAAAAAGTTGATTTCTCTCCTACTTATAAACTGCCTTTAAATATTGGAAGGCTGTATTAAGCCCTCTTTGTTCCAGATTGAACAAGCCCAACATCTTTAGTCTGCTTTCATAGTAGAGTTGCTTCTGCCCTTTGATCATCTTCACGATCATCCTCTGGACCTTTTCCAAGAGCTCAACATTTTTCCCGTGTTGGGAGCCCCAGACCTGGATGCACTACTCCTGATGGAGCCTCAGGTTGAGCAGTGTAAAGGAGGGACAATCACATCCCTTGTTCCACTGGCCACTTCTCTTCTGATGCAGCCCAAGATACCATTGATCTTCAAGCACACACTGCTAGCTCATGTTAAGCAGACAAGGAAAATTATTTCCTCTGGTAAGCAATCTTGCCATAAAGCAATGACTTCATTAAAAAGAAGATAAAAATAGATATACACAGAAGGTATAAAATGTAGGATGTTCTTGCCTGAAATTAATTTGGTCATTTCTTTTAAGAAGAGTAACATAAACACACAACAATCAAGAGAAAAATCTGTAAAGCAAATTTAAAAAGTTGCATTCAAAGATCAAGTCTATGCATTGATTTAGAATGGAGGAAATACAATTTACTAGGAACAGAATTCCTAAATAAACATGTATTAAAAAAAATCAATAGAGAATCCCTGAAATTGATGGTTTATGTTCTTGAATTATGCATCACTGCCTGTAAGCCATAACTCCAATCTGCACTGCAGTCATTAAAGTAATAACATTTTTATTAAATTTGAAAGAATGGAATGGCCTACTTTTCCTCTCCTGAAATGTCTGCAACAGTGTTTAACAATTTAAGGAATTTTTGTTTGCTGTTACACTGATGGCAATATTTAAAACATAATGACCATGTCACTCTACACAGTAAAAATATGGTATTTCAAAAATGCCTTCACTGAAGAGATCAAACAGCTTCACTTCTCAGATTTCTATTGTCATTCTATCATAAGATGGGCAAAGACATTATTGTAGTAGTGTATGTTCATTTAATTTGGAATATTATTTTTCTTTTCTCACTCCTCACAGGCATATGGATTAGAAACTCATTTATTTATCCTTGTTAAGAAAACACAGTCTGAAGCAGAATCATGAAACAAATCCAAAATGAAGTACAATTATGCAACAAGTAAGCCTCTGCATAATCTCATTATACCACAGATGAAATTTGACAATAAAAGTAACAAGAACATCTAGAATTAAAAGTCAAAATTCACATTCATACAATGAAACACAATTTAACATTATATTCAACTGTAGTAAAAAGCAAAAACAAACAAAAAAAAACAATGAAACCTAGAGTCTAGTAAAATTTCTAAAAATAATGGGCTCTTTGTATGGATAAAATAACAAAAGGATGACAGGATAAAATCAGAGTGCAAATATATTAATATTATTCCCATAATCCAGCCTGGTAGACACTGAGGCTCAAGGAAAGATTCAACTATTGTCTAAAGATATAGTTTAATGTTCCACTTCTGTTTTGGACATTATCTATCTGTTACTGAGAATCTTCCACTGTCATTAAAATTGACATTAATGGGAGGTGATGGGCAGTCAGACTTATTATTAATTTTCAAGTACAACGCTAATAGGTGAAAAATAAATAAAATATCAAATCAAGATTACAATCCAGACTTGAAATTAGAGGAACAAAAATTAAGCCTACAAGATGTGGCTATTTCTGCATATCTCTATATCTGTATATCTTTTTTTATTTTTATTAAAAAGGCAAGTTTGATATGGGCAAGACAGATATGAAGCAATATGGTCAATATTTTGGGAAAATAATTTTATCATACGTAGCAGGAAGAAAAGAGATTTTGTAGCAATACTCTGGTCCTGAGAATACATCCCTGAGTCACATCATGAAGTAACGTTAAAATAGAATTTTTATGTTTGTTTGCTTTTCAGAACTCCTTAACTTGTGAATAGCTAGAATTTTTCATAGATATACGTAAAAATTTTCATTGTAGTTCTTTATATTCCACTGTCTTCCTTGCTATGCATTTCCAACAATTATAAGTCTTCTGGAGAAATCTAATTCTCATTACTGAAGTAACATACCCAAATGCTTTCTTCTTGATGATACTGTTTCCAGTTTCGTCCACTATCACTGAACATTAGAAGGTAGTTTGTTACCCAGTCAGAGCTCCCATAACCACCTTGAGTAGCAACAGCAGTTATCTCAGTTCTTTCACCAAGATCAATCTGAAGCCACTGATATTTATTGGACACAAGTGGAGACCAACCACCAGCACCTAAAAAAGAATGAAAAATATTGGAATTTACAAAACTGAAATATATATATATATATATCGTTATTATTTTATTTATTATTATTATTTAACCAGCGATTATAATTTAATTAACTCTGGACTATGTGAACTCTTACAGTACCTTCTAAAATGAATGACTGTGAAATGCTGTTACATTGTATATAGATCTGTGTATTGAAAAATAAAGTACATTTTATGATTTTACATTCTCCTCTTAAAGTGAGTAGAAAATCTGTATGCAAAACAATATGTCAGTATGAGATCTACCCATTAAATTCCAACCAGGAGACAGATCAGCTTGTGAAGATTAAGTTTAACTCAAAATATATAGATAAATAAAATATATATATATACATATACATATTTATATATACATATAAATGAAAAGAGAGAAAGAGAGGGAAGGAAGGAAGGAAGGAAGGAAGGAAGGAAGGAAGGAAGGAAGGAAGGAAGGAAGGAAGGAAGGAAGGAAGGAAGGAAGGAAGGAAGGAAGGAAGGAAGGAAGGAAGGAAGGAAGGAAGGAAGGAAGGAAGGAAGGAAGGAAGGAAGGAAGGAAGGAAGGAAGGAAGGAAGGAAGGAAGGAAGGAAGGAAGGAAGGAAGGAAGGAAGGAAGGAAGGAAGGAAGGAAGGAAGGAAGGAAGGAAGGAAGGAAGGAAGGAAGGAAGGAAGGAAGGAAGGAAGGAAGGAAGGAAGGAAGGAAGGAAGGAAGGAAGGAAGGAAGGAAGGAAGGAAGGAAGGAAGGAAGGAAGGAAGGAAGGAAGGAAGGAAGGAAGGAAGGAAGGAAGGAAGGAAGGAAGGAAGGAAGGAAGGAAGGAAGGAAGGAAGGAAGGAAGGAAGGAAGGAAGGAAGGAAGGAAGGAAGGAAGGAAGGAAGGAAGGAAGGAAGGAAGGAAGGAAGGAAGGAAGGAAGGAAGGAAAAGAAAGAAAAACTTTATAGCTCCCTAAGCTAAAGCAAGGGAGAATTAGTTTATATATTAGGAGGAAATTATTTCCTCAAAGGGTAGTGAGGCACTGGAACAGGTTGTCTGAGATAAGCTGTGTAGTTCCACGTTAGTTTGGACGGGGACCTGGGCATCCTGATCTAATAGTAGGCAACCCTGACTCTGGCAGAGGTTTAGAGCCAGATGGTCTTTAAGGTCCTTTCCAACTTAAGTAATTCTATCATTTTATGGTCAGTCTACTGATTCATGACTAAAATCAGATGAAAGAGTCCAAGGGCAAGACACCAAGTGAAACACAAAATGAGAGATAATACTAATAAGATTTATTTATTTATTTATTTAGCAAATTTTGTCAAGTACTCAGACATGATTAGCATTTCTGGGTTTTATTAGAGTATGAGGTGACAGGAAATTGGAAAAAATCCATTTTGTTCTCAGAGACTTGGATGCAACATAGAGAAATTCACCCTCTAATGTTCTTGAAAAAATACAGACAACACAGAGGAACTATATATCTAGTTTCCACTATAATTAATAAAGACTGCATTATTCAGAAAAAAAATAAAAATTGTGAAACCAATCTTATGCTTCTGTGGAATTCATGATGCTTCACATTTTGTAAGTATAACATCACATGGTTTAATTTTATTCCAAGTTTTTAAGTTTTCAATATTATCTTAAGGGAAAAAATTATGTATGGATTAAAGCAAAAAGTGTTTACAACAATATATAATGGTGCATATATGTAATTATTCATTTTCTCACACATTCATACACTAATTAAAGTGTAACAGAGACCTGATTTAAATCTGCAGGTGAAAATTTAAGACACTTCAGAGATTTTTTATTCCTTCTTAAGTTCGTCAAAGAAATTAGGATTTTGAATTTCATGACAATATTTTGAGATATTTTACTTTACATCTCAAGTAATTTTTGCTTGTATTTTTTGTCATTTCTCCATTAGAAAAGACATGTAATGCAGGATATACCAATAGTATTTTCTATACAATTTTTTGATATTTTCTTCACGATCCACTTCTTTGTCATGGAAACCACAGCCAAACAAGGATTTGAAATTTCACTTAATCATAATTAGTGAAATATTTGGTTAGCAAACTAAATTAAAACACTTCTATTCATCAGTGATATGAAGAGCACCATCATATCCATCCAATTTCCGCTCCAAAAAAATATTTAAATATTTTTAAAATGATGGCATGAAATCAATTCTGAAGGAATATGTATGTCACACAATTAAAATTAAATTACTTTATGTTTATATATTCACTAATAATTTGTATGTTCTACATCATCACAGGCAAAAATTTTAAAAAGTGATAAATAACTTTTCTGGTTTCATTTGCTACATCTAGACTGTTATGTCTCAACCATCAATACCTCATCTCTGTATTCACACTGTTTCATTATTCAGTGACTTGCAGAGTAGTCTGAAATCATCAGACATTTAAGAAAACTGAATATCCAAGTTTGGAGTTTAAATAAGGAACTTCATGACCACAAATCAAGTGGTCCATATCCATAGCATATAAGAAAACTGTGGCATACATCATGCAAGATCATTCAACCTTACTTTCCACTAAAAATCCTCATTTTATGCACTAACACCTCTAAATATATCATTGCTCTGCAGGGCAGGAGTATTCAAGATGGCAAGTTGTAACTGATAGGAGTACTCATACAGACTGTGCTGAGAATGTAATTTCTAAAGTTCACCTGCAAAATACATTTTCACTGGGATACTCAAGAATATTATTCAGAATTAAGCAATGCAGCAAGTTAGAAAGAAAGAAATTTTAGAAAATCCTGTAAAGCCATACCTCTGCTACTGCAGTACTATCTTCTACCAGATGAGGGAGGTAAATTTTCCTTTAATCTTTTCCAGTTTTAGCAAAATAAGCCTATTTCTCCTCATCACATTGCACAGATACATAGACTCCCAATGTCAGGAACAATCATTTGGGAAATTACAATAAAGATACAGAAACTCTCTGTCAGTTTACCCCTAACCGATTATAAATAAGATCCAGAATTAATAGCTATGGAGCAAAAGCTGCAAAGTATCTCCTTGAAAATAAAGCTTGGCCTGGATGTCATCAGCTGCAACATGCCTCCCACAGCATTGCATTACTCCTCTTCACATCATGCCTTCAAATGGCAAAGGTTCTTAAGCAGCTTTCCTGCTGTCTTCTTCAGCAGCCTGACCTCTTCCTATAAGAGCCTACAGGCTCGAGGAAAGAAAACAGATGCCAAATCCTTCAGAAAAGAATATCATAGCATGTTAGAGACTCATCCAGTACCTTTTAGTCTCTTTTTCACTGTGTTTTAGACCTGCATCAATATTAACATGTATATCAAATATTTGAGATTGGCAAGATATTATTTGTTATAGTGTACAATTGGACATCATGTTGCATAAATCTGGGGAGCATGATGGATGACAGAACAACCTTGTTGCAAAACAGAGAGTTATATCAGATGTTTGCGATGTGTGTTGTGGATGTTTCTAGGCTGATCTGGGAAGCACTGAGGAGTCTCTATGGGATGTAGATATCGTATATACTAGACGTGGGTGTGCTACAATATTTGAACACAAAGGGTTATAAGGATATTTACTTGTCAACTCTGTACTTCCTGATTGATTAGTTTTGTAATCTTCAGATAAATTCTCTTTTTTTTTTTACCTGTCTCACATACATGAAAGGTTTATCTTCTTCACTGTATTTTCTAACAACCACTGATGAAGGATTTTTTCCTCTTCTGAACTAACAGAAAAGTAGAAAAATTGTATACATAAGGAGTTATATATAGATACATTTGTTTTCAAACAGTCTCAAAAGGTTTTGGACCCTCTTTATTCTTCAGTTCATTACTAATAGTGAAATTATTTCCATATATTGAAGTATTTGCATGCATTATACTAAAAAGTTTTGTGTTTGGCTTCAGTTTGAACACAAGAATTAGAGAGCTAATTTTTGGAAAGAGCATGATGATTTGAAGTTGCACACTAATACAATAGAATCATAGAGTGGTTTGGGTTGGAAGGGACATTAAAGATCAGCTAGTTCCAACCTCTCTGCTATAGGCAGGGATACTTCCCACCATAACAGGTTGCTCAAAGCCCTATCCAGACAGGTCTTGAATGCTTCCAGGAAGGGAGCACTCACAGCCTCACTGGGCAACCTGTTCCAGTGTCTCACCAGCTTTACAGTAAAGAATTTCTTCCTAATATCTAGTCTAATTCTATTCTTGTTGTGTTTAAAACCATTTTCCCTCATCCTGTCACTACATTTCCTTAAAAAAGAATTCCTCTCCAGCTTTTCCGTCAGCCACCTTCTGGTACTGAAGGGCTGCTATAAGGTCACCCTGTAGCCTTCTCTTCTCCAGGCTGCAGAGTTCCAGCTCTCTTAGCCCATTCATGTAGGGGAGGTGTTCCAGCCCTCTGATCATCTTAATGGCTCTCCCCTTGACCTGCTCCAACAACTCTATGTCTTTCTTGCTTTGGGGGCTCCAGAACTGAACACAATACTCCAGGTGGTTTCATAAACGCAGTACAGAGGGGCAGAATCACTTCCCTTGACCTGCTGGTTACGCTCCTCTTGATGCAACCCCAGGTATGGTTGGACTTATAGGCTGCAAATGCACATTTCCAGCTCATGTTGAATCTTTTGCCAATCAACACTCCAAAATCCATCTTCTCTGGGCTGCTCTCAAGCCATTTTCAGCCCAACCTGTATCTCTGGGATTGTCCCAACCCAGATGCAGGATCTTGCAATTTGGGCTTGTTGAAATTCATGAGGATGGCATGAGCCCACCTCTCAAGCCTGTCCAGGTCTCTCTGGAAAATATCCATTAGCAGGTCAACTGCATCAGTCAGCTCAGTGTCATCTGAGGGTACACTAGATCCTTTCTGTCCATGTCAGCTACAAAGATGTTAAATAACACCAGCTGGTCCCAAGACCAATCCCTAGGGAACTCTACTCATCATCTGGCTCCACTTGGACTTTGAACAGTTGACTGCAACTCTCTGCACATGACCATCCACACAATTCCTTATTCAGTGAATGGTCCATTAGTCAAACTCATTTTTCACCAACTTGGCAACCAGAATGTCATGTGCGAGAGTATCAAACACTTTGCACAAGTGCAGGTACATGATTTCAGTTGCTCTTTCCATTATTTACTGACACTGCAACTCAAAGAATCATAGAATCATAGAATCATAGGGTTTGGAAGGGACCCCTAGAGATCACTGAGTCCAAACCCCCTGCCAAAGCAGGTTCCCTACACCAGGTCACACAGGTAGGTGTCCAGGCAGGTCATGAATATCTCCAGAGAAGGAGATTCCACAACCCCCAGGGCAGCCTGAGCCTGTGCTCCGTCATCCTCACAGTAAAGAAGTTCTTGTGCACATTTGTGTGGAACCTCCTGTGCTGCAGTTTCGGTCCGTTCCCCCTTCTCCTGTCTCCACACACTGCTGAAGAGTCTGGCCTCCCACTTTGTCCCCCACACATCAGATATTTATAAACCTGTATCAGGTCCCCTCTCAGTCTTCTTTTCTCAAGGCTAAACAGACTCAGTTCACTTAGCCTTTCTTCATAGGGGAGATCCTACAGGTCCTTCACCATCTTTGTGGCCCTGCGCCGGACTCTTTCCAAGAGATTCCTATCT
The DNA here is from genome assembly GCA_036925125.1 of Oreortyx pictus. Lineage (NCBI taxonomy): Eukaryota > Metazoa > Chordata > Aves > Galliformes > Odontophoridae > Oreortyx > Oreortyx pictus. The sequence continues at coordinate 17,738,715 of JAUPFR010000004.1, forward strand.
TTTTTATAGTGGGGAGCCCAGAACTGGACACAGTTGATGTTGATGAGACCTCACCAGGGCAGAGAAGAGGGGGAGGATCACCTCCCTTGTGCTGGCCACACTCTTTTTAATGCATCTCAGAATGCCATTGGCCCTCTTGGCCACGAGGGCACACTGCTGGCTCACGGTCAGGCTGTCGTCCAGCAGGACACCCAGGTCCCTCTCTACAGAGCTCCTCTCCAGCAGGTCACCCCCAAGCCTGTACTGGTGCATGTAGTTATTCCTCCCTAGGTGCAAGACTCTACACTTGCTTTTGTTAAACCTCATCTGGTTTCTGACTGCCCAGCTCTCCAGCCTGTCCAGGTCTTGCTGAATGGCAGCACAGCCTTCAGGTGTGTCAGCTAATCCTCCCAACTTCATATCATCAGCAAACTTGCTGAGGATGGCCACTATCCCCTCATCAAGGTCATTGATGAAGATGTTGAACAAGACTTGTCCCAGCACAGACCCCTGGGGGACTCCGTTGGTTACAGGCCTCCAACCGGACTCTGCACTGCCAATGACAATTGTCTGCATTATAAACTCTGTTATAAAAGGCCAACCAAGTTTGTCAGGCATGACTTGCCCTTGGTGAACCTACGTTGATTACCACCAGTCACCTCATCGTTATTTTCCATTTGTCTTAAAATGGCCTTCAGAAAAATTTGCTCCATGATCTTGCTTTGCACAGAGATCAGACTGACTGGCATGTAGTTCCCCTGACTGGCATGTAGTTCCCTGGATTTTCTTTTCCTTTGTTGAAAATAGGAGTCATATTTCCCCTTTTCCAATCATCTGGAATATAAATCTTTTAATTTGTCTTAATGTGTTAATTCTTTCTATTTTAATTCTTTAAAAAATAACTACTAAGTCTTTATAAACACTTGTCAAAATGTTAATATACAAGTTGTAATTCTCCTTAAAATGCATTAATTCATTGAATACACCTAGCCATCACAAACTTTTCTGAAGTAATGAGTTTTTCCTCTTAGCTCAGAAAAGTTTCAGCCTCATTTTGTTAGCTGCCAGCTTGCCACCATGACTGACAAGTTAATGGAGTGGACACTGAGAGGCTGGTTTAAGACAGATAGTTTTATTATTTTAATTTCTATTGTGTACATACTAATTGAAAAATAGACTGCTTCATTTTATACAATATTCATAAGTAAACTGACTATTCAATGATGGGATATTTTCTGAACTTTTAAAATGTTTTATTCATTAAAGTTGATTGACTTGTGATACACTGAAAATATAAGTAGTTAATTATCTTCCATACAATATTGAGCCAAATTTTGCCTTCTGAACATTCATTATTTTTCATTTTTGTTATAACATTAATTTTCAGGTCATATAAACGACACTACAGTGGCATTTGCTCTTGCTCTTCTCCCTAGTAATGAACAATGTTTTTCTTCAGAAATTATGCTAAGAGATATTTATTAGAGTGATATATTTACAGTTTACAGAATAATTTCTTAGGCACTTCTCTTAGTGTTAAACTGGATCATAATCCTGCAATGTGAGTCCTGGAGGTAGATACTAAATTCACAGGACAGACTTTCTTCCATTTAGACTGCCTATATTTCCAGAAGATTTTTATTTTCACACACTTTGAATATATTGTAAATAGTATGAAATGACTATTTACTTCTGGAGGTGAAATATATTTTCCCTTCCCTTGTGAGCATGTATATAAACAGAACATAATATCAAATGTTCTTTTATCCTGTCTCATTCTGCCTAACGTTATCACTTACATCAGTTTCAAATTCAGTCTATTCTTGCATGTCCTAATAACTGCTAGCAATGTGTATTCAAAAAAAAATAAATAAAATAACACATCATAAAAAATACTTTCCTTTGATTAACTGAGCTTGGTATGTTGCCCATATGGGCTACTTAACAGAAGATGATTTTAAATTGATAAAGTCTCATCAAGGATAAATTCTACAAAACAGATACTCTACATCCAAGACATGGCAACTAAAGCATCTTACACTTAGAGAGGTCAAATGGAGTGCATTAAGGCGTTAAAAAAGACTGAAATATTAAAATGTTATATTATTTCCATTCTCAGCCTGAAAAACAAAAGCATACTCTTACACAAAAAAAGAAAAGAAAGAAAAAAAAAAAAAGATGTATACTATACTTCAGTAAATAATACAGGAAAAACGTCTGATAAGAGGTGTCCATGTATTAATCCCATATAAGATCCCCCTTTGCACCTCAGAAAAGTATCAGAACTGGATAAATGTTGGGGTAGAAATATTTCACCTCAATTTTATGAAAATAGTTTCCCTACTTTTGAAAAAGGCAGATAAAAATTAGACTTCATACTGTTATAAAATTTCAATTATACAATAGCAAAGTACAAGGAAATTAATTATAAGGAAGAAAGTGGCAGGTGAAACTGAGAAGAGCCAAATGAAACAACTTCAGTGTTTTTTGTCTTTGAAGTCTAATCTTCTTGTATTAAAATGGCGAAATTATCAGGAACATTGTCTTCAGCCAAATTACAGGAAGAAATAAATAACATTTTATTCAGAGATCACTAAAACAGTTGGTTTTGAATAACTGGGAAAGATAAGACTTTTAGCAAATGATTAATTTCTACATAAAAGAGACATATTACGTATTTGTCAGATGTTAAAAGAAACTGTGACCTGTCACTTTAATACTGCATAGCTCTCCTGAATTAAATGTCATGGTTAAGCATCCTTGCACAACTGAATTCCATAGAAATGTAGTCAATCTCTTCATAATTTCCCATAAATTCTCAGAGTGTTTATATAACAGAATTTAAAAATGTCCTAGCTATTAAGAAAGTCCACATAGGAAACAATTCTATATAATAATTCATCCTGAAACTAAAACAAAACATAACTCCTCACTCATGAGAATATTTCATTAAATACCTGTGTAAAGATTGAGAAGTCCCACATGACTTGCATATGATTGAGAGCTTTAAAGTCTACCTCAGTAAATAAGAAAATACGGAGGTTTTAATGAAGTCATGAAATTCAAAGTATCTTGCTGAGGGATTTACTGGAACAAGTACATAAAGAATAGACATTTATTAACTTATCCAAATTAAGTAATATTTGTTACGCCACAGTCAACATGCAGAGCTTTCTCGGTAAAAATATAAAATTCTAGAATATTCCTGGGACTCCTGATATAGGCAAAAGAACAGACAAGCTAAATAAACACTTCAGTCAGGCAAACACACTTTCAAGGAATGTGAGCTAATCAGCTACTTCAAAGGCCTCAGATGTGGAACCAGCTTGATTTTGTAGGAAAGTCTACCCTGTTTTATGATACTCTAAGCCTCAGAATCAATGATGGAAACAGTTACTGCTTTTGAAGTCAAGTAGTATTTATTTTTCATTTCAAGAAGTATTTATTTTTCATTAGTCACAATATTTAATATACAAGGATCTTATATTTCAAAATGGTGGAAGGTATTATAATAACAATATTAGGTATCAACTTTCATTTGGAACATGTAACATTTATTAAGTTAAGAACGTTTCAATGGCATCTTTGATCCTAAAGCTTGTATTGCTAGTTATTTTGATGAATGAGGAGTGAGTGAACCAGATTTCACATCTCATTTTTAAAAGTCTTTGAAGACATTTCAGCTCAGGCAGTCATTCTTTAAATATTTCAAGGGAGACTTTCTCAAAGGTGACTGACATAGTTTATCAGAAGGTCAATTTATTGACAGTGATTCAGAGAGTTAAGAAAGCCACAATTATTTCATCAGATTTTTCATCAGCAGTGTACTGTAAAAATCTATGAGGAAGTTGTTTACACAAGGCAACAAAATTTGTATGCATTAGAAAGCTCGAGTCTGATTCAAATACTGTATGGGAATTGTTTAGTAACAACCTGAACCTCTGATGGAGCACCTGGAGAAAAGTCAGCCCTGGGAGCACAGGCAATTCACCTGTGTGACTGGAAGGAGTGGAGTCAGGCTCAACCCTTCTTAGACCTCATTTAAGGGCTTACTGACAACAAGGAAAGATCTCTTGTTGGAGATTTGTCTCCTTTGAGGAGTTTTTCCCTGCAAATGCCAATCCTCAATGATGGGAGACCTTCCATTTCCTTCTTTCTTTGTAACCCCTTCTCATTCTACTAGTACCACTACAAATACTCATGTAATTAATATTATGTGGTGTTGTTTAACACCACTGTGTTAAACAACACAATTTTCACGTAAGGTTTTTGAGATATATTATAATGAAGCTATATTTGTGTGGGATACATAGACACTTTGGCTATGTGTAAAACAAACAAACAAACAAACAAACAAACAAAATCCCCAGTGGAAGGCTGGTGCTAGAATGAACGTCATTTCAATACAAGAATACTTAATTGCTTGTAAAGTAACTCTCACTTTTCACCATCGGTATTTCTTACCAAAGAAAGTATCTTGGAAGGCTATCATTTTACTGCAAGATTGCAATCTCTCTAGGCATCGCTTTTATTTGACAATCATGATGATTGTTAGAAAACTCTATCTCTTATTAGGAACTAGGAACTTCACTTAGCTTGCAGGTACGCTCCTTTTTGGCAGATGTTATGACAACAATCCAAGGCAGAAACTAAACAACAACTTAATTTTGGAAGTTGTTTCATTCTTAAGGAAATTTATTCCTACATAAGTGCTGTTGTCCTTCTCTACAGTTTTGGTTTAGGATGATGCATGATTAAACCCTGTTGTGTGAGAACTTCAAATTTTTACTACTTATCTTTAAATTTGTGTTTGATTTTTTAAATATTATTATTACTTTGGTTAGAAAAATGATGTTGTTTACATCTCATCATTTTGGATTTTGTCTGAGGGTGTGATTTTGTTCAGAGATAGAGGATGTCTTGAAAACTTCATGGGCACAAAAATAACTTCGGGCCACAATCTGTCATTACTCTGTTTAGTTTACTAATAATTCTGATCCGGAATCCGATACTGACATTATTTCTAATTTCATATACAATACTGCAGTAGCAAATATAAACAAATGTAGATGTGGAAAGCAAGTTTTAATATTTGTTACAAGAAAACAAAAGGATATCATAGCTAGCTCTAAAAACTGCCCAGAACATTCTGATAAAATAGTGTAAATTGTTTCATCTTAGAAAATTTTTACATGCTCTTTACCTAAGAAGTCATTTTTGAGTGAATTGAAACCTTTATTTTCTCTGTTAAATGGTATTATACAACATGTTAGTCTGCATTTGTAGCATGTAAAACTAGGATAAATAATTAGCCATAGGTAATGGCAAAAAATACTTTTACATTGGCAAGTGTGTTTTTACTTTTGAACTTCTGCAATTCACTCTATTAAAATCTTTATCTTTTCATATCTTTCTGATTGCTTTCCTATAACAAATATTCTTTAACTCAATCAGTATAATCTTACTTTGGCTCTATGAAAACTATGCTGTTTTAAATGTGTAGCGCGCTTGCATACATTTAAATTTTTGGGGAAATCCATCTAATGAAATCAAAAGAAGCTATCCTCTATATAAGAAGTATTTCCCTAATTTGGTATTCCATTTATGAATCCTAGCATTATATTCACTTGTGTGATTGCATGTCCTGTGAAACCGATCTTAGAAAATGTGTAGATTAGTGAAAAATATTTGAAACCCTATTTCCACAGGCATTTTCCAGTAGTTCATTTATATCTACAGAAAAATTGTGAGATTCTCAGCTAGAAAATTGGCTCAACTCTCCTTAAGACACTGTATTTTGTTCTTTGTCATCTTGATATAAGCTTTTATGCTGAAGTGTGGATACAGCAACGTAATATTTAATTTTCAGATAGACACTTTTTAACCAAACCATTAGCCCTTTTCATTCTCATGTTTTAATACTGTAACTCTTACAAAATGAACAATCTTCAAATAATACTTTCTAAGTCCTTCATTATTTATCTTTAACCTGAAAGGAATTTCCGTTCTTGTGATTTCTGTGTATTTCAGAATTTCTTGATTTTCATGTCAATTTTCACCAGAAAATGTGTAAGTAAGTCCTTGTGATTTAGAAGAAGTTTGAGCATCTTAAAACAAAGAGGAAAAAGAGCATACTCCTCAACAGGTAATTTTGTTAGTCATAATGACAGAATGTAACAACTGGGGGAGGGGAAAAAGATGGTGAAAATACAGTTGAACTAGAGTTAGAATGTAATGATCATCAAATATAATCAGATCTGGCTTATTTATTAGAGCTAAAAGAGAACATATTTGTTGGTAAAATGCTTCAATTATGTCATAATTATTACCAGAACCAAGATTTATGTTATTGCTTCATGTAACTTTGGAACACAATATTTATTCATAAAATGCCTAATAAAGAAGAACACATGCAAAGTGTAGTTCACTACAAATACAATTTTGTCAAATCAAAGCTTCCTCTTTCAACTATCTGGATTTCTTTTTCCAATTTTCTTCAAGAAACATTATGATGGCTTTAGCCCTCATTTGTGATTTTCAAATATATCATTATAATATTCATGAATTAAATCAGCCAGCCTCAACTGCTTAATAAGAAATTCATGGACTTCATTTTTTGCATCAGTTTTACAGCAAGTAGTGTACAAAAACTGCAAAGCTAAGTTGAATTAGTTGTAAAGCTATTTTTAACTTAAAAGCTTTTCTCATGTTGAAAATTGTGCTTTTCAGAGCGCCACAACTTCTTACTTTTAATAACAGCCATTATAGAAAGAACCACAGTAATTGTGTTATATAATATATGCAGGTAATAAATAAATCAAAGTAGCTGCTGTGTAAAGAAATTTCAGAAATGTTGTTAAAAGCTTTGATGAATAGAGCCATGCAGTTTCTGTGGTCTACTATGGTTACAACTACTATGACTGGTTTTTAAATGCATCTTAAAATACTGCAGAGCATATTTTAAAAGAACATGCTCACAATGTCAAAAAATGGTATTAAAAGTCATACTGTCTATTCTTCCTTGTAATAGTTAATTTTGTGAAGAAGCATTTCTTTGCCATGAGCCTTATAAATCAGAGGTTAATCTGATATCAGGATGAAAACGCACCACCAATTACGCACAAGTAATTGTAATTTTAGGAATGAACCTTTGATCAGTTTACATTGTGAATGATTTCCAGTGTCATGTAACTCATGAATAATTAAAATGCCAATTAATAAACTATGTGTGCTGCACCTGAATTAATGCCTCTCTTTTATTATGTTGTATGGCAATGTCAGAGGCAGATGTTGGTGATATGGAACTAGAGGGTAAGCCTTTCTGCTAATATTTTGCTCCATTTTGTTGCCATGTGACAGATGGCAGCAGGAGGACACTCTGACAAAATGGTGTCTGACAAGGGAGCATGATGAAAAGATGTGTCACTGTATTTCTCCATGATGAAAAAAAAGGGCCTGCTGACAATACCTGACACTTACTGAACTTTTATGGAGACCAAACAGAGAATTTCAACACAGTGGCACTATGGGTTTTTCTTTCCAGCACTGTTAACCACAACAGTGGGCCACCTCCACTGGAGCAGATGTTTAAGAGAACTGCATGAAAGCTTTTGTACATCACTGAAAAAATGCACAGCTGCTGGTGGTGATTGTGATTTAAGAAAATAGTGTTTTGTAGCTGAGAATTTGTTCTGTGAAACAGTGTTTCAATGCTTTTCTTGTTGTTGTGATTTTAATGGAAAGAAATCAGAGCCATTACTTTCATAGCAACTTAAAACACAATGAAATGCAAATGAGAAATATAACAATACATAGAAAGTCACCAGATATTTTTGCTTCATTTTTACTATATTTATGAAATTGCTAATTGCCCATTGTGATCTGTCTGTCAGCATGTTTGAAATTATACTCTAAGTCCAAACATTCATGTGGCAGCTTAACTAATACAGTATCCTCATACTGAATTAAAAAACAGGGCCGTACACTTATTTTGTGTTTCTGAGAGTTTTGATAGTTGTCTTGTTGTCACAAATGTGTTACAGGCATATAGGAAAAATTCATTATTGGGTGGCTTCCTTGTAAATAACCATGTTTGTTAGTTTTATGGATGTGTATATATAGGTATTTGTTGTATATATAACAAATACACATATCATATGAATCTATTTGAAGAATTCTACAAAACTGATAGAACTAAAAATTCAAACATATGTATTTTAAATAAGCACTTTTTAAATAATATAATTTACTACTATAATTTAATAAAATGTGCAAAAGAAAACATCTAAAAATATATATGCTTACATCCCTTACATTGTAATATCATTTATGTATGAATAAATATATATTAGTAACAATACTAAATAGATTTATGAAGAATAAATTTAATTTATACTGCTAAGTAGTGTGAAATTCTTTTGGTGCAGGTCAAGTCAAAATTGGATTAAAACTGCCCAAAAGACCACCAAGAACTTTTGAGAGTTACTAACATGTAACTACCATATAAATAATAATAATAAAAAGGTAATATTTTCCAGAATAAATAATATTAACAGTATCATGTTTTTTTTGTAGCAAATAAAAATAAAATAATAATAATAAAAAAGTGTTGAACTTTTAAATGCTTTTTTAAACTGCACTAATATGGAGTAAATTTGAGTTATTCTAAAATTACTAAACTAAAAACAAAAATGCACTATTCTTTTATTGAATATCTTAGAATGTATGAGAATACTTGTGTATTCTTATCTCAAGAGGTTCTAGTTTAGTGTGCAGGAAAAACACACAATAAGTTTGTTTTTTTGTTTGTTATTATTCGGTAGCTGAGAGTCTTGAGCCACCATTCTAATAGTGAAAATTCCACTTCTAATAACTGATTCCTTGGGAATTTCAATACTAATGTGTTCATTTTTGTTTACCAGATATGATGATATAAGTAAGATCTTGGTGTGGGCCGTCAATCAACAGCAGTCCTGGTATTAGCTGACAACGTTAGCGGAGCTGATTTGCAGAACAAACTCTGTAACTCAATTTAGGGTAATAAAGCAGGTAAGTATTTCACTGTGGGTAAAATACTCTGCCCAATCCACATACCCTATTGTCTAACAAGCAGCTAGTGTACAGGTATGGATATACATAAGCACAAACTACATATTCATAACTTATCCCCACTTTGTTTTATGAGTTCTAAAAGGATCTCTTCAGGCTTGCACTTGCACAGTGCCTCCTGTTGGCTGTGGGATGGAGTTTCAGGGATGAAGAAACCCTCATCTTCCTTGCGAACTTTCCATGAACTCAAACTGTGCAAAAGTGCAGTCCCATTCCAGTTGATTTCCAAACCACCAAGTAGAATGCAGCTGGCTTTCTGCTGATGCTGACATTCCAGACCCTCTTTCATCAGTAAATTTCTGTGAACGAATTCCTTCCCTAACAACATCCAGGGTTTTCAAGACCTTCACTAAAGAACAGTGCAAATTCCAGCAAGCTAAGTCTTTCCTCATTGGTGTTGGTTTATAATGAACTGAGTCCTCACAAATTCCTAAGTTTCTTCCACCGTCTAATGTATATCTGCTTATTGCTATTCAGAGCCTTTTACAGAATCTTTTCTGTGCTGATCCTTAGTGGTCAAGTCAATCAACTGCTAGTTATATTGTCTTACTCTTCTATGAAGGCACAGGGAATGGAAAAGATGGAACTGCATTTCAGATCCAGTGATCTGTAAGCCAGAGGAATTACTTCATAGGAAATCTTGGAAGTGTTGTTTATTATCAATTATTTCAAATTTCAATTCCCTGTTTCAGACTTAAAAACAGAACAAAATTTTATTATGTTGTTTTAAGGTCATTTTTTTTATCTTCTTTTCTATTTTCTTTATTTTTAATCAGTAAAACGCCCCTTTTAATTCTAAGATTTAGACAAGGATGTTTCAAGTTGTTAGATGATTAACATGGGGTTTTCTTCCCTTATAGCCTCTCACATTTGGATGACTTTGTAAACAAGATTTATGCAAGACAGCTAAGGGGTCTGCCTGTATTGCTCCAATGAGGAACTGGTGCTGCTAAGATCTATGGGATATGAAAATAATAACTGTGAAATTGAATCTAGGCAAACTGGGAGACGGATTACAGGCTGGAAAGAAATCTGTAACCTTGTAAGCCAAACTGCTTTAGGAAGTGGTAAACTACAAAGACAACTGTGTCTCTGTCTCCTCTGATCTTAAAAACTTTGTAAAGGTGCCCTGCTTTTGTGAGTATTCTACATCATGATACCATGTGGCAGGCTGTTTTGGGCAAATGCAGTTTGTTGAGGAGCTCTAGCTCCTGGTCCCATGCTCTTTAGTGGTATCACGTAAGTTTCAAGTCCCCAAGGGGAACTACTATTCCCAAGAGGCTCCAGTGTTCCCTGCATTATCTCTGATTCTGGGTGACAGGGAGGAATGGTGAGTCCAGGTTCTGGCAATGCAGCAAGCAGCATCGGCGGAACTTCCCCCTCTCCCATTTTACTTCATTTATTAATTGCAACTCTTTTTTTCTAACTATTATCTTACATTCTTTTACCATTTGTAGTAAATTCGTTATCTTGCTTTATCTTAATTGGGTCATTTTTCTTTTCTCTGTCATGCTTAAAACAATGATTGAACGTCTATCAGGTTCATTGGGTAGAAAATTAAATGATAGAAGGTCTTTTCCATACCTCTCTAGACTGGATGAATAATTAAGATTTCATAGTTGTCCAAAAGGCAAAACAATTCCTAGAGGAAGCACAGTCAACAGTGTAATTAGTTGTGAAATCTATGATTTTAATGAGTCGTTTCTTTCTTTGCCTGAGAAGTTCATTGACGTCTATCTACTCTTGTAAGCCTACCAATTCCAAGGTTGACTATTTTTTTTAAAATGAGACAGCTAGCCTTCTGCAGTGAAACAGTAGTTAGCCTTGTGATACATACAGAAAACACAAGAGAATGTGATTTCCCTGCAAAATATGGGGACAGAGCGGGGAAATACTAAGTCACAAAAGTAGTTCAAGCTAATGAAAGGAATACTTCTAGATTATCAATCTTATACCTAAATATGGCCACAGTGCTGATAAGTAAGTACAGAAATCAGAATATATAAGAAGACATAGTTCTGAAATACTTATATATACATGAAGCTTGGTTGATCATTAAAAATCAATGGCAAAATTAAACTATGATCTAATTTACTGCATTATAGATTATGTGAGAGACGCATATAACTAACGTTCAGGTTTTTTCACTGATGTTTCTGACGAATCTTTTCAACCTGGCAAAACAGAAATGTGTTTATGTACATGATAGGGATTTTTTAAACTTCTTAAATCTAAGTCAGAATACTTTTATTTTAATAACTCAATATAGTTTTTAAATAGAATGTATTATAGTTATAATATGGTAATTTGAAAAAAGTGTAAAGTTTAAAGAAATGGAACATGTACTGCAGTATCAGCTCCTTTCCAGAATATGTATTTTCTAAAGATAAAGAGGTGTCTTTTCCCAACTACTGGTCATTTAAAAATTCGTATTCTGTACTCTCATTAGCACTTTAATGTATCCTAAATTTATTAGCAAAAATCTCAAAGGAATATTCTTACTTTAAGAAAGTCACTAATGGTGAAAAGATACTGAAGGCCTAGAAACCAAAAACAATATCTTAGTAAAAGATGAACAAAACAGTGTTGCAAGATTGTCCAGAATTATTATGATCAATGAAACTAAAATATCTAAGTACTTATTGAACAAAACATATTTTAAGATGTCTTGAAGTTTCAGATGCAAAATATATATTAAGATTGCTTATAAACTTTTGCAACATTTTAAAAATTACTTTTTAACATTCATTTCACACTTTTACTAGAAGTAAAAAAATACAAGAATTGAGCATTACTTTAAGTACTCTACATATTCTGGATCGTGCCTACTATAAAATTCCTGCCCTTGTGACTCTCTTCAGTTACTTGGCATGAAGATCTCATTTGAAATCACTATTTCAAAAAATGCATTTTTTAATTTAATTATCAATTAACACTTTTGTTTGCACATCAATAGCCCTCCTAATGGAGATACTTGACCTTTTCATGTTGATTTCAGTGACTGGGAGAAGCTATCTGCACAGTTGTACTGCAGATTAATAAATAAACGAATTTAACTGTTAAACTTTATGTTTGTTTGGTCTTACTCTGAGCCTATTGAAGCTCATTTAAAGAAATACTTGAATACTGTATCACTAAGAAAGTTCTTTGAAAAAAAAAAAGTTCTGACTTTTTTTTTTCTATTTTAATAGATATATTTATGATGGATAAATAAACACAATTTCAAGTATGAATTTATAATTATTACAATTTTCTTGCTTCTTCTATGCTTTTCCCTACAATATTTTATGCTTGTTTCTTACTCTAATTTGCAGTAATGTACTGCATCCTCTCTGCCATACACTCTTTTGCAAACATAAAAATTGAAATGAATAAAAATAATTTAAAAAATACTTTAGGCAACAATGAAATGTTGTTGCTGCAGATCCTGTTCTCATCGAAGATGTTGTGAGCTTGATGATTTCTTAAAAAGCCTGTAGTATGGTTACATAGTGCATCATGTAATGCATCATACATAGCTTCATATGCGACAAGAAGTTAACTTATGTTAATTATATATTAACATAATATTAATATTCATATATTGTATTTTAGGACAAGTGTAAATAACATCTTCTACAGCAAGAGTGACACTGTTCAACTTCAAAACAATTTAATCAGTAAGATTAATAAAATATTATTATAATTAATATTGTGCAATTTCTGCCACATCAAGTTAGATTATACATTCACAGGGTTTTCAGTAACAATATAGTATGCATCTTCTGATCTTTTATGTATTATTCAGTGCAAGAATAATTGCTTATTTTACTCAGTTTAAAATTAAATATTCAGATTGCCAATTTTGCTTTCTTCCTACACATCTACTGAAATCAGGTAAGTCATAAAAAATTAAGCCACAGTGTTAGCTGAGTCAATTTAGATTTGCTATTGTATTATTAAAGAACGAGTATTACAGTACAGCATTACCTCCAGATTAGATATTTTTCATTCAAACTTCATTTTATTATTGCTTGTAGTAAAGCAAAATATCATAGTTAATTATTTTTTTTCTTTTTTAGCAAACTAATGAAATTGAGGGAATGATCTCTATTACCTTTCAGTAACTATTTTAGCTTTTATTACATTTTAGAAGTTGTCTGCTTTTTATTTTAATTTTCTGTGATGGTTTTTGCATTTAAAACTATTTCTTAAGAAAAAAAAAAATGCTTTTGCTGGTAATTAACCTTTTTTTTTTAATTCCATGAGAAACCTATTTTTTTTTTTCAAACTACAGATGTGTAAATTTCATTTGTCAATTTTGATCTACCTAGTGCAAGTTATTCAGAAGTTATTAAACTATAGTATTTGAAAAAAAGGAGGAACTAGAAGTTATCTTAAATACTTGGTAAAATGGTGAATATTAATTAAAAAACAAACAGAAAACAAACAAACAAACAAAAAAACTTCTTCCTACTTCAGGGGAAAAAAAAGCTGCAATTCAGATTGGATTTCTTAGTTATTTAATAGCTTCCACATTAAATTTTCTTTTGATAAATTCTAAATCAAAGTTACTCATTGAATATGGGGCATAACAATCATAGCCAAATCTCTATCCAGCTCACTCAGTTGCCCAGATAGAGAGTATACTTGTCAGACAGAAGTCTTTTAAATTTTTACCTATAAAGGTAAAAGAATTTTCATATGCAAGCTACAGTTCTTGGATGAAGTGCTTACAGCCCAATTAATAAATATTTTCCACTGATCTCAGAAGAACAATGAATGAAAGAACTTCATGTACTTACAATAAACTATAGCATAATATTCATCATTCTGCAGTTAAAAACAGATAACAGCAACCCTGATCTCAACAATGACAAAATCTTATCCCTTTTTGACACTTTCTTCCACAAGCTGTCACTGGAAAATAATATACCAAGATACCTTCTTTCTTTGGAGATAGAGCAAACCGTTTGTAATGACAAACTTGAACTGAAAATTCACTATGAAAATTACTGGCAAAGTCTGTGCAGATTCATTCTATGACCCAGGTTAAGTGCTGATACCGGGACTTCAATTACTAGTGATGATAGGCATGCTCTGCATACTGGTCATTATTTGGATGCATAGCTTCTACCTATAAAGAAGAGTATGTTTCACCTATTTAACGTGAAAACAAAAGAAACAAACATGCAAACAGCTTCAAGTACTTCTGTTCCTGCCTCCCTTATTCAAGACTTTTGCAGATCTGAGAACTTAACGATTATTGTTACCTATGTTTGTTGTTGTTTTTGTGGTTGTTGTTTTGTTTTGCTTTTTGGACGTTTGTTTGCATTTTCACTTCGACCAAATTAGCAATCTGCAACCTCTTTTTGTTTTGTTTTGTTTTTCATTTTATTTCATGTAATCATGGTGGTAGTATAAAAATAGAAAAAAAATGACCTGTATTTTAACAACCCTTCCAACACCCAGTTCAGCACTAAAATAAATAACAATATGAAGAGTAAAAATGTATATGTTGTACATATGAAATTTCCCTCCTCCTCTTTTTTTTCTTTTTTTTTTTTTGCTATAAAATATGCTGAAGAAAGAATACACTACTGGCTTATCTCAGCTCTGAGATCCATTTATAATTAAAACTCTTTTGATTACAGTTCCAATTTGATAAGTGATGAGTGAGGTCTTTCTTCTAAGTGATAAATTTTATAACTAACATAGTTAAAGTGCTATTTCATTATTTCAATTAATTACCATATCTAGATCATTCTGAATAATTAATCTAGCTTGGCATGATAATCTACTTCTATCAATTTCAACATTAATGATATGTGCTTACTTATAATATTTATTTGTAGTATTTAGAACAAGCAGTGAACATAACTGGGTGTTTTGCTATTGAAATATTTTTGGATATTGGCATGTTTATATGAATATTTGATTTATATATTTACTGATTAAATGTGATGGTTTAACTCTATTAATCTGTGTGAAAGCACTGTAGTTTTTCCCTATCTAAATTTTGTTCAATTTTCCCTAATTCTGGAAATTTAAGAACCCTGACCAATTATCAACTTTGTCTGAATTTAAGATTTGCTTTACAAAGTAGACAGTTATCTTACATTAAATGCAACTCCATCTTCAATTAAGTTATCAATATATTTTTTCACATTATTTTTTATAATATACTTTAAAACTGTAACAGTATGACTTTGCTTCTATGACATTATTGACATTATATCAATCTCAGTCATATTCCCTTTCATACAGCAGTTACTTCCTGTGGTCTAACTTTAAATGTTAATGTTAAAATGTTTAAAACTTTAAACATTTCATGAGTGGTATAATCACTTGCTATGTTCTACCCAAAATTAACCTTCACATACATACACCAGCAGAGAAAATTGGATTTCATTTTGAAAAATCACAAAGTTAAATACATATTCAGTAGAAAAAGTACTCTCTTGATATCAAGTACAGAGTGTCTACCCCTAATTCAAAAAGAAAATAAGAGTACTCTTTTAAGATTCATTTACTGAAGAATGAAGAAATCTCATCCCATTTACAAAACTGTACTGAATTATCTTTGTTTGAACCAAAAGACACCTAATCAAAAAGTGTGATCATATTACTATGACAACAAAATGTTTGAAAATGCCACATGAATAAAACTTTCTAATCTGTACCCTGTTGAATACTGCAACCCTGTGATACACAATACAAAAGAAGGCAGATACAAACTTAGCAATCTTATAAGATACTCCCTCCTGATTTGAAATGGTAACAAATGCACAAAATATTATTTTTAGGAATATTAGAAAAGTGTTTTTTTTTTGTTTTGTTTTGTTTTTTTTTACAATTACACGTATGGACCTTCTGTGATAAATGATCAACATTTAAGGTTTAAAACTATGTATCAGCTACATAAACAAAAAATAATGATATCAAAATTTAAAAGCTTTCAACAACAACAACAAAAAAGTGTTCCAAAACTAATAAAAATTACTGATTTTTTTTTAAATTACTAAATCAAATAAAATTAGAGGTGATATTGAGCATTCAGAATATGAATGTAATAAAAATGATACCTAACAGTAAAGTTTCCTTTCCTTTTCTTTACTGAAAATACAATAATCAAGATTCTAAACTTCAAGGAAAAACAAAATAAAGCAAAGCAAACAAACAAACAAATGAGCAAAACACTCTCCAAAAAGTATTTTCTGAGTATTTAGCTCTGTTTTGCAACTGTAATCTACGTTCTCCAATACATTCTTACAGAATGGCATACAAGACACTTGTGTCTCTGCACTTCCTCTATTTCTAAGTTAAGAGAAATGAGCTTTCGTTTTTTTATCTTGCTAAGAAACAAAGTTAACTTAAAATGTACTCTTGAAATACGCACAAATATATGCCCAGTGCTGCCTACAGTTGATGCAGTTGATGCTGGAAAATCACTTGAGGTTTTCAGACTCATTCAGGAAGAATCCTTTACAATTATAAAAGTGTGTATTCAGCCTCAATAACCCAGAATATGTTCAATATGCATAATTTCAATATTGTGTAGATGTAAGAAAATGCTTTAAAGAATTTATTAAAAAAAAAAAAAGAATAAAGGCATAAATCAATCCATAAAATGTACTCACCCTCTCTTCGATTAAGCTTTGCAAAACCAGGACTGTGACTGCTGGACAGCTCTGATGAACTGCTGAATGATGACTGAGGCAAAGTAGACACCAACTGATCATCACAATTATCTGTCAGTGAAAAATAAATAAAATTATCACTAATACAGTAGTTACCCACTTATTGGAACCAGAAGTAAATACATCTCTAGTAAAACATCCGAATTAAGTCTGTATCTGAGAGAAGTACATCTCAAAGTATTGCAATTTTTCATTGCTGTAGTATATTTAAACATATCTGAAGTTATTGCACCACTTGTTTTTTCCAAGAATCTACTAGAGTATAACTTAATACGTGCCAACGGTTTACACTGATGAAAACCATGACACTATGTTCTTCAACTGGCTGTACATTTCTAAGCTAACCTCTGAGACCATACCTATAACCAGATCAAAGCTCCCTCACTACTATCTGTTTGGGCAGGTACTTACAACTTTTAGCCCTGTTTTTATTTGAATAGGATAAACTATACACCTAACACATGCACTATATTCCTTTTAGACTAGAAAAGAAAAACAAAAATCATTTCTTCAATTTTAAGAATTGTAATAATATCCAAAAAGAAAATATTTTGTTTTTCTAATGTTATACACTTGATAAAGATCCAGCACAAAATCATTATTGTATAGTTATTAGCATTCAAGTCCAAACCCCATATAGAAGGACACCTGATTGTTTCAGGAAAAAAAGGAGTTAACTGCAGCTTAAAATCAATGGTGCATAAATAAGCAAATGCCAATCAATAATATGGATGTCAAATGCCTCTTCAGCTCAATTACTATATAGACCATGTGTTCATTCTCCATTTAAATTTGCAAAATATAAATTTATAATCAATTTCTGTTCCAGTTTTTGCTGGAAGAGGACCAAATTTAAAACATTATAAGTGTAAGCAAGTCTTTCTCTAGCTGTACTGTGCTGGTACCTGTTGATTATAAAATGCAGGCAAACTATATAAATTATTTGTATTCATGAAGTGGTTTTTTTCAGCGCAAACACTACATGGATGCACTTGAGAAATGACAACTCAGAGGTGAGTGCTTCTTCTGCAAAGCTTCCTGTTTGTCTACCAGATTCCCTGTATCAAAATCAAGAATAAGAATTAAAAGATCTTTTAATTCAGTGATAATTGAGTATTTCTGCTCAATAATCAAGGACATACACGTATTAGCACAATTCCTTTTACACAAATGCAATTTCTCCATGGACTTTTAAAACACTTTCAATTTTTTTATTTTATTTTTATTTTTTTTTTATAATTGGTTTATTTCTGTAAGCAAAACTCAGGATAGTAGATTCATAGATTTGTATAAATAGAAGAAGTAATAATAAAAAAAAAATACTGTTGTAAATGTGTTTCCTGATCTAGCCCTCAATAATAGAAACTGCAAAATTTTGTAACTACTATCTAATCTCTAGAGGTGAGCTCATTTTTCACCTCATTATTCACAGATTAGAGTTATAATGGGGAAGAGGCTGCGATGCTTGGGAATAATTCTCCGATGATAAGCAGAAAAGAAACAAAAATAAGGAAGCAAGATTTAATTTTATAATCGAATTTATTACAATGATGGATCTTGGAAAAGGATGCTATTATAGGACATCAAAGAGGTCTATATAAAGGAAGAAGTGTATAATGCTACTGTATTTCACAAACAAAACTACTTACATTGTTGTTTCTAAGAAGAACTTCAAGAGACTCTGAAATCTTTTCCTGTCAAAATCTATATTGTAAGATATATAAGACTGTATAACAGGATGAAAAGTAAGAAGAGGAAAGAGAAAGCAATTTCCCATTCACATATCTACATATCATCTGGAATATACTTTTGCTTCCACATGGCTTATATTTTCAACTTTTCTCTTGTGGTGAGGAGGGATGTTTTATAAATCAAAAGAAAAAAACAGTAAGAAAATTACAGAGAAGAACCATCAAATACACAACGGATGAACATATTGTATCTACAACACCCTTGGGTCTGCCCAAATCTTTCTGGCTTAGGAAAAAAGGAATTAAGTTTATTTTTAAATAATTATTTATTCAGGAGAACTTTGTATTATGTTTGCTTACTCTGTTTCCACATTTTTCCTCCTAATATACAAACTGGAAAGGTACTGCTCTGAGATACTCCCAAAAAACTCACTGGGAATTTACATATTATTTACCTTAATAATAATGTAAGTCAATTTCAATTTCTGTTAGAAAGATACATAAGAATGTGAATATATTATAATGCAATACATCTTTCTTTCTTTCTTTCTTTTTTTTTTTTTTGCTTTTACACAGCTATCATTAAAGAGAAGTAAGAAATACATTGCAAAGAGATATTTGATTTGAATAATTATTAATGTGTTTTACAATATCTGTTATGCTTTGTTTCAAACCCACTCATTTTTTTATTGCTTACCACTTATTCAGATAAACACTTCTTGAATCAAATTCTGTTTGTTCATAGCTAAGAGTTTAAAACAACTAACAAAGAATGTTGCACTTTATGAGCTCATTGAACAGTTCTTAGCTACAAACATTTATTTTTTTCCACACCTCATTTCATTTTATGCAATATTTTTAGGCATTTCCTCATATCCCATTAGAATCACATACAAGAAATATCAAAGCTTCATTTGCTGACATTTTTAGCCATTTTCAGCTGCTTAGTAATTTGAATGCAAGTGACTTTTTTCTCTACATATTTATTTTCATTAACAGATTTCAAGAGAAGAGAAGCTCATCGCCCCAGATGTAATAAATAAATAAATAGATAAATATTTAGTGACTGTTTTTGAAACTTTTCTGAGTTTTGCTGTGAATTGAAAGAACATTTTTGTGGTGAATTTAGCAGGAAGAGAAACTTCAAGGCAGCATTAATACTTCTACTCTATTTGAACACAATATTGCAGCTTTCTGACAGAACTGTTAGCCTTTGCAGACAGTAGTTCAGCAAAGAATTTTGGGACTTAGAAGATAATTCTCTATTTTCTGATACCTTGCATCAGGTATATGATGATTCCTGTAATTTAAACATGCAATGCTACATTTTGGTGCATTCAAGAATCTGAAAACATTCCAATTTAACAATTTCAGATAGTTCAAGATAAGGAAGAATTGAGAAAGCGAAGTGAGTGAAAGAAAAAAAATTTCTTCTGTGCACCCATTATCAGGATATAAAAAGTCTTCTTGCAGATCATTTAAAAGTCAGATCAAACAGAAGATGACTGGAATTAATGAAATCTCAATTAAATAAAGAATAACTGAAAAATACATAAAATTCTTACTGTGATATTTGAAAAGATCCACAGATTACTAACTAACTTCAGTATCCAGCATGCTTGCTACAGTTGGAAGTATGATTTTACTAGTCTTTTTTACTTTTAATTTTACTTCAACTTACCCTAAATTTTATTTGATTTTAAGGAAGTTTTTTTGTTTGTTTGTTTTCCCATTGTTTAGGAAAAAGGAGCATGAAAATAACAGTAAAGTCTTCTAATATATTCTACCAAAGTGAAATAAAGAAGTTCCATGTTACTAGTACTCAGAGATTAACCAACAGTCAACACCTCTAGTCTTAGTTAACAGTAAAGGACTATTTATATTAGAAGAGCTTATCCATTCCTGATTCTCTCATCCTTTTCTAGAAAACTTCAGTTTGTGATCCAATTCAAGTGTAGTCATGGCACTACAACTTAGCTCTTAATTCCCAATTCTGTTGGAAAACAAAAAATCTTTACATAAATGCCATTACTGTTGAACCAAATCTGTACTTTTAATTTTTTTTAATGTGATCCAATTAAATTTTATTTGTCTTAATTCAGTGGTGAAAGAGAATATGATTCAATAAAACTTTAGTGTAGGACAAATCAGTGTTGAGGTATGATAGAAGACATTTTCTGCTAGGTACTACTTAATTGTTTTAAAGATATACAGAAAATCATTAATTAACCAAGTATTGTATGATTAAGAGTTACACAAATATATCTACTTAACGGAAGTACTTTTATCATAGATTTCTAATTAACACATCATTTGCTCCTTCAGTATTGATCAAAGCTTTAAGCTCAGCTGATCTGGAAACTGGCAAGCAGAGTGTTGCTCTGTAATAGATTCAATCCTATTTAGTATCAGTCTACTATCTTTATGCATCATGTTCAAATTTTTGTTTATTTAGGTACATTTCTGTTATTAGAAACAGTCACTACAGTACAAAAGTATGCTCCAAATAATGCCAGTGACAAGTTTATTAATTACTTTGTAATTTCTGAATTCTAGTAGTAAATAAAATCATATTCTGAGTAATTTAGAATGCATGAGCATACATGGATCATAAACGGCATTATTTTTTTTTCCCAAAAATTAAGGAGATACTCAGATCTTATTTCATCATGCATGGTAAACAATTTCTTTACAAATTGTGCACATTAATTTTCCTGACAAAAAAAAGTACTAATTTGTCCATTTTTCATTTAACACTATGCCCTCCCCCATGATTTTTCTTTTTTTTTCATTTTTCTATAGATGACATTGGGTAGGTTGAAATATTGTCATTGATAATCACTGAGTTTTACTCACTTCTGCAATGCTCTTACAATTGAACTCTTCTTCAAAGTCTCTCAAATTTCCTCTCACAATTGATGCTATTCCCCCCTGGAGCTAATCAATCTTTGTAACAAAAATAACTCCTTCCACTTCCTTGAATACACAAATATCCTTTTGCTATGTTGGCTACCCATCTGAACCTTTCTTTTCTTTCTTTGCTCAAAGCTCAAATGCAGTCAGCTGCCTAATGGGCAGACGTTAGTAACCATCTAGAAACGGGAGACCCTCTTGCCATTACTGGGACAGTTGATCAATTAATAGGAAGTGTTCAAAAGGCTACTTGTCTCCAAATGGTGTTTGATAGAAAGCTGCAGCCACAACACGAATCATCCGTGATGATGCCTGTTGATCCTGAGAGGATGAACCCTTTAATTAGAAGGCTTCTGGAATAGTTAAAACCTATAGTTACACAACTACAAGGAAAAATACAGGCTATGCCTCAGGGAGACAGAGCCAGGGAAGCATGGAAGGAACTACAGCCCTTAACCATCTGCTGTTGGAATACAAAGGACGGACATGGAGAGATGTCGCTCAAGAGTTAATTAACTACAGATGAAGGTATGTTCCTTTGGCTAACCTCACGATTAGACAGGAGACAAAGGATGTAAGGCACACACATGACCCCTCCCTTATACAAACTGGACCACAATGGACCTAAAAGGGTCTCATTTCAGTGAAACCAAGTGGGCAAATACAGATCATAAATGTAATAGCCTCTGGACACATGGCTGGCAGAAGGGCATTCTGTGAGAACTGATGGATGGACTATCCACAGACAGGTTAGAGAAAATAGTTAACTGGTGGCCAGAAAAAAAGCTAAAGAAGCTTGAGAAAAATAAAGTTGAGGGTCCTATTGACTCCCACACCCACCCCCTCACCCCTTGAAGATCCTGATGCCTTCACCCCCAGTGAGAGAGGGCTGGCGAAGATGTACATGCATTAGCAACAAAAGGAAAAAATCCTCAATTTAACACCTTCTGTCCCACTCTTGCCCACTCTTGCCCATTCCCTGTGTGTCACGATTCAGTTGTAAATAAGTTACAAAATTCCTCTTATCTCCTTGGCCAGTCTAACCTAAAGTCAGTGGAATCCCTTAATAAATATGCTTGGAAGGCTGGTAAGATGGGTGTCAGTGGTTTATGGGACAGTTCATCCCAGTCCTACGATTGGTGCAAGGGACCCACGGACCAACGTCCAGGGAAAGGGGGAAAGGGGGAAAGGGAAAAGGGAAAAAGGGAGATGGGCCTAGAAACAAAACAGTGGCAATGATCTCAGGAGGAAAGCTAATTTACTAAATAAGATATCAGAAAGCAAAATAACACAATATAAAACAATATAATTACAATTAAAGCTAATAAATCAAATAAAATGAGCAAGAGAGAGTGTCCAATAAACTGAAGGCCTTACACTAAACATTGAAGGAAAGATAGCTAGCAAGCGCCTGTCGCCGGGTCAATCCAAAAGGAAAGAGCCTGTGCCTCATGACACACAAACAGTTTTTATCTTTCCCTCTGGGCAGACACACGTAAAAATACAAAGTGATGCAAAGTCCTCTGGGGAACGTAGTTCTTCTCTTCTGAGACAGGTATACCCAAAACTATCAATGATCCACAGAGCTGAAGCATTAACTCTTTAATTCACAATGCACTACATGATTTTATGATGTGGAATACCAATACCAAAATTCATAAAACCATGACAATGGGAACAAAGGAGTTCCTGCTGAAGTCCACAGACCAGAAGCTGCCACTCCAAAGAGAGATGACACAATACTGTCTTTAAGAAGAAGTCGATGTCAACTGAACAACACAGCCTCTGACAACCCAACACTACTGAAGATGAACAACTGAACTATGAGCTTCTTTGGAATCCCAGTGGTGACTTTCTCTCTTGCTTCCTACAAAGACACCTTGCTTTTATTTCTTATCTCTTTCCTATTGCTCAACTTCCCTACCCCATCTCCCTAAGCAACTAGGGTTTATAATAAACTGGTCAGGCTAACATTTGACCTGTTGCATCTTAATGTCACTGTCAGGTATTCATATATTAAAAGAATCTTCTCCCTCCTATCAATTGGAGCAAGACATTACCACCACCTCAAATTTCATTGCTATCACTCATAACAAAGGCTGAGCATGAGGCAGAAATCCACAAATAGGCAACAACTTTCCCAAGAAGTAGCATACATTTCTGGAATAGTGAAAGAGCTGTCAAAGGCTTCATCTTATTCATTCCAGAAGGAGCTGGGCTTGTTCAGCCTGGAGAAGAGACAGCTCCGTAGAGATCTTTTTGTGGCCATTCAGTATTCAAACATAAAAAAGATGGCAACTGATTTTTTTCTTGATCTGACAGTGACAGGACAAGAGGAAATGGTTCTAAATAAAAAGGGAGAAAAAGGCTAGAAGTTAGGAAGAAATTAGTTACTTAGATGGTGTTGTGGCACTGGAATAGATTGTCCAGAGAAGATTGGAACATCATACCCTGGAGGTGTTCAAGGTGAGATTGCAAGGGGCCCTAGGCAGCCCAACCTATTGGGTGGGAACGCTGCCCACGGCAAAGTGTTGGAATTAGGTCATCATTGAGGTCCCTTCCAATCCAAGTCATTCTACAATTCAAAAATTATTCGAATATTAGTAAATGTGTCTCTGAATCTGTGAAATATTTCAATACATGAAATATCTTTTGAAAACACTCAATAACGTACTAATAATATACTAAAAATGTATAATGTACTAAATAATGTACTAAAAAAGATTTCAATTTCATAAAATTAATCTGAGTCTGTGACACTCAGTTAATAAGCATTCACAGGTAATGGTATTAACATATGAAGAATTCTAATGGAAAACATAGTACAAAGCAAAGTGATAATGCAAATATTGAGCTACCTACAAAACCTACTTCCTACAGTTCATTTTTATTTAAATTCACATGAAAACACATATTCTTAATATTTTTCTGTGAAGACTGTGAGTAAATTCCCCTTCTCATAGGGTTCAAAATATATATATATTATATATATATATTTTATATATATATATATATGTATATATTATATATATATATATATAATTTATATATATATATATATACTTCCTGCAGTTAACTAATGGGAAGAAAACCATGTTCAATTTTGAGTAATCTCATTTTTCAGACAAAATAATAAAAACAATAATAATATTAAAAATGATACTTTCATGTAGTTCATCATACTTAGATTACCTTTACTGCACTACAGTTCAATATAGATTCCAAACCTTTCCTTGTTGTTGCATTAGTACATAAAAATGTTTCTTTGCAGAAGACCTAAGATTTTGACAGTTCTGAGACTAAGATATCAAACATGTGAGTATGGGAAATAACAGTTATCCACTTTAAGATATTTGAAATTGAAACACTAATATAAATAAACAATTTATCGAATATGATAAAGAATCTAAGGGTGGCAGTAAAGAGAAAATGAGAGAAAACTTTACATTTTTTTATTCAACGGAGGGTAATAATTTCATACACCATTTAATTAAATCCACACTAATATACATTGGAAAAGCGGTAATTCTCTACTTAATTTCAACAGCAACAAAATCTGTTAATAAAATATGCTGACAATCATTTATTAAGGTACTTTTGTGTATTAACCAGATAAAAATTAACTCACAAGATAAAACTTAAGTCAAGCATGTGGCGGATAAATCCTTGTAGAGTATGTGCTTGTTAGAGTAGTTTATGTAGTGATGTATCATTAATGCTGTGTCTTCAGGATATGTAAATACCGTTAACATACACTGAAAAATCTATTCACTTATGTCTCATTATGACCCTCCTTTCCTTTGCTCATTCCTCTTGCTTTTTCACCATCTTATTGTTTTATTTACTTCCATTTAAACATAAACTTAAGATGTATGATATTCAATATGTGAATCTTTTTGGTTCATTTCAGATGAGAGAACCAAACATTTTTAATTTCAACTTTGTCCTAGAAAAACAGTGGTTAGGTCAGAATATATGAAAGTCTTATTTCTATACAAGGTTTACATAAGACTGAAAAATAGTCAGTGCATACTGGGATCAGGCAAGGTGACAACTGAACTTTCCCATCACACATCTAATCCAACCATCTTGATGATCTTAGTGATCTTTTCCAAACAATGATTTTGTGATTCAGTTCAAAGTACACCAGTAAATGAATGAAAAGAAGCCACATTTTCCACTCTGATAAGCATAACAGTCCAACAAGGCATGCTGTATAAGCAAATGGCATAGATTATAAAGTCCATGAAAACCTCCCTATAAATTCAAAATGATAAAATATGTTGTGTCATATACTGTGAATGGCAATGGAAATTCCATATCATTGTTAACACTGTAAAGGGGGGAAAAATAAGACTGCTTAAGAAATATTTTACTCTACAGAGGTAGTACTGTCTTAGACATTGATTCAGAAGCACTGGAAAGATTTAGATCATGTTTCTATTTTCTTTCAACTATATACAGATTAATTCCACTCTTGACTCTGTGTTTGAATATATTCAATCAAAAGATTAACAGCTAAGTATTGAAGTTACTTTCTCAATCAAAATCTGTTTGTATTCAGCTGGGCATGGAATTGTGCTATTATAGAACCGGAATGAATTCTAGTATTTTATTATAAATTAGATTTGTAGATTTCATATTGAGGTAGCAATTTACTGGTAAAAAGTTAATGAAAAAAATATTATTGCCATTTTTATCGTGGTTTACTGACAAATATTTATGCATATATAATTTTCTATCATTGGTTAATTACTTGAGATTTTTTTAATTGATATTTAAGAAAATTTGTATTACTGTAGAAAGGTCATTTAAATATTTATTTGGAAATAAGTGTCACTGTAATTATACTTTGAGATAAGTTTGAAAGTATTTCCAAAGTTTGTAGCACTTAACGATTTCTAATTTTGTAAAACCTAAAAAAGTTGCATTCATGTATTATTTCTTTTGTTCCTTGTTTACTCTAGACTTGTCTTTGTAAGGCACACTATCTATAGAATCTCTGCACTTTGGAAGCCAATGGAGCATGAAATTATTCTTCTTTTTCACAAGGGACTTGGGAAATTGCACAATTTGTTAAGAAACACATGCGCAATTTGAGGAAAGATTTAAGAGATAATTACCTGACATCGAAGTATGTCATACTGACACTCCTCAATCCATAGTCTTTTACAAATAATTACCTTCCAGAAAAATCTTACTTCAGAATCCCAAATGGCAAAGTTAAGAATGGATGACGTGAAGTATAAACTAAAAGGCAAACGGATCAGAAAGTATGCTTGCAGCAATGGATTTATTGTGCTGTGATATTCTCTGGTGCAAAGTCCAGCAGCAATTTTTTGTGAAAATCTTGTAACTAAATTTCTATCATACACCTTTTCATAGAAGGTACCTAGAAATAAATGGTGGAGTAAGAAGAGATCGAGAAATTGCTTAATATCATCCTGACATTTATCAATAACTTATATAATCAAGTGCTGATGCTGAAGGACTTTCCGATGGGCAGAACTGCAGCTGCAGCAGATTCAGCTAATGAAAAAAAGAACTGAAAGAACCACTCATTTACATCACTCTTGTTTTCTGTTTATTTTATTGTACTTGATTAACATATATGAAATTCAGAAATTCTACTTCAATATTTATGAGAAATTTCAATCATTTCACAGATTTCAAAACTGAAACTACTTAATGCATATTTCTTAACTACTCTGTCAGTAAAACATCCAATTACAAAGTATTTCACGGAAACTTAAAAAGTTACAAATAAACTATCACTTTCATATGACAATTTAATAAAGGGATAACTACAAATCCAGGGAAATCAAGGTAATAGAAAATTTGAGGTGGCACAAGAATTTGTTGCCATTTCTATGCAAGATAATTTCAGAAAAAAATAAAATGTCAATCCATTCAAGGGGTTAAAAAAAATTATTCTCAGACAGCAATTAAGATTTTCAGGGAGGAAAAACATAAACTACGGAAATGATGAAACCTTCTTGTCAGGTTGATTGAGAACATCTTCTGGGAGCAGTAGCTATTTTTGCCTCTGACAGATTTTCTCATAAAACTACACATTTTATGATGTAAAGTTAGTATGAAGAATATAATACATTACAGGAAATGCACTTTAGACAAGAAAACAAGGCTAAAACATAGCTAGAGGTGCTCGAAGACAATATGACAACTTAGGGAAAAAAAAAAAAACAAAATTAAACACAGTACTATTAGACATGCTTTTGTCCAGAAGTAAATAGGGATTTTGATTCAAGTTGATTTAAAATCAAACTAATACCTAATATAAACATTACCAGTGAATTTTCTGAAATAAAATCAAGTTCTAAAGAAAAAAAGAAAAATTCCAGAAAAATTCAGATTTGATGAAGCGAGTATATTATGAATGAACAAACCTATATGAACTACCATTTGTGAAATGGTATTTTATGGTTTATGGCGAAATAGTATATTATGCTGTTTCTGTAATCCATTTCAGATGTCATTCATATCTTTTTTTCCCCTTTTTTTTTTCAGATTCAGTATCTATTTACATAAGTAATGGAACTTTAGCTAAGCTGGAAAACTTCATCTAAATAGTAAGGACAATCATAAATTTCAACTACACCTGTCATCTTGTTTTTCAATATCAACCCATCATTCTCTGAATTAAGGCAAAACTTGCTAACAAGAATTGTAACCACTTGTACAGTTTCCTTTCCATTATGCTTGTTCAGCAAATAGGTATTTCAAAGTGTCAGGGCCTTGCCACTTCTTTTCTGCGCATAGAGTTGAAGCAGCAGCTTATCCTATCCATGTTCTGTAAACCTGGTTCAGCATATATGCTAACACTGGAAGTAATTTATACCTATTCATAGTTCATAACACCTGTTACTATGCTACTGGAGTGTATAAAATCTTTGAAGTATAACCAGAAAAGTTCAGAGAGATATTAGATATATGAATTAAAGAAAGGCTTAGTGGATGTCTCTCAAGAACTGGACAGCAATTGTCCGCAAATAAATCCAAGAAATTAAAAGATTTAAACGAAGAAACAAACTCCTGTGGTTTAACCTCATTGGTGGCTCAGGACCACAAAATTATTCTCTCACTCCTTCCTTCCCAGTGGGCTGGGGGAGAGAATGAGAAAGGAAGAAGCAGAGATAAAATTATTTACCAATATAGAGAAAAGGATAATAGTTATTGCTATCGTTCTGCTCACTAAGAAGCAAAACTGCTTCTGACAAGTTCTTAGCAATAATACCTAAAGTATTCACAGATTCGGCAAAAGTCATGTGCAGAAAAGAGTAAAACACGTCTGAATAGTGAAGGGGTTATCTGTCCATGCAACACTCGTTCACAGCAAGCAGCCAAGGTCAAAGAGATGTTCTTCCTTCAGAGGCTGTCCCTTATACAAGCCCAGGGTGACTCCACCCTGGATCCATCCCTTCTGGTCACTTAGGAAGCACAGATGAAATCTGCCTGTGCTCCCTAGGCAAGACACACTCCTTCAACAGGTGCTCAATAATCAGTTCAAGCTGTGACCTAACAGTTCCCCTACAACAATGTACAGATATAGATGAATGTATACAACAACTGGTACACAAGTTCACCTCTTCAAGATAAAAGCCTAGCTACCCTTGTGCACAAAAGGAAACAGAGTTAACTCTGACTCCTTTCAAAACTCTTTCCTCATGACATCATACAGTAAGGAATATCCCTTTAAGTTTAAATTAGCTGTCCTTACAGAATAAGAATAAGAATAAGAATTCCCTTCCAGCCCCTTGGGCCCTTCCCTGAGAATAGCCTTGGCTCTGTGCAGCACTGTTTAGCAGGAACTATTAACACGGCTGTGCTATTGGTTCTCCTAGAACCAAAATCTAACATCATACCACACTACCAAGAAAAATCCATCCCAGCTGAACCTAAGACATAATCATACAGTATAACCTAATTCTCTGACAAAATAAGATGTATTTCCGAATAATGCTGTATTTGACTCCACCTCATCCCTTCCCTCTGTTTTTTCCATAATTCAACAATATTTACACAATGAGGGAGGTTCTAACTTTATGGGAATGTGTCTTGCCTGCAAGATGGTCTCTTACCATAAAAGTTACTAGATAATTCTCACAATAAACTGAAAAATAAATAAATAAATAAAAACCTAGTATTTACTGTAAATCTCATAACTTTGCGTGTCAGATTATATACAAAGTAAGATTACAAAGTAGGTAACCTTACAAAGTAAGATTTAAATCCTTTATTGCTGGTACTTCCTTGTTTCTCCTCAGACAGAAACTAAATGAATTAATTCATAGTGTATTTCACCTACTATGGAAACTAGCAGTCATTTTCACCAACTGACTCCTACTCTAGCCCCAGTAGTATGAGTAATATCTGCATGATATAACTTTCAAGTTTTCTCATCTTTTCCCTTTACAGAGTGCAAACATTTACTAACGTTTGTGTCAGATCTTACTATCAGAATTTTTCCTTTCATTATTTGTTTTCCTCCTCTTTTTTATTTTTTTTTTCAAACATAAATGCATGCAAGTCAGATATACAAGGTGCTTAACCTTTTCTTTCCCACTACTTCTTTTTTTATTATTATTTTATTATTTTCTAAATGTCCTCTGACAAAACTGAGGACACTGTAGATCAAAATTGTTATCAAAATGTTTAGCATTTTTAGGTAGAAGGAAATATGTGAGAATATGCATTCTACTCACAAACATCTAAAAAATTAATAGTCTGAAACCTGTTAGAAGTCCAAGTCAAATAAATAACAACATTTACTCTCTTTCCTCTGTTTCACAGTTGGGAGAGCACTAGGTAGCTACAGAACATTAATATTTCACTTACGTAAACAAAGTGAGAAACCCCAAAATCAGGCAGAGAAAATAGACATCCTGTGTACTGTCATATGAATATAAGATAAATAGCAAGGAAAGAATATCTCAAGATAGTTATGGTATTGGATGCCAGATAAGACACAGTTTAGTATAATTCTCTGACAACTCCTTTTTGTTTAATTCAAATAAATACTGTTAACCTGCTCACATTGCTGTTTATTATAATTGTTAGCTAAGGTTTGTTTAATTTTACATAACGAAAATATTCTAAAAGTTCAGAATGAGACAAAGAAATTTTCATAAAACAATCTCTACATTTAATTGTTTGTATTTATTCAAAAATATGAACTATTGCTGTTATAATGTAGCACAAATCAAAGTTTAAATTTATACTTAAAGTGATGTTAAAAACTATAATGGTCCAGACAAACCACATTATAGAAATACTAGATTCATGCAAAAAATGCTTATATCCTACTACTGCAATTACTTATTAAATGTGTGTTGTCTAAGTAGAAAACATATAAACTATATAGAAATAAAAAACAAAAAAAAAATTATATTTGGCGACACTTCATATAAGATATCAAAAAGATTTAACTTACTGGGTAACATGGATCAGCACTTTAAAAAACATATTAAATCCTCTGTTCAAGTTTTCAGAAGGAAAGGATATTTTCAATTATTTATTTATTCTTAAAATGCTTAAGAAAATGCTACACAACTGAAATAGGCACAACCTATTTAGGATTAGATCTATCTCACTGGTGTATTACATTACTTTTTGTGTGATAAGAGTTTTCACTTTTCATTTGTATTTTTTATTAAATTAAAACTGTTTATTGACTTTCAGTACTGTATGACATTATTTAAGTAGTTTAAGAAAAGAGATAACAGAAGACAAAATACAAAATAAAATAAATTTTTTCCACCAGAATATAATAAAATTGAAATATCAAATTAAGTACATACAAAACATTATAATAAATAAATAAATACTTTTTCAATGGCTTACTGGTTGGTTTGGCCAGGTTCCATGACCAATGGGGTGAGGGGAAACATGGACCCCCACCCCAAAAAAGGGGGAAAGTGTAAGAAGACAGGCCTAAAAACAAAACAACAGCAACAATCTGAGGAGGAAAGCTAATTTACTAAATAAGATACTGGAATGAAAGATAACAGAATATAATAGAAATTAATTTGAACTGAAGCAAATAAATCAAAAGAAGTGAGATTGACTGTCCAAGAATCAAAGGCCCTACTCTAATGATGAAGCCAAGATGAAGAGGGAGACATGCACTGCTGTGATGAGCAAAAAGGGAAAAGGGAGGCATCTTGTGACTTGAGCATTTTCATCTTTCCCTCTGAATGGAAAATGGAAACACAAAGACCTCTAGGGTATGTAGTCCTTCTCTTTTGAGGCAGGTATACCTGGAACTATTGACAATCCGTGGAACTGGAATATTAACTCTTTAACTCCCAGTGCTTTACATGATGTTATGATGTGGAATACTAATTAAAAAAAACGATAAAACCATGACATAAATATGGAAAATATATAATCTCAGAAAAGTTTCCAAAGTTGATACTGCTTACATATTTATAAGCCTTTACTACTCACATTTCATGACATGATTTAAGAATGATTTCTGAGTACATGAATATCTTTTCATATCAATGATTCTGCAGATAAGTGTGTGTAACAGGTACACTGTGGCTATGTCTAGTGTTGATATATTCTGTAACAGGCATTTCCTTTCTTCCTGAAGTACAAAATTTCATTCATCTTCAAATACATTTTTTCAATACATTCTTTATAGCAATCTCTCTAAAAATATGTTAAAAGTGTTACTGTCAGCTAAAGGAACTGAAGCAGAATAAATAATGTGAATAAATGATAATACTGTAAACAGTAGTACAATATAAATACCCTGTTATCTAGAATAAAGTCTGAATCCCTGAAATCTGAAAACATCACACAGATTCAGAAACAAGTACCGCAAAAAAAAAATAAACACCTGGGAGAAGTGGCAGTGGAGGACTAGCAAAACTAGGAATAAAAGTCTGTAAACTTCACTTCCAATAATATATGAAATGTTAGAACAGTTCTGAAAGGAAAAAAATATTTAAGGTAATTGAGGCAAATCAAAAACTTCAAGAACTGCTCTGACAGTAATTCCTCCTATTTTATTACGTTGGCCTACATCTTCAGAGGCAAATTAGGTAGTATGGTAGTAGAGGCTGAACTTTCCTATTAATATTCCATTACATTTTGTTGCCATGCAACAAAGGTCAGAAGAGAAGTCTGAAAATGGCATCAGACATGGAAGTGTGAATAAAGCAAAAAAGTGCTACTGAATTTCTTTATAAGGAAAAAATTGCACTCACTGGCATTCATAAAAGTTCACTGAATGTTTATCAAGACTAAGCAGTATATGTGAGTACAGTGAAGAGGTAGGTGGTGGATTTTAGCAGAGGTGACAGCAATATGAATGACAAGCCATGCTCTGGACAGCCATGAAGATTTTTACTAGTGTTGCATGCAGGCACTTTTTCATCGCTGGCAAAAATGCATAATTAACATGATAACAGATTGTGCTGACAATCTCGAAAAGTAGTGCTTTGTAGTTGAGAATCTGCTCCATCAAATAGTATTATTTCCTCTTTATTATCTGCTGTAGTTTCCATGGAAATAAACAGGAGGCATACACTTCAATGCAACCTAATAAGATATAATGGATCAAAGGTTACCTAATGTAGATTATGTAAAAATCATCTATGATTTTCTGTGACAGGCAATTTTTAGATCAAACATCAGTGGCTGATTTTATTTACTGTTGCACAGGAAATTGCTAGCCACTATTAAGCAGGTGGGGAAAGAAGTTATATACTGCATAATGGCCATAACAAAAATGGTAATGAAAGTCTGAGGAAAAGAGAATCCAATGACATAGGAATTAAGATACTAATTCTTGAAAGGCTAGTCCTTGAATCAAGGCATTTCTGTGTTCATTAAAACCAAGAAACAAAAATAAGTGAGTGGTTTGATTTCATCTCCTTGCAAAATCAGAAAATACCATGAATACAGAGTGGAATCAAGATACTGTAAGGAAAAAAAAAACAGGGCAGAGGTAGAATAACAGAAGTAGAATTTAATCCAGTACTAGAAAGTGTAAGCTTATGCTACAAAACAGCAAGAATATTGGTTCAAGACATGAGCTCATAAGATAGAAATGAAATCATATCAGTTTTAAGGGTACATAAAATTGCTAATATGAACAACTGTGAAAAAGAAGGAAATGTTTAATATTTCTATGATTCAATTGCCTGTTCTCAAATGGATGCTGTAGTTCTAATGAACTAATAATACTACAAATCAATACAATATCTAATTTAATCAACATCTTATTTCTGGCAAATATTTAAATTTTGTAAATGTATTAGAATTATTACTGATTGTGGGACATCAGATAGACATATGTAAAATCAGTTTGAATAGTTTCTGTTTTAATTAGATTGTTGACAGTATCATATTTATGTGGATACAAAGTATGCAATAATCTGGTTGCCTAAGTAAATAATGGGAAACACAGGTGACACTTGAAGATCATGACTACCTCTCTTTTGATGGACCCTAAGATTAGCTGTCTTTCCAGGCTTCAAGTGCACACTGATGGCTTACATCAAGATTTTTGTCCACCAGAACCTCCAAAGCCTTTCTTTAAGGCTGCTTTCAATGAGTTCTCATCTCCTTGTCTTGTATGTGTTTTAACGTATCTTCCAGGAGGAACTGCTCCATAATCTTCCCAGGAACATACAAGGGCTCAAAAGTCTGTAATTTCCCATGTTCTTTTCTCCCTTCCTTAAAATAGGACTGGTGTTTCCCTCCCTCCTGTCACCAGGGACTTTGTGTGAAAGACAGAAACTGTTTTCCTTTTTTTTCTTTGTCTCAAAGCTTGCTCTGTGAGGCCTTTCTGGTGAAAAGACTCTAAGTGAGAACTGCAGGTTATCTAGGTGGGTGTCACCACGCCACAGTGCCTCTGCTTATTGTTGTAAAGA
Source organism: Oreortyx pictus (assembly GCA_036925125.1). Taxonomy (NCBI): domain Eukaryota; kingdom Metazoa; phylum Chordata; class Aves; order Galliformes; family Odontophoridae; genus Oreortyx; species Oreortyx pictus. The sequence continues at coordinate 17,772,990 of JAUPFR010000004.1, forward strand.
TGAGCAGATGTAGGGCAAACCCTTTTTTGGGGTGCGGCTTGGAGAAGCTGATCACTGCAAAAGACGATAATGCTTGTGCCTGGCAATGAAGGTACCACTCCCTGCTGGCTTATCTGTTGGGCCAGGTATGTCACACTAACAGAGAAAAAAGAAAAAAACTGAGAAATGGGGGATAAAAGGCCTTTACTAAACTAACGACTTTGGAGAACTCCCCAAGAAAACATCTTTGATGGAGAACTCCTGCAGAGCAAACAGAGAATTCCCTGAGGGGAGAAACTTTTCCGACCAACCCTGAGGCCTGCTTGCTGCCAAGCTTCCCAGCTTTCTCCCATCCCCCGCAGTGACCAGAGAGTTCCTGAGATCAACAGACAATGGACCTCGCTGTATCCACGGTGTTGATGCTCTCTCTCTCTCTTGCTTTCTGCCAAGTCTCCTTGCATTTTATCCCTTTTCTATCGCTCACCTTCCCTTCCCCATATCCCTAAGCAACTAGTAATTGTAATAAACTGGCTGGGCTAACATTAGACCCGTTCTGTCTTAACCTCAGCCATTGGGTATACACATAATCAAAGAACCATGTCTCTCTCCTTTATACTGGAGCATGACACTTTGCCATGACTTTTCAAAGATAATGGAGAATGGCTTCAGAACTACATCAGTCTGTTCCTTCAGGATCCTGGGGTGCATGTCACCTGACCTCACAGACTTGTAAAACCTCTCGGACTTGCTCTGCTCTTACAGTAGGAGGAATTTTTCCACTCCAACTCAGGGTTCAGAGATATGAAATGTATGAGAATCCTGACTGCCAGTGAAGGCTAACACAACCTCATTCTTCTCTATGTCTGATATTGTCCATTCTCCCTCCTCATTTACTGGGGGAGTACATTTTCCTTTGCATTTCTCTTCTTAACAATGCATCCATAAAAATCCTTGCTATTTTTTAACATCTTTCAATAATTTCAGTCTTGTCCAGACCCCTTTGGATAACATTTCTTCCTTCTCTTGCGTCAACTGCACTATTCACTTTACTGTCACTGGCAAACTTTCTGAGAGCAGACTTGATCCCACTATGCTGCTGATGAAAAAGTTGAAAGGACAGTCCCAGGACAAACCCTCAGGAGAAACCACTTTCCATCAGTCTCCACATGGCCACAGATCCAATGATCTCAATGCTCTGGCTGTGACCATTCTACCAATTCTCAGTCTTCCAAGGATTCATGCCTTCAAATCCCCACCTCTTCAATTCAGAGATAAGCACGTTGTGTGAGATCAGGTCAAGTCCAGGTAGACAGAATAAGCTGTCCTTCCTTTGTCAACCTATCACCCCATTGCAGAAGGCTACCAGACTGGTCAGGCATGACTGGACTTTGATAAAGTTGTGCTGATTGCCTCAGATAAACTCCTTGTATTACGTGTGCTTTAGTAGATTATCCAGAAGGATCTGCTCCATGATCTTCTCAGGCACAGATGTGAGGCTTACCTGAAGCCTGTAGTTTCCCATGAATTTTTTCTCCCTTTCTTAAAGATAGCAGTGGTGTTTCACTTTCTCTAGTCACCAGGAACTCCACCTGACAGCCATGGTTTTCCAAATACGATGGAGAGTAGCTTGGTAATCACATCAGCCATTCCTTCAATACCCTGGTATATACGTCATCTGGCCCCACAGACTTGTACAAGTTTATTTCTACATGTCCAGACAGCACACCTGTATTCTTTCCAGTCCACATCCCTGCTTCCACTGCCTATAATTTTCCTTCTTTTTCCTCAGTTTACCAGCAGGTCCATGCTCGGTAATGTCATTTTCCTGACTCCTCTGCTTGGGTTTAGGGAGCTCAGAAAAGCGTCCTTAAAGATCTTTCAGTTTCTTACAATTCCTATTTCCTTAGGACAAATTGCCAGGGGAACTCCTCCAATAATTCCTTAAACAGACGGAATTTCACTCTTCTCAAGTTTAGGGTCCTGTCTCTAATCTCTGACATATTGCTCAGAGTCATAAAATCAATCAGAACACAGTCATTAACACCCAGACTGCAGAACACGGACAGCAGGTCAAAGGAACTGTTCCTCCCCCTCTCCTTCACTCTGGCCAGGCCTAAGCTGGAGTACTGTATCCAATTCTGGGCTCCTAGGTGGAAAATAAACAAGGATATCTTGGAAAGAGTCCAGCAGAGGGCTACAAAGATGATAAAGACTTGGGTATCTCCTCTATGGGGAAAGGCTGAGTGACCTGGGTGGTCTGTTCAGCCTCAAGAAAAAAAGACAGAGGGGATCTAATTACTATTTATAAATATCAGTATAAATATCTTATTAAATGTAAGTGTGGGAGACAAAGGGATATGGGTAACCTCTTTTCAGTGGTCCATAGGGACAGGACAAGGGGAAAGAGTCATAAACGGGAGCACAGGACGTTCTGCACCAGTATGAAAAAATAACTTCTTCACAGTGAGGTTGATGAAGCCCTGGAACAGGCTTCCCAGAGAGGTTGTGAAGTATCCTTCTCTTGAGATATTGAAGACCTATCTGGATGTGTACCTGTGCAACCTGCTGTAGGGAGCCTGCTCTGGCAGAGGCGGTTCAATGTGATGACCTCTAAAGGTGCATTCCAAACCCTATGATTCCGTGATTTTTTTTTTGCAATCATCAGATCTATTAACCAGACACCAGCTCTAGCTGATGTTCAACCCATAAAGGAAGGAACAGGTAAACAGATTTGCAAATCACACTAGTTAGATGAAGGTAACAAAAAACTCAAGATCCAAACACAATCATCAATTTTAATGACAATCTCTGTGCAGAATTATGTCCTCAGTCTGTTGCAGTGCTCATTCAAAAGCATCAAAATTTTTGAAATTTTGAAAAACTCAGATTTTCTCAGGCAACCTTTTATGACTGCTGGATTTGAAGATGTGTTGCTCCAAGTCTGTAAACAAACAAGTCAGCAATGAACAAGTTTGTTTTATAAGTTTTCAGCCAAAACATTCTCACGAGAAAACAGACATGTTTTGGACAAACAGGGTCATCCTGTTTTTTCATAAGAACCCTCTTTTGCCCTGTATTCAACCTTCAATTTGTTGTCACGGAAACAGTCTTATCTCGCAGACGTTGAGGCTTGCTTGCTTATTTATTTATTTATTTAGTGGTCTACTATGGTTGTTCTGTTCAATAAATGGACCAGAGATAACCTAAATTGACTCCAAGAGTCTCCCAGACTGCTTGCAGTCTACTGTAATATTTTCCCAGCATATATCTGGGTCGTTGAAATCCCCTACCAGAGTAAAAGCCTGAGAGCACAATGCCTCTTGCAGCTGAAGATCTCATCAACAGGCTCCCTTTGATCAAGCAGCCTGAATTAGACCTCGACAACTACATGTCTTTTATTGATCCGGTCCCCTGTTTTTACCCTGAAGACCTCAACCTGGACATGGCTGTTTCTCAGAGGCACTCCTCACAATCTATCCACTTGTTCCACTTCTTAAGCTTGTAACCCACAATCACAGCATTACAGCTGTGTGATTCATCTCACCATGTTTCTAGGACAGCAAAAGTCCTAGCTTTCTAATTGTACCATGGTTTCTATCCCCTCCTGCTTATTCCACACGCTGTATGCACTGTTGTAGAGACAATTCATCTGGTCTGTACCGTGATACAGTACCTTCTCAGAGGTGCTCTTCCAAGCTCTTCTGGAACAACTCTGAGGTTTTCCTCTGCTGCTTCCTAAAGTGACATTGTTCCCTGGATCTTCTCTGTTACTCAGAAGTATACATCTTTCTTCCATAAAATCTGGTTTGGAGTTCTGGTGATCAGCCCAGCCATCTTGCTGCTCAGTATGTTCTTTACTCTTCTGGTCAGTTGCATCCCATTCAACATCAGTTTTTCAAAGTGCATCCAAGATAAGTTACCTTGAAACCATGAGTGTGACACCTTCTACATAGTCATTTCTTCAATGGATCCATTCTCCTCCTTCTACCCAGGTCTCAGTGTCCATCCAGGAGGGCTGAGGAGAACACTACCTGCGCTCCAGATCACTTCAACATCTCTAAAGGATGTAAAGTCTTTCCAAATATTTTCTACTTGCAGCTTCCAAGCTGTGATCCAGCTTGAAAATGCAGGAGCAGATAGCAGTCTTCTCACTTTGTCACAGATGGCAGCTTCTTCCTCATCTCCCAAATGCATGTTCTCAGCAGACAGCAAATTTCTACAGAGAGATTATCTCAGAGGCAAGTGATTGCCTCAGGGTTCTTCAGTGAGGATTCCCCAATTACAAAGTCTCTTCACCTTTCTTCGTCCCTACTATTTCTGACTCAGCTGGATCATTCTAACATGGTTGTCTCTTTCTGGTTCAAAACTGTTGTCCACACTTGTCTTTTTCTATCCTCAGATCTTTGTATCTTAGCTTAGGGAGACCTCAGGGGTGAGAAGAAGGACACTCCTTCTGCCCTGAGCAGAGACAAGGCTCCAATCTCACTCATCTTGCATGTATTTGCCATCTCCTCAGAGTATGATGACTTCTTAGCTTCTTCCCTTCCTGGGACTTAAGAGTGGGCTGCTAGTCTGCCTTTGGCTCTGCATGATATCACACATCTTTGTCTCTGATTACTGGATACTTCTCAGCCTGAGAATTATCTATTGCAACCTTCCACCTGCTCATAAAGTTTGTCACGCTGGGTACATTTGTATCTGTGACATCCCTCTCTGCCCTCAGATCCCTGTTGAACTTCCAGATTCTGCTGAAGTGAAGGTCTGGGCAGCTCTGCCATACCTCTCCTTTTCTATGGGTTTGTGTGTATTTGTCAGCCTCACCCTAGGTGTTGCGTGGGAGGGAGGGTCCTGTGGACTGAAAGGGGTGTGCAAATTGCAGGAAAATGTGACACTCATGGAGAAGCTGTCCCAAGCTGAGGGAGAGGGAACCACCTCTGACTGAAGAACCAGAGTGATGGAAACCTTGTCCACCCTAGCAGACCCACTGGTTAAATTGGAGCTAGGGGAGCAGGGTAAAATGGCTGATTTTCTGGTGGATATCAGTGACTCTTTCTCTGTTCTAAAACCACAATTATTACCCGTAGATGCTGATTTTGTAACAGTAGTAGGACCTAGCTGCCAACAAGAAAAACCTAGTGCCATTTGGAAAGAGCAAGAATTGCTCACAGAACAAGGATGCAAATTAAGCATGCCAAAGAAATTTTGCATCTACTGAAAGCTGTAAAAGAGAGTGGTTATTATACACTGCAGAGGTCATCAGAAAGGTAACCCTACACAGAAAACTGGAAATAAGATGGTGGATCAGATGGTAAAACAGGCAGATGAATGAAAAGAAACTGGTGAAAAATTTTATTTTAATTCCAGATGGTAAACGTCAAACAGATGAACCGGAACCAGAAAATATTCTAAAGAAGGTAGAAATGTAATTAATGATTTAGAAGGAAAGGAGCAAACCAACAAATGGGCACATACACCTAATGGACACATTGTCGTGCCCTTTAGAATCTTATGGGAATTGGTTCTAAGGGAACATAATTAAACACACTGGAGAGCAAACACTCCTTATAAATATTTGAACAAAGTCACTGTCAGTTGAATCTGTATATCACAGTAAAACAGGTTACTCAACAACGTGAAATTTGTTTGAAGAACAATCCACACACCAGAAACAGGGTACAAGTTGGGTCTGCTGGGAAAGAGAAAATTCCAGGACAGAAATGGCAAATACATTTCTCAGAACTTTCAAGAAAAAGAGGGTACTGGTACTTACTAGTGCTGACAGACATATTTTCAGGTTGGCCAAAAGCTTTTCTTTGTAGGAAAAATAAAGCAAGAGAAGTTACAAGAGCGATGTTAAATGAAGTAATATCTCAAATCAGGGTACCTGGCATGGTATCATCAGACTGTTTCAAGTGACTCATACAAGAAGTCGGTAAAATGCTGGGGATTGATTGACCTACCTACCATAAGCTAGTGGGCTAGTGGAAAAGATGAATCATTTGATAAAACATTACATAGCCAAAAATCTGTCAGGAACCTAATTTATATTGGTATCAAGCACACTCTATGGCTTTGTCGAGAATTGGGATAAAGCCAAGATGTAAAGAGAGTTTGAGTCCTTTTGAAATACTGTACGATAGACCTGATCAATTTCAGTTTAAAAGCGAGGATCTGAATGAACTATTTATCAACATAGATTATTGCACTGCAAAATCAGTAGCAAAAAAAAATTAACAAAACAGTTTTGGGAGTCAGAAATAGTTGCTTAGCTGAACCAATTCACCCCTTTAAACCAGGAGGCTAGCTGTATATTAAAGATTTTTCATGTCAGCCATTGGAAGAAAAGTGAAATGGACCATTCCAAGAGCTGCTGACAACTTTTACTGCAGTCAAGATTAGGAATGAACAAACTGAATTCAGTATTCAGGAGTGAAGAAGTTGACAAGATATTGATGGACAGCAGAATCCATGGAACCAACGATTCTGAAGTTTTCTCAACACTGGTGACTGTACTGGTGATGAGCATATTGACTTGTGTTGCTGCCTTTCCTCTGGAGTTGCCAATAATACACATTACTCAAAGCCAAAATGGCATGGATATGCATTAACTGTAAAACGGCATAAAGTGTACCTGGTACAGAGGAAAACCACCTAAAAGTACTTATAGGGGCAAATGTTTATATCAAATTCAAGAAAAAGATAGGGTTCAGTCTTACCTAATGAATAATAATGAATGGATGTGGAGGCAACTCTTTGGAAAATGGATTAAACAGAATCATTGGCTCAAACTCTATCCACAATATGTAGAATGTGAATCTGACTGACTGAAACTTACCACAGTTACAGCTCTGGTTTTCAAAGAGTTTCAGAAGAGGGTTCCCAAAGTCTGTAGAAAACTGTCATCACACCTTTTATTCCTACACATAACTCTCGATCAGCAAATGGCAAGGTGGAAATACAAAGGCTGTAAGAACATTATAATGTTCTCCTGAAGATGAGTGTTCCACATTTAAGATTATTTTGTGTTAAACTCATCCAAAATGAGTAACTCAGAAAACAAGACATCCAAATTTAGATGTTTAATGTACTTCTATTAACTAGAGCACATGCTATAACATATGTAACTACATATATAATCAGTAAAAAGTAGCACATTTGCTACTGTCAAGCATAAGTATAAAAATGAAAGATGAATCTCCCATCAAAAATGTATTAATATTTTTACACCCATATTTTCATCTATTTTTACTAGTTCTATCATTTTTACTTCTGTCTATTATCATATTTATATATCTCTGCTTGTAAGGTGTTAAAACATCCAAACAAATGGATACAAAGAACCATAAAATCAAATATGTAAATATGAAAATCATACTTGGCATTTTATAAGAAGGATGTTGTGATCCAGCTATCAATTTACTGACATCAACAGATTTTTGACCCATGTGAGTAATTCCATAGATTTTTAGTACACACCATTACACACTGAAACTTAACATGGCCTGATTCCACTCATACATTTTCAGCACCTGTGGCACAATCTTAGAAGTACATTCACTGAGACATTATGAATACATAATTACAAACATCAAAACAGAGACTTCCCCCTTCAGTATCTTCATTTCACACACACACTTTTCTTGTGATGAGAGTTAGATCAGGGAGCTCTGTATCAGAATTTTTCAAACTATCCTTACCTAGGATACCTACAGAGAATTCAATACATTGCTTCCTTTTCCATGAAACAAACTTATGTAAAATCTGTAAGCAGTAACTACCCAGACAGGAGAAGAAAGCACTGTCTTTACCAACATGACTTTTTTAATTACTATTTACTTATTTTTAAACAAGTGTGACACAAGGTGTTGAAAAAAAGCTCATTTTCTTCAGTATTATTCTAAGAAAGAAGAACTCAATTTCAACATAAATATGAATTCTTCCATCATCCTCAGCTCAAAATTTGGGGCAGGGTAGCTGGGTATTTGATTCTGGGGCATAGAAAGCTAAAAATCAGATGCAGACATTTTACAAAGGGTTGAAAATATAAATTTTTGCAGACAGAACAAAAATGTGCGTACTGATACTTGGGTTTCAGTTACCTCTTCTCCTGCCCCCATCTCTAAAATTCTTGCTTTTCCTGTTCAAAAAGAATCAATCAGGACACAGTAGACCAAATCTATACAACACTAAGAATGATTCATGATAAAATCACAGTTCACAGAAATCAAAAAAAGTTTGTAACTGAGAACAGACAAGGGTGTTTGAGACTTTGGGAGAAAAGAAGAAAAAGTAACAAAGAAAGAAAGAAATCTTATTGCTCTAAAAGTGTGTCAGCAATTGAAAATGAGCAGATGGAAAAAGTTTTTGTCTGCAAAATAATTCACACAATTCCTAACAAATCATAAAATCTTCCTCAAAAAAAATTGCTGCAACTACCTTTAATTTGGCACATAGGCATAGAAAAATTGACTCCTTCACATGAATTTGTTTTCTATGCATATTTTTTTCTTTTGCACTAACTGTGAATCTATCAAATCCAAACAAAGATTTAATCATTGACTCAGATATCTCTTATTTTTTCTATCCTTCATTTCACTTACTTCTTTTGCTACAATGGTGTGTTGCAGTGAAGACAGAATAACATTTTTTCTTCCACAGACGTGTGCCATCAGCAAAACCCTGCCATACTTTTCTTTTTCCTGCATCATGACAAGGAGAAGCCTGAAGTACTTATCAATTTTGCTTTTGTCTTCCCTGATAACTGCTTGCCATACAGCCTTCAAACTTTTGATTTGGTAAGAGGGGACTGGGGAATCAACATCCCTCCTACTGTAAGCAAAGATGTGGTTTGTGACCATCTGACGAAACTGAACATCCACAAATCTATAGGTTTCGATGAGATGCAATCCAGAGTCCCAAGGGAACTGGCTGATGTGGGCGCCAAACACTCTCTACAGTGTTTGAAAAGTCATGGCAATCAGATTAAATCCCTGGTGGCTGGAAAAAGGAAATATGCCCAGTTTTATGAAGGGTAAAAAAGATGCCCCTGGGAAATATCAGCCTGACATTCTCACCTCTGTGCCAGGGAATATTCTGGAAGAGATCCTCCTGGAATCTATGCTACAAAACATGGAAGGCAGGGATGTGATTCATGAGAATCAACATGGCTTCACTAACGGCAAGTTCTATCTGACCAACCCAATGGACTTTTACGATGGTGTCACCGCACCAATGGTGATATCATCCATCTGGACTTTAGTAAGGCTTTTGACACATTAGCCCACAACATTCTTCTCTCCGAATTAGAAAGACATAGATTGGATGGGAGGAATATTCAGTGAATAAAAACCGGATACAGGATTGAATCCAGAGAGTGGAAATCAGCGTTTCAGTATCTGGATGGAGACTGGTGATGAGTGGTGCCCTCCAGGCGTCAGTGCTGGGGAGGATACTCTTTTAATATCTTCATTAGCAACACAGACAGTGGGGTGGAGTGCACCCTCAGCAAGCTGTGGGGTGCAGCTGATACTCATAAGGACATGGACAGGCTTAAGCAGTGGGACCAAGTGAACCTCACGAGGTTCTAAGAATCCAAGTGTAAGGTCTTGCACCTGGCTTGAGGCAACTCCCATTACTAATAGAAGCTGGGGGATGAAAGAATTGAGAGCAGTCCTGCCAAAAGAGACCTGGGGGTAATGGTGACTGGAAAGCTGGACGTGAGCCAGGAATGTGTCCTCGCAGTCCAGAAAGCCAACCATATCCTGGACTGTGATGGAAGAAGTGTGACGAGCAGGTTGAGGGAGGTGATCCTGCCACTCAGTGCTGGTGAGGCCTCACCTGGAGTACAGTGCCCAGATGTGGAGTTCTCAGTACAGGAAAAACTATTCCATTTTTGAAAATTGAAATCAATCATCATTCTTATTTTTTTTAATTATTTTTAATGTTACTAATGGCTCAGAAAAAGAGAATGGTATTTTTTTTACTGCGGGCATATGAATTACCTAACCACAGGAACAAGCTAGAATTCTAAATGTCTTTCCCTGCTCATATTTATTTTTTTGTCAACTGGAAAAAATGAGTAATTCTTGTTTGTTACACAATGCTGTATCTGAGTTCTCAAAACAAGACAAAAAGAAAAGATTGGTGCATTGAAAAGAAATAAAGAGACCAGTTATATTAAAACTATGCAGCACATCAGTGCAAAATGAATATTCAGCTCATTCTTTCAAAAGCTTTTATTCAGTATTTATTTAGGCAAAACTCCCACTGATTTCCCTAGGAGCTTTTGTTGAATAAGGATACTGAAATGCAATACTGTTTTTTATAGATTTTTAAAAGAAATTTTTCTTGGAAAAAAAAAGAAAAAAGCTAAGTCTCACTATGATTTCAAAACTATTTCCATCTACATAGTAAATTGAGATGGTTGGGAGGAATAACATTGAGAGACAGTTTGCTGTTTCAGAGCATAAAAGGTCTATCTTCTCTAACAGTTAGACTGTAACAATCATTAGATGCTGGTACAATTTTTTTTTTCCACTGAGTAAAACAGGACTTTGATACTTTAGGGGCAGACATTCTCATTCTAGACTTCTAAATTTAGACAGAAAAAATCCACTTTTTCTATTCCTGTTTGTTTATAACAAACAGATTTCAGCACATATCTCAAAAGAGATATTTGCTAATTAGTGAAGCAGCAAAATTTCAAGAAAATAATCTCCTGTCTGCAACTCTTACTAGCTATTTTTAAGTGCCAATGCATTTCAGCTTTCAATTAAAATTTTCTTATTATTGCTGCATAACAGAAAACATCATATGCCCTCACCATAATTTGTAATCTTATGGTAAACCATTTCCTCTGACCTCACCTCAGAACTTTCAGATAATTACAGAATAAGCATATTGAGCATATTCAATCTAACATAGTATATCCAGTCTAACACCCAGAAGATACAGGTAAGTTAACCAAAGGCTTCCCACATGGAACACAGTTTGGCTAAAGAACCATATTTATATTGCCCATTACCCCTTAAAGATCTTACTCTTGCTGTCATACATAAGACCTCTGCCTTAAACCTTATCTAACAACATCTTTGATTCACTCTTATAGTGAAGCTATTAGTTAACAAGACATGAAGAATTACATTTTTATACCTCGCTTAACAACATCATTCATAACACTTCAGTTGATTTTGTTTGAAGTAAGTAGAAGACTTAGACAGGGACTTTCTGGTGCACAGATTTTAAATCAAAAATAATAATAATAAAAAAGCTCTTTATAACATCATATTTTTAGGAAGAAAATTATTTTTATTTAGATCTAAGAGTGGACAAATAGAAGCCTGAAAAAGACCCACTTCAGTTGGCAACTGAATAAAGAACGATACTGTTATAAAAATAAATTCAAATATTCCAACGTGTTTCTGATCTGATTTAACTCAAGACTACATAAGTAAATGTACTAATTTCTCAAAGATTGTCATAAAAACAATCAGGCACTCTATTAGCAAGGAACAAGCAGTAACTTCTTATTGACTTCTAGAAATGAGATATACTTAGTAAAAAATAATTAGATCTGGTACCCAGCTGGATCTTTTTTTTTTTTTTTCTTCTGTCATTTGTAATGTAAAACCCTAGAGAGGGGTGGTGTTCTGTTTTGTTTTAACTAATCTATTAACTAGGCATCATATTTAAATAATAATTCTGTAGTTACTCTTTTTAATCTATTTTAAATGATCTATGTTTTTAGGATTTCAATCACTTTTCAAATTATTGCTCAGAAAACATACTTGAAATAGAATATAAATGGTATCATTTTTAAAACCTTGTTCTCATCACATTTTGTTTACTAACAAAGACATAGCAATTTGTAATAAACACTGTAAACTGTCTTATGAAGAGTAAAATAATTGGACATCAAGCCTTTTTTTCATTTCACAAATTTCATTCAAGGTTAATGGTGCAGGTTTTAACTCACAGAGGAGTCCTATAGAGCATTCCTTTGAAAAATTTACAAATATAACTCTTTAATGCTATACCTGTACATACATAAACCAAACATAATATAGCATTAATAAGGAGCAAGTCTATAAACTAGGGCTGATATCTCCTATAACTAATACTGCTTATGTCGCAGTGTTACCACTGCATTTTTCTGCAGAAGCAAAACAAGAAAACAATTTTCATTATGACAACATCTTGTATCTTTATCATTTTTATTTTCAAGTTTATGAGACAACTTTTATTATAATGAGAATTCTATAATAAATGGCAGTACACTGAAACACATCTTTACTTCTTCTATTTAATCTAGAGCTCTTGCACAGGCAAAATTTCAGCTTATAAATTATGCACATTGTATATGCATTTTATATTATAGGACTAGCAAACCAATCCACTGTAACACTTAACTTTAGTCATATTTACCATCAGAGAAAACAAACAAACAAGACAAACAAAACACAAACAATTGCACAAAAAATTTAAATCATAAAATTCTCAACTGATGTTTGATTTTTCCTTCCATCTTTATAATATAACTGAAAACTGAGAAGGAAGAGAAAAAAATAGCTTTACACTTCAAGTCTCTTAATTAAAATCAAAGTGTACTTCTGGATGAACCTACAGACATATCTAATTAAAAAAAAAAAAGATATTTCTTTATCGTATAAGAAAACAAGTTGCCTAGTGTGTTTCCGGACATAGACTCCTTTGAATAACTGATCCCTCTCACTGCTCAAACCTCTGCTATAACCAACAATGTTGCGAGCAACTAAAAAGATAAAAATAACAGAAGTACTGACGAACGATTCAAACTTTCACACAAAACAGAACTCCAATCCTCAATATTGAACATTTATCTTGCACGTTTATGAGTAGCACAGAATTGGAGGTTCATTTTGAGGGAAGAGATAGCCAGTATTTGAAACAATTAAGGTTTCTCAAGTATTTTCAAATGTTGTTTGATTTGCTTAGTTGAATTGCAAAGAGTTGAGGGAGAGATTTGCTTTATATTTTCCCAATTGAATTTGGTTGAAGCTATTGAGTTTTGATTGCTGAAGTTCCTGCAGAAAATGAATTAATGAACTGGCAAATATATCACATGAGATACACAAACATATGTGTCATTTTATACTGCTATGCAGAAGCATTCAGAAAAACTATTAATTTTAACGTTTCAACCCATACAAAAATACAGAAATATCCTGTACTTTGTGAAACATAGAAAACTGGGTAAAACAACTTAGTTAAATGTTGTCTTCCTTCTTGGCAGTTATGAATGCATGCTTACACATGATAATCGTGTAAAAGAAAGCAGAATGGTCATTAATACTTTATTATCACATTCTGAAGAAATCAGTGATTACTGTGGAACCCCTTCATGGCAAACAGTACTTGAATTAAATGCAATGGATGCTAACACACAATGAAAAGTTATCAATAAACCTGATAACATACTATACCTACAAAAATCTGATTTTTTTTTTTGGGGGGGGGCATGTGACTTAATCCTACTTCGAGGATGTCATCACTTGTCTGTCACTATCCATTAACTATCATCAGATTTACTCCATTCATTACTCAAATCGAGTCCAGGGACAAATATGTTAATAAGAATTTGAAAAATTAGAGCAATGGGATGTAAACTGTTAATTATATTCAGTGCAATACATGGAAGGCATTCCTGTGAGTTTTCAACCTTGAAAGTCTGAAATATATTCTGGTAGGTGCTTCCATTGTCATTAGTTTAGATATAAACTATTTGAAAGCTTTTGATATTTCTGTAATGTTTCATTCATGTAAGTAATTGTCCAGAGATGACATGATCTCTGTGATGTGCTCTCCATTGCTATCTCAGAGAAGAGATAGGTAATAAAAACAGAAGATAAATGAGGCTAAAGGAAAATTAAAGATATTTCTATTTTCTCTTTCTCTTAGATTTGATATCAGCCACAAACTAGTGACAAAAGAATTACATATTAATTTAAATTGGTTTTGAAAAACATTCTAATATTTTTAAAATCCAGTTCCATGAAGCTGTCATAATATATGCAACGATTCAATACAGTTTATCTGCATCTAAAGTAAATTCAAAACATCTTCTGAATTAAATTGTAATATTTTTCTTGCTGAAAGTAACATCTTCCCTACTGTACTACTTGTACGATGAGTTGTGTGTGATAACATGAAGTATGGAACCCTTTACGTGAAAATCTCAGTATGATTAAGTCCTTCTCCACCAGCTTTAGTGGAGGCCTTCTACTGTAACTTTAGCAAGGAGTCTGATACAAGAATAATAGTAATAATAATAGTATTATAATACTACAGTGATATATAGTAATATATCATTACTATATAACGTTGTATTGATATCATTATTATAAAAAGACAATAATAAACAATTTGTTCTTCACAGAAATAACAGTCTTTGCAGTGTATGGATGAAAGTCTGAACAGAGAAAATAAAAGGCTCTGTAAACAAAATAGCTTTTCAAAGAGATGTATAAAAAAGTGTGAACTTACATGGAAAGCAGCCAGGTTCTTGTCTTTATTTCTATTCAATACCAAATCTAACATTAATAACTGTAGTCACAGTTGAGTTGCTATATGTAGAGGTTTTAATTACATTTTGTGCTGCACTTTAGTTTTAGATTTTTTTTTAAACTTCATCTATTAAAGTACAAATTTCTGGCAAATTCTCAAGGGCTGATTTAGTAACTTTCTGATTTACAGCAGAAGAGACAGTTCCCATAAAATAAAATTCTTTCCTACCTCGAGAAACAAACACAAGACCAGAGGGAAAAAAAAAGTTTCTTTAATCCCTCATTTAAAGCTCACATTTGACCTCATATAGTTTCTTCCTCATTACAGTCTAATTCAAACTCCTTTGGAAGCGTAAATTTTTGGTGGAGTGTGAAAGCATTAAAAATAGTTTAAAAGAAGAAGCATTACTACAGAACTTTTAAAATAGTTGAGTTTGCAACAGCAATTATTACCTCTCTTGGTAGGGAAAAAGTCAGAATTACTTTTCAGAGGCAAATAAAAACCACATGCAAATAAACTTTCATATTCTAAATTATATGGTCTTTCATCTTCAGAGTATCTAAAGGCATCATAATTATTTTACTGAAAGGAGAAGTCCTGGTATTCCTTAAAACAAAAATGTTTTAAAACACATCAATATTTGACAAAGAACTGACTTAGTAGCATTAGCACTGACACTTCAAGGTTAAGTGTAAAGGTCTTTACTCTTTCCTTAATGGCAGCTGGTTCTGAAGAAGGGCATAGCAAGCTGAAGTATTCATGATCTGTTATTAAGAAGGAGCCATACAATTAAAGGAGGAAGAATACTTCAGAGGAAAAATAAAAATACCATGTCATTAGTTTTCATCATTGACAGCCTGCTGTCAATCAAAATTCATAAACAGAAACCGAACTTTACATGTTTCTGCAAACATATTTGAATACAGTAATGTCAGTAGTAGAATGACCTGCTGAAAAGGATTTCAACTTCTGGCCAACTTCTCAAGAATTTCATAATGAGTAAATAAAGTTCATGGAGGTATGTAATGGCTGCTGCCATGAATGTGCTGTAATTAGTAATTACTTCTATTGAGGTCATTTTATGGTACCTGATTCACTAAATTCACAGCTTGGCATCTGGTATGAAAACTACCATTTTTAATACTTTCTCTCACACTGAAATTCCTGCTTCCAAAGTAAAACATACATACATTTGTATATATGTATGCAATTTTTTTAGGTACTTAAACTGAGAAATACACTCTAGATTGACCAAGCTTAAATTAATATTCCCACAATCAATTTCCTTCTCTGTAAAATGGACAGAGTTCTTACTTTCTCTGTTCAGTTAAGCGCTTTTACACAGTAGTTGAGATAAATAAAAATATCATATGTATATAAACACCAGCATGTGAAAAGTCTATTCACTGAAGTCACTCATTTGAAACCATATTTGAGTTTAGCTTGGTTTTGGAAGCTACTTGTAATAGTAAATATTTCATACTTCATTTGTTTTATGTTTCATAATTCTGTATTACAAAGAAGCGTAAGACTTTTCCTCAAACCTTGTTTCCTAAATTGTAAGAGTGACCTCTAGTGCATTACTGCTTTGCTGAGCACTGCAAGTCTTTTTTGTAACAGTTCTAATATGCCTGCTTGTAAGCAACTGATTTAGTTTTGTGTGTAGTGCCAAATGCTATTAATGTGCAATTCAATTATCATGGTCTTGTGAAAATGGATGTATTCATAAACTGTACAATGCAGAATGATGAAGAGAATTAAAGCTGTGGCTGGACTGCAGCAGGGTGTTTAACAACAGGAACTTAGTATTCATGTTTAGGGCTACTCTATGCACTTGAGTAGCAAATGAGATATCATTACTGAATGACAGCACAAGATCATTTTTGTGCTGCAGTGTGAACGTCTGGCTCATGGGAGCATGCTTAGTTTACAAACCATCCAAAACCATGGGCTACAGACCCACATAGAGCTTCAAAACTTCCCTGCTATTGCTCAAATGATTCCAAGGATCTGTACCCTTCCAGCCACTGGGTTGTAAGGTTACTCCTTAATATTCCTCCTTCCTTTGGCATTCTCTTTCTTCCCATACAAGCATTACTTCAGCCCACTCCATCCCTGTGATGCATGGCCAGTGCCTTAATAGAAAGGGGAAAAAATATGCTCAGTTCAGGTTATGAGCATTGGTATTTAGGTAACTGTTCTACCACATGTATATTGAATGAAATCCTTCAGCTTGCTAAAGCTTAATCAGATGGAACAAGACCAGCCCAGAATAATTACTGAATGAGAAAAACTCTAAAAATTAATTCATCTGTAAATTCTTTTTCCTTTTAATTTCAAGATAATTAACTTACTTGAAGATGTTGCAGAGATTTTTAGGATACAGATCAGAATTACATTCTTGAGGGCAGATTCTCTTTAAAACTGTAATCACTCTTTAATTTTGCAATACCACTCTACTGGCTAACTGTGATTTACTCATTTTTTAAAAACTTTCTGTAGGATCTGATACCATTGTCCTCTTTAGCCATGTATTGTTAATACTCCCTAAGCAATCAATGCAGATTCCATAAAGTCCTGTTATCCAATTTTTTCCTTCTTATATTTGTACTGCTGTTAAACCACACAATAGTGTCAATCATATTTATTTGAATGCCACCTGAATTCGGGAGATGCAGATACCAGCTTACAAAATTATAAACTGCTAAAAACCAAGCTGATGCAGTATACAATAGAGATCTGCCAATAATTTCCATGTAAGACATAATTCCTTAGGAAATGTTGCAATTATAAACAGAATGCAAAAGAGAAAATGGGTCTGAACACAAATCCCTTTGTAAAAATGCACTCAGATATTCTTAGAATGTAAGCTTTATAAACAATACCCTGTATATAGGCTCATAATAGAAATACATGGGGGGATTTTATAACATTTTCAGTCTAGCAATTTGCAGTCATGATTTCTAAGCAGTAAATATTAATCCACATAATAGTATTTACTCTAAATGCAAATAAAATATTCTGGAAGTTTTCAAAACACTCTAAAATGAGTTATAAATCATATGCAATACTTACATTTATTTCCTGTCACTACCATGCTCCTGTTATGAACAGACATGAAAAACAGCAGCTTCAAGAAGATTTCAGTGACAGAATCCATGTTCCCGTTCACTGAGGCATCCAAAGAATCAGTATATTAGGAAAAAGCTGCTCTGTACTTCAGTCCTATTCCTGCCTCGTCTCACTACCTCCCTATTCTCTTCTTGCAGCGTTTCTCAGTGACCAGACATCTCAGTCAAATGCTCTTTGCGTCTCCTCACACATGCACACACACCTTCAAATCTGCTCCACCCTCCACCACCACCACAGCAGCAATCCCTGAAGAGCAGCAGTAAGAATATCTCCTCCAATTTCACAGCGTCACTCAGGGCTAAACTGCCAGGCTACCCTGCACGGCTCGCTTTTAGGGTCTGCACACTCACAACGCGCTCTGGACACCCCTTGTGGTGACAGGTAGGAAATGTGAGACTCTGACGAAAGCCAGAAAAGCCAGACAATAATACTGTGAAGCTAACACATGAACACTGAGACACAGCTGCTTGCTCTGTGCTCACCCTTGACAGTTTTTTCTTTTTCTTGTTTTATTTTCTTTCTACTTTTCTTAACTCATTCAACAGTAAAAATATAATAAGATATCTATTTGGGAACGAAAACATTGTGTGTGATGTATTGATTCTAGGCATATGAGTGGAAGAATAATCAGCTTTAATGAGTGTAGACAGACTGAGACAGGCTGATAGGCTGCCCCTCAGAAAAAATTCATCAAGAATTATTCTCTTTGGGTCCACTGATATTAGTACTGACATAGCAGAATTACATTTCAAACCGCTGAGAGAAAATACTCATAAATGTAAGACAAGGTTTACTGAAGAAGCTTAGTTCCCAAATACACATTCAAAACCCTTATTATTTTTCTTTCTTTTAAGAAGTGGAAGCTGTTCTAATGTTTTTAACATAAGAATAAACATCTAATTTAAGAAAGAGCTTCAGAAGAACTTAAGGTCATTACACTTACAGTAGATCTCTAAAGTACTTTTTGTAACAGAGGTTAAATTTCTGTACATGTTAACAATAGAAAAAGATACAATCTTAAAGGATGAGGAATAATCTGTTTATTACTTAACTTCTGACATTAATGAGGACAAACACTGCGCTGAAATGTCTCATCAGTGTTTCCATCACTGCCATTCCTTGATGGTTTCCATTCTCCAGTGTCTTTAGTTGTTATCTGAAACTAGTGAAACAATACAGTTCAAAGGGCATTCTCTGAGGTGCATTTACATAAGTCTTGAGAATTACAATTTCAATTGCAGAAATTTGACCGAACTTCTCCAAGTGAACTGTTGAGCTCTGATATGCCTCTTTTTATTTAAGGTAGTTATTAGTTTTCTTCTTGCATGTAGCAGAGACTGCAAAATATAATACCAGTTACCATTTAAAAATGGTGTTGGGAATTATGAAACAAAGATGAAACTTGAATTAAGCCGCAAGAGCATCTAACATTAGTTAGTTCTTGAAATCAATTTTCTAACCCTTGAATAATGGCTGTTTCATATAGAAAAGAAACAGTAAGCCATGTATTGGTCTTATACTACCTCAGCAAAAATAACTTAGGTTTTGCAAAACAATATCCAAAGCTCAAACAAAACATTGGGAAAAAAGGAAAAAAGGAAAAAGAAAAAAGAAAAAAGAAAAGAATGCTTAAGATTAAGACTGCTTAATGATGCTTTTGATTACATTAAATTGAAAACAGCAAGTCAGTGTGGTTTAGGTAGGAATTAGAATTTTTAGAATTTGAATTTAAATTAGAATAAACAGGTTTTGGGAATCAGTTAATCTGTTGTGCGTCTTATTTTCCTCTTCACTGTATCATTTTTTCGTGTGTGAAATAGTCATGTAGAATCTATGTTAAAAATAACTAGTGTTATCACCTTCCTTGTTGCTCATCTAAGTCTTCCCTTAAATTCTAAATTTTATTTCCATGGTCTTGATCAACTCTGGGTAACTTGTCTGTAAATTGTTTTTTTTTTGTATTATAATTCCTTGGGTTTATATTGACCTTCTGACTAAACTAAAATGGATATTAAATGTTCCTACAACTGCATCCATGTTCTAAAGTATATCCTATGGGATTGTCCTGGGTTCTGCAGCTAGACCAATTTAATGTTTAAAAATTGGACAGATATCACATGCAATCTTGGCAATGTCTTTTTGTGGGATGATTTTCTTCAAGATTAGCTCTAAGAATCTAGGGCTGTAATTTAGGAAGAATTTTTATCCTGGTAATATAGTGAAAGTTCAATAAAATGGTCAATGACATTGTGGGTATGTAAGTGTGTTAGAAAGTAGCTTATGTTCACAAAAAAAAAGAATATATGACAAAGAAAGGTCATAGATTTTTTTTTCTTTTCCTTTTTGGTGAATTATAAGTAAATACACAGATTTTACATTTACTGAAAAGACTGTCTTGTAACAAAAATACTGAATTGTACACATATACTAGTGCATATACAGACATGCACTAATATATGTATACATGGATAGACTTACGGAAGTCTATCCAATATCTCAATATACATGGAATGTCAAGAAAAAAATGTTTATCTAGGGACTGAGCTGTGGTGTCTAGAATGTGAAGAAAATAGTGTAGTTCGAGTCACCCAGAGCATTGCTACCTCCTCCTTACTTTTCATTATATCTCCCTCCTATATCCCTTACTTGTGTCTGCTGAAATAGTCTTATCTATTCAGCATCTCATTTCCCATTTGTCTCCCATATGATGTCCAAGTTTACCATAAACTTTTGATTTCTTCTTTGTTGATTTTGAATGGTGTTGTCACAATAAGGGAACTTCGCAGTGACGGTGTATTCTCCAACCCAAAGACAAGCACGCATGCACCAATATGGTGTGGTTAAAGAGTTCTGAGTTCCGCTTTCTTTGAACAATACACTTCCTTATATACCACTGAATTAGTCTATGTTAACGCCTATTAGGGCTGGACCCCCAATCCTATTACAGCACATACCATAACGTCTTCCTCTCACATTATGGCACATACAGCAACAGTTATGCCCAGCTTTGCCTAATGCTTTGTTGTGCTTAGCTGTTACTTGTTACTTACCACTACATGTCCCCCTCCCCATGCTTATGCCGATATACTATTACTAAAGTGAGCTATTGTTTGAGAGGACCCTAACCGCGTACATCCTGAAGGCCCCGCATTGTCCTCTCAAGTAAGCCTTGCCCCATTACATCGCGATTCGCAAACCAACCCCACCCTGTTAAAGCCTAGTCTGCATCCTGTGGTATTCCTCCTGTTGATTGTACATACTTTGCATCATTTGTTGCACACAGTGCCGCAAACACTACAGGAGACAGGGTATACAAAGCATAAGTAACACTACTACTACTATTCCCGTGCAGACTACAATCAATATGTTCTTCAGCCACGGTCCTATATCCCCAAACACGTTCAATAACCAGTTACCAAACGGGTCATCCTCGATGCCTATTTTGTTCACGTGCTCCTTCAGCCAGTCCAACCTCTTATACATTGATTCACCATGGTCACTTAGATTAAAGCAACACATGCCTTCAAAGTCTTGGCATCCGTGTCCTTGGGCAAGTAACAGAAAGTCTATGGCTCTATTTTGGAGCCCGGCATGCTGTATCCCATCAATATCCATCAGGAGCTCTGTCAGCAGTTGCAAAATTACATTGGCTTGTTTTACTGACCAACACGCCAGCTGCTCAATCTCCTTGAGCGCATGCGCTGTTCCGATGAAGGGTATAATGGAGGCAAAAATGTGCGCCATAGCACTCCATAACCGTACCTCATCCCCACAATCTTCCGTCAAATTCTGAATTGATCTTTTCTGTTTATGTTTTTCATCTTTCACAACTTTCATCCATTCCTTAATCTTCGGGGATAAAATGGTTAATCTTCCCAAATAACAAGGTCCTCCAATCGCCTTCCAAGGAATCCCCTGCCATGCCCTATCTCCACATATAGGAACACTCCTGGGGGCAAAACTCTAGAAACATTCACCCATAACTTTCTGGCTTCCTCACCATCCACTCGAATTGGGTACCCCCAGCTGAATTGAGGCCATGACTGAGTGATGTTGCAACAACATGACCTGGAATCTTTTGAGCACGAGCATTCCCCCTTTGTACATGGGAAGCAACTATATACAGTGTGATTAGGGGCCACACAAATTTGAGCTGACTTATGTTGTACTGTTACCCCCCAACATATTGGCAGCCCATCTGGCCCCATAAGGCATACCATCAAGGTGGCACACTCCTGATTAGCGTTAGCCGGGTGGTTGTGCTCTCGTGTCGCCGCCGCCACCACTGTCCTCAGCTGTAACTGCCACTCATCCCTCCATAACGTGAATTGCACTGGGTCAAGAATTATTCTCATCAGCGTCTCAATGTCGTAGAGGAGCATCGGCCCCGGCGCCATCAGCGCTTCAAGGCTCACAAGCATGAGAGGAGATCTCAGACCCTTTTCCTTAATCGTAGTGACGAGACGAGTCACTGTCTTAGGGTCCAAAGGGACCCAATGCGGTCCTTTCGGTCCTATCATAATCAGGTAAGCCACCGCGCCACTAGATACTCCTGCCTCCCTGAGCTCCTCCCCCACCTTAGCCCAAGGCGACTGATAAGCGGGCGGTAGGGCTTCCTTATCCACTTCCTCTTTAACTGGGTGCCATCCCTTGAGGGGCAAAGGACTGTATGTGAGCAGTGACGGGGGCGTGGCTCCGCCCTGCGATAAGGAAGGATACAGCAACGAGCCCACACCCCCAGGAGACGGGCCGGATGGGACTTCTGCATTCTGTTGTCCTGGCGTGTGCGATAAGGAGTCAACTTCCTTCTTCTTATCTGGCGGTTTCCAAGGGGTGGTACAGGGTTCCGGTGCCATCTTGCTATCTGCAGAGTAAGAAGAACTTCCCCTGCCCGACCCCCCTGTACACCGCCCTGTACACCCCCCTGTACACCCGTTAGAACCACCCAGCCCCAACCATACACGCGCAGCAGATGTAGTTTCTTTTCCCTCCTGAGCTGCTTTAAGGGCACCTAAGATCAATCCCCAAGTTTTAAGCTCAGCTGCCCTCTGTGTGGACATAGCATGCTGAGACAAAGTTGTTGTTAAAAGATCCCACTTCTCGAGTGCGTAGATCTGCTCTAGGGAGGTCAGCAACCCCTCCCTCTTTAACAATACCAGTATGGCAGCTACCTCCTTCTTAGAAGGAATGGACCTGCCGCAATGCGTTTTACAAGCCTGAAGCAATACCTTAATTACGGATTCCATCACGGTCGCCAGGGAAACTTTTTCCCCCTGTCTTCCTCGGTTCCTTAAACGCTGCGAGAACCGAAGGCTCAAATCGGATCCTAAGCCCCAGGGGTGGCCAAACCCCTCCAGTTCTTCCACTGCCGTACCACAGTGGGCTCCTGCGTCCGTATCGCAGCCAGTTGGCATACACTGTACACTGCTTCACAAGGGTCCTCACACGGGGCACCACTTGTTGTCACAATAAGGGAACTCCGCAGTGACGGTGTATTCTCCGACCCAAAGACAAGCATGCATGCACCAATATGGTGTGGTTAAAGGGTTCTGAGTTCCACTTTTTTTGAATAATACACTTTCTTATATACCATTGAATTAGTCTATGTTAACACCTATTAGGGCTGGACCCCCAATCCTATTACAGCACATACCATAACGTCCTCCTATCACATTATGGCACATACAGCAACAGTTATGCCCAGTTTTGCCTAATGCTTAGTCGTATTTAGCTGTTACTTGTTACTCACCACTACAGAATGGTCTTTCAGATTCCTATTTGTCTGTATACCTTTTTTACAAGCTTTTCTTCCTATTACACAAAATATATTTTCCTTTGTTTTTTCAATGTTCTTAATCATCTTTTCTTGAAAAATGTTTTGCACGTGAAATCTCTTTCCAGTTCTGTGTTCCTTTGAAAAGTAAGATTTCTCCCATTGATTTCCAGAAGGATCTCTCCCTGTGTGATTTGCTTGAATGTATTGTGCAAGTTCTACAGATCTGTGACTAATACATATTTTCTTATAGCTTCATTCTCACATTTGAAACATCTTCAAAATTTAGTTGCGGCAAAACTTGAATAATTTTTCTTGTATACCTTCATTTTCAAATGAAAGATTTTATAAATTATTCTTAATTTTTTAATATACTAAAAATACCAGGAAAATAATCTCCACTTGAAATCATTTTGACAGTGAGCTTTTGTCTATAAACTGAAAGTACTTCTACATTTGTGTTATCCATATTCCTTGTGTTACTAAAATCTGCTTATTAATTGCAAACCAAGTGAAATGATGATAAAGACATGAGACAATTGTGAGCTTCATCCCAGGGAAAGCACTTGTCAATGTCTCTCTAAAAATGTCAACTTTACAAGTAAAAATATATTTTCATTTTCAATTAATCATAGTTCTTCACACAATTTAATGACCAAAAAAAAAAAAAAAAAAAAGAAAAAGAGAAAGAAAACCCATACACAATAAATTAATGCTTATTTATGAAATGCAAGAACTTAAGCAAGCGATGTCATCAGAATCCAAGATGATTGACTAGAACTACTGTTATCCACTCATTAACTTTTGCATATCACTTTTAACTAAAAAAGCTCCATCAAGCCAACAGTTTATATATGCAACCATTCTACTTAATACATCTATCAGTAAGAAAGGAATACAGTTGATAATTTTAAAAGTTTCATTCTTGTCCGATTTATTTCTGTTTTCTTCATTCTCCCTGCTGGATGGCCATTTTTAACCCTACCTGCAGTGCCACCTGCTGCAGTTTTAATGGCATTACAGATTTTTCTTTACAGCATCTAGTCACACTGTGCAGCTGGAGGAAATGCGCCTTCTTGATGCAAATTGAACAGTTTCAATATTATGTAAAATCTGCTTCCCAGCATTTCTAGCAATCCTGCAGAAAAGTGCTGTTGTAATTTTCTGCAGAGACTGCATTCAACAGAAATGTACAAAGCCAAACATAAACTAAAAGCAAATAAGCAGTCACATTACATAGAGTACTTTAATAATGAGACCATATTTTAGCCATTTTTAACAAAAAAATAGAATTTGTATCCACCATACCCTTCTGTAATAGTGTCTACTAATGACAAATTTCTATAATAGGGATGGCATCCAATGAAAAAAGTCTTGTCAAAAATGAATGCAACATAACTAATAGGGGCAGAATTGTACAGTTTGTCTGCTAGTTGCAAACCTGCAAGCTCCTGTATTTGTTAATAAATAAATAAAAATAAATAATAAATAAAATAATAAAATAAAATGCTGTTTGTGAATAGACATTTTTACCAAACATGACACTTCACTGAAAATTTAAAATCTATGAGGTTATTCCAAAACTGATACCACCTATTTTATTATGTTGGCCCACACCATCAGAGGTGGATTTTGGTGGTGTGGCAGTAGAAGTGCCACCAATATTTGATTCCATTCTGTTGCTATGTGACTGATTGCAGCAGAGGGGCAGTCTGACAGAATGGCATCTGATATGGAAGTACATATGAAGCAAAGACTGAATTCCTCTGCGTGAAAAAGTTTTATCCACTGTCATTCACTACTGAATGTTTTTGGAGGCCAAACAGTGTCAATGATCACAGTGAGGTGGCGGGTGGTGCATTTCAGCAGTGGTGGCAGCAGCTTTGTATCACCTCCACTGGTGCAGTTCCCCGTTAAAAACGCAACATTCGAGTTTTCATTCATCACTAGCAAAAATTAATCTGTGATGGTGGTAGCTATGCAGAAAACTAGCATTATTTGGCTGAGAATTCATTCTCTCATGAGTGTTGTTGTGGTCTTTCCGTCTATTGTGGTTTTCATCAAAATAAATAGGAAGCTTTACCTTCAGAGCAACCTATGTATGACAGAAATCAGAACAGACTGGATGTGGCCTAGTTCAGCTGCAGGAGAAGAACAGCACATGTAAATGTTCTATCTGGATTCTCTGAACATTACTGTAACAACAGATTTGAAATATGGAACAAATTATATGACTACACAGAATGTTTATCTTCTGCTGTTTGATGTAAAGTAATACTTATTTCTCTTGGACGGATGCAGTGATTTACTAGAGGCATCTTTTTTTAGTTTTGGTGAAAATGCATGTCATTAGCCCTCATGATTCTTCTCATTTCTTGTTCAGGATTTTTGATAAATGAGCATTTTGACTGTTGTGGAGCCCAACTTAGGAAGTTGCAGTTTTAGTACGGGGAACTGGAGAATGAATTTACTCATCTGCTAATAAATATGATAACAAGTCTCACCTATGTATGTAAAAAAAAAAAAAAAAAAGGAATTTGTACACGTAAAATAAACGGGGAAACAGAGATAATAAAAATAACAAGAGAGCAGTCTTGCACATGATTTGATACTAAACCGCTAGAATGGCTTTACTCCTTAGTGGAGCATTTCCTGAAGGACGTAACAAGTACACATTAGGAGACTGAAAGTAGACAGAAATTGCAGAAAAAAAATAGCTTGAATTTACTAAAAGTGGATGATAGAACACTAAGCTCTCTTTAGTATCTTATTTATTTCGTAAGTGGAAGAAATGCAGATCCTCAACAAAGAATACAAATGATCACGATACACTTAAGATAATTCCTTCATAAGGTAGAAAATATGGTGCTTACTAAATACTATATATAATGAATAAGAGGGAAAATTGATTAAGGAAAATTTGACAGGTTATCAGTATCAGTAGTTATTTTAACTATAAAACATACATTCATTTATGAATACTGTTCATAAATTAAAAACAAGCTTATGGAAATCTGGCAGAGGTTTAGTAAGATATAATCAGGATAGGAATGGAATGCACTAACATACAGAGCATAGATTTACCTACCTGAAGAAAAAGGTTTAAATGATTCTGAACAGTAAAATATGTGGAGAGTGTATTATCTGAGAATGACAGCAACATCGACTCTAGATTAGAAGAGTTCTCAGTTTGAGAGTCTGTGAGAGTTGAGGTGTCCAGTCTCAACTGTTCAACCATGTGCTGAATATAAGCTTCTAGTGTGACTTAGCAAAAAAAAAAAAAAAGAGAAAGAAAAAGAAAAAGAAAACTTACTAGTCATGAGATTGACTAGAAATGAACTTGTAGTACAAATATAGCATAATAATATGTAATAGTGAAAGCAAGGCTTCTGAGCCTGGAATCAGGTGGCAAGAACGCCTGGAATCAGGCAACTGAGAAGAACAAAGAAATTCAAGAACCCTTCTCCATTTTTATATTGTCAACTGTGTCAGGGTTTGAAAATATGGATTTGAAAATCTTAAGGTAGGTGGTCATTAAGAGTCCTGAACTGTGACTCCACATATTGGAAATTTAGAACGGAGGATGGAAAACTCCAACAATGGAGTAACTCCTGTTTCTTGTTTCAAACAACACAATTAAATCCTAGAGAAGACTCTGAATTTAGGCTCTCATATTCATATAGATACATCCACCTAGCCCATGGAATCAATCTATGAAAACTTTACTAGAAACAGTATACTGAGATTATTTCCTGATTTTAGTTCTCCACATAGCCTAACCTGGGCCACTGCTCACTCAGTGTTTTCACTGGTGAATTTATTATTTACAACTGTCTTTCTTTGTCCATTAGATAGGGAGCTTAGCTGCCCAGCTGAAGTGTATGGATTTCAGGCATCTAAAACTAGATGAGGAACTGCTTGTACCGATCATGCCTAAGGATGTGCCCACTCATCCTGATGCAAATAGAACTACAAAGTATCCAGCCTGGAGCTGTCTTGAGTCTGTGCTAATTTTATGAGTGCCATGGTTTCATGATCTTTTGTCATTGGTGTTCCACATCATAACATCATGTAGTGCACTGTGAGTTCAAGAGTTAATGCTCCACTTCCGTGGCTCACCGATAGTTCCAGGTATACAGAATCACAGAACTGTCGGGGTTGGAAGTAGACCTGTACAGATCATCTAGTCCAACCCCACTGCCAAAGCAGGCTCCCTAGACCAGGTTGCACAGGTAAGCGTGCAGGTGGGTCTTGAATGTCTCTGGAGAAGGAGAATCTACAACCTATCTGGGAAGCCTGTTCCAGGGCTCCATCACCCTTACTGCGAAGAAGACACCACACACATTTATGCAGAACTTCCTATGCATCAGTTTGTGGCCATTTCCCTTTCTATTGCCACATACTGCTGAAAAGAGTTCAGCATTGTCCCTCTGCCTCCAGCTCCTTTGATATGTATAGGCATGGATCACATCTCCTCTGAGTCCTTTTTTCAGGGCTGAACAGACCCAGGTCTCTCAGCCTTTCCTCCTAAGGGAGGAGTTTCCTGCCCTTTATCATCTTTGTAGTCCTCCACTGACTCCTTCCAGGAGATCTTTGTCTTTTTTTGTACAGGGAACCCAGAACTGGATGCAGTTCTCCAGATGAGGCCTCACCAGGACAGAGGAGAGAGGGAGGATCGCTTCTATTGACCTGCTGGCCACACTCTCCTTAATGCACCCCAGGATCCCATTGGCCTTCTTGGTCACCAGGGCACACTACTGGTTCATGGCCAATCTGTCATCCACCAGGACATCTAGGTACATCAGAGCTTCTCTTCAGCAGGTCAGGCATGCAGTTTTTCTTCCCTAAGAGGGAAGACTCTACACTTGCTCTTTTTAAACCTCATCTGGTTCCTTTCTGCCCAACTCTCCAGCCTGTCCAGGTCTTGCTGAATGGCAGCACAGCCTTTTAGCATGTCAGCCATTCTTCTCAGCTTTGTCTCATCAGCAAACTTGATGAGAGTGGACTCTATCCTCTCATCAAGATCATTGATGAAGATGCTGAACAGGACTGGACCCAGCACTGACCACTGAGCAACATTTCTAAGTACAGGCTTCCAACTGGGCTCTGTGCCAGCAATCACAACCCTCTGTTCTCTGCCAGTCAAACAATTCTCAACCCACCTCACTATTCACTCATCTATTCCACACTTTCTCAACTTTGTTATAAAGTTGCTGTGGGAGACAGAGTCAGAATCATAGAATCATAGAATCATAGTGGTTGGAAGGGACCTCAAGAGATCATGGAGTCCAATCCCCCTGCCAAAGCAGGTTCCCTACACCAGGTCATACAGGTAGGTGTCCAGGTAGGTCATGAATATCTCCAGAGAAGGAGATTCCACAACCCCCAGGGCAGCCTGAGCCTGTGCTCCGTCATCCTCACAGTAAAGAAGTTCTTGTGCACATTTGTGTGGAACCTCCTGTGCTGCAGTTTCTGTCCGTTTCCCCTTGTCCTGTCTCCACACACTGCTGAAAAGAGTCTCACCACTTTGTCCCCCACACCTCAGATATTTATAAACCTGGATCAGGTCCCCTCTCAGTCTTCTTTTCTCAAGGCTAAACAGACTCAGTTCACTTAGCCTTTCTTCATAGGGGAGATCCTCCAGGCCCTTCACCATCTTTGTGGCCCTGCGCTGGACTCTTTCCAAGAGATCCCTGTCTTTTTTAAAATTGGGGGCCCAGAACTGGACATAGTACTCCACATGAGACCTCACCAGAGCAGAAAAGAGGGGGAGGATCACCTCCCTTGTCCTGCTGGCCACGCTCTTTTTAATGCATCCCAGAATGCCATTGGCCCTCTTGACCACAAGGGCACACTGCTGGCTCATGGTCAACCTGTTGTCCACCAGGACACCCAGGTCCCTCTCTACAGAGCTCCTCTCCAGCAGGTCATCCCCCAGCCTGTACTGGTGCATGCAATTATTCCTCCCTAGGTGCAAGACTCTACACTTGCTTTTTGTTAAACCTCATCTGGTTTCTGACTGCCCAGCTCTCCAGCCTGTCCAGGTCTCGCTGAATGGCAGCACAGCCTTCAGGCATGTCATCCAATCCTTCCTACTTCATATCATCAGCAAACTTGCTGAGGGTGGCCACTATCCCCTCATCAAGGTAATTGATGAAGATGTTGAACAAGACTGGACCCAGCACGGACCCGTGGGGGACACCTCTGGTTACAGGCCTCCAACTGGACTCTGTACCACCAACAGCAACCCCCTGCACTCTGCCAGTCAGCAAGTTCTCAACCCACTTCACTGTCCACTCCTCTATCCCACACTTCTTTAGCTTTGTTATAAGGATGACATGGGAGGCAGTATCACATGCCTTGTCGAAATTAAGGTAGACTACATCCACCACCCTCCCCCCTTGCCTTGATGAAATCAAAGTAGACTACATTCACTGTTCTCCCCAAACCTACCCAGCCAGTAATGAGATCACAGGAGGCTACCAGGTTGGTCAAGCATGACTTCCCCTTGGTGAACCCATGCTAACTAACTACTCCTGATAACTTTCTTCTGTTCCACTTTCCTGGAGACAGCATCCAGAACAAGTTCTTCCATCAATACCTGTCTCAGAAGAGAACTACATACCTTAGAGGACTTTGTGTTACTTTGCTTTTTTTGCATTTTCCTTTCAGAGGGAAATATAAAACTATTGACATGTCATGAGACCCCTCTCTGTTTTCCCTTTCGGATCATCCAGGCAACACGTGCTCCCTAGCCTTGCCTTCAGCATTAGCATTAGCATTAGCATTGAACAATTGCATTGTTCTTCTTGTTCTTAATACCATAATTCCCTTATAACTCTGTTGAGATCATTTGCTAAGTGTAGGCTTTTGAAAATAGGTGGTTTGCCTTCATTTCATAGTGAAATGGAAATGCCAGTAGGAATACATTTGGGTTGCAGTGGCAGCAAGTCTAGCAACCACATGAGTATTTCTCCCTGCTTACACTTGGGATACAGTCAAAGTGTGGCAAGGATTATTTCATTCTGAATGTAAAATGAACATTTGTTTTGTGTGATTCTGTTATAGAAAACCAAAAAGAACAAATTCTTCTTGTGCTGTCTGATTTCAGACATGACTGAACAAATCCGCTTACTTATTTAGACTGTATTTTTTACAGAATACTGTATTGAGAATCCAGATGGATTCTTGTCTGAGAATGAGAGATTCATAGAATTATGTATCTCTATGTTTGATCTCTGGAGAAATCTCATGAGACACATCATTTCAAAGTCCTGGGGTGACAAATGAGACAAATGAATCAGAGATGCCTAGCAGTTTTTTCCAGCTATTATTCTTTTTTTTTTTTTTTTTCTTTTACTGCCACCAGGACTTTTCCAACAAGATTTGCAAAGCAACAGAAAAAAAGGCAACCTGTTGGTTTAATACACAGGATTACATATCAGTGTCTTGTTTTCTCTACTGTTCAGTACTTACTTCTACACATTCTCTTTTTTATTTATTTTTTATTTTTTTATTTTTTACTTCATCCTTGAGAAAGTACTTGTCTTTACTAGTAATTGGTCATGATCTCAGTTTGCTTAGAAGAACACCAACTTCTGATTCCAAACAATTTTGTTCTTCAAAGCAAGAACTAACTAATCAGGAGTATAACAGTAGGACAGCCAGTAAGCCTTCCAGAATGCTAAAGGGAAGGATTTCTCAGAGGAGTACTGCGGAGGCTAGGCATCTGTGTATTTGCACTAAGAATCAAGACTCCTCTCAAATCCCCACATCTGATGCAATTGCAGGGAAGATTATATTGTTTAGTTCTTCTATACTGTCATTTATCTCTCCTGAATCAGGAGATCATTTCTGGAACTTCCACAGATCAGAGTTTAATTTTGATCTTTCTCAGTGCTTTTCTTGTATAAAAGAATGGCTTGTCTGTAATGTAGCCTTGGGTGAGGTGTGTGCCCCTATGTCACGCTCCAATATAAAGGAGGGAGACTAGGTTCTTTGATTATGTGTATACCCGATGGCGAGATTAAGACACAAAGGGTCAAATGTTAGCCCAACCAGTTTATTACAATTACTAGTTGCTTAGGGATATGGGGAAGGGAAGGTGAGCGATAGAAAAAGGTCTAAGAAGCAAGGAGTCTTGATAGAAAGCAAGAGAGATATAATCACCACCGTGGGTCCAACGAGGTTCGCAGTCTCAGGAACTCGTCTGGTCACCGCGGGGGATGGGAGATAGCAGCAAGCAGGCCTCAGGGTCCGTCTTCGGGAGTTCTCCTCAAAGATTTTCTCTTTGGGAGTTCTTCTCCAGGAATTCTTCTCTTCACCTCCCAAAATCCTTGGTTCAGTGAAGGCCTTTTATCCCCATTTCTCAGGTGTTTTTTCTTTTCTCTTGGTTTGTGTGACATGTCTGGCCTAACAGATAAGCCAGCAGCGGATGTTGCCTTCCTTGCCATGCAGGAGCATTGTCTTTCTGTGGTGGTCAGCTTCTCCAAGCCGTACCCCCCCGGAAAAGACTATTTGTCCCTATTTCTGCTTATCTTTACAACCATAGGCAGAGACAATGAGGCACCATAGCACCCATCTGGGTAACCGGCAGTTATCAGTCAGAGTCTTGTCACCAGAAAAGGCAAGCTTTGAGACAAAAGAAAGTAAAAAACAGTTTCTGTCTTTCACACCCTGTTGACATCGCCAGTACTGCTAGTGCAGTTAAAAACTATGCAGGTTCAGGAAACATATCGAATTTATGGAGATTGGTAGACATGTAAACAAATGACAGACAAACAGGTGTAGATTTCATTTGCATGATGCTGGAAAGAGTTGTGAGGGAATCCTACAGTCAAGCGAAACAATTTGGCAAATTTTTGGTCTAATTTGTCATTTTAGAAGCATACATTGGAGAAGGCTTTGGACAGGGTTTTCTGAGATAAGAATTGAAAATAAGGAGAATGTGTTTAGAGTCACTTCTAACTTTAGATCCCCAGAGAGATTTCCAGAGTATATCTGTTGCTGCCTTCTGCAGAAAAATCTACCTTTAATTAAAGGAAACTGAAACAGAGCCTGTAAAATCTCTAATTATCAGTACTGTCATTGAACTGGAAGTCCACACAAGAATGGCAATACAGTGAAAGCTGTGGTAAGTACATTTTTTTCTCCTGGAAATTTTTCTGCTTTCTGTAACCTCTTTGCTGACTTTAAATAGATAACTATTATAATAGAGTAAATAAGGATTATAAGTTTTTCTTTCATAAAATCCTGAATAAAATCAATGCTTACACAGGAATGAGTAAAATCATAGCCAGTGCTGTATACTGATGTATCTGCTTATTCATTTGTAAGTTGTACATGATCATGCATTAATCTCACGTATGTCACTTACAGTATGGTTTATTGTAGGAATAAAAGAAAGTGTAGTTAGTGCAGAAGCTGTGGAACAGGATAAGCAGCATGAGAAAGGAAGGCTGAGAACCAAGGACGCTTCTAGATTGAAAGGAAAACAAGTTCAGGTAAGCTGTGGGATGACAGACCCTAATTGAAGGAAGAGTGCATGGCGTGGGACGACTCATGAAGCTGACCTTCAGCAGAGGGTCTGCAGAACTACTGCGATATCACAGTCAAAAGTTACCTCCTCTGGGACATGTTTTGCAGAACTATTAAATGCCAGGAGTGTTTTTACACTTACACGGAGTTGTTTTTCTCGAGGCTCTCTACCAATGATTGTGTGCTATTTTCTATACGCCCCTGTCTTAAACACTATAAGAATAAGGCTGTCTGGGTAATAAATGGAGCATGGTTTAACCATATTGGTGTATGTCATGCTTCTGGCCATTTTCTCAGACAACATTTATAGTTATTTTCTTCTTTCGTTTTTTAGTACTTCAGTAACAGGAAAGAAATAAATATTCAGCTGGCTTTGCTGTCTTTTGAAATGCAACTTCATCAGAAACATTCTCAATGTAAAGATAGCAAGACTTTTATTTCATATATAACTTAGATGAAAAATAGTGAAAGTTGAAAACTAGAGTTTTATACTGAAAAAATGTGAGATATTTTAAAGTTGTAGTTATTTTCACCTCATATTTTTCTAAATATTATAATTTCAAAATATTTGCTCAGAACAAAAACAATAGGAAATAATCTCTCTTTTAAATGAAACTGTTCTTTCGGTGTTCCTGTCTAAATAATCTTTTCATCTTGAAAGTACTAGAAATTCGGTGAAATTTAGCATGTTATATGGAGCCTGAACCCTGGAACACAACAAATACTGTAAAAATTTGACATGGGCTGAGCTTTCAGAACAGTCCCCTGAGTACATTCCTGAAGCTGTAGCAATGCCCGTATTTTCCACACTTTTCTGTAGCTGTTATGACATCATACTGCCATCAATATCAATCAACCTGCCTTTCCACTTCTAGCTCATAAGCTGATTAAGTGGAAAACTTGCTTGTAACTGATGACTATAATACTTTCAATGTATATTTTCTCCACAGTCTACATGTACACTCTACACATATCTCTGACTGTTAGTCAAGTTATGTCGTATGAATGGTAGTGATTTTAGGCATGTACAGATAGTAAAATCTAGAACAACAACAACAAATATTGCTATCTTTACATCAAGAAAGACCACACCTAAATATCTTATATAAATGGCCTACAACTGTATCTAAGGGAATTCAAATATTAATTTAAATAAAGACATGAATTCTTGGGTTTATTATAAAAGCTCGTTTCATTGAGATACAAAAGACTGGTTAAAGTGACTGTCCGTACATGGTATAAATTTGATTTGAAAAGTTTTTAAATTTTGATAGAGTGCTAAATACAAAATACATGTTTAGATTTTGATAATTTTCTTCAATACACAATTAAAATAACTAGAATAAATTAACTAGAATTATTCTAAATCTTTAATGACAGAGAAATATAATGATACAAAAATAAAATGAGTAGTGAAAAGAAAAAATGACGTATACTGACAGTGTAAAACAACAGTATGCTGTGTGTTAAGGATTTTACCAAAGCTTATTTTGCCTTCCTTGGCATTCTTCATGTTCCACCCATGATTTGATTTTCCTGAATTTTTGTTAATAAGGTCTTTCTTCTGCTCTTCTTTGCTCAATGTTTCTTATTTTGATATATTTGTATCTTCTCTTCAAAATCAAATTTTGTTTGAAGTATTAAGATTGCTTATTTGTGCCAAGGTTTTCAAAGGCAAAAGATAAAAAGCAAAGGCATGCATCTTGTCATAGATGTTATTTTCCATAGTGACATCTCCACACGTCATTTCAGCATGTCCACATAGTTATCTGGCTATTTATTCAAATTCAGCGAGGTTGAAACGGATCGTGTAGTCTTTCTTTTAAGGTCTTTGAATATCTCTTTCTCACTGACTGTTGATTATTCCATCATTTCTTCATCAGCTGTTATCATCTGAATATCTTATTGAGCACAGATTTTCTGTAGCTCTGTCTCTCCACTAGGGTCCATTACTTTTCTGTATAATGCATATCAGAAGAGTACAGCTCCTTCTGTCTATAAAAATTCACTTGTTAGAGTTACTTTTTTCAGACACGCATTTTACTGTCTTTCTGAATCACTCTTGACATTATACCAAAAATTCTTTTTAAGGTCATTTTCCTACCATTTTCACTTAATCACACCTCCCTCCTCATGGACTCTCTATCCCTTGGAAACACAGCGCCTGATGTCGCATTCCTACATTGAAAAAGTAATGCAATTACCATTTCCACTAAACACCAAATTCTTTGCTAAAAATATGCGTATCAATGGAAGGGTCATTTCTGAGAAAGGCAAGCACTTTCTGAGCAAGTACTACTTAAAATACAGAAGAATCCAACAAGTAAATTCAAATTAAATAGAATAATCAAGGACTTTTATACACGATTTATACCATTGATCCCACTAAATTAAAGATAAAAAATTGTGAAATACAATACCAGCTGGCTGAATATTAGGGAAATGATAAAAAAAGGACTAGTGTTATTAAGTGTATTCACTGACTTCAAAAAAATCTTTCATTGTGTCTTTTCATGTAGGTATAAAAAGTGGAGTGTCACAGTGGAAGAATGAGATGATCAAGAAGGGAAAGCAGGGATATCTCTCTGTAGAGATTTGCTTCCTGCTGAGAACATGCATTTGGGAGATGAGGAAGAAGCTACCAGCTATGACAAAGTGAGATGACTACTACCTGCTCCTGTTTTTTCAAGCTGGATCACTGCAAGTAGAAAATATTTGGAAACACATTACATCTCTTAGAGATGTTGAAGTGATTTGGAGCACATGTAGTGTTCTCCTCAGTTCTCCTGGAAGGACACTGAGACCTGGGTAGAAGGAGGAGAATGGATCCATTGAAGAAATGACTATGTAGAAGGTGTCACACTCATGGTTTCAAGGTAACTTATCTTGGATGCACTTTGAAAAACTGATGTTGAATGGGATGCAACTGACCAGAAGAGTAAAGAACTTACTGAGCAGCAAGATGGTTGGGCTGATCACCAGAACTCCAAACCAGATTTTATGGAAGAAAGATGTATACTTCTGAGTAACAGAGAAGATCCAGGGAACAATGTCACTTTAGGAAGCAGCAGAGGAAAACCTCAGAGTTGTTCCAGAAGAGCTTGGAAGAGCATCTCTGAGAAGGTACTGTATCACGGTACAGACCAGATGAATTGTCTCTACAACAGTGCATACAGCGTGTGGAATAAGCAGGAGAAGATAAAAACCATGGTACATTTGGAAAGCTTTGACTTTTGCTGTCCTAGAAACATGGTGAGATGAATCACACAGCTGTAATACTGTGACTGTGGTTAAAAGCTTAAGAAGTGGAAGTGGATAGATTGTGAGGAGTGCCTTTGAGAAACAGCCATGTCCAGGTTGAGGTCTTCAGGGTAAAAACAGGGGACCAGATCAATAAAAGATATGTAGTTGGCGAGATCTAATTCAGGCTGCTTGATCAAAGGGAGCCTGTTGATGAGATCTTCAGCTGCAAGAGGCATTGTGCTCTCAGGCTCTTTCTCTGGTAGGGGATTTCAACCACCCGAGTATCTGCCAGGATAGGCAACTCAGTGAGAATCCAGCAATCTGGGAGACTCCTGGATTCCGTTGAGGATAACATCTTGGTCCATTTATTGAACAGACCAATCACAGATGAAGTCTTACTGGACATGGTGCTCTTCAGTGCAAAGGACATTGAAGAGGTTAAGATTCAAGGCAGTCTGGTCTATGACAAACATGTCCTGGTCAGCTTCATGATCACAAGGACTATGGATCTGGTAAAGCACTTAAATCTGGATCTTGAACTTCAGAACAGTGAAATTCTGTATGTTTAGGAAATTATTCAATAGGATCCCTTGGGAAACCGATGTTAGGGACACAGGAATAGAACACTCTTCTGAACCCACACATATTTTCCATCCCCCAGTATAAGAAATTAAGCAGAGGAAGCAGAAAGCCAGCATAACTAAGCATTGATTTGCTGGTCAAAGTGAGAAAAGAAGGTAAAGTACGTACAGTGTGAACTGTAACTAGTGGCCACAAAAAAATACAAGGATTCCATCTGGACATGAATTGGGATCAGGAAAGTAAAGGCGCAGATAAGACTGAATTTGGTGAAGGATGTTAAAAAATAATAAAGGATTTTCCAGAGGCAGTGCTCAGAAGAGACAGGAAAAGGAGCATGTACCTCCGCTAATAAATGAAAAGCAGGAAATGGCAATAGCTGACATGGAGGAAAATAAAGTGCTTAAAAAGTTTTTCGCCTTAGCCTTCACTGACAGTCAGGATTCTCACACCTCTCACATCCCTACAGCTATAGGCCAGAGGTGAAGGAGATAATTCCTCATACTGTAAGAGCAGAGCAAGTCCAAGAGTGCTTCATGGGGCTGAATTTTGCAACTCCATGGAGGATGCCATACATCCTGAAGGAACATGTTGATCTGCTTGCCAAGCCACTCTTCATCACATTTGAAAAGTCATGGAAAAGTCCCTTGTGACTACAAAACGGAACACATTATTTTTAATAAATGAAGAAAGAAGTCCCAGAAAACTACAGGCTTGTAAGCCTTTGCATGTACGTGCAAAGATCATGGAGAAGATCCCCATGGAAGATATGTTAAGGCACACATAAGAAAAGGTGGTGATCTGTGACAGCAAGCACAGCTCCACCGAAAGAAAATGCCTGGTAATCATCCACAAAGGAGTGATGGAATTAGTGACAAAGTATAGGCAACTGATGTTGTCTACCTGGACTTGGAATCATAGAATCATAGAAACACCAAGGTTGAAAAAGATCTCCAAGATCATGTAGTCCAACTGTCCACCTACCACCAATATTTCCCCACTAAACCATGTCCCTCTTTATCTCATCAAAATGTTCTGGAATACCTCTGGGTACAGGAACTCAACCATTTCTCCAGGCAACCCATTCCAGCACCTGACCACTGTTTCAGAGAAGAATCTTTTTCTAGTATTCAACCTGAACCTCCCGTGATGCAGATTGAGGCCACTCCTTATTATATATCTAGTTATTTTGTCAACCCCCACCTCAACACAACCTCATTTTAGGTAATTGTTGAGAGCCATAACGTCTTCTCCAAGCTTCTACTTCTCCAGAACAAACAATCCCAGTTCTCTCAAGGACTTCTGCAATGCATTTGAGATGGTTTTGCAGAACATCTGCACACAGACAGAGTAATCTAATATGCTTCCAGAGTAGATTTTTTTTGCAGATTGTAATGTTATATGTCTCCAAATCTGAGAAACTGCTGTGTCTTCCTTTGTACAAGAAGTAGAACTTTTCAATTTTTCCTACAAAAAGTAAATTAGAATTCTCAGAGCTCTTTAACATTTTGTATTTCTTTTATTAAAAAAAGGCACCAAAACTTTATAACTAAGGAAAGCTCTTAAGCTGTAATTGTCTCAAACAATTCCTTCACTGAAGTTACAGCATTAAAACAGAAAAATCATTCATTTCTGGGGAGCACTGTATTGGAATTAATGAGATTGGGTTTTTATGTTGCTTTTTTTTCTTTTAAATAATTAAATATTTGACAATTATTTAATAAGCAGATTTAATTTCACTACCATGATCTTGATTACTTTATATTCTTCTTGCAGTATGCTGGCATAAGTAGTATTTAATTAAAAAGGAACAAATAGAGAAATGGTGTTCTATAAGAAGTGTTGGATCACCAGCCACTAATGTAAGTACTTTCCTCTGTATGTGGAGCTACATATATTATCACACACGGTGACTTTTTCTTTCAAATAAATTCTGTGTATAGAAAAAGGATGGTATTTACTACGACACCTAAACATGCTGCACACTGTCGAAAGTTTTGAGTCTTTTCCATTTGGAAACAGTAGATTTTCCCACATCTAAAATATCAAAATATCATTCAACAAGTTACGATATTATCCAAATGATGTATTTTCACCCAAAACATATTACATAAAACTAGTAAAGAAGGAAAGACATATTAAATATTCTCTCTCTAGGAATTTGCTCTTCTGTTTTCATCTAGATTACAGGGTTGCTGTGGACATTCCGATCTTAGTATTCTGAGGAAGTATCTGTTCTCTAGGAGTTTTACGTCCCTACCACTGCTACCACTGTCCATCATGTGTCAGCGTTCCTAGTCAA
This sequence comes from Oreortyx pictus, assembly GCA_036925125.1. Taxonomy (NCBI): domain Eukaryota; kingdom Metazoa; phylum Chordata; class Aves; order Galliformes; family Odontophoridae; genus Oreortyx; species Oreortyx pictus. The sequence goes on from JAUPFR010000004.1 coordinate 17,812,076, forward strand.
CTGGAGAGGTCCCAGAAGACTGGAGACTCTCCAACAGGAATTCCATTTACAAGAAGGGCACAAGGAAGATCTGGGAAACAGTGCTGACAGCCTGACCTTGGTGCCAGGGAAGATTATGGCACAGATTGTCTTGAGGGACTTAGCATAGCATGTGCAGGACAACAGGGAGATCAGGCCTAGCTAGGGTGGGTTTGTGAAGGGCAGGTCCTACTTCACCAACCTGATCTCCTTCTATGATCTAGTGACCCACTTGTTGGATAAGGGAAAGGCTGTGGATGCGGTCTACCTTGAGTTCAGCAAAGTCTTTCACGCTGACTTACACACTATTCTCCTGGAGAAGCTGACAGCCCGTGGCTTGGACAGGTACACTCTTTGCTGGGTAAATTACTAGCTGGAGAGCCAGGCCCAGAGAGTGATTGTAATGGAGTTAAATCCCTCTGGCTACCAGCCATGAGTGGTGTTCCCAGGGGTTGGTACTGGGGTCTGTCCTCTTCAGTATCTTAATTGATGACCTGGATGAGGGCATTGAGTTCACCCTCAGTGGGTTTGCAGATGATACCAAGTTGACTGGAAGTTTCAATCTGCCTGGGGGTAACAAGGCCCTACAGAGGGATCTGGACAGGCTGGATTGCTGGTCTGAAGCCTCTGGGATGAGTTTCAACCCGACGAAGTGCCAGGTCCTGCACTTTGGCTAAATCAACACCCAGGCAATGCTACAGGCTTGGGACAGAGTGGATAGAAGACTGCATAGAAGAAACTGACCTGGGAATATTGGTTGATGCTCAGCTGAACATGAGCCAGCAGAGCGCTCGGATGGCCAAAAAGGCCACTGGCATCCTGGCTTGTGTCAAGAATAGTGTTACCAGCAGGAGAAGGGAAGTAACTGTACCTCTGTACTCAGCCCTGGTGGAGCCACATCTCAAGTACTGTGTTCAGTTTTGGGTCCCTCACTGCAAGAAAGGCATCGAGACCCTGGAGCATGTCCTGAGGTGGGCAACAGAGCTAGTGAAGGGTATGGAGCACAAGTCGTATGAGGAGCAGCTGAGGGAACTGTAATTGTTTAGTCTGAAGGAGGCTCAAGGGAGACGTCGTCACTCTATAACCACTTGAAGGGAGCCTCTTCTCTCATGTAACTAGTGATAGGATTAAAGGGAATGGTCTCAAGTTGTGCCTGGGGAAATTCAGGTTGGACATTAGGAAATACTAATTCTCCGAAAGAGTGGTCAGGTGCTGGAATGGGCTGCCCAGGGAGGTGGTGGAATCATCAACCCTGGAAATGTTCAAGGAACATTTAGATGTTGTGTTGAGGGATGTGGTTTAGTGAAAATGATTGGTGGTAGGTGGACAGTTGCACTGAATAATCTTGTAGGTCTTTTCTGATCTTGGTGATTCTATGATTCTATGTTTCTGTCCTGCTTCATAATGCTTTATTCAATTATTAAGGCATCCTTATCTTACTCAGACTCACAGAAAGCTGAGATCCAAACTTGTCACTTTAAATCAAACCAATTTAATTGCTCATTTTTACTGTAGCATAGTACTCACAAAACATGTCCATGACAGAGTTGAGGATGTTTTCAAAATGTGCAATGCCTAGTTTCAAGCAGAAAACTGACAACTGACATCCTTAGTCATTCTAATTCTATATATGTTCTAACACTGTCAGATATGGCTCATCACTGTTAAAAAGAAATTTTAAGACAAAGGGAAATAAAGTTTCCAGACAAACTTGGTCCACAGCTTAAATCCATATTAGTGAATAGCAAAGCTGTGCCTCTGTTCAGTGTTGCCAATGAGGAACTAGAAAGTAAAGAGAGTATTACAAGTTCGGCTGAGTGCTGCTGTTGATACAGAAGAAGGAAGGGATGCCATCCAGAGGGGCGTTAATAAACACAAAAATAGGGCCTTGTGAGCCTAATGACGTTCATTAAAGTAAAGTTCAAGGTTTTGTTCTTGGGACGAGGTAATATCAGATATGTATAAAAGCTGGGAGAAGAGCTCATTAAGAGTAGCCCTGCTTAGGACTTAGGGGTCTGGGTTGATGAAAAACATAATATGAGCCAGCAGCATGCACTTGGAGCTCAGAAAGCCAATGGTATCCTGGGCACCACCAGAAGAGGGGAGGACCTTGTCAGTCATCAGCTGGAGTACTAGGTCCAAGTCTGAGTCCCCCAGCACAGGAAAGACATGGAGCATTTGAAGAGGGTTCAGAGGAGCGCCACAGGGATGATCCAATGGCTGAAGCACCTCTTCTATGAAGAAAGGCTGAAGCAACTGTCTTCTTGGAAAAGAAAAGACTGCAGGGAGACCTAATTGCGGCCTTCCAATATTTAAAGGAAGTTTATAAACATGAAGAAAAAGAACTATTTACATGAGTAGATAGTGATAGGACAAGGGGAATGGTTTTAAACTAAAGGAAGGGAGATTTTGATTAAATGTCAGGGGAAATTCTTTACTGAGGGAGTGATGAGATGCTGAAACAGGTTGCCCAGGGAGACTGTGAATGCTCCGTCCCTGTAGGAGCTTAAGGTCAGGTTGGATGGGGCCCTGGGTAATCAGATCTAGCATATTATCTAGCAGTTAGCAGATCTACATGGGGCAGGGTATTGAAATAGTGATTTTTGATGTCCCTTTCAACCCAAGCCATTCTATGATTCTATGATGCAATGATTTGATGAGAACAATGATGTAAAAGGAAAGAATTCTTGCTTCCAGTTCTTCATAAGATTAGAACAAGTCTCCTTATAATTTGTGTTCTTGCTGCAATGAAGAAGCTTTACAGGTTTTTGTAAAACTAACAGCAGAAAGCTGTTTCTGCCTAATTGATTCAGAATCCCTAAGAAACTTACACTGAACAGTAATAAACATATACTTATTTCTACCGCATTGAAGAGCAGTAACTGAAAGGAATGCTTGAAACTATGTGGCCAAAGCCATAATGATATTTGAAAATTTGTACTAGAACTGGATTTTTTATTTTTTATTTTTTTTTTGTCATGGCAGTCAAGGAAGCCACAGAAATACAACACAATATGTGGAAAATAAATCTGTCTGATGTACTTGCTTTATTAGCAGCTAATAAAATCTCCTCATTATACAGTGCTGGAAAACAGTTTTGGATGAAGTTAGTATAGGGTGAAGGATAAACAGATTTAAACCATTATTTTAATGGTCTTATAATGAGTTAAGTATATTTCCATTTCAGATGAATTGAGACATTTCCAGTAGCTTGAATTCTGAAAATCTTAATAGTAATAATGGGATTATGAGAATCTAATATTGTATTTTTTGGTCCTAATTTCTGCCAGGCTTAACCTATCTTCTCTCTTTTTCTGATGAATTAGGGAGGTGCATATTATGCTATGGCTGCAGCTGCGAGAAGTTGTAATCATGTAACTATAGAATGATTTGAGTTGATAAGAACCCTGTAGATCATCTAGCTTCAAAAACCCTGTCATGGGCAGAAACACTAGATCAGCTCACCCAGAATCCCATCCAACCTTTCTCAAGGGAATGGGCATCCATAGCTTCCCTAGACAACTTGTTCCAGTGTCTCACCACCTTCTGAATAATTTTTTTTTTTCCCTAATATCTTACCTTAAGACGTTATCCATTATTTTAATGACACTACCTCTTGTCCTATGACTCCATTCTGACATGAAATGTCCTCCCCATCTTTCTTGTAGGAGCTCTTCAGGTGCATGAAGGCCACTGTAAGACCTTCCTGGAGCCTTTTCTTCTCTATGCTAAACCCCAGTTCTCCCATCCTGTCTTCATAGGAGGGATGCTCCAGCTCTCTGATCACAGAATCAGAGAATCAGAGGACCACAGAATCAGACAATCACAGGTTCATAAATTCACCATGGTGGAAAAAGAACAGCTGTTCTCCTACCGCCAGTATTTCCCCACTAAGTCATGTCTCTTAGAACAACATCTGGAAATTTTTTGAACAACTGAGGGATGGTGACTTAACCACCTCTCTCCCATTCTAGCATGTGACCACTCTTTCAGAGAGTAAATTTTTCCTGACATCCAAACAGAAAATCCCCTGGCACAGCTTGAGGTCATTCCCTCTTGTACTATTGTACTAGTAACATGGGAGAAGAGACTGACCTCCTTCTCACCATAGCTTCCTTTCAGGTAGCTGTAGAGAGCAATAATTTCTCCCCTGAGCTTCCTCTTCTCTAGACCAATTACAGTTCCTTCAGCCACTCCTTATAAGACTTCTGCTCCAGACCCTTCAACACCATTGTTACCCTTTCCCAAACACTTCTTTCCAGCTTGCATCATCCACAAATTACTGAGGGTGCTCTCGTTGCCCTCATCCAGGTCATCAGTGAAGATATTGAAGAGGACAGGCCCAAATACTGAAGAATTGGGAACGCCACTTGTGACTGGTCACTACTTGGATGTAAACCTATTCACCACCACTCTCTGGGCCCGACCACCCAGCCATTTGTCCAACATCCCCATGACCCTCCTCTGGACTCTCTCCAGCAAGTCCATGTTCTTAGTGCTACGAGGAAGATGAGGGGCCTGGAGCATCTCTCTTATGAGGAAAGGCCAAGAGGTCTGGTACTGAGAAAGCATGGCTTTAGATATATTTAGATAAATCAGTAGGGCCCAGCAATGCACAGGGGGCAATAGGTACAAACTGAAACACAGAAAGCTCCGTATGAACGCAAAAGGACTTCTATACTTTGATGGTGACAGTGCACTGGAACCAGCTGTCCAGAGAAGTATAGGAGTCTCCTTCTTGAAATATTCAGAGCACACCTAAATGCTTTTCTGTGTAACCTCCTCTAGGGGACCTGCTTTAGTGGAGACGGGAGTGGGCTAAATGTTATACATAGGTCCTTAAAACTCCTGTGATTCTGTGATTCTAATGCTGTGGGCACTGCTACTGAACACAGTAGCTCCCTTGATCTGATGGCTGCACTTTCTATGCTGCCTAGAATATATTTGACATCCTTACCTGCAAGCACATATTTATGACTCATTTTCAGTTTTACATTCACCACAATTCCCATTAAACTAATGTTCTATATTCCTTTGGTCAATAATTATTTTTACTAATTCTCAAAATTATATTCTATCTATTCTTATTGCATATGTGTATGATTACATATAATTAATTTAGGTGTTGTCTGAGAGTAAATAAGGAAATAAAGAAAAATGATGAGTGTAATTTCTCATTTTATCACCTAACAGGAAGACTGATGTGTCTTGCATGCACTTTATACTATACAAAAAATACATTTTCTTCCATACTACAGGAAGAATCACATATAAATTGAACTTATTTCATCATTACTGCAGCAGCAAAGGAGACTAGGGAACTGCTCTAATCCTTAAATACGACTACATGCAGAACTCCAGGGCACAGAGTAGATTCCCAAACACTGCTCAGACTCTTGTAAATGTTTGTTTCCCTGCATACTTCCTGATGTGCCCTGTATGATCTGCATTGCTCAGGATTTTACAGTAAACTGTGACACTGCTAAGTTTCTTCTTCTTGAATTATAATAACCAAATATATATTAAATACACTTCCTGACACTTTAACACAAATAAAAGTTATCTTGACTACAGTTTCTTCAGAAAACTGAAGTTAGCAAAACTGAATAAACATTTCCTTGTAACTCTGTGTTTATGGCAGGACTTGTGTAAATAGAGGAATGACAACACTATTTTTTTTTTTTTTTGCAGAGAGCCAGTATAAGGCATTCAGCAATTATTCATCTGTTCTATTTAATTATGTTAGAGAGAAGTTTAATAATTTAGTTTGCTTGTATGATTAAGTAGCTTGTGGCCATAAATAGTTTTCTTCTGAAAATGCATTTAATTAAAACTTAAATAATTATTTCTCTGTAATGAACGCTGGGTAGAAACAATCTCAGTTATTACCAAGCCATATGTGAATGAAAGATCAATTTGACAACATTTTTGTCTGCAAATTCCATCAGTAGATTAACAAAAAGTTAGGACCTAGCCATTTTAATGTAATAACTTCATGATCAATAAATAAAGGACTTGCTGCTTTCCTCCTTTATAGGTTTTTATCTCCCTATTTCCTTTTGCTAAAGGAGTACTGTAGCTGTACAGATATCTGATACTCTCAATCAACATTTAATTTTTTCCTCTAATGAAAATAAATATCAACTACTTGAAAATAGTACATAGAGAAAATTAAGATATATTTACCTGACAGGGTAGTGATCAGTATCATATGTGAGATTACCATTAATTATTATGATTATTGTTTTCAATTTGACAATTATCCTGAAAAATCTGTTTTTCATTTAGAATTACTTGGACCCTGTATGTGCTTACTTAGTACATTCTACATCTAACAGACACAATTTAGTCTTAAGGAACTAAACAAAACCAAGTTAATCATTCACCCAATGTTGCTGTTGATTCTGATCAACTCATTTTCAAGATATTCTTTTATAAAAATGAAAAATTGGTGCTCCTGAAAATGGAATTTTTATGAATACTGACAGTCAGTAAAGTGTCTTACAGTAGAACAGTCATCCAGAGAACTAGACACTGAGAAGATCAAAGTTTCTACTTCTGTAACTCATAAACTGTATTACTACAATTATTGTTCTTTGATAGCTCATTCTCTTGACAATTAAATCAGGAGAACAAAAGAGGAGAAATTAATCGTTATGTACTAAAAATTGTAATGAGCCTTGGAAATGGTAAAAAGATTAATTTCCATTCAATATAAAATTAACATGTTTCGAGTTCTTCCATGTTCCAGTAAGTAGAATTTATACATGGCATTCTACTGTATGGAAATAATCAAACAGATGAGATTTGCTGACCAAACATGCCATTCTAGCCCTGCTCACAGAAAGCCTGGGCAGATTAATAATAAATCTTCTTTCTTTTGCATGTTAATGCATTTGAAACTAAATCATATATTTGATCTTCAGTGTAATGATGATAGGTAACATCTTAAATAAAAACAAATGAACAAACAAAAAAAACAAAGCACAAGAACCAATGGGTTAAAGTCAGCATATTCAAGGAATGTGACATATCTATTTCTTCATTTTCAAGATTACGTGGTGGCAGAAATAGAGTACTAATATCATTCAACCTTAGAGAATATCAGGCAAAGACCTCATCTTCTTCAATAATTAACTTATATTGCATAATTTTCAAATGGATTACAAAGCTTTTTTAACTTAAAATTCATCTTAACAATGTACAAAAATAGGCACTTTATCCACATTTATGTAAGACTTTCATGTCAAATTCCACCCTAAATAAGATTCTTTTGGCAACAGAAGTAGAAGCCTTGAAACACTTGTCAAAAATGAATGTTAGACGCATCAGTAAATAAGAATCCTTTTTTCTTCATAAAGGATCCTTCACCCTGAGACATTTCTTAAGTTTCCATTAGCTGTTTTGGGATTGAGAAAAATACAACATCAAGACAACATTCAGAAACTGGCAGTATAGTATGAGCTTAACCGCACTTTAAAAGTTACATTCTTAACTTGCATGTAAGCTTGAGATGAATTGAGTTGGAGACTTTAAATAAATAAAGCGAATAGAGATGTTATTGTTCAGTTACGTCATAATTATTTTGTGTATAGATACGGTATTTTGATGTGCACTGTAGTTTCTTCTCTTGATTTTTTTGTAGATATGTTACTGACACATAGGTTAAGTCTGGAAACATTTTGTTTTGAAGATAATTGTACAGCATGAGCATTACATTAAGTAGTATTTTTATATGTTTATATTTCTCAAGATCTAGAAAAATGACATTTTAAGAGTCAATTTCACATACAAATCTAATGGATCACTAAAATCTTCACTTTCTTATGTGGCTTGCTTAGCACTCTTATTCCCATCCTCATACACTCATTGGTTTTCTCTGGTTCCTTTGGAACACATGATCAGTTCATTTAATGCATTTATTTATATATTGAATTTCTTTATTTCAATGTATTTTCAGACATTTTTTATTTTGATCTTAAGAACTATTATTCTTTCCTTTATATGAGCAACACTCAATTCAGACAACATCCGTTCATCAAGAAAGCACGGGGTATATGAAACTGTATGCATGGTACTCAGAAAGGAAATGTCCATTCAAATAGATAAAACTCATTAAAATTGGTTTTCTGTAAAAAATGTATCTGTTAAATTTTAAGATAGGGTACATTGACCCACCTTCTCTGAAGTTGCTTGCACTGGCTAGAATTAAGGTACAAAACAATATTCTAGGACTCAAATGTTGATCCATGTGTTTCAAAGAAATTCTGAAAAATGAATTATTCACTGCAGTGTGTTTGTACAAGCATAAAACAGAATATCCACAGTTAGAGTATCTTTCTACAGTATGTATAAGAGAAGGAGGGCATCACCCTTATGAGGAGAGGCTGAGACCTGGGACCATTCGCCATGTAGAAAACTGAGGGGAGACCTTAGCAACGCCTACAAGTATCTAATGGGCAGGTGTCAAGTGGATGGGTTGAGGCTCTTTTGACTATGCCCAGCAACAAGACAAAGAGCAGCAGGCACAAATTAGAACACAGGAAGTTCCATCTGAACATAAGGAAAAACTTCTTTGAGGGTTACAGAACAATGATATAGGCTGCACAGAGATGTTGTTGAATCTCCTTCTCTGGAGATGTTCAGAACCTGCCTGGATGTTTTCCAGTATGACCTGTCCCTGTAGGGAATCTTCTTTAGCAAGAGTTGGACTAGGCAACCTCCAAAGGTCCCTTCCAACCTCCAGGATTCTGTGATTCTGTGAGAAGTTCATATTGAATAGAAGATGTGACATTTTCTGATTGAAGGTACTCAAGATGTAGTACACATTTCTTTTATCCATAGAAGTTTTTTAGCCCAACTGTATAAAGTCCTGAAAAACTTGATCTGAGATCATGACTGATCCTTTTGTAACAGTAAGATGGGCCACATATCTTTTGTTGTTATCAGCCCAAATTATACTAAAATAATTTTCTCATTGTAGTTAGAAAATGTAGAAAAAATGGGAAAAAAAATCTTCTCAAATTCTTGAAGAACAGTTCTGACATTCAGTACCTGCAGATAATGAATCCATTGTTTAATGGAGATAGCGGTCAAACTGATTCTGATCCTTCTACTTTCTGGCCAATCTAGTTCATTACATGATATTTTATTTACTGACGTTGTTTATCACGTTGGTAAGTACTGGTGCTCTGTTCATTTCTTATTAGGAAAAAGTAACAACAAAGAAAATATTAAAGACATCAAAGTATTTAAAATGATGGTTTTCTACCTTTTTATAATATGTTGCTGTAATACTTTTATAAACATGTAGAATAATCAGGTGGACTTTAATATATTCGAGCACAAACAGAATACAAAGTAAAAAGCAAATATGCAAGGTTAATATATGAAAAAAACATACCACAATTAAAATATTTGTCTAAGTTATTATCCTGAAATACAAGGAGAAGCATCAAATGCAGTACAAATACTAGTTTAATCAGTAGTCATCTTATCTAAGTTTCCACAAACTAATGAGTTCCAGTTTTTTGTCTTTAGAAATTGAATGAAATATGTGAATTCTAATTGCTAAAATGCAGGTTTCCTTCTTCCTCTTTCATGTTTAAAATTGGTGATTTTAATTACTGTATTTAGGTGAAATTATGTGGGCTATAGAATGCAAAAGGGTTATATCAAGAATGGAATTTTCAACTAAAATTTAAAGCTTCAGGCACATTCAGAAGGGAATGGTGGGGTATGCACTACTCTCCTCTCTAGGAAATAGCAGGAAATTGCACCATGAGTGGTTAAGATTGGATATTAGGAAAATCTTGTTCACTGAGAGAGTGGTCAGGCACTAGAATAGGTTCCCCAGGGTAGTGGTAATGGCACCAAGCCATTAAAACAAATGCCATTCAACAGATTTAATTTTGGTATTTTCTTAGTTTAAAAGGAAAAAAGAAATCTGTCAATATAGGTAACTAGAATGCTTGCATAGGTGTCATGTGTAGAAGAGTATCTATGTTAGAATAAACTAGCATGGATCATAAGGAGAGCAATAGGCAAAACAATACAAATGAAAAAATCACTTAGAAAAAATATAAATTTTCAGCATCTTTTTTGAGAGCTTTTGTGAAATGTTGTGTCTTGATACATATAAAAATAGATCATAGAATCATAGAATATTCTGAGTGGATGGGACTTACAGGATAGTCAAATCCAACTCATGGCTTCATTCAGGACCACTCAAAAGTCAGATCAGGAGTTGCCCAGACAATTCTGGAAATCCAGCAAGCTCAGAGCCATGACCACTCTCCGTAATTTTACCAGTCATTGAAGTGAGACTGAAAGGTCTGAAATAATCAGAATCTTTGTTCTTGCAATTCTTGAACATTGGAACATTTACCAGGTTCTGGTCAACTGGCACATCTGCTCTTTTTTGACATTTTGAATTTACCTTTTCTGGTGCTTTTGAGAGACTGAACTTAAAAACTGATCAGCACTGGTGAGCCCCAATGCAGTTTCCCAAGGAACCTTACTAACGAGTTCCCTGAGTAGTCAGAAATCTGCTCTCCCATAATCAGTTGAAATTTTGGTGGCAATTTACAGTGAGTACCTGAGCCTGTTGCTGATGGTGAAGGGTGACAGGGAATCGCCTGCATGAAGTGTGATCAGGTGGATGATTTACTCACTGTGGTGGTGAAGCTAAAGGGGGAGGTAGAGAGATTAAGCAGTTTCAGAGAGTACAAGCAGGAAATGGGTTGGTGGAGTAACTCTCATCCAAACCTACAAAAAAGACACTGAGGTCATACCCCCCCTCAATGGTAGTGGACTCCCTCTGCCAATGTTAATCGAAGGAAAGTGATTTAAGGGAAGAAGAGGAGTGGAAACAGATGCCAGCTTGGCAACACAGGCAACCACCATCCCAATCTACCTTGATTCCCCAGGTGCCCCTATGTAATAGGTTTGAGACTATGGAATTTGAGGGCAAGGTAGGTGAGGATGTGATGGAAGGTCCACTCTTGATGTTGTCTAGGCTGAGACAGTTGACTCCACACCTCAACAAGTACAGAAGAGTGATCGTGGTAGGTACCTCCTTTTTAAGAGGAATGAGGGGCCCTATATGTTGTCCTGACCTTACCCGTAGGGAAGTGTGCTGCCTCCCTGGGGCCCATGTGAGGGATTGCATCAGAGACCTAAAGGTCCTGACCAAAGAATGGTTCTGAGTTCAAACAAAAGATTCTGACAGAGAACATAAATGGATGGCTGCATGACTAGAACCACAGGCCACATGACAGTTTCAAGGAAAGCGGCATTTGTGGTTAGGTTTACTTATCTTGTTTTGGTAGAGAGTTGATCTTGCCAGTTATCTTGTTTTGAAGATGGCTGACCTTGCTTACAGTTCCAGTTGGGATTCTGCATCATGCACTGGCCAAGTAGATGTGGTGGGCAACTGAAGAAAAACCTGCAGACCTTGGAGAGAATAAAAGCAGGAAAGAGACCATAGTGAGAGAGAGGAAAAGTACATGTTGAAGCAGAGGATGCCTTGCTTACACTATCTATCAAAGCCACTACAGGCATGTTCCTTCCCTTTCCCTTACTTGGCTTTTTGTCCATCTCTTAAAAGTCTGAGAAAATTCTGAGGATTGTCAAAAAGAACTTCAGGGGTCAAGGGTGGTTAGTGGATGGAGGAGGCATGTAAGTAGTTTTAAAGATCTCTTTAGTGGCAAGGAATAATACTGAAAATACAGAAAAACATGGTTGAGAGACTGGTGCAAATGTAAAAATGTTTTCTTTGACCATAGGGCTTTTTATCTTGGTACCTGGCCTGATGGCTGCAGATGGGTCTCACCTGTCTTGAAGGGGGAAACTGATCCTAGTCTAAGAGCTGGCATGGCTCATTGTGAGGGTTTTAATCTAGATTTGAAGAGGGAAGAGTATAAAAGCAGAACAGCTAGAAATGAGTTTAGGGGAAGAATGATGGGATTGAGAGTGAGGCAAAGAGTTTAGCTGAAGTGAATCTATACCAATGCATGCAGTATAGGTAACAAAGAGAAGGAGCTGTATGCCACTGTACTCCAGACAAACTGTGACTTAGTTGACATTATGGAAACATGATGGGATTGCTCTGTGACCAGAGTGATGCAATGGATGGCTGTTCAGAAGGAGTAGGAAAAGTAGGGGTTGGTGGTGTGGCTATGTTAGAGAGTGTTTTGATATTATTGAGCTTGCAGCTGGGAATGATAAGGTTGAATCTCTGTGGGTAAGGACCATGGGGGGGATCAATTAGGTGGACATGAGCTCAAGTTGAATGAGAGGAGGTTCGAGTTGAACTCTAGGAAATAATTCTTCTCTGATTAAGTGGTCAGGTGCTGTAACAAGCTATCCACAGAGGTGATGAAGTCACCATCCCTAGAAGTGTTCAAGAAATGTTTAGGTGTTGTACTGAGGACAAGGTTTACTGGGAAATAATAATTATAAGTGGATAGTTGGATAGGATGATCACAGAGGTCTTTTCCAACCTTAGTGATTCTATGATTCTGTGTTTCTATACGTTTGATTAGGCAGATAGAACATTCATGTCAGATATCTTAATAGTTCTCCCTATTAAAGCATATAATAAGTGAAATAGGGAAGTGAGGAACTTTACTTAATTACCTGAAGTTTATAGCACTGCACATTTATATATATATATATATATATATATATATAAAATATAATCTAGTTACATAATATACAATATAATATATATAATTATAATTATGTAATATAATATAATGTAATGTATTTGTTTTTGGCTTTTGCTTAATAAAGTAGAATTGTCATAGCTCACTATTAGAAAGTAGAAATAGACATTTAAAAAAATCAGGAGAAAATCAAGGAATTTTGCTTTTATAGGGAATATTTAGAGGCCTAGATATGTTCCAGTCTGTACTACAATTACACAAGTTATGTTGCCATCATCAGAGTTCAAGGATTTTTCTTCCAAGTCTCCTGACTACCAGGGAGATCACACTGAACTAACCTGAGAATCATCTTACTCATTTTACAGACCTGTTATATTTGTAGAGAAAGTTACTCCTTACCATCTCACCATACTCAGTTGTGCATGAAATTCAGAAATGTCTGTATACTAAGATAAGAAGAAGCTATTTTAAACCTTTAAAGTAGAACAGTCTTATTTCAGCGGAAGCTCTTTCTGAAACAGGATGAGTATTTGGCTTATCTGAACAAAAGAGCTTCCAGGGAAGATTACAGTCTTTTTGTTGTTGTTGTTGTTACTGTTTTGATTGTAATTCATGTGTTTTAATTTTTACTACCTTTAAAAAAAAAAAAAAGTTTGTTGAAAGGAATTATGAGGTACTACAGTTCTGTCCAACTGATCTGTTCATCTATTGCTGCATTTATTCGTTATAGTTTTGCAGTAGTTATGAGACTGTAAATTTAAGCTAACAGTTTTTGCCTTTGTTTTTAATCTCTGCTGTGCAAATTATCTTCATTTAAATGCATTAATTTCAAGTAAAAAGGGAAAATAAAATGATAGAATGTTTGCAAGTTGCCACTCTACAGTTTTCAGATGATCAGCCTACCCTTACCCCTCAAGACTCACTTGTTCAAGTGATATTTTCTAACTAAAACAGATGATACTTTATGAAAACAAAAAGAAACAAACAAAAAAGCCCTAATGTCCATTCAGGAAAAGAAAGGATGGAGAGGAAGTTGTGCAAAATAGAGTAACAAAATGCATCATAGTCTAGCTTCTTATGCATGGTTATCAATTCAGTTTCAGTACAGGCCCATATAATGCCAGATTTAGAACATTCAGCCATGGTAAATGGCTCGGTCTATAGATTATTTCCAATGTGACAATAATTATTTTAATTTCTTAACATGTTTCAACACTGAATGACTTTACAGAGAAAGTCTACATCACTTTCATTCTGTGAGGGTTGACTATAGACATATTTCCACCCACATTTTAGACATCTGTCTCCATCTTGAGCACATATTTAAGGGCTAAACTTAAAAGAGAAATCCATTATCTTCCAAACATTCTAAACAGAGTGCTACTTTATCTTTCAGAGTGTTAAATCCCCACTGTTTGAAGGGATCCATCATGTGTAGCAAATTTAGAAATGGTATTTCAGTGTCAGAAAAATGCTTTATCACTTGAACCAAAATGACATCTACGAAATTATCACATTCTCAAAAACAACAACTGATGCTTTTCTTTGCCTTCTGTTACTTTTCACAGTCTATGCAAAGGACACTGAAGAAGTCAAGAAGCACCAAAAAGCAGCATAAATTCAACAGTGAAGTTATTAAGCAGGATTACAAAAAGTGAAAAAAAAAAAGTCAATTTAAAAAGTAAACAATAAACCAATCAAACCAAATTAAAAACAACAATCTAATTCATGAATGTGAATTGAATGATTCTTCTGTTAATGCACCATTTCTGCATTAACCAATTCAATGTGTATTTTTATGTATGCTTCATAATTTAACCATAATTTCAACTTTCATAGTAAAGCACATTTAGTAGAAGATGAGTGTACACCAAAGTATAATAATTTTTGGCTAAGCAAGAATCATGATGCATCTTTTTATTATGTTTAAAATGCTTTGTATAGTATTCTGTGGAAAAAGTATTGTAAAATTTCAGAATTTTGAATGGAAGAATAATCCATTTCCACACATTTGTGCTTTGAGCTGATAAAGTGAAAACATTAAAAATATTAAAAATATTTATTGCATAGGGAAAATGGGAAAAACTGTCAGAAAAAAAAAAAGATTGGTGAGAGAACATATGTCTCTATTTACAGATATTTACTGTATTTTCAGTTGTCATTTCTTAATATATTTAATATATAATTGAATGACTACTTACCATATCAAAAAATTTTTAATCGTATTTTCTTATCTGAGGCTTGGATTATCCCCCACTCTTTCACCAAATGGAAAAAATAGTAATAATAATATAAATGCAAACTTCTAACTCTTACGTACCTAAATCTAAGATCAGGAGAATTTGCATGTCTTAATATACAGTACTAATGAAATGTAAGAAAGAGGTATAAGTATCCAAGAAATAATAAAAAAAAAAATCATTAACCCGTACTTCACTTCTTTTACACATTTTCTGGTTTTTTCCCTTCCTTTTACAAAAGCCATTAGAAATTAGGATTCACATGAACATCATGTGTAACAGAAAAGCTGTTCCCTTAGCAACAGAAGCAGTGAAACAGAAATGAACACTCTTCCTCAAGACTAAGATATTGTTTTAGATTCAAATGTTTTTGTTAATACGTATTAATTAATAGCTGGTCTCAAAGAAGTTCCTCTGCAGTATATATCACTTTTACAAATAACTAAAGCCAGAGAAACACTAGCGATGGAAATTTTGAAGCTGTCCAGAAAGTGATGCATACAAGATATTTATCGCTCTTTCCCATAATTGAAATATGAACATTCATGAAGATCTTTTCAAAATACTCCCACTAATAAGGTAGTTTGCACTCTTATTTTATTTTTATTTTATTACATTTATAGAATATGGAATCATATAATCGTAACTTTGTAGAATCATAGAATGATTTCTTCTGGAGGAGATCTTAAGGTTTATCTAGTTCTCTACCACAGACAACACTTCCTGCTGCATTATGTTGCCCTAAGACCCTTCCAAACCGACCATGAACTCCTTCAGGTATGAGACATCCACATCTTCTTTCAGCAACCTTTTCTAGTGCTTCAGAACCCTCACAGAAAAGAATTTATTCCTAATCTTTAATCTACCCTATTTGAGCTTAAAACTATTACTTTTTGTCTTATTACTCCACTTAGCCATAAAACATCCTTCCTCAAAATTCTTGTATGGTCCCTATAAATGTAAGGGGAATTGTTCCTATATGAGTAATTTGAAAAGAGTCATTATCTTGGTATCTTCACATTGTATATATCTCTATGCTGTGTTAATAGCTCTCCTTTAGGGATAATAGAAGTACAGTAGACAGAGAATTAAACTACTTTATTTGAAATTAATCAAAACAATATATGTACTGTAAGGTTTTGTTTTGTTTTGTTTTTTACTCAAATGTATAGTGATAGATTGATAGATCTACTACAGATTTCTTACTTCCTATTTAGAATGGTATTATTATATTTATCACACATACCTGGCAGTCTTTACATTTGATTTTAACAGGATCACAATTTCTCAGCAGTACTAAAGGTACCAAAGATTTCTTTCTTGCTCTCTATTCATCCTTTTCTAAGGATCTATTCTTGATTCAAGTGAGGTTGGCAGTCAGTGTTCTGCATTGAAAACTGCAGCTTTCTCTGTGTAACTCAGTAACTATAGTCAGATATTTTGCTTATATGGATGTCCTGAGCGTTTTTATTGTTGTTCTTCTAGTTTTCAGTTACACTTTGGCATTTCTGTAAGCTTTGGCCAGAAACATATTAACATAGACTATAGAAATGATCACCTCTCTGATTTTTTCCTATATCTGCCATTAAATAAAATCATAGAATCACATAATTATAGTGGTTGGAAGGAACTTCTGCAGATCATCTAATCCAGCCCTTCTGCTTAAGTACTTTCCATAGAGTAAGTTACACAGGAAACCCATTTTCATTCTCTGGGTGAAATTCTGGGTTCATTTTCTATTTCCAAGTAGACTAACAAACCTTTGCTCAGTACTTCTCTTACTATATCACACATAACCATCTAACCCATTACTCAGTGTTATCAAGAATAAGACAAGAATATATTTTCTAAATTATCAATTGAAACAGGTAAGTCTGTGAAATTTTCAATATTACATGATAACAAAAGTAATTTGTTTGGATGTATTAATGTCTCTACATCTTTTTCTATTAAATGATTCCAATTTACAACCCAGTGACTTTTATTCATTCTCTTTAGGGACAAGTTACGTAACTTGAATTTTAATATTCTAGCGGTCTGAAAGGATAGGATAAAGTTGTGAGGGAAAAGACTGTTCAATATGTTTATAAAATAATGCAAATTGACAAGTTTATTCTCTACTTAAAGTGACACAAAGATTTATCACTGATTACAATCATTTAAGGAAATCATGGAAACACAAGTAAACAATGTATTTCAAGAGTAATTACATTTAAAACTCATTATGATCGATCTTCACCACATTTTTTTTTGGTGAGATGGTATGGGAAATTCAGTGAGAAAAGTTAGTATGAGTGATCTGTAAATGGATGATAAGAAAGTGAGAGAAGGGGTTACTTTCTCAGAAACTGCAGACACTATAAACTATTTTTCTTGCATTGCGACAGAATCTTTACAATTCAAAATCCTGAACTCAAGAAACCTGAGACCATGCATTATTTACATGTTCTTTTACAATGTCGGTTACTCAACATAATTTCAATAAAATAGAAGGATATTTTATTATAGTTACTATTTGTTTCTACCTGCCACTAAATTTCTGTTTGCAATCTTCTGTTTGCAGTTATATATATACAATAAGTCCACTAGATATCTGATAGAGAAAAAAAATATCTTGGGGTATCTTGAAATAAGAGTTTACTTCTGAAGAATTAATTAATCTCAGAATGAATTACCAAAAAAAAAAAAAAAAAAAAAAAGAATAAAGAGAGTAAAAGGGACTGAATTATGGAATAGTTCATTTCCATTGTGATTGATGAAAAAATATCAGACAGAAACTAAGTCTGTTTTTGACTAACATGATTCATAATTCTATTCATCATTTGCATAGAAATAAGTGGTGATTAGGATCTGTTCAAGATCCATGTTAAGAAATCAACAGCTTTGCCAATTATCCTGTTATAAATTTCTCAGTATCTTACAAGCACTCTCATGAGATGGCAGCAAATTGCCTTCAGTACAAGAGCCTTTACCAGTGGTACTTATTTCATGGCATATCCAAAAAATTTTCTCCCCAGAGAATCAATGGCACTTCTAGTCAGGGAAGCGTAATTTTGTTTTGCCAGTGAAGAAATGTTATTACATATTTTCCTGTTAAAGTCACTCACCATATAATCTTCTCTGATCAATGTAAGTAGACAAATAACTAATTTGCTTGTCTATACAAAATCCCTTCTATTGAAAGAGGGATATCTGATTAATTAATACAAAGTGAATTGTCTATTAAGTCTTACATCATAGAATGGCATAAAAATACAGACTACTAAATAAAAATGTATCGTGAGGGTGTCACAGAGAAAACACTTTTGTTTGTTAAAAACATCAAATAATATTATCTACCCCTGATGGTTATACTTCATCATTCTCCTTTTGTGTAGTTGCCCTCTCCAATACCAGAAATAAATGAATGAATGGATAAATAAATAAATAATAAAAATACCTATCTACTTTTTAGTAATCATCATCATCACTGTCATAAAATAGAAGCATACATTATCAAGAGTAACAGGATATACCAGAAAATTGAGGGAAATTAGTTTAATATGTTGACAAAGATAGAGTGGGATGATGAGGAAAAAAAAAAAACAGGTAAAACTAAAAACATCCTTTCCCTTTCTCTTCTAACTTTTCTCCCTTACAGATCTTCAGAGAGAAGGGGAATGAGTGCTGTGGTCAGTTTTCCTGCTCCTTTCTCCTCACGCTTTTCTACTGTACCTGGAGTTCTCATGGGGTATAATTCTTCACAAATATCTCCAAAGTGGGTCATTCCCATAGGTTGTGGTTATTCAATAAAAATCTGCTACTGTGTAGGTACAACATAAATTCTTTCCTGAAAATCAGTTAATGACTGGGCTAATTCACTTGAATTGCAGTTCCAATCAGGACCTTCTCTTGTGTGCACATCCACCTCTTCTGGTGTGAAGTCATCCATAAGCTGCAGTGTTCTGCATCTGTTCTGATATGGTGCCCCATGGGATTAAGCAATATTGCCTTCTCCACCAGGGACATCACTGCAGACTGCAGGAAACCTTCTGCTCCATTGTCTGGAATACCTGCATGTCTTCTCCTCCAATCTGCAGAGATGTTATTCTGACATTTCACAGAATCACAGAGTATCAGAGATTGGAAGGGAACTTGAAAGATCATCTTGTACAATCCCCCAATTGGAGCATGAACACCTAGATCAGATCACACAGGAACACATCCAGGCAGGTTTTGAATGTCGCCAGAGAAGGAGATCCCGCAACCTTTCCGGGCAGCCTGTTTCAGTGTTCTGTTACACTTACTGGGAAGATTTTTTTCATACTTCATTGGAACTTCCAATGTTCCAGCTTGCACTCACTGCCCCTTGTCCTGTGTTTGTATGTCACTGAGAGGAGCCTGGCTCCATCCTCCTGTTACTCATCCCATATTTATAAATATTAATGAGGTTACCTCTCAGTCTCCTCTAAGCTGAAGAGATCCAGCACTCTCACTTTTCCTTGTAAGAGAGATGCTCCACTCCCTTAAATCATCTTTGTGGCTCTGCACTGGACTCCCTCAAGCAGTTCCCAGTTCTTGAGTTGAGGGGTCCAGAGCAGGACACAGTACTCCAGATGCAGTCTCATCAGGGCAGAGTAGAGGGGAAGGAGAGCTCTCTCAACCTACTAACCACACCCCTTCTTCTTTAATAAGTGTTTAACTTCTCTGTTTTGTTTACTTTCAGTGCATAATGAACAGGAGATTCTAAGCCTTTCCCAGTGCTGATCATAGAATAAGTGAAATATACACCAATTTATACAACCTTTTAAGGCTTTTCTATACTGGAAAAATCTGATTTCCATTGTAAGTGTGTACATTTGTGCTTGTACAAATGCTAGGAAAGATTTTACTTTAATATGAATAAGGTAAATTGAACATATATTTTGCATTGCAACTTTTACATCTACCATAAAAATATAAATAATTAAATATTATAAATATTATATATGTATACTTCAATTGTAAAGAAGCAGTACAGTCAAATTAACTTTAACTCCAAAGAAACTTATTTAAATGAATTCTGTAGACAGCAGTCGAATTATTAAATATACTCAGCTTATGGAGAAAACTGTAATTGATTTGGACAACAAGATGCTGAAGGCAAGGAAGTGATTAGCATTTTAAAGATTTTCTCCCTAAAATTTGTAATTTTTAAGCTATTGCTTAGACAATGGAAATCTGTCATCCTTGATGTGTTTTTCAAGTGGAGTGCTTGAGGATGTTCAGGTTCCTCAAATGGTCACAAACATGATCTTCACTTAGAGAGGGAGGGATGTTGCTTCCCCAGTCCCCTTCTGTCAAACCAAACATTTGAGGGTGCACGGTGGCAGTTGTTAAGATGACTGAAGCAATAATTTAAGTACCTCATCCTTCTCTTTGTTGTTAACAGCTTACCTATGTCACTCACTATGGGGGAGTACACCCTGCTGGACATCCCTTTTCTGGTTGAAGTACCTGGAGAAGCCTTTATTGTTATTACCGGCACTCCTTGCCAGATTTTTTACAAACTGGGCCATAGCTTTCCGGACCCAATCCCTGCACAGCCTACCAGCTTTCTTATATTCTTTCCATTGTACTTGCCCCTGTATCCATTGCCTGTGCCTTTTATTCTGGCTCTTCAGTTTGACCAGCAGATACCAGTTCAGCTGTGTCACTCTCTTGCTTTCTTTTCCTGACTTGCTCTTCCTGGGGATGAAGAACTCTTCCATAATGATCCACCAGCCTTGCACTGCTGCCTTGTCCACCAGGACATTTTCCCACATTGTTCTGTTGACTGAGTCCCTGAAGAGACAGAATTTAGCTTTCCTAAAATTTAGCATCTTAATTTTACTGTTTGCCTGTTTCATATCCCTCGGGAGGGTGAACTTAATCTTAGCATGATCACTACAGCCCAAACAGCCTCCAATCCTGATGTTACAAATCAGATGTCAGTTTTTCTTGGTAGCTAAGAAATTGGAATAATAATAATAATAATAAAATAATTTCTGGAAAATGTAAAATGGAAATTGAATCAACAGTATATTTTGGCATACTATAGGAAGTAGAAATGTGACTTCAAATATTCACACATTTTAAGGCCAGAAGATTTTGTCCGGAACATCTCTCAATAATTCCCATTTTAAATCTGAGGCTAATTCACATAAGAGAAGAAAGGTTAAAGAACTAAGAAATAGAACTATACACTCTCACATTTAAGACAGTTAAGACACAAGTTTCCATAGAGATGAGGAATTCTGTAAGCGTGACCAGACAATAACCTTTCTGGATTTGGTATATTACACTAAAATTTTAGGATACTGTATCTTTATTACTCTAATTCATTTCTTATTCTAGGTGAATTTTAGAGATTGTATAATGTGCAGGCAAATGAAGTATACATAGAACTGACATTTTTCAAAAACATGAACTGAATTACTCTTGTATAGTTCTTTCAAAAGTAAGAATCATATTCACTGTACAAATGTGGTCATGCAAATATCAATTCAAAATATATATTCAGAAAATTTTCGACATTAGATACATTTCACATCTGGAAAGCTTTATAGCTAAACTTTCAGAGTCTTTCTAAAGTAATGTGGATAATATCTTAACCTCTATGATGTGAAAATACTCTCAAGCCATATTTGAATATGCTAAATGTTAACCAAATTAAGCTTTTCAACTGTTAATAGTAACAAGAGAGAAAAGAAGAGTGAAGTGTTATTACTGCCTCATTGCTAAGTAGAAAAATTATCACATCCATATTCACAATTTCAGTTATTTTACAAACATTCTACATTCTCTGAGTTCAGGCTTCCTCCAGAAATGTGGAGGGTTGGATTTTATATATTTAACAAATACAGTATGTAAAAACATCAAAGAAGATCATGAAGCATGATAGAAGAAGAGTAAGGAATCTATCTTACTCTGAGATCCCAGCACAGAAAATCATCATGTGTCTGAAATTTGAGGAAAAAAAGTAACTGTAATAATTTGAGTATAATTATCTCCATTACAAGAAGAAAACATTTAGTTGCCTGCTATAAAAAAAGAGTGTAAGAAAATAATTTGTTCTATCACACTCAGAAAACCATATCATTATCAAGTCAGGACTAAAAGACAACCTGCTTCACACAGTAATAAGAGTTCCATTATAAAGAATATTTCATACAGCATGTTTCCATGGTAAGACACGTATGTCACACAAAATGATACACTGTGCCAAGCCCAAAAGAAAAAATTTCATCTCAAGTGAAAAGTCTGATTCTGCAAAATCTTGAGAAATGAAAATTCCTTGCTGATTTCTTAATCAAGATCTTACTTTTTCAGTAAGCCCCAAGAAATCTCTTCAAGGTGCTTATGAAGAGGAACAGCAACAGAAAACCCAAGCTGAACTAGTGCCTCCAATACTTAGAGAAAACATCTGATTTAATGAACTGAAGCACTAACAAATGTATTCAAATTTCTTGGGAATTAATCTCAAATGCATAACATCTTTTTCAAAACTTACTCTGCCAATATACTGTGAAAATAATTCTACCTAATCTTGATTTCAGAAAACTGAACTTCCATATTTTGGAAAATAAATAGCCAAGTGCTTATACACCACTGCCTTGCTGGGCATCGGATCAAGTGGTATCACATCACATTTGAAAACTAACTGCATGTCTGTTCCAATTTCTACTTCTCAGTGTGAGAGTTTAACTCCAGATAAACCTCTCCAGTGATGGGCTAACATGTTCAGTGCAATTTTTATCAGATCCTTTTTATTGTTTCTAAAATAGAATCACTACAAACAAGCAAGAAAGATTCCTCTATTTATGTATATGTGTACTTAAAGCCACTCTATAATTTTGTCATGGAGGACAGTGATGAGCAATAAGCTGACATACACAAGGGGGGAAGAAACATAGGAATTGAGAAGGTCTCAGCTCATTATAAGCAAACACCATATAAAGACAGACATAGCTCAGTGGGATTCACACTGTTAGTGAAGGTCTAGAAGACCCTGGATGTTGATAGGGAAGGATCTGGCTGGTAAAAGTTTACTGATAAGAGAGGTTCTGAGAGGTCTGGATGGTAAACATCAGTCAAAGACTGGCTGCATTCTGGCTAGTGGGACTAGGCACCTGCGCACAACTTGAATTCATGTAGAGTTCACAAGGGAGATTAGGATTTCTTCATCCCTAAGACCCCAGCCCTCAACTACCAGGAGGCAATGCACAAGTGCAAGCTTGAAGAGATCCCTCTAGAACTCATTGTAACATGAAGAGGGGATAGGTTATAAATATGTTTTAGAACTGTACGTTATAAGTAGCTGCTTGTTAGATGATAGGGTGTGCGGTTTGGGAAAAGTTATATCCCTTGCAACCACTGGTGAAATACATACCTGCTTTATAACCCTTAATTGAGTTATAGGGATAATCCTGCAATTTAATGTCAGAGATCATTCCAGAGATAGGTTACTTCTGGAATAAAGTCCTTACTCTCCATTTTTAACTCATCATCAGCTTTTAAGTTCATCTGAGAGGAAAGAATGGAGGGCAAATTAAAGAAAAAATGGGTTGTCCTACTATTGTGGTTTAAAACAGCAGGCAGCAAGGCATCATACAGTCATTTGATCACCCTCCCCCATCCCACCTTTAATGTGGTAAGATAGAGAATCAAACAAAACAAAACAAAACAAAACAAAACAAAACCAGCAAAATAGAACTCGTGGGCTGAGATCAAAACTATAAAAGCTATTTAAGACTATAAGCTACAAAAGCAATTAAGAAAACATGAAAAGTAAATAATAATAGTAATGACAATACATATTTACAAACAAGTGATGAATAATGCAATTGCTCACTACTCACTAAACAATGCCCAGCCAGACCCAAGCCTACCCCCACCAGACAACTTCACACAGTTTGGAAAGTTCTTTGTCTCAGAATATCATATAGCAGGGTATTCTTCAACACATATTGTTCCAGGAAAATTAGTGGTTTAAGTCAGTCTCTATCCATTGATTTTAAAAGCATAAATCTCATAATATGAGGACAGAATTGGTCTAGCATTATGTAAACGTCTGGAACACATATATGACTGAAAGTTATAATTCATTCTAGATTCAAACCTCCTCAAGTCAATGAATTCTAAAGTTAATCAAATTTGTATTCACAAAAGAAAGCAAAACAAATTATGATATTGCTGTTTATGTATCTATACAATAAAACAGGACACAGAAAATTGATTTTACGTAAGGTGTAGAAAGACTGAAAAATAAAAAAAGCAAGTTATATATATTAATTTAAAAATAGTTTTTGAAATACACAGAAAAAGAAGCATCTAGTTTTCTTAGCACTGTTCAATTCAAAGGACAATTTAATACAATAGAAATTCCAGGCTTTTAGAGAGATATCTTTAAAATAAACTCCTTGTCAGCCTTAGATTAATGAATCTTAAAAATGAGAATTTTCCCAAAATCGCCACACATCAGGATCTTAAGAAAGACCTAGAGGCCCTGGAGCGTGTTCAGAGAAGGGCAACAAAACTGATGAGGGGTCTGGAGCACAAGTCTTATGAGGAGCGACTGAGGGAGCTGGGATTGTTTAGTCTGGAGAAAAGGAGGCTCAGAGGAGACCTCATCGCACTCTACCACTTCCTGAAGGGGGGCTGTGGTGAGGAGGGGGTCGGCCTCTTCTCCCAGATGGCTAATGACAGGATGAGAGGGAATGGCCACAGGTTGCGCCGGGGAAGATTTAGATTAGATTTGAGGAAAAATTTTTTCTCTGAAAGAGTGGTCCGGCACTGGAATGGCCTGCCTAGGGAGGTGGTTGAGGCACCATCCCTAGCACTGTTCAAGAAGCGTTTAGATGAGGTGCTAAGGGATTTGATTTAGTAGCTTGGTGGGTAGGGATGGTGGTAGGAGGATGATTGGACTAGATGATCTTGTAGGTCCTTTTTAACCTAATGTATCTATGAATCTATGAATCTATGAATCTGCAAAAAAAAAGGAAGCTCTGAGAAAATAAAAAAGCACTTTTTTTCCTTGAGCTTCAATAAAGCTTACTAAAATGCAATCTAATCCAAAGTATCTGATTTTATACTTTGCAACATTTCTGAATAATATTTCTCTGAGACTTGAGATGTAATCAGTATAGTAAAATCTCACATTTAATTATACAACTCAACATATACTTAAGAACGCAAGCATATTTCTCTAACCTCACTCAAAATATCCTGTGGATCTGAATGAAACTCATATTATTGTTGTTTTAGTTGTGATCATTGTTTTAGTTTATGGGAGAGTTTAGAAGAGACTTGTATTTATTTCAGCAGTTTATGGGCTGGTTTGGCCTGGTTCTGTGGCAAATAGGCAGGGGGCCCATGGACCCATGACATGAGAAAAGGATAAGGGGAAAAGGGGAAAGGAGAAGGAGAAGGGCCTAAAAACAAGACAGCAACAGTGATGTGAGGAGGAAAGCTAATGTAGCAAATTAGATATCAGAATAGAAAATAACTCAGAATAGTACAATATAATTGGAATTGAAGCTAATAAATCAAGCAAAATGAGAGTGTCCAAAACCTAAGGCCTTCCTCTGACTATGAAGGCAAGACAGCCAGGGAGCAAACACACTACTGGGATGAGTGAAAAGGAGCAAAGAGAGAGGGTTCGCATGACTTGTGAGTAGTTTTATCTTTTCCTCTGAATGGAAAACAGAAAGCACAAAGTAAAGTAAAGCCCTCTGGGATATGTAGTTCTTCTCTTCTGAAACAGGTGTACCTGGAACTCTCAATGATCCATAGAACTGGAGCTTTAAGTCTTTAAATCCCAGTGCACAACATGATGTTATGATATGGAATACTGATATGGTAATAAAAATCATAAAATCATTACAACTTGTTTACTTATTGAATACTTATGGTCTCAAAATCCCTTATAATAAAAGCATTGTTAAAAGAAAACCATTCTAGAAACTGTCATGAATACATGAAGAAGTAGTGGGTAAGAGCAAGTGAAGAGTTGAAATTTACTTTCTTTTTTTTTTCTTTCCAAACTACAGTGTAAAAGGCTTGCATTTTTTTTTTTTCCTGATGAAAAGCTTTTATTTAAAATTCTTTTGGTCTAGATGCAATGGTGGGAAAAAAGATAAGGTATTTATTTGGCCTAGCATATTACAAATTTGTAAAATCCTGAAGTTATAGGCAACACTTCAAAGATTTTGATTATTCCATACTCCACAAGAAAATACTTATAAGAACTTAAGTTTTTGCTATCATTAGTATTCTCTCTGGAAGATAGTGCTACAAGGAAAATGAATCTATTTCATCTCATTGCAGGACAGAAATTTTCTAAGTTTCCAAGTTTACTCAAAAGAACACAACCCTTGTTTCCCAGCCAGGTTTATTGATGAAAGAGAAAGGAATAACTCTGAAGTACTCAGTCAAGTCTACATGTAGTATTTTAGGACTGAAACACATAGTGATAAAGCAGTCAACAAAGAACTGTAATTCTTTATCTATAATTTAATTTTTATACTTTATCTATGTTCTGTAAAGCTCCATAAAACAGCAGACATTTCAGTGTTATACTTTATGCTTTGGGAAAAGTCTCTCTTAGAAAGCATCCTACAGCTACAAATTCTAGAAATTCTTTAAATGATAATTAAAACCAACTTGTTATATAAAAACTTAGGCCCATACTAATACCTGTGGTCTCATGGAGCAATTCAGTGAAATTTCCTAAGCATAAACCATGCCTTGAATATATGATGAAATCATATTAGATTTCAGCAGATCCCATTACAGTCCAGCAGAACAATGAGGAAGATTTCTTTTGCAAAATCCAGCTGCAGTCTATCCACTTGGCAAATTGAATGCCTTGAAGGTGTTTATGTGATGTTCCAAAGCTGTACAAATAAAGTTGTTGCATTTTTTATACTTTTGAATCAGAGGAAGTATTAAAATCAAGGAAAGACTTGAAACCCAAAACAAGAACCAGTAAAGAAAAATAGGACCTATTTATGACTTAACCTAAGTGGTAGAACAACCTAAGTGGTAGAACAAGAGCTTACTCAAATTCTGATCCATTATTTTTGGAACTGGTATTCCACCAGTGCAGATATACCTTAAGGGTAAATTTTGACAGAAAACTACATAGTGCTCAGGGACATCTTTTTCATAGTCTTTACAAGTAAGAAAACAAAGCAATGCACAGAAGGAGACTGACTCATTTATGTTCTTCAAAGAGTTGTTTTTTCAAAGAAACAATTTGTGCTTTCCCTATCTCCCTATGAAATATACAGGAATAACATACAGAGTCAATAAATACTGTTTAATCAATGTAGATAAGTTGGAAACTTCAAAACAGCATAAGAAAATATGTGAAATAAACACACTGGAAGGGATTTTTTTTAGTAAATACAGAAGACACCATTTTCTGCCTCAGCAGACTGGTACATTACCAAAGCCAAAAAGTCTCTGTACTTTAGTAGTTACAAGCAATATCCTAGAATAGATAAAGTAACTCTTCTGCTTTAATAATTCATTTCTAAATACATAAATTATTTGTGCATCATTTCTGATTCCAGTATGGAGAAAAAATATATGCATAAACATCAGAATTCCTCATTTAATTTCTATAAGAGGAATAAAATAGAAGCTCAGCGCCAACAAGTACTTTCTTGTAGGCACAAAGAGTCCTGACCTATGCTGACAGTCTAAAGGAAAAAACTAATTTTAAACTACTTATATATTAAATCTACAAGCCTAATGATTCTATTCTCAATGGAAACTCAAAATATCTCTATGATATCAAGCATTCCGAATTAAACTCACAAAGTTTAATTTAATTTAATTTAAATTTAGCTGCAAAGAGAATAAAGGTTGATTTAACAAACAGCAATTATTTAAAAACAACATCCTGGAACTCAGCTATTCAAATAACCTATTTGTTCTAAAGTACTGTAAAGGGATTTTCTTTAAGACAAGACAACAATACCTTGTGAATAGTTTAACATACAAAAGGAATTTATTCTGATTCTCCAAAGTGAAGATGAGGAACATATGACAAAAAGAGAGCCACGTCTTAAAGCATCACTTTTAGAAAAATGAAATAGATGTAAAATGAAGCCGACAAAACAAGAGCGTCCCCAAAGGGTTAGTCTCCTAAGAAAGATGAAAATTTGTCTGAGACTGTGACTGTGACAGTGTGCTCCATAACTCTGACCTTAATTACCAAGTCAGGTAGAGATTTCTGTGACAAACCCTGAACTACAGCAACTTTATTATTATTGTTGTTGTCATTATTATTATTATTATTATTATTATTATTATTATTATTATTATTATTATTATTTTCACATGGTGACTGAATTAAAATGTCTTTTAATCACCAAGTTAAAGATCTTAACTTAGTGAAAACTATATTGCTAACAAAGGAATTATATCATATTTTTAGAAAAATATCTAGGTCATATTGAATCATTTAATGAATAACTTGAAAATCTGTACCATGTAACTTTTTCAGTGCAGTGGAGATACAGAGTTTTTGATGAGCTTCTAACCAGAAATAATACAAAACATACATACGAGGTAATGATGTGTTGTCATTCCTTACTGAATAAATTCACATGAATTTTATTCTTGACATCTACAGAATTTGGGTTTTTTATGTCAAACAAGGGAAAACATTTGCATTTTGAATTAAAATTGAATTGAGTTAAATTGAATTGAAAATGCAATTACAGATGGATAGTTTTCTCCTTATTATCTGGATTATTTATTTATGTGTGTGTGTGTGTGTGTGTGTGTGTGTGTGTGTGTGTGTGTGTGTAGCAAACATAGCACTGGCATAAAAAAATACATTTGAAAAACTAACACTTCAGTGTCAATTTGAAATGTGACAGAAAATCTGCTGGAATTGAATTTTTTTCACCTTGTATGGGGAACAGATTCTTTCTGCTATCTCGAGCTGTTCAAATGTGATTGGATGCCAAATAACAGCACACAGTGCATTTGATATAGCTGTACCTGATACCGGTTTGACAACTTCTGGAAAGAATCTGTCATATTCACACTTAGATTTCTCTGTCAATAAAGATTTCCTGATTTATTTTTTTCTTCTGTTGTTATTTGTTTTCTTTAACTTTACTTTGTTTTATTTATCTGTTTAATGAGGACAAATAAATAAAGTTATTAATCATTTAAGGAGCAAGCCCGTCATATTAAACATAAGAAATAAAACAGGTATAGAGATTTGACTATAAAATAGGTATAGTCAAATCTCTTTGAGTTTTTATGAGCAAATATCATCTTTTGAATTTCATTTAATCAGAACATTTGAAAAAGAAGGGTTGGAAGAGAGTCCCATCATGCCATCAAAGGCGCAACCCCTCCCTGCCTGACTTCCCCAGTTCCCCCTAAGCAATAGGTTTGGGATACTAAAAACTGATGAGGAGGTGAGTGGGGAGATGAGTGAGGATCCACCTATGAAAACTAGTGCGAGGCAAGTTGTCCCCACACCTTGAGACTGCCTCTGCCAGGAAACACAGAAGAGTGTGATAGGCAATTCCCTTCTCAGGGAATGGAGGATCCAACATGCAGACCTGACCTGATCCATAGGGAGGTGTGCTGCCTCCCTGGGACCCAGATCAGGGATGTAACCAAAAAACCTCCAGGTCTTTGATTATTATCTGTTACTCATAGTTCTGGCACAGTGATGAAATTTCTCAGGGAAGACTGTGAAATGTCAATAGGGATTTCAGAGGTTAGGGAAGTTGGTTGAGGGACTGGGAGCACAGGTCATATTTTCCTCTCTCCCTTCTGGGGTGGTGAGGGATACAGGGCAGTCTAGAAAACTCAGGCCCAGAATAATAAGCTGAAAGGCAGGTGCCATCACAAGAACTTTGAGTTCTTTGATCATGGGGCAGTTAACTCAGTGCCTGGCCTGATGGCTGCAGATGGGCCTCACCTGTCTCCAAGGGGAAAGGGGCATCCTAGACAAGGACCTGGCAGGGCTCATTGAGAGAGCTAGATGATCTCTAGAAGTCCCTTCCAACCCCTACAATTCTGTGATTCTGTGTGATTCTATAGTTTTGTCTTCTCACACTTACTGTTGCTACAAAATGGTTGCACTTCTGGGCACCAACATTAGTGATTTTTGTTGTTGTTGTTGTTGTTCCAAGAATTAATACTTCTAGACTTCTAACAATGAAACTTTATTGGTTCCAAAGCATCAACTATCTCTCAAAATCTAAAAGATTAAGATTGTAAGGGTTGTAATTGTAGTAATAGATCAAGGAGTAATGATTTTAAACTGAAAGAAGGTAGATTTAGATGAGACAGAAAAAAATCTTCACTATGAGAGTAGTGAGATACTGGAACAGGTTGTCTGCAGAAGTAGCAGATACCCCATTTTTGGAATTGTTCAGGTTCACTTTGGATGGTGCTATGAGCCAACAGATCTTGTGAAGGATGTACCTGCTTATGTCAGTGGGGTTGAACTAAATGTTCTTTAAGTTTTGCTCCAACCAAAACCATTCTATCATTCCATGATTTTATGAAGTGTTTCATAAAAATGCTACAGTGCTTAGTAGTAATGCTGATTTTAGTTCCTGGCTTGAAACTAAATCTCCCAATATACAAGTGATTTTATTTATTTGACTTCTTTTCTGAAGCGTTAAAAAATCAAGTCTGAGCTACACTTTCATTACCCTCAAGTAGGGTCAATGATTTAAATAAAAAATAAACGCAGCATTTCAACCTTGAAAGGTTGATGACATACATGAAAGGTAGCAGTGAACTGCTTTGCTTTGCTGTGTTTGCATTATCTGTCTGTCTGTCTCTCTCTCTCTCTCTCTCTTCTCCCATTTTCTATCTTATATCTTTATCTTCCTGTTCACTCTTTATGGTAGCCATTATCTAATACTGTCTAAGAAATTTGGCATAAAAGTAACTCCTGCATCAAAGTGCTCTTACTTGTAACAATTAATAATCATAATTAGCTAATTAGCTAATTTTACCTCCAAGTAGAGTATTCATTGTTGTTAAGATGCTCCCAATAATTTGTTTTGTAACATTCCTCTGAGTCTTGGATGGCTGCCTCGCAGTAGTGACCCCTGCTGGTTAGGAGAGCTGCAACTCAGGAGAGAGAAAAAGATTCACCCTTCTTGAAACCCATTGAGGTACGCCAGGATACTTTAGAAGTAAGTGCTAATATGATCAAGTGATGTATGGACACACCGTATAGTTAACAGCGTAATTTTTTTCAGCCATGT
Organism: Oreortyx pictus; assembly: GCA_036925125.1. Classification (NCBI taxonomy): domain Eukaryota; kingdom Metazoa; phylum Chordata; class Aves; order Galliformes; family Odontophoridae; genus Oreortyx; species Oreortyx pictus. Next base: position 17,843,264 of record JAUPFR010000004.1, read on the forward strand.
TCAGGGTCACTGAGACTGAAAGTAAAAGCCTAAAATATTAAGGCTTAGTTTCTGCACTTGAATTTAAAAAGACAGAAAAAGTCCAGTGCCTAGGAGTATGCCCTATGAAACACAGAAAGAACTATTACAGTAACAGGGTATAAAGAACTAACTGGGAATTGCTACTAAAGACTTTGTGGAATCAGGAGAATTAACAGGTGGAAGCTGAACATACTCACCATCACTTAATACCCTCAGTTTAAGTTAATAAAACAAACATATATCAATGAAATATAAGACATTGGATTTTATATAGCAGCAACTGAGAAAAGAACTGGAATATTAAAATATGAAAAAAATATAAATAAGAAAATAAGACATAAATAAACCTCAGCTTGTAAAATAATGAGTTACGTTAAGTCACACTAGGAATTTGAAGCAATAGACGAAGATGACATGGGCATAATGGATTCCTGAAGCCAAGAACCTGTAAAATTCTCTTCTATGAACATCTGATGAAAATGCCTAATTACACAATAAGTGATTTTAGAATATCTGAAATAAAACTATTCTAAAATACTGTGCTACAAAACATCAAATAATATCAAAAACATTAAATAAGCAATATCATCATCTAAAACATTCATACTTAGACACTATGAAATATTAATGTAAAATACATGATTAATCCCAGACACAGTATAATTTTTAAATGTTCTTTCATAATCTAAAATGTGAAAATGCTAGGAAAATAAGGATGGTTAACTGTCAGTGATAACACATTATGAAATAGAATACTAAAACCAATTTTAAATATGAAAATGCTAAAGATTCTAATAACTGATTGAAGTCTAGTGCCTAACTATTCTGTACATTTCAGGTATATCATAAGTCTTAACGTCTGTGCAGTTTTTACAGAACAATGCTGCTATAAATCCAATTGTAACAAAGCTTAAATTTTTCAGTATATGTGCTGTTAGTTACTTATATTGATCTAAATTTTTAGTATAGTTCTTGTCAGAAATGAAAAAGATTAAATATGGAAAACATTTAAAGAAATCAATATGATTATTTTATGCTTAATCAACGTAGATAGTTCATTTATGGGAATGGATGCTTTCTGGAATGTGTCAAGTAACTCTGTGATATAACTCTCCTTTATTCCTTCCTATGGGAATAAACAAACACACAAAAAAAACATTTGTATTTCATGGAAAGCCTGCTTTCTGAAACATCACACAATGACAGAAAAATTATTCAGTCTAGACTGAATTATGCATCAAACTGGTATGAGGACATTGTGATTAAATTTTGAAATTCCATATAAAAAGAAAAAAGAGCAAAGTTTTCCCTTAAAAACAAACTTATATGGAGAAATCTTCTGAAAATTCTCTAACAGTTACAAACTCAAAATGTATGCATCATTGTATCCTGTCATTCAGTGTGCAGGGTATTTTGGATTTGTGCCATCTTTTGTAAAGAAGCCCATGAGACACTCTTCATAAGACAAAATTTTAATGTCAGTGTCACCACTATTATTACACCAGAATGGAAGTGAAAACTGCATTGATCAAAACAAAGAGAAACCTTACTGAATCTAAAATTCAGACTTTGTCTACCTAAGCAAAGAATAAAATAGTACTAACAAAATGTTAAAATACAGTTGAGTTATAAAATATTTTTATGCTCTGAACTGAATCAGCAGCAGCTTTAAATATGTACATTTAACATATAAATACAGTGAATTTCAAGGAAAATATGAGCTTATAGACATAAACTATGGTCTTGTGTGGATCCATGAATTAAAAATGAGAAATCTATTTTGAAAAATAAAGAAATATATTTAATCTTTGTAGTTTTCTGCAGCAATTTTCAATTTGTCTAGGAACTCAAGATTGAATAAGGTTGTTGCGTTTTGTCTGAACTTTTGCTGAGATCACTAAACTTTCCCATTAGAAAAAAATATGTATTACTACTTGGATAAATCCCATTTGCAGCATCATGCTTAGTGTTTATGTTCCCCCAGATGGACTGCACAGAACATGATTTGATGCACATAACATTATTGAAGAAGGAAATGCTCAACTAGCACCTTAAGCTTTGCATTCAGCGACCTCCAATCTCTACTTACAAAGCAGACAATACCTTATGAAAAAGTACTCACAAGGTTGTTCTTAAGCAACTGAAATCTTCAAATTCTTTGGAAAAATGTAACTTTGTCCCAATTCAGAAGGAAGTTTTTTTCAATGTTTATGCATTAATTCTTCAGATGACCTAATAGAGACATCTCAGGGTCCTTTGCGGGGATATAGGAGAGTCTGGTAGAAAAATCTGGGGTTGTTTAGTGTAAAACATGTGAATGTGATTCGTGTCAAAAGACACAGAGTCAAAGATACTGATACAGTACCTTCAAATCCAATCAGCAGATAAGATTGATTAAAGGAGTAAAATTTCCTTATAAGGCATGGAAGGATAAACTAGGAACAGAACTCTATCTGCACCTCAAACACTAACCCTGCTAAACGGAGCCCACAAGGTGCATTCCTCAAACCAAGGGGCGGCAGAGATCAGCATTTCAAATACAGACCTTGCAAGACCGGCCTGGAATACACAGAGGGATGAATCAGAGGGCATTAAGGAAGACAAACAGCCTTCATCCTAAAGGCCACCTGAAGGAATGTGCGACCCCCCTAGCAACTGGCCACACAAGTGTAGAAGAATAAAATGATTGACCAAGAGGAGGAGGGGACTTTCAAGAAATTTTAAAGAAGACACTGTATAAAAGAAGAGGGAACCATCTTCTCGATGTGTGTCGCTGGTAGAGCGGAGACTCCCCGGTACACCCAGCGCTGCTTGCTTATTGCTTTTCACCTTTTGATTGTAATAAAATATTCCAAAAACTCCTATTGGACTGTGAGCATTTATGACAAATTGGTCACCCCAACGTGATGCGACTGGATTCGAGCGAGACATCCTGACTCCCAGGGAGGCGCCCTACCTTTTTGGTAGCCTTGGGAGAAAAGGATTCTTGCCTGACCTTTCGCACCACACGAACTTGGAAAAACAATAAGCAAGGAAAAAGGGCTCCCTTGGAAAAACTGCACTTAATATCCCATAATTCTTGTGCACGATGATCCAGGCGAGAACACCAGACTGTGAGTACCGCTTGGTTGGGAGGGTGAGTTCCAAGGTGGAGAGCTTTAGTTTGAAGAAAGTCCCTTAGGGGGATGGTTGGAAATTCCCAGGGACCCACAGAGAGGCCCAGAAATGGGAACAAATCACCTAAAATAAGGGGGAGAGAGAAAAGAAAGGAACCTCAGAATGAGGACATGGGGCAGAGAAATGACCCCAGGAGGGACCCACAGAGAGGCCCCAAGAATAAGGAAGGGAGCAAATTACTTAAAATACCCCCAGACCGTCCCCATGGGTAAATGACATGGGGCAGAGAAAGTTGAAATCTGCTGACCCCAGAAGGGACCCACAGAGAGGCCCCAGGGACCCACAGAGAGGCCCCAGGGATAAGGAAGGGAACAAATTACTTAAAATACCCCTGGACAGTTCCCTGTGGTTAATGATAAAATATTGAGGAAATTGGCCATCCCA